>OY720376.1:7500-1210179 GCA_963082945.1 Cerastis leucographa
GTTACGTTAACGTAACCGTAACGTAACCTAACCGTAACCTAACCTACCTAACCTAACCTAACCGTACCGTAACGTACCTAACGTAACGTTACAGTTACGTACCGAACCGTAACTAACTTAACCGTACCGTACCGTTAACGTACGTAACGTTAACGTATCCGTAACGTAACGTACGATCCGTAACGTAAGTCTAACCTAACTAACTAACCTAACCTAACCTTAACGTAACCTATCCTACTTAACCGTAACCTAACCGTAACCTAACCTAACCTAACCTAACCTTAACGTAACGTACCTTACAACGTACCTAAGTACCTATACTAACGTAACAGTAACGTAACCTAACGTACCTAACGTAACCGTTAAGTCCTACTAACGTAACGTTACGTACGTAACTAACCTTACCGTAACGTAACCGTAACCTAACCTAACGTACCGTACCTAACTACGTTACCTAACGTAACGTAACTAAGATCGACCTAACCTAACCGTAACCTAACCTACCGAACCTAACTTAACTTACCTAACCTTCAACTAACCTAACCTAACCTAACCTAACCGTAACGAACCTAAACTACACGTAACTTACCTTAACTACTAACCGTTACGTTCACGTAACCGTAACGTAACGTAAGTCAGTTACGTTACTACCGTTCCGTAACTTACGTAAACCTAACCTTACCTAACCTACCGAACCTAACCTAACCTAACCTAACCGTAACCTAACCGTAACCTAACTAACCTTAACCGTATCCTTAACCTAACCGAACCTTACCTAACCGTAACCTAACCTAACCTAACTAACCTAACCTAACCTAACCTAACCTACCTAACCTAACCTAACCTAAATTACCTAACCGTACTAACCTAACCTAACGTACCTATCCTAACCGTACCTAACCTAACTAACCGTAACCGTAACCTAACCTAACCTAACCGAACCTAACCTAACCTAACCTAACCTAACCTAACCTACCTAACCGAACCTAACTAACCTACCTAACCTAACCTAACCTAACCTAACCTACCTAACTAACCTAACCTAACTTAACCTAACTAACCTACTAACTAACCTAACCTAACCTAACCTAACCTTACTAACCTAACCTAACCGAACAACCCTAACCTAACCTTAACCTAACCTAACCTACTACGAACCTAACCTAACCTAACCTAACCTAACCTAACCTAACCTAACTAACCTAACTAACCTAACTAACTTACCTTAAACTAACCTAACCTAACCTTAACCTTAACGTAACCTAACCTTACTAACCTAACCGTACCTAACCTAACCTAACCTAACCTAACTACTAACCTAACCTAACCTAACCTAACCTAACCGTACTTACCTTAACCTAACCTAACCTAACCTACCTTAACCTTACCTAACCTAACCTAACCGTACCTAACATAACCTAACCTAACCTAACCTATCACCTAACCTAACCTAACCTAACCTAACCTAACCTAACTTCGTAACGTAACCTAACCTAACCTACCTAACCTAACCTAACCTACCTACTAACCTAACCTAACCTAACCTAACCTAACGTAACCGTAACCTAACTAACCTTAACCTTACCTACCTAACTAACCTAACCTAACCTAACCTAACCTAACTACCTAACCTTAACCTAACCTAACCTAACCTACCTAACTAACCTAACCTAACCTAACCTAACCTAACCTAACCTACCTACCTAACCTAACCTAACCTAACCTAACCTAACGAACCTAACTACCTAACATAACCTAACCTAACCTAACCTAACCTAACCTAACCTAACCTAACCGTAACCTACTAACCTAACCTAACTAACTAACCTACCTAACCTAAACCTAACCTAACCTAACCTAACCTAACGAACCTACCTTAACTAACCTAACCTAACCTAACCTAACCTAACCTAACCTACCTAACCTAACCTAACCTAACCTAACCTAACTTAACCTAACCTAACCTAACCTAACCTAACCTAACCTAACCTATCCTAACCTAACCTAACCTAACCTAACCTACCTAACCTAACCTACCTAACTAACCTAACCTAACCTAACCTAACCTAACCTAACCTAACCTAACCTAACCTAACCTAACCTAACCTAACCTAACCTAACCTAACCTAACCTAACTACCTAACCTACCTAACCTAACCTAACCTAACCTAACCTAACCTAACCTAACCTAACCTACCTAACCTAACCTAACCTACTAACCTAACCTAACCTAACCTACCTAACCTAACCTAACCTAACCTAACCTAACCTAACCTAACCTAACCTAACCTAACCTAACCTAACCTAACCTAACCTAACCTAACCTAACCTAACCTAACCTAACCTAACCTAACCTAACCTACTAACCTAACCTAACCTAACCTAACCTAACCTAACCTAACCTAACCTAACCTACTAACCTAACCTAACCTAACCTAACCTAACCTAACCTAACCTAACCTAACCTAACCTAACCTAACCTAACCTAACCTAACCTAACCTAACCTAACCTAACCTAACCTAACCTAACCTAACCTAACCTAACCTAACCTAACCTAACCTAACCTAACCTAACCTAACCTAACCTAACCTAACCTAACCTAACCTAACCTAACCTAACCTAACCTAACCTAACCTAACCTAACCTAACCTAACCTAACCTAACCTAACCTAACCTAACCTAACCTAACCTAACCTAACCTAACCTAACCTAACCTAACCTAACCTAACCTAACCTAACCTAACCTAACCTAACCTAACCTAACCTAACCTAACCTAACCTAACCTAACCTAACCTAACCTAACCTAACCTAACCTAACCTAACCTAACCTAACCTAACCTAACCTAACCTAACCTAACCTAACCTAACCTAACCTAACCTAACCTAACCTAACCTAACCTAACCTAACCTAACCTAACCTAACCTAACCTAACCTAACCTAACCTAACCTAACCTAACCTAACCTAACCTAACCTAACCTAACCTAACCTAACCTAACCTAACCTAACCTAACCTAACCTAACCTAACCTAACCTAACCTAACCTAACCTAACCTAACCTAACCTAACCTAACCTAACCTAACCTAACCTAACCTAACCTAACCTAACCTAACCTAACCTAACCTAACCTAACCTAACCTAACCTAACCTAACCTAACCTAACCTAACCTAACCTAACCTAACCTAACCTAACCTAACCTAACCTAACCTAACCTAACCTAACCTAACCTAACCTAACCTAACCTAACCTAACCTAACCTAACCTAACCTAACCTAACCTAACCTAACCTAACCTAACCTAACCTAACCTAACCTAACCTAACCTAACCTAACCTAACCTAACCTAACCTAACCTAACCTAACCTAACCTAACCTAACCTAACCTAACCTAACCTAACCTAACCTAACCTAACCTAACCTAACCTAACCTAACCTAACCTAACCTAACCTAACCTAACCTAACCTAACCTAACCTAACCTAACCTAACCTAACCTAACCTAACCTAACCTAACCTAACCTAACCTAACCTAACCTAACCTAACCTAACCTAACCTAACCTAACCTAACCTAACCTAACCTAACCTAACCTAACCTAACCTAACCTAACCTAACCTAACCTAACCTAACCTAACCTAACCTAACCTAACCTAACCTAACCTAACCTAACCTAACCTAACCTAACCTAACCTAACCTAACCTAACCTAACCTAACCTAACCTAACCTAACCTAACCTAACCTAACCTAACCTAACCTAACCTAACCTAACCTAACCTAACCTAACCTAACCTAACCTAACCTAACCTAACCTAACCTAACCTAACCTAACCTAACCTAACCTAACCTAACCTAACCTAACCTAACCTAACCTAACCTAACCTAACCTAACCTAACCTAACCTAACCTAACCTAACCTAACCTAACCTAACCTAACCTAACCTAACCTAACCTAACCTAACCTAACCTAACCTAACCTAACCTAACCTAACCTAACCTAACCTAACCTAACCTAACCTAACCTAACCTAACCTAACCTAACCTAACCTAACCTAACCTAACCTAACCTAACCTAACCTAACCTAACCTAACCTAACCTAACCTAACCTAACCTAACCTAACCTAACCTAACCTAACCTAACCTAACCTAACCTAACCTAACCTAACCTAACCTAACCTAACCTAACCTAACCTAACCTAACCTAACCTAACCTAACCTAACCTAACCTAACCTAACCTAACCTAACCTAACCTAACCTAACCTAACCTAACCTAACCTAACCTAACCTAACCTAACCTAACCTAACCTAACCTAACCTAACCTAACCTAACCTAACCTAACCTAACCTAACCTAACCTAACCTAACCTAACCTAACCTAACCTAACCTAACCTAACCTAACCTAACCTAACCTAACCTAACCTAACCTAACCTAACCTAACCTAACCTAACCTAACCTAACCTAACCTAACCTAACCTAACCTAACCTAACCTAACCTAACCTAACCTAACCTAACCTAACCTAACCTAACCTAACCTAACCTAACCTAACCTAACCTAACCTAACCTAACCTAACCTAACCTAACCTAACCTAACCTAACCTAACCTAACCTAACCTAACCTAACCTAACCTAACCTAACCTAACCTAACCTAACCTAACCTAACCTAACCTAACCTAACCTAACCTAACCTAACCTAACCTAACCTAACCTAACCTAACCTAACCTAACCTAACCTAACCTAACCTAACCTAACCTAACCTAACCTAACCTAACCTAACCTAACCTAACCTAACCTAACCTAACCTAACCTAACCTAACCTAACCTAACCTAACCTAACCTAACCTAACCTAACCTAACCTAACCTAACCTAACCTAACCTAACCTAACCTAACCTAACCTAACCTAACCTAACCTAACCTAACCTAACCTAACCTAACCTAACCTAACCTAACCTAACCTAACCTAACCTAACCTAACCTAACCTAACCTAACCTAACCTAACCTAACCTAACCTAACCTAACCTAACCTAACCTAACCTAACCTAACCTAACCTAACCTAACCTAACCTAACCTAACCTAACCTAACCTAACCTAACCTAACCTAACCTAACCTAACCTAACCTAACCTAACCTAACCTAACCTAACCTAACCTAACCTAACCTAACCTAACCTAACCTAACCTAACCTAACCTAACCTAACCTAACCTAACCTAACCTAACCTAACCTAACCTAACCTAACCTAACCTAACCTAACCTAACCTAACCTAACCTAACCTAACCTAACCTAACCTAACCTAACCTAACCTAACCTAACCTAACCTAACCTAACCTAACCTAACCTAACCTAACCTAACCTAACCTAACCTAACCTAACCTAACCTAACCTAACCTAACCTAACCTAACCTAACCTAACCTAACCTAACCTAACCTAACCTAACCTAACCTAACCTAACCTAACCTAACCTAACCTAACCTAACCTAACCTAACCTAACCTAACCTAACCTAACCTAACCTAACCTAACCTAACCTAACCTAACCTAACCTAACCTAACCTAACCTAACCTAACCTAACCTAACCTAACCTAACCTAACCTAACCTAACCTAACCTAACCTAACCTAACCTAACCTAACCTAACCTAACCTAACCTAACCTAACCTAACCTAACCTAACCTAACCTAACCTAACCTAACCTAACCTAACCTAACCTAACCTAACCTAACCTAACCTAACCTAACCTAACCTAACCTAACCTAACCTAACCTAACCTAACCTAACCTAACCTAACCTAACCTAACCTAACCTAACCTAACCTAACCTAACCTAACCTAACCTAACCTAACCTAACCTAACCTAACCTAACCTAACCTAACCTAACCTAACCTAACCTAACCTAACCTAACCTAACCTAACCTAACCTAACCTAACCTAACCTAACCTAACCTAACCTAACCTAACCTAACCTAACCTAACCTAACCTAACCTAACCTAACCTAACCTAACCTAACCTAACCTAACCGAGTTCCCCCCCAGCCCTCACAGTGGTCGGATCGTTTTTAAGTCGCTCCGCGCTCGAAAAATCGCCAAAAATAGTAAAAGTGACCAAAATCACCCGTGTTTTTGCAAAAAGTTGCGCGCTTATTAGCGCATTGTGCAAGTGAAAAAAGTTTTTAAATCAGCAAAAAACTCGCGATTTTAGAGCTAAAAAACCAAAAAGTTAACCTAAAAAGTGACAGCAAAAAGTGAAAAACTGAAACGCCGCCTGATCTAGATCGGCGACCCTGCATTTTTGGACTGCCCGACGAAGCGTCTGGACAAGACCTACATCTTGGCTGAGTCCGGGATTTTTCCCGTGGGAAATCGCCAAGATACGGGTCCAAAACAGAAATTCACGTGGCTACGAGGTTAACTTCCAGCAGTCGGAGACAAAAACAAAAAACGGGAATAGGCGCAGGAAGCCTCCCCCTTTTACCCGACACCTCGATTACCAAATTCTGACCACCCTACAGGAAGAAAAAAGGCCTCAAAATTTTTACAAAATCTGGTAAATTTTTCAACCCTTATATCTCAAAATCTAAATCGATAACATATAAATTTTTGGACGTTTAATAATAGTGCATTTTTTAAAGAACACAAGTGCAAAATTTTAGAATTTTCGGACGATTAGATAAACAGTTAATAAATTAAAATAAATTCCATATATATAATAAATATTGTAAATATAATAAATAAAAAATCCAGAAATTTCGACAAGTATTCTCAGACCAAAAACAACATTAATTCGCGCAAAAATAAATCTTTCACCACCTGGATCTGAAGAAAAGGCTGATTTGCAGAAAGTTGTTCAAACCCCTAAAGTTTGACCACCTTTATTTAAAAAAGCAGAACAAAATATTAAGAGCAACCTGTACAGACCGAAGGGGAACATCACCATCTTTTAGGATCCGAAGAAAACAAGGAGTATTGGACAAAACTGGAATTTACACACCGGTTATTTCCAAACCCTTACCCGGAACGCCATTACCACTTAAGTTGGTCGGGTCTGAAACCCTGGAACGGAGCGTCTGAACATATTTTTGACAACGGATCGGTTCTCTTACGAGAAGCGATCATAAGGACGAGCATCTTGGACGTTTCCTCACCAGCTCGCCAGGGTCAAATTTTTACCTTCCCAGGGGAATATTTTTTACACGGGGCAATATATAAAAATTGTGAAGAATATAGAAGTAGGAGAAACACCAGCTCTACAACCCGACATAGGTCACAGCCCTTAAAACACCACCCCCTAGAACCAGCACGCCCGGGAAGACTTTGGACGTCGCTTGACCTGCGAAGATCAACGGCTGGACAAAGAAACTTAGTTAAGTACGTAGATTAGTTTAGTAATTAAGTATAGGATTAAGCAGCAGACCCCTTGGGTAACACCGGCCAGGGTTACAGGGACTGAAGCAAGTCAGTCGCGAGAGGAAAAAACGGGCTTCTTAAACATTTGCGGTTTTTGGTAATTAAATTAAATTTTCAGAGTTATATAGTTAATTAGTTACAGGAGACGCCCCATTTTTTAGCTACGCCAATTGTTTGCAGGACTCACCCCTGCAACAACATATTTTTGAATATTTTTAAGAAAAAGGGAAATTAGAATTAAGTAATATTTAGTAAGGGAAAATCAGTTTACAAACAGCACAAAAACCTGAAAAGTGCTGTAACTCTGAAACGGTGCGTCCCAGCCAAAAAAATAACAACTTTTCGAAGCCCCCCCCCCTGACCCCCCCCCCCTAGTTGGATACCCAACTATATTAGACTATCCGCACCCTAGGACAAAATTTCAACCCCCTAGGACTAAGTCACCCCTAGGCAATAGAAAAATTATTTTTAAAATTAGTGTGACGAGTAAATCAGAGACCCTCAGTCAATAATCTACTAGATTAACATTTTCAGGACATTCCCTTCCAAAAAACCACCCCATCCCTACCCAAAACATCCCCTATCCAAAAATCCTCTCAAATCCACCACAACCCTCCTCCTATCCAAAAAACACCCTATTAAACTTCCCCCTCACCCCCCCCCCACCCTCCCCCCCCCAAAGTCAACCCTGAATCTGGCCTACCAAAAAGAGCTCAACAAGACCAAACAAAAGAGCCCACCCACGCTAAAATCGGACCAAGGCAGACCCAGCTAGGTCACCTGGAAGATCTGCCTGGCAAGGCCTGCGACACGGCGCGGTAAGGTACGACAGAAATCCCTAAAATCGGATATCTCTGGAACCAGACCAGATAGGCACTTTTTGACCACGGATTCAGCCTTAGTGGTGAAAACCGTCACAGAGGTATCCATCCCCCCCCTTTTTTCCCCTTTTCCTCCCCTTCCCTTTTTATTCAAAAGCATCCTTTCCCTCATCCTTCAACGGGCCATATCTCGGGAACGAGAGGACGTACATCGTTTTAGACCTCAAAATCAGCCTTAGTGGTGTCGAAGACACCACGGCTAAAGCCGCACAAGAGGAACCCATCCCCTCCCGATTTGACCCTCCCCCACCCCTTCTTATTAAACACTGATATCTCGCAAACTAGGCGAGATAGAAAAATTTGGTTTGCGGATTTACTCTGTTTATTTTTGACTCCCCATTTACAGGAGGAAAACGGAACTGCTTATAGCAGTGTAGATTATATTTTATTTTATTTTATTTTATTTTATTTTATTTTATTTTATTTTTATTTTATATTTTATTAACATTTTATTGACTATCGACAATTTTCCCCGTCCTTACTGTTGTGCCCTTTACACACACAAGTAAGCGAAGCAACAAAAATGGTTCTCGGAATTCGCACCCCAGTAAAAGGGAAAGGGCCAGGAGTCGGCGCCAGCGTACCGCAGGGGTCAACGTCGCCTACCCAGGGACCCTCTGGAGCGCGCGAAGCGCCAAAGGGGTTATCCCTGAGGTACGAAAGGAGAGACGCCGAAACGCCACTGACGTCAGCAGGGACCTCGGGCGATTTCGCCCCCGCCGCCACCCCTAGCCCCGCAGGCAAGTCCGGACAGGTGCCGGATGCTGCCAGAACTTTTATTCGGAGACCAGAAAGGAAGAGAAGATCCGTGGACATTATGGAGGCTTACACTAAGCAGGCCGACATCTTTGCTCTGTCCTCCAATGACAAACTTCTCCAGGAAGTCATGAAGACCTTTGAAGATATACCATCTAGAGTCAAGGACTACCCTCAGATGAGGAAGGACATTAAGACTTTCCTGGAGACCCAGTCCGACAAGTGTCTACGGATCCTCTTTGAGATAAGTAGAAGGGTAAAAAACCTGGAAACAGCGCCAAGGACAGTCCCGCCTTCTAAAGTTAACACCACGCTTACATCACCCGAGTTATCGGAGGAACTAATGGAGAGGCTGGAAAAGGTGGAGACTAATATAAAGACGCGGCTCATTGACCTGGAAGCAAAGGTCTCCATCGGTTTCCAGGATATGACCGATCACTGCTCCGACAGCGGATCCGACATCATTGAAAAGGTCAACAAGGTTATCGGGGTCGGCGACAAGATCGATGACGTCAAGTCGAGACTCGACCATGCGGTAGAAGGGGTCACGATCATTGGTCGTGCCGCCGGCGTACTCGAGACCAAAATTGAGGGTGTGGCCAGCGAGGTCGCTGCCAGAACCGACCGTATAATGGATGCCATACAAGAAGAAGCACGCGAGCCAAAAACCGAGTCCCGCTCATACGCCCACGTTGCAGCAGCCAAGCCCGGGCGTCGACCGGCACTTCATTCGATGGCGGTCACCCTGGAAGGCAGCCAGGAGACTGCCGACGAGGTGCTCGCCAGGGTGAAGAAGGCGGTCGATGCCAGGGGAACTGGCCTAAATATCAGCAAAGTGAGGAAGGCGAAAAACCAGACGGTCATACTGGGTTGTGACTCGGAAGCGGAACTCGAGAAAGTGAAAGAAAGGATTGAGAGCCGAGGTGAAGGGCTTATAGTAGCGCCTATGAAAAATAAAAACCCGCTTGTCGTCCTAAAAGACGTCTTTTTGGACAGTGAAGACGACGAGTTGGAAAAGGCGCTCTATTCCCAGAATAGAAACATCTTTAGGGACCTGGAACAGGAAGAAAAAGAGATAAAAATCAAGTTTAAGAAAAGGACCAGAAACCCGAGAACAGCACACGTCGTCGTCCAGGTCAGACCCATAGTATGGCAGAGGATGACGGAGGCTGGGGCTCTCTACCTCGACCTGCAAAGGGTCAGGGTGGAGGATCAGTCGCCGCTCATCCAATGTACAAAATGCTTAGCATTTGGACATGGCCGAAAGTTTTGTACGGAGAGTGTAGACAGGTGCAGCCACTGCGGAGGACCGCATATGCGTGACAAGTGCGAAGAATTTGTCGCGGGCAACGCACCACAGTGCTGCAACTGTCTGCACTCAAAGCTTCAGAGGACCGAGCATAACGCATTCAGTGTGGAGTGCCCTGTCCGTAAGAAATGGGACTATCTGGCTCGGACGACAACAGCATACGCCTAAACTGCCATCCCCCCTTCTCTCTCTGATGTACAAATATATACTGAGTATATATGAATATATTAGTACCTATCCTACAAGACCCTTAAATAAAAAGAATAGTAAAAAACCCCAGAATAAGAAAAGTCAATAAATATGTATAATCTATGTATGTATGTGTATATTATTGCCGCAACCATAAGATGATAAATAATTGTAATAACGTTAAAGGAGTCCTCTTCCCCCCCCCCTTCCCTTTCCTCCCCCCTCCCTTCTCCCTCCCCTCCACCCACCTAGTAAGAACAGTTCATGAGAAAAAACTAAATGTTTGTTAGAGGTCCAAACTCTTATGCCATAAAACCGCAAATGAGAACAGTAATTTTCAAAGCCCTGTTAAATCCAAATAGATTAAATGCTAGATTAAAGCTAATAATGTAAATTATCAAAAATCTTGTCTTGCAAAAACTAGAATAAGAACAAACATTTAAAAGTAATAATGTAAGAAATAGGCTAGATATTTAAAGTAGTAAATAGAAGTAAAGTGTAACGAAAGAAAATAAAATTGTGTTAGTAAGTAAGATATAAATGTAAACTAGAAAATATAAGTAGCATAACAAGAAAGCATGTAAAACTAACTGATAAAAAGCGAAAATGTCCACAAAAATAAGTTTAATAAAATATAGCTGTGTACTTTAATTCCCAAATAAAAAGCAAGAAAATAGTAGACATTATTAGACAGAATAGCGGGAGTCCCACCCGGCTAAGAATGAAAGTGAGAATAAAAGAAAGATACAGAATGAAGCTTGAAAGTGCGAGAGGAATAAAAGCGAGAACTTGAATGAATGAGTAAATTAGAATAATAAGATCTCGTCGCTCTCGATGGGGAAAAGCACAACAAAAAAAAAAAAAAAAAAAAAAAAAAAAAAAAAAAAAAAAAACCTAACCTAACCTAACCTAACCTAACCTAACCTAACCTAACCTAACCTAACCTAACCTAACCTAACCTAACCTAACCTAACCTAACCTAACCTAACCTAACCTAACCTTTTTTTTTTTTTTTTTTTTTTTTTTTTTTTTTTTTTTTTTTTTTTTTTTTTTTTTTTTTTTTTTTTTTTTTTTTTTTTTTTTTTTTTTTTTTTTTTTTTTTTTTTTTTTTTTTTTTTTTTTTTTTTTTTTTTGCGCTGGGAAAAAATGCATTACGCATACCCGCCCATCGGGGGATGGGTGGGCTATGTGGGACTCCCCGGTCTGACCCGGTATACCCACTAAAACGACCCAGCGGCATTCCCGCTTCGTCCTAGTGGCGGGGGACTGGGAAACCGGCATAGCCTTAACGACCAGTCCTCCGCCGACGATTGCCCTTCATGTGGACCCCTCACGCCCTCCCCGTGGGGAGGGGGAAGGGCCCGGGAATGACCAACGAAAGTGGTGACGGGTGCAATGCGGGCAAAGGCACCCCCGCGCCTGTCGCCCGCCCGTCGCCACCATGAGGAGGGAGAGGACGACGCCTTCTCCGACCTCTTCTTCATCTTCACGCGGCGGCCACGTATCCCGGTCCCCTCTCCAAGAGCGAGAGGGGAGGGGAGTCCGTGGAAGACCGCGAAACCAACGCCACCAAGCCGTCCCGACCGTGTAAGACTCGGCGACCACCACCAGGTTCACCAACCACTGAGCCATGGTCTGCATCAGCAGATCCTGGGCTGCGCTGCAGTGGTTGGTGTTCGCCTCAGGGATACGATGTTCGACCCTATCCATCAGTCGGACATTGCTCTCCCCTCCGCAGCTGCCGCAGGAGCGACGGTGCTATCGACAGGTCTGGACGGCACCTGTGCTTTGCCCCGCTTAGGGGGAGGATTACAGTTCCTCCCCTTCATAACGTGGCCCGCCGCGCAGCCACTGGCGGCACACACCGCACAGTGTGGCGTGGTGGCCTCGCAGGAGGCGGCCTTATGGCCCTCCTTGCCGCAGCGGTAGCACGTGTCCGTCCTGTCCACCGTGGACGGACACAGGGGCCGGGTGTGTCCGATGCCGAAGCACCGGTAACACCGTAGAGGCTGGTCCTCGAGTGCCCGGACTACAGCCGAGCTGAACCCGACCAAAAGACGTCCCTTGGCAAGGACGGCCTTGGCAGCAGCGATTGGGCACTCGAGGCGAATGGTGCCCATGCCGCCGCGACCGGGCCTTATGTCCCGGCCTTGGACCGCTGCGACGCCACAGCCCCCTATCGCTGCGACCGCCGCCACCACCTCCTCTTTGGTAACGGAGTCATCGAGGTCCGTCACCTCTATGGCCGTGGACTTGACCGGTCGGGCCACCTTGGCCGAATCCGCGATGACCTCTTGCAGCTTCTCTGCGAAGAGGTCCGCATGGGCGCTCCCCTCTGCCCCCGGGAACTCGAAAATTCGAGCCCCGGCTTGGGTTCTTCGGCAGGACACACTGCCGATCCCCAGTTGGGTGGGATCGGCATTGGCACGCGCCCGCACCAAAATGGACATGTAAGTCTCCCCTCGCTCCGCTGCCTCCGCGGTGAGCGTCACCACGACGGCCGCGGTTTTTGGGGAGACTAGCTGCCTCCTTTTCCCTCTTCCCTTCCCCTTTCCCTTGCCGGTTGTCTGCGACTGGCTGGGAGCGGTGGTGGCGGGGACGGCAGGGACGGCTGACGCCGACTTTTTGCCCCTCCCTTTGCGGACCACTTCCGTCCACTCGTTAGACGGAGTGGTTGCAGGCAGTAGGGCGTCTTCCGCCTGGGAGGAGGATAGCTCCGGCTCACACTGCCTCTTATCAACCGCAAGCGGCGGTCGGAGGCGTTGCTCAGGCAAGAGCCGGTCCTCGATCCCTGCGAGGCAGGCTCTTGTGAAGGCCCTCTCCTCCATTACAACCTTGCGGATGATATCCTCAAGGTTGGAGGTGGGGCCCTGTGCCACAGGGCTCGACTCGGCTTGTCGTGGCCGGGCCGTGGCTTCAGCCAGCTTCTGATGAAGCTGACTGACCTCCGACTGCAGTCGATCTATTATCGCCTGCAGTTGCCGCGTCTCGTCGGTGGCCTTTCGCTGGACCAGCTCCATGATTACACCGCGCATGCTCGCGGCCCTACATTTCAGGGCCTTCTGTAGGGTCCCCTTTAGGTTGGAGGACTTAGAGGCGACCTCCACAATCTCCTCCTCGTCCTCCTCCGCCATTCTCTCCAGCTCTGCCAGAGAATGGTCCGCGTATATGACGCGGGACGCACCGTACCCGGCCTTGGCCCGGGCGACGTGCGCCCGTTGCTCTTTTGCGGCCACCCTCTCTTCTAGCTCTTGCTGGAGCAGCGCCCGCCGAGCCAGATCCAGCTGGCGTTGGGCGTCCGCGAGCCCAACGTCATGAGAATACGCGGCTGCCGTCGGCTTTTTAGCCTTTGACAGCCTCGTCGACCCCGAGGCCGAGGAGCCCTCGGACCCCCGGACCCGTTTCCGCGACCGAGAGTCGTCCGCGTCCGACACACTAATAGAAGAGTCGTAGTCAGACGACTCATCCACCCCTCCGAAAAAGCTAGCCGCAGACGGCGCGCGGCTAGTTTCTGACGCCGGTGCGTCGGAGTGGCCCTGAGAAGGGCCTTTAGGTTGGCCCTGAGAAGGGCCTTTGGATTGGCCCTGAGAAGGGCCTTTGGGTTGGCCCTGAGAAGGGCCTTTTTGTTTTAAAAACCGCCCGCAGGCGTCCCGCGTAGGGTTTGGCATAGCCTCCGCAGGTTCGCACACTCAACAAGTCAGGATAATAATAAGCAGCGAAAGCACAGTGCACTTTGGCCAACCCAGTCTGCCACTCCGTTACGGTGGTCAAACTGGGTCGTTTCCAGGGGACGCGACGTGGACGCAAGCACTGTGGGGTGGTCCCCCAACCTAACCTAACCTAACCTAACCTAACCTAACCTAACCTAACCTAACCTAACCTAACCTAACCTAACCTAACCTAACCTAACCTAACCTAACCTTTTTTTTTTTTTTTTTTTTTTTTTTTTTTTTTTTTTTTTTGTTGCGGGGTGGAAAATCCGGAAACGGATGTCCTCCGCCTGGGGAGGGCGGAGGGGTCTGTCAGGCTCCAACTGACTAAAAACCACCCCGGTGTTCCATCTCTCACCTACGCCAGGGGTCGCGGGAACGTACGACTCTTCCGCAACCCCCGGCTGGTGCCGGCCCGCTACGGCGGGCCTCATCTCGGGTCGAGGGGGGGGAGGTGTTAGACTCCCCCCGCGACGTCTCAGAGGGGCGCGCGTGGAACACTACGCGCCGCCACCTCGGGTCCGATGTATAGGGGGCGACAGACGTCCCCACGTCCGTCGCCCCTGGACCCATTTAGGGGGGCTGGAAGAGGGCGTTGTCCGCCCTCCGCCGACGCCCGGTGCGCCTGCTGCGGACCGGATGAGAGGTCGTGATTTCCCTCTCCCTTTCCGCAGCCTCCTTCTGCGAGATGACTGTTTCGCAGAAGGAAACCACTGCGTCCCAAGACTCCTCGCTACCGACCATCGAGTTCACAACGGCCGGCAGCGAGAGGTCACTGCCTACTCCAGAGATGAGGGCACGGCGCGGCTCCTCCCAAGCGGCACACTCTGCCAGCGTGTGCCAGGCCGTGTCCTCTCGACAGTCGACGCAGTGGTGGCACCGTGCGTCCGGCTCCCTGTTTATGCGACACAGGTACTTCCCGAAGCAACCATGCCCCGAGAGCACCTGCGCCACCCGAAACGACAGGGAGCCGTGCCTTCTCCCGAGCCAGAGATCGAGCACTGGCCGGATCGCCTCGATGATGTTGAGGCCGGCGGTAGGGCGTGAAAGCCTGTCCCGCCATTCCACCACCAGGACCTCGTGAAGCTGCGACCGACGCTGCTCCAGCTGTCGCTGCATCGGTCGCTCGCCTCGCGCCCGCATTTCCTCGCGCCACCGATACAGTGACGCGAGAACTCTCGCCTCCAGGTCCCAGGGCGGGGATCCGGCCAGTGAACCTAACCTAACCTAACCTAACCTAACCTAACCTAACCTAACCTAACCTAACCTAACCTAACCTAACCTAACCTAACCTAACCTAACCTAACCTAACCTTTTTTTTTTTTTTTTTTTTTTTTTTTTTTTTTTTTTTGTCGCTGGGAAAAAATGCATTACGCATACCCGTCCATCGGGGGATGGGCGGGCTATGTGGGACTCCCCGGTCTGACCCGGTATACCCACTAAAACGACCCAGCGGCATTCCCGCTTCGTCCTAGTGGCGGGGACTGGGAAACCGGCACAGCCTTTACTTCCAGTCCTCCGCCGACGATGACCCGCACAGCGGACCTCACGCCCTCCCCGTGGGGGGGGGGGCGGGCCCGGGAATGACAGACGAAGGTGGTGACGGGTGCAATGCGGGCGAAGGCGCCCCCGCGCCTGTCGCCCGCCCGTCGCCACCATGAAGAGGGAGAAGACCGCGTCTTCTCCGACCTCTTCTTCTTCTGCGGAGCGGCGCTGCGAGAGGGTCTTCCTCCCGCGCGCGCTCCGCCGCCTCCTTTTGCGAGACTACGTCCTCGCAAAAGGAGGCGACCGCTGACCAGGCCCCCTCGCTCCCCAGCATGGCGTTGACCACACCGGGAAGCGAGAGGTCCTGTCCGATCTCCGCAATCAGACTGCGGCGCGGCTCGGACCAAGCTGGGCACACTTCGAGGGTGTGCTGCGCCGTGTCCTCCGCCGCGCCGCAGTCGTGGCACGCCGGGGCTTCCTCCCTCCCGATCCGGTGCAGGTACGTTCCGAAGCAGCCATGCCCGGACAACACCTGCACCAGACGGAACGAGAGGAAACCATGGGGCCGCTCGAGCCAGGCCCGGAGGACCGGACCGAGCGCGTCCAACGTCCGGCGGCCAAAGGTGGCGGTGGCGAGGTCCTCCGTCCAATGGAGGACGATGGCGTCCCTCGCCTCCCGCCGCACGGCCTCCCGCTCTTCGGCGACGGGGCGCTCCCCGAGCGCCCTGCGATGCGCCGTCCACTCATACACCCTGGCCAGCACCCAAGCCTCCAACTCCCAAGGAGGGGTGCCGGCCAGAGCGCACGCCGCCGAGAAACCCACCGACCGGTAGGCCCTCGCCACCCGCAGTGCAATGGCCCTTTGGGGCTTGCGGATGGCGGTCGCGTTCTCCCTCCTGTGGAGGGAGTCCGCCCAAATGGGGGCCCCGTACAGGGCCATGCTCCGCAAGATGCCGGCATAGAGGCGCCGGCATTTCGCCTTGGGCCCCCCCAGGTTCGGGAGGAGCCACGAGAGGGCGTCCGCGGCCTTCAACAGGCGCGTCGACAGCCCGCTGAAATGCGGGCCGAAGCGCCACCTGTCGTCCAGCACCAGGCCCAGATATTTCATCCGGGGCTGGACCTCTATACGGACGCCCTCCACGACGATGTGGGCGTCGCGTGGGCAGCGCTGCCGAGGCCCGCGAAAGAACACGGCCTCGGTCTTGTGCAGCGCCACCTTCAATCCCAGGCGGCGGATCCTCTCTGCAACCAAGGATCCGCCAGCCGAGGCCAGACAGGCCGCGTCCGCGAATCTCCTCCCCCGTGCAGTGAGGAGAGTGTCATCCGCGTAGCAGATGACACTCGTGCCCGGGAGGAGGGCTCCCCGCAGCAGCCAATCGAACCCGATGTTCCACAGCGGGGGCCCAAGTACCGACCCCTGTGGAACACCGGACTCTGCGCCGTACCGCCTCAATGTGGCCGTCTTGTCTACGAGGAGGACCTCTCGGTCCTCCAAGTAGCTGGCCAGGAGGCTCCGCAGATATTGGGGCACTCCGTGATACCGGAGCGCCTCCAATATCGTCGAGTGGGGCACGGAGTTGAAGGCATTGGCAATGTCGAATGACACCGCCAGCACTCCGTCCCCCGCCTCGACTGCCTCCTTCACCTGGCCCTTGAGTAGGGCCAGCGCGTCGATCGTCGAACGCCCACGACGGAAACCGAATTGGGCGTCCGACAGATCCGGCCCCACATCCCGCAAATGGCGCCCGAGCCGGGAGGCGACTATCCCCTCGAACAATTTACCGACCTCATCGAGCAACACGACGGGCCGGTATGCCGAGGGGGAGTCCACCGGGCGTCCCGCCTTTCGGAGGAGGCAAAGCTGCCCCTCCTTCCACAGTTTCGGGAACTTCCCAGCCGAAAAGCACGCGCTGAAAAGGTCCCGAAACCTGTCCTCCATCTCGGAGGCAGCTATTGCCACCACCCGTGCGGGGACGCCGTCCGGCCCGGGGGCCGTCTTCTTGGCGCGGAGGCTGAGTACCCCCGCGTAGATCTCCGCCGCCGTCACCGGGGGGACCTCCTCCTCCGGCGAAGCCGCCCCTTGCGGGGGATCCATTGTTGGTGGGGCGAAGTCGGTCCTGCGCGGAAACAGGGACCGGACCACCCCATCCAACAGTGCTGGCTCGAGGGTCTCCGACAGTGGGGGACCATAGGGGCGGAGCTGGTTCCGCGCCGCCTTGTATGGCCTCCCATAGGGATCCCTGTCGAGACCCTCCAGCATCTCGGCCCTCGCCGAGTCTCTCGCAGCGCCCATTGCAGACTTGAGGACCGTCGTCGCCTCTCGGTAGGAGGCGTATAGGCGGTCCTCTTCTGCCCGGACTCGGTTTAGGACGCTGCGCCGCCGACTGCGCGCGTAGGCCCTTCTGGCCGCCACGCAGGCGGTCCGAAGCCCCTCCAGCTCCTCCGTCCACCAATAAACGGCGCGACGGGGAGGCGGACGGCGAGACCGAGGCATGCTGGAATTGCACACCTCGGTCAGGGCCCCTCTGATCCGAACCGCTGCGGCGTCCACGTCCAGGACCTCAACAGGGGGCGACAGCCAGTCCTGGAGGAAAGCCGCCTCCCTGGCTGCCTCCCGGTCCAAGCGGGTGAGTGCCCACCGCGGGAAGGGAGATTGCCCAGCGCGGGCCATCCCCCCCCCCTGGGTGGAGATGTCGAACCGCACGTATCGGTGGTCCGACAAGGTCTCCACCATCTCAACCCGCCAGTTCACGACGCGGGCGGCCAGCGCGGGGGTGGCGAACGTGACGTCCACCACCGACCCACCCTGTTGCCGCACACACGTGTGGACCGTCCCCCTGTTGAGGAGGGACATACCGCTTGAGGCCGCCCAGAACTCAACGGCGCGTCCCCGGACGTTGCACCCGACGGCCGGGTTGCCCCAGGCCGCCGACTTGGCGTTCAGGTCGCCCAACACCACGACCTGGCGAGGCGCCGCCCTCCCTACGACTGCAGTGAGGACCTCCAGGAAATCCTCAAAGTCCGAGAGAGGGCGGTTTGGGGAGAAATAGACCCCGACCAGGGCCATGCCCCCCCACGCGGCGGCCACGTATCCCGGTCCCCTCTCTAAGAGCGAGAGGGGAGGGGAGTCCGTGGAAGACCGCGCCACCAACGCCACCAGGCCATCCCGGTCACCCAGCCAACGGCCAGGGACCGAGTAAGGCTCGGCGACCACCGCCAAGTCCACCAACCACTCAGCCATTGTCTGCATCAGCAGATCTTGGGCTGCCCTGCAGTGGTTGGCGTTAGTCTGAAGGATGCGATGTTCGACTATATCCATCAGTCGGACATCGCACCCCCCTCCGCAGCCGCCGCAGGAACGGCGGTACCGGCAGCCGCAACAGGCCCGGTTGGCGCCTGTACTTTGCCACGCTTAGGGGGAGGATTGCAGTTCTTCCCCTTCATCACGTGGTCCGCTTGGCAGCCACTGGCAGCACAGACCGAGCAGTGCGGCGTGGCGACCTCACAGGAGGCGGTTTGGTGGCCCCCCAGGCCACAGCGGTAGCAGGTGTCTGACCTGTCTACCGCGGACGGACACAGAGCCCGGGTGTGGCCGATGCCGAAGCACCGGAAACACCTCAGCGGCTGGTCCTCGAGTGCCCTGACCGCACCCGAGCTGAAGCCGACCGTCAGCCGGCCCTTCGCCAGGACGGCTCTGGCAGCGGGAATCGGGCACTCAAGGCGGACGGTGCCCATGCCACCGCGGCCGGGCCTTATGTCCCGACTCTGGACCGCCGCGACGTCGCAGCCCCCTAACGCTGCGACCGCCTCCACCACCTCCTCCTTGGTGACGGAATCGTCGAGATCCGTCACCTCGAGTGTCACCAACTTTACCGGTCGGGCCACCTTGGCGGAGTCCGCGATGACCTCCTGCAGCTTAGCTGCAAAGAGGTCCGCGCGGGCTCCCCCCTCTGCCCCCGGGAACTCGAATAATCGAGCCCCGGCTTGGGTCCGCCGGCAAGACACACTGCCGATCCCCAGTTGAGTGGGATCGGCATTGCTACGCGCCCGCACCAAAATAGACGCGTACGTCTCCCCTCGCTCCGCTGCCTCCGCGGTGAGGGTCACCACGACGGCCGCGGTTTTTGGGGAGACTAGCTGCCCCTTTCCCCTCGCTCTACCTCTACCTCCCCGCTTCCCCCCCCCTCTGCCGGTCGTCTGCGACCGGCTGGGAACGGGGACGGCTGTAGCGGCAGCCGCCGACTTTTTGGCTTTGCCCTTCCGTCTCCCGACCACTTCCGTCCACTCATTGGACGGGGTGGTCGAGGGGAGAAGGGCGTCCTGCTCCGCCGCCTCCGCGGTGAGGGCCACCACGACGGCCGCGGCCTTTGGGGAGACCAGCTGCCCCTTTCCCCTCTCTCTACCTCTACCTCCCCGCTTCCCCCCCCCTCTGCCAGTCGTCTGCGAGTGGTTGGGAGCGGGGACGGCTGGGGCGGCAGCCGCCGACTTTTTGGCTTTGCCCTTCCCCCTCCCGACCACTTCCGTCCCCTCATTGGACGGGGTAGTCAAGGGGAGAAGGGCGTCCTCCTGGACCTGGGATGAGGAAGACGGCCCCGGCTCGGAGCGCCCCTTATCCGCCGCAAGCGGCGGTCGGAGGCGCTTTTCTGGCAGGAGCCGGTCCTCTATTCCTGCCAGGCAGGCTCGCGTGAAGGCCCGCTCCTCCATTACCACCTTGCGGATTATGTCCTCAAGGTTGGAGTTGGAGGAGGGGCCCTCTGCCGCTGGACTCGTCTTCTTAGACGTCGACGGCGTCGAAGGCGTCGATGACGTTTTCGTCGTCTCGGCGGGGGCCTGCTGCGGCCGGGCCGTGGCTTCAGCCAGCATGCGATGAAGCTCACTGACTTCCACCTGCAGGCGATCCACCCTCGCCTGCAGTTGCCGTGTCTCGTCAGTGGCCTTCCGCTGGACCAGCTCCTTGACCACACCGCGCAAGCTCGCAGCCCGACATTTGAGGGCCTTTTGGAAGGTCCCCTTCAAATTTGAGGACTTTGAGGCGACCTCCAAAATTTCCTCCTCGTCCTCCTCCGCCATTTGTTCCAGCTCCAGCAGGGAGTGGTCCGCGTAGAGCACACGGGACGCACCGTACCCGGACTTTGCTCGGGTGACGTGTGCCCGCCTCTCCCTCGCGGCAACCCGCTCCTCAAGATCCTGCTGGAGCTGCGCCCGCTGCGCAAGATCCAACTTACGTTGGGCGTCCGCGAGCCCAACGACGTGGGTGGCCGCGGCCGTCGTCGGCTTTTTGAACTTTGAAAGCCTCGTCGACCCTGACGCCGAGGAGCCCTCGGACCCATCCCGCAGGAAGGCCCGCTTTCGCGACTGCGACTCGCCTGCATCCGAGACGCCAACCATTGACTCATCGTCGGAGTCAGACAAATCCGACAAGTCCGTTCTTCCGAAGCTAGCCGCAGACGGCGCGCGGCTAGCCTCTGACGCCGAAGCGTCGGTTTGGCCCTGAGAAGGGCCTTTGGGTTGGCCCTGAGAAGGGCCTTTGGGTTGGGTTGGCCCTGAGAAGGGCCTTTGGGTTGGCCCTGAGAAGGGCCTTTGGGTTTAAAATATCGCCCGCAGGCATCCCGCGTGGGTTTAGGCATAGCCTCCGCAGGTTCGTACTCGCAAGGCAAAATGAGCTACGATAATCACAGTGCACTTTGGCCGAGCCCAGTCTGCCACTCCGTTACGGTGGTCAAACTGGGTCGTTTCCAGGGGACGCGACGTGGACGCAAGCACTGTGGGGTGGTCCCCCAACCTAACCTAACCTAACCTAACCTAACCTAACCTAACCTAACCTAACCTAACCTAACCTAACCTAACCTAACCTAACCTAACCTAACCTAACCTAACCTAACCTAACCTAACCTAACCTAACCTAACCTAACCTAACCTAACCTAACCTAACCTAACCTAACCTAACCTAACCTAACCTAACCTAACCTAACCTAACCTAACCTAACCTAACCTAACCTAACCTAACCTAACCTAACCTAACCTAACCTAACCTAACCTAACCTAACCTAACCTAACCTAACCTAACCTAACCTAACCTAACCTAACCTAACCTAACCTAACCTAACCTAACCTAACCTAACCTAACCTAACCTAACCTAACCTAACCAGTTGCACTCGGTCTCTCGAGCTGGAAGCATACAAATCCCACGCGCTCCGCAGTTAAAAAATCAAATTAAATGGTTTTTGTGACCCTATTTTAATAAGTTAAGTGTCCCAGAACGCGGAAACTTGCGCCGCACAAAGTGCTGCACCCAAACTGTGCCGTGTTGTAACGCCTGAAAAGTTACTTGTGAAAAACCCTTCTTTTGAAGGTTAAGTTGAAACAACGTTTTACAAAAACGCATGCGCTGCCACAACAAGATCGGTGACCCCTCACTTTTTCATCGGCAGCGTGTGGGCATCGTGGTTCCCGACCACCTGGGCCATCCAACATCACCCTGACATCGAGTTTCAGCGAGTTATTCAGCAATTTGTAAAAACCACGTGCTCTGAAAAAGCTGAAGGAGTGGAGGTAGCGTTACGAAATTTGGCGTCAACTTGTACAATTACAATAAAAGGCGAGTGCAACTATTTTTAGAATTTTAAGACAACTGGAAGATTTTATATTTCAACTGAAAGTTGCAAACTTTGGACCTGAATATCTCCGGTCCCCATCAACATACTGAGGTTCTTCAACTGCACACCGTGGCGCGCTCACCGGCTTAGTAAAGATCTTAAGTTTTAGATTTTTTATGTAAGTAGTTCTTAAGTTACAGGGAAACTTTCAGGAAAACTATATTTTTAAAATTTTTTCATACGTCAAATTAGATTTTTAAATTTTTTATTCTTTTATGTTGTAGCACCATAATTAACTTATTTTTAGCATATTTTTTCAAAATTTTTCGGCAATTATTCTTAAAGTTATTGAATTTTTTGTGTTTTTTGTATATAATTCAGAAATAATAAGAAATAATCATTTTTTACGATATTATTGTGTTCTGGTAGTATATTTGGACTAAATTAAGCCCAAACACGGGCCCTATATCGACTGTTTTGGCTTTTTTGGCAAAAAGCACCATTTTGGGTTTTTAGGTTTTAATTTTTAGATTAACATAGCTCGGAACCCGCTGATCCGTTTAATACCGGATTTTCACTAGAGCTGAAAGCGTGTCACCAACTTTAGGTGTGGACTATTTTCAGGCCATTTCAGGCCACAACATTTTTTGTCGCTGAAACTGCTTTCAGATCATACCTGAAGTGACGCCGAGCTGTAGGTCCAAAACCCCGTTCTTCTGCGACGTCGGGTTGCGAAGCTACGGGCGTCTAAACACGACGTTTGACAGCTCGGCGGCCATTTTGTTTAGCTTCAAGCCACTGTAACTCGTAAACCGGTGGTCGCAGGAAGTAGCGGATTTCGAAGTTTCAGTCAGGAGCCCGCTGCCCTGCTTACCCCAAGTTTTCAGGAGGTTTGCAGCTGAAAATTTTCGGGATCCTGAAAGTAGTTTCAGCGGACAGCGGAGCTCAGGCCGAGTTGGCAGAGCCCAAACTCGAGGTGTCTACGGCTTTCCCGAAGGAAGTTATCCGTGGTCAAAGACTGACTTTGACAGCACCGCGGCCATTTTGTAAAATCTTAAAACGGCCATAACTTCCTAACGGATAGTCGTAGAGGGCTGGGGTCTTCGCTGGACATACCAGAAAGACTTAGGGTATAAGATAGGATAGTTTTCAGGCGTTTTCAGGAAGCCAAGATTTTTCAGCCTGAAAACCATTCCGGTGGATCGGTCTCACCGAGCCAACTTCGGAAAGCCCAAACACCGGAGTTTTTGGACCGGTGGTTCCGGAGATATCTTCTTGTAACCACTTTGGGTTTTTATTTTTGTAAAAAACCCAATATTTCAAGTTGGGATATCTCCGCAACTCCTGGGTGTAATCACACCGAGTTTGGGTTCATTCGAGAGGGCTCCGTGGGAGCTGTCTACTGGAACTGACAAAACGGCTCTACATAGAGTCATTCCTAGAGTCGCTGTATTTTTGCAGTATTTTTGACTTACGAGAGTTTTTCTCGTCTGCTCTCGGTGCTTGACCCGTTCACTGAACGAAAGGCTGACTGTTATTAGCACCATATAGAGTCCGGACTTGCAGAGATTTTTACAATCTTTACTATTTTTACGTTTTATTTATATTTCTTAATTTTACACTTTTACTTTTTGTTTGTTTTGTATAATTTACACTTTGACGCAAACCTCCAGCGACGATGAACGCACTCAGGACCCCACTTAAGGTGAAGCCGGCGGAGGGTGACAAGTCACCGATAATGACAAAATCGCCTCCTAATGTGAGACGCAGCGTCGCGGAATTGGAGGCCGCAGGGCCCTCCACCGTGAACCCAACGCTCCCCCCCGCTCCATTAGTCACTAAGACGGCGCAGGCTGGCCCTGCGAAAGCCCCACAGAGGCTTCATCAGTCGAAACTACTACAGGTGTACTCGCCGCCAAAACCCCACTACGCGGATCGATCTGCAGAGGGGAAGGCCTGCGTGATCAAGGCCAAAGTATTGCTAGGAACCTCCAGAAACACCAAAACGGAAATAAAAACCGGCATTACTGAGGCGCTTGACCGGTTGTATGAACTGGTGAAGGAGGCCGAAAAATCGGCTAAGACAAAAAGAGTGGGGCCTGAAAATACGCAGCCCGAAGGTGCCGCTGACCTCACCTTCACTAGCATTACCGACCCAAGCCAAAGCAACAGCCAACTCGAGGCTCAAATAAGGAGCCACTCATTGCTGCTGGAAAGCCACTCCAAGGGGATGGAGGAGCTCAAGGCAGCAATCGAGCAGCACAAAGAGAGACTACAAAGCGGCGCCGCCATTGACACTTATGCGAGTGTAACCCACAGCGGAAAAGCGAACCCGGTGCGAAGTACGCTCCACTCCATAGTGGTTACCTCCACAGACGAAACGGAGTCTGGTGATGAAGTAATGGAGAAAGTGCGGAAGGCGGCAGACGCAAAGGAAGGCTGGGTAAAGGTGGAAAAGGTCAGGAAAGCAAAGGATAGGAAAATTATTATGGGTTTCCGCACCACTGAAGAAAGGGATAAACTCAAGAACAAGCTGACAAGAGATAGGCAGGACCTCCATGTCGAGGAGGTGAAAAACAAGGACCCTATGCTGATCCTCAGGAGCGTCCTCTCTGTTAACTCAGATGAGGACGTTATCAAGGCCCTGAGGAACCAAAATCGAGATGTTTTTCGCAACCTCGACAAGGAGGAGGACAGGGTAGTAGTGAAGTTCCGGAGGAGAACCAGGAACCCACACATATGCCACGTTGTGGTTAGCGTCTCACCGATAATTTGGAGACGTGCAATGGAACTTGGATGCCTGCACGTAGACCTCCAGCGCGTAAAGGTCGAAGATCAGACCCCACTGGTGCAGTGCACGCGCTGCCTAGGCTACGGGCACGGCAGACGTTATTGCAAAGAAGCGGCTGACCTGTGCAGTCACTGCGGCGGGCCGCACCTGAGATCGGATTGCGCCGACTTCCTAACGGGTGCCCCGCCAAAGTGCCGGAACTGCACAAAAGCCAAACTCGGGGACGATGGCCACAACGCATTCAGCTCAGAATGTCCCACACGCCACAGGTGGGACGAAATAGCAAGAGCAACCGTGGCATATTGCTAAGGGCACCCAGGGAAACCCAAACCCCTACAGACTGGTCCAGGCCAACCTCCAGCGGAAAAGACTGGCGACCAACGAGCTTCTGACTGAAGCGAACAAGCGCGGGGTCGCCATTGCTCTCCTCCAAGAACCATACGTCGGCGCGGCAAGAGTAATGAGGAGTCATAGAGGCGTTCGGGTCTTCCAGAGCACTGACATCGGAGATGGGACTGTTAAGGCCGCAATAGCGGTCTTTGACCAAGACCTCATCGTCGAACAGTACCCAAAACTCACCACGAACAACATCACCGTGGTGGGAATCCGAACCAGTGCCTGGAGGATCACACTAGTCTCCTTTTACTTCGAGCCAGACCAACCAATGGAACCATACCTCGACCACCTCAAACGTGTTGGGGAGGAGGTGGGCTCCAGAATGTGGATTGTTGGAGGAGATGCAAACGCAAAAAGTACCTGGTGGGGAAGCCTGACCATCGACCGCAGAGGCGAAGAAATGTCTGGAGTTCTCGATGAGCTGGACCTGAACATACTCAACAGAGGGGAAATTCCGACCTTCGACACGATCAGAGGTGGCATTAGGTACTGCAGCCACGTCGACATAACGGCATGCTCGACGGATATCCTAGACCTGGTAGATGACTGGAGAGTAGATGAGGGCCTCACGAGCTCGGACCACAACGGCATTGTATTTAACATAAAATTAAAGAGATCGAAAGGAATTCAAATCAGCAGGACCACCAGAATTTTTAATACTAAAAAAGCAAATTGGCCAGAGTTTCGTGAGAAACTCAGCCAATTAATGCTAACAAATAAAATAACGAAAGTAGAAATTGATAATTTAAACACACCCGAACAATTAAATTCAAAGGTTAAATTATATATAAATTCGATTAGGGAAGCATGCACTTCGTCAATGCCGACGAAGAAAACAAACGAAGTATTTACCTTGCCGTGGTGGTCCGAGAAACTCGAGGGGATGAAGAAAAAGGCCACTACCTATAAAAACAGAGTCAGGAACGCTGCGCCAGTCCGAAGATCGAAGGTCGTCGACGAGTACCTGAAACTGAAAGTTGAGTATGAGACGGCAGCAGCAAAGGACGAAGTCGAGAGTTGGAAGAACTTCTGCTCGAGACAGGACCGAGAAGGGGTTTGGGAAGGGATTTATCGGGTGATAGGGAGGACTAAGGGAAGAGGAGTGGATCAGCCATTGGTGGAGAACGGTGACGTATTAGACGCAAAAGGTTCGGTAGAACTCCTGGCAAAAACGTTTTATCCGGATGACCAAACAGATACCGACAGCACCTGTCACCGCCTAGTCAGAGAAAAGGCCGACGTCGTGAATGCTGGGGACCAAGGTGAACCATGTGAGCCACCATTCACGATGGCCGAGCTGATGGCAGCGTGCGAGTCCTTCAATGTCAAAAAAGCGCCAGGAGCAGACGGCCTCACTGCTGACATTTGTTGTCAGGCTATTAGAAGTGCCCCCGAGATAGCCTTGGCTCTCCTTAACGGCTGCCTGAGAAACCACCTCTTCCCTGAAATCTGGAAGGAAGCAACAGTTATTATCCTAAAAAAGCCTGGAAAAACAGACTACGGCAATCCGAAGGCGTACCGACCAATCGGACTTTTACCAATCTTCGGTAAAATATATGAGAAGATGTTGGTGGCCCGCCTCAAGTTTTATCTGATCCCTCGGATGAGTACTCGTCAATACGGATTCATGCCCCAGAGAAGCACCGAGGACTCCCTCTATGCACTAATGCAGCACATACGCGGCAAGCTAGCACTAAAGAAAGTTATAGTACTGGTATCATTGGACATAGAGGGAGCCTTCGACAGCGCCTGGTGGCCAGCAATAAGAGTCCGTCTGGCTGAGGAACAGTGTCCAGTAGGCCTGAGGAGGGTCATCGACAGCTATCTCAACAACCGAGTGGTCAGGGTTAGATACGCAGGTGAGGAGTGCTGCAAGGCCACAAGCAAGGGCTGCGTCCAGGGTTCCATCGCGGGACCAATTTTTTGGAACTTGGTGCTGGACCCGCTTCTTAAGAGCTTGGAAGCTAGGGGTGACTATTGCCAGGCTTTTGCAGACGACGTTGTGCTGCTTTTCGATGGTGACACAGCGTTGGAGATCGAGGGACATGCCAATGCCGCTCTTGAACATGTTCGGGCGTGGGGTGTCCAAAACAAGCTTAAATTTGCCCCGCATAAAACCAATGCGATGATTATAACGCGCAAACTGAAGTACGACACCCCGCGCTTAAGCATGGGCGGGACCGACATTGCTATGTCCAACGAGATCAAAATCCTGGGTGTCACCATCGACAAGCAGCTGACTTTTAACGCGCACGTCGCGAATGTATGCAGAAGGGCAATAGGCATCCACAAACAACTAACCAGGGCAGCAAAGACCAGCTGGGGGCTTAACCCTGAAGTCATCAGGATAATATATGTGGCCACCGTCGAACCAGTCATCCTGTACGCCGCCAGCGTATGGGCCCCGGCCGTCGATAAGCTGGGCGTCCAGAAGCAGTTGGGAGCGGTCCAGCGTGGTATCGCACAGAAGCTGTGCAAGGGATACCGGACGGTCTCCCTAAATTCTGCGCTAGTGCTGGCTGGGATACTTCCTCTCGACCTGCGAGTCCGCGAAGCGGCATCACTATACGAGGCCAGGAGGGGAGTGCCTCAGCCGGCACTTGGCGACAGGAGCGTCGAGCAGACCGCCTCGGCAATGGAGGCTCCGCACCCAGCTGAGCGCGCTGAGCTAGAGCTCATAAGCCTGGTAAATCAAGAGCAACTAGATGCCCAGAGCGAACTTGAAGTTCGTATCTTTACGGACGGGAGCAAGATTGGGGGCAAGGTTGGAGCGGCACTATCCGTATGGAGTGGTGACGTCGAAACCAAAACCCTTAAACTTGCTCTCCCACAATACTCCACTGTTTACCAGGCCGAACTTCTGGCAATATGCGTCGCAACCAGGGAGATCCTAAAGCATAGAGCGCAGTCGTTTGGAATCTTCAGTGACTCTATGGCGGCCCTCCAAACGATTCAAAACTATAATCGACACCACCCCCTGGCAGTAGAGGCAAGGGCCAATCTTAGGTCCCTGTCGAGCCAAAACAAGGTCGTAACCTTGTTTTGGATCAAAGCCCATGTGGGGTTGGAGGGTAATGAGAGGGCCGATGAACTAGCCAAAAGCGCCGCTGAGGGTTCCAAACGAAAGCCCGACTACGACCTGTGTCCGGTCTCATACGTCAAGCGATGCATCCGAACAGCAACTCTTGACGTGTGGAATCGGAGATACTGCGCTGGAGGAACGGCTTCTGGGACTAAATTGTTTTTCCCGGATGCGGTGGCGGCGTACGGAATAGTCAGGAAGATCAAAATTGACAAGGTGATCACTCAAATCATGACGGGGCACGGCGGGTTCTCCGAATACTTGAATCGCTTCAAGTGTAAGGAGAGCCCCTCGTGCATCTGCGATCCCGACATTGCAGAAACGGTGCCACATATATTATTCGACTGTCCCGTCTTCGATCAGCAAAGACTTGTGGCCGAGCACGTACTCGGCACCAAACTGGATGCCGAAAACCTGTGGCTCATAATGAAAGGGAAAAAGAGAGAGGTGTTTTTGGAATACTGTGTAGAAATTTGTATGAAAGTAATAAAAAGAAATAAAACAGGTTAAGCAAAGATGTTTACATAATATTTATATAATATTAGGGTCAAGCATTGAAAACAGACGTAATAAACTGCTAAGAAACACCACAGGAAACTATATAACTATATATTATTTTGCCCTTATGGATAAACTGTAATAAAACTAGATGTAAGAACTGTCCTAGAAATTAAAATAGAGAAATAAGATGTCTGATAGAATTATTGTAATCCACAAATGTTTTAAAATTAAGAAATAGATGATAAGAATAGCTGTAAGAAACATGTAACTATCATTAAGAATAATGTATAAGATAGACGTAACATAGAAATAGCTTTTATAATTATAAAAGTAGAAGTAAGAATAGGAAATAATGTGTTGTAAAAAGTGTAAAGAAGCATGTACAAGAATGTTGTATTAGAATAAGAACAACTGTATCGAAAGAAAAAAAAAAAAAAAAAAAAAAAAAAAAAAAAAAAAAAAACATTTGTGTTGATGTGTTACCCGCTTTCCGAAATGAAAATTAAGAAAACTGGAATAAAGTACAGAATAGGGACCAATAGAAGGGAGTCCTACCCTGATAGTCAGAAAGAAGATGTATGATAGAAAGACAAAGTATGAAGAATGAAAGTACGAGAGGAATAATAGCGAGAACTAGTATGAATGATAAGCCTAGCACAGGCTCCAATACTGTTGGAGGTTTAAGTTTAAACAAAAAAAAAAAAAAAAAAAAAAAAAAAAAAAAAAAAAAAAAAACCTAACCTAACCTAACCTAACCTAACCTAACCTAACCTAACCTAACCTAACCTAACCTAACCTAACCTAACCTAACCTAACCTAACCTAACCTAACCCGCTCATGAAGTCTGAGGCCGGGCAACCCAGTCGCATTGCGGAGGCGAGAGCTTGCCTAAATAAAGCTAAGCTCAATTTGGGCAACTCTCGAAACCTCAAGGCCGAGATCAAGACTGCGGTGCTCGAAGCCATAAACAGGCTTTATGAGTTGGTCAAGGAGTCCGAGCTAGACAAGGTCCCTGTCGCACCCGCACCCATAGCCGTACCGGTACCCGCACCCACTGCTGCCTGCGTCCCTCATCCCATTTCTGTCGAGGTTCTTGCCGGCCAGACTGAGCTCCTAAACACCATCAAGGAGCATATCTCGGAGTTAAGGGACAACTCCGAGAAACTCGAAAAACTCCGAGACAGTCTGGCCAGCAGGGAACGTGTGGGGGAGACAACCTACGCGAGTGTAGTGGCCGCAAGTAAGTGCCACACCGGGGGACAGGCCCCGGAGCGAGCGACGCTACACTCAGTGGTGGTCTCCTCTAAACAGGAAATGGACACGGCGGACGAAGTCCTAGAACGGGTGAGAAAAGCAGTGGATGCGAAGGAGGGCTGGGTGCGAGTGGAAAAGGTTCGTAAGGCAAAGGACCAAAAGGTCGTCATGGGGTGCGCAACAAAAGAGGAGAGGGAGAAATTAAAGAAGCGATTAGAATCGGCCGGAGAGAACCTAGTCGTCGAGGCAGTGAAAAATCGGGAACCGCTTCTGGTTCTTAGGGACGTGTTGCTGATACACAGTGACGAAGAAGTGCTGAGGGCCCTTAAGAACCAGAACCGGGAGATATTTCACGGCCTCGGCGACGAGGAACAGAAGGTATCTCTTAAGTTTCGTAAGAAGTCGCGAAACCCGCACGTGAACAGTATTGTGCTGAGTGTTTCCCCAGCAATCTGGAGACGCGCACTCGAAGTAGGCAAGCTCCGTATTGACCTGCAGAGAGTGCGCGTCGAAGACCAGACGCCTCTGGTGCAGTGCACCCGCTGCTTAGCATACGGCCACGGCAAGCGTCTCTGCACGGAGCCGGTGGACTTGTGCAGCCACTGTGGCGGTCCACATCTCATGTTGGACTGCCCAGTTAAACAGACTGGCGAAGCAGCGGCGTGCATAAACTGCACCCGAGCCAAGTTGGGGGAGCACCAGCACAATGCGTTCAGCAAAACATGCCCGGTACGTCGGAAGTGGGACGCATTCGCAAGAGCAACCATTGCGTATTGCTAAAGTTGTTAGTGCGCCCACTTCCGAGTACATACAGATGAACATTTCGAATGTCTCGACACAACCAGATAGCAAGAGCATTAAGCGAACCGCTAGGGTTGGCTTAATGGTAAATGATAACTGGAGTCACTTTTATGAGAAAGTGGCTCGAATTATGCTGAACAGTAGGTCAACACTAGTGGTATCGTTATGTTGTGTCGAAACTGGTGTAGAAAACCGCCATTATTCTGCTTTGTTCGATATTTATCTTCTTTGCAAAAGCAGAATGCAAATAAGTACATTATATATGAATAAATATAAACTTAGCTTGTTACAAATAATAATTGATAATTAAATATATAATAAGTATATACTTTAAGTATCATAAATAGAAAAACAAAATTAAGAAGCAATGGCATTAATAAAAGAAAAACATATGGAATCTATTTAAATTAAAGGCAAAATCAGTAATAAATTATATGGGCATAGAAAGTAAAAATAAAATTAGCGTGGTTAAAGTAGCAAAGTAGTATTTATTGAGAAAGTAAAAGAATAGTGTTACTAAAAATACAAATTGAACATTTTATTTCGCAACGTAGTGAATATAGTAAAAAAATAAAAATTAACGTAAAAACTAAGAGAACATAGTGTGGTCTCTTCGGCCTTAACACACAAATGGCAAAACAAGGCAAAACAAATCGCTTAAAAAGGTCTCTGATCATGTCAGAGGGACACTAGCGGGGCAGGAGTGTGGTTTTAGCCGGTTCGAGTCCGGCACTACCTCGACTGTCTCACAAGTCGTGAGATAGTCGAGGTGTCCGTGGGGATTTCCCACTCCTGCCAAAACAAAAAAAAAAAAAAAAAAAAAAAAAAAAACCTAACCTAACCTAACCTAACCTAACCTAACCTTACCCCGGTGTTCCCTCGCACACTTGCGTCTGGGGGCAGCGGGAACGAATGTGACTTCCGCTGCCCCGGACTAGTGCCGGCCCGCTCAACCAGTGCGGGCCTCGTCCCTGGGGGGAGTGAGGTGTACTCCCCCGTTACGTCTGTGAGAGGCGCGCGTGGAACACTACGCGCCGCCGTCTCGGGTCCAGTGATATGGGGGGCGACGGATGTCCCCGAATTCGTCGCCCCTGGACCTGTTTAGGGGGGCCGGAAGAGGGCGTTATCCGCCCTCTGCCGACGCCCGGTGCGTCTGCTGCGGGATGGGAAGGAACTCGAGATCTCCCTCTCCCTCTCCGCAGCTTCCTTCTGCGACATGACGGTTTCGCAGAAGGACACCACCGCGTCCCAGGACTCTGTGCTGTCGACCATCGCGTGAGCAACGGTCGGCAGCGACAGGTCTCCACCTATCTCTGTGACGAGGGCACGGCGCGGCTCGTCCCACGCGGGACATTCTGCCAGCGTATGCCGCGCCGTATCCTCCGGACAATGGACGCAGTGATGGCACCGAGCGTCCGGCTCCCTGCTTATGCGACACAGGTACTTCCCGAAGCAACCATGCCCCGAGAGCACCTGCGTCGCCCGAAACGTCAGGGAGCCGTGCTTCCTCCCGAGCCAGTCGTCGAGTACTGGCCGGATCGCCTCGATTGTGTCGAGGCCGGCGGAGGGATGGTCAAGCCTCCCCCGCCATTCCGCCACCATGACCTGTCGGAGCTGAGACCGGTGCAGCGTGATCTGACGCTGCACCAGCCTTTCGCCCCGATCCTTGGCGTCCTCGCGCCACTTGTGAAGCGTCGCGAGGGCATTCGCCTCCAGGTCCCACGGCGGGGATCCGGCCAGTACACAAGCCGCCTCGTAGGAGATCGTGCGATATCCCCGTATGACCCTGACGGCCATCGCTCTCTGCGGTTTGCGCAGTACTGCGATAGTGCGGGCCGTCAGGTCCGTCGCCCATACTGGGGCCCCGTAAAGGGCCATGGATCGCACGATCCCCACGTACAAACGTCTACAGGCGGTGCTCGGGCCCCCCAAATTGGGAAGCAGCGTTGACAGCGCGCCCGCCGCGCCCATCAACTTGGGCACCAGCCGCTGAAAATGGGGGCCGAAGTCCCAACGGCTGTCGAGCACCAATCCAAGGTACTTCATGGTTGACTCGACAGCTATCCGGGCCCCCCCGACCACTATGTGTGATCCCAGCGGCGGCGCCCGTCGGGGGCCATGAAACGCAATGGCCTCCGACTTGTTGAGAGCCACCTCCAGGCCCAGGCGCCGGATGCGGCTCACCACCTGTGACACCGCAGCCGTAGCCAGCAACGCTGCTTCCCTGTACGAGCTCCCCCGGGCAATGACCAGCGTGTCGTCCGCATAACACGTCAGGTTCACTCCCGGTGGAAGCTCGCACCGCAAAACCCAGTCGTAACCGATGTTCCACAAGGGAGGGCCCAGAACCGACCCCTGTGGAACACCGCACGACATCTCGCGACGGCCATCGCCGTCGCGTCCCATGTAGGTGACACACCTTCCCGACAGATAAGCCCCCACAATGTTGCGGAGGTAGAGAGGCACCCGGTGGTAGCGCAGGGCCTCCCTAATGCAACCCCAGGGCAGAGTGTTGAAGGCGTTGGAGATGTCCAAGGACACCGCCAGCACCACCCCGCCCCGAGACACTGCTTCCTCCGCCAGGACTCTCACCCTCATTATGGCGTCGATGGTGGAGCGCCCACGACGGAACCCATACTGGCTGTCGTCCAGGTTCGGCCCCTCTGTACACAAGTGGCTGACGAGGCGGTCTGCGATTATTCGCTCCATCATCTTGCCCGCCTCGTCCAGCAAACCTAACCTAACCTAACCTAACCTAACCTAACCTAACCTTTTTTTTTTTTTTTTTTTTTTTTTTTTTTTTTTTTTTTTTTTTTTTTTTTTTTTTTTTTTTTTTTTTTTTTTTTTGTCGCTGGGAAAAAATGCGTTACGCATACCCGTCCATCGGGGGATGGGCGGGCTATGTGGGACTCCCCGGTCTGACCCGGTATACCCACTAAAACGACCCAGCGGCATTCCCGCTTCGTCCTAGTGGCGGGGGACTGGGAAACCGGCACAGCCTTTACTTCCAGTCCTCCGCCGACGATGACCCGCACAGCGGACCTCACGCCCTCCCCGTGGGGGGGGGGGCGGGCCCGGGAATGACAGACGAAGGTGGTGACGGGTGCAATGCGGGCGAAGGCGCCCCCGCGCCTGTCGCCCGCCCGTCGCCATCATGAAGAGGGAGAAGACCGCGTCTTCTCCGACCTCTTCTTCTTCTGCGGAGCGGCGCTGCGAGAGGGTTTTCCTCCCTCACGCGCTCCGCCGCCTCCTTTTGCGAGACTACGTCCTCGCAAAAGGAGGCGACCGCTGACCAGGCCCTCTCGCTCCCCAGCATGGCGTTGACCACACCGGGAAGCGAGAGGTCCTGTCCGATCTCCGCGATCAGACTGCGGCGCGGCTCGGACCAAGCTGGGCACACTTCGAGGGTGTGCTGCGCCGTGTCCTCCGCCGCGCCGCAGTCGTGGCACGACGGGGCTTCCTCCCTCCCGATCCGGTGCAGGTACGTTCCGAAGCAGCCATGCCCGGACAACACCTGCACCAGACGGAACGAGAGGAAACCATGGGACCGCTCGAGCCAGGCCCGGAGGACCGGACCGAGCGCGTCCAACGTCCGGCGGCCAAAAGTGGCGGTGGCGAGGTCCTCCGTCCAATGGAGGACGATGGCGTCCCTCGCCTCCCGCCGCACGGCCTCCCGCTCCTCGGCGACGGGGTGCTCCCCGAGCGCCCTGCGATGCGCCGTCCACTCATACACCCTGGCCAGCACCCAAGCCTCCAACTCCCAAGGAGGGGTGCCGGCCAGAGCGCACGCCGCCGAGAAACCCACCGACCGGTAGGCCCTCGCCACCCGCAGTGCAATGGCCCTTTGGGGCTTGCGGATGGCGGTCGCGTTCTCCCTCCTGTGGAGGGAGTCCGCCCAAATGGGGGCCCCGTACAGGGCCATGCTCCGCAAGATGCCGGCATAGAGGCGCCGGCATTTCGCCTTGGGCCCCCCCAGGTTCGGGAGGAGCCACGAGAGGGCGTCCGCGGCCTTCAACAGGCGCGTCGACAGCCCGCTGAAATGCGGGCCGAAGCGCCACCTGTCGTCCAGCACCAGGCCCAGATATTTCATCCGGGGCTGGACCTCTATACGGACGCCCTCCACGACGATGTGGGCGTCGGGTGGGCAGCGCTGCCGAGGCCCGCGAAAGAACACGGCCTCGGTCTTGTGCAGCGCCACCTTCAATCCCAGGCGGCGGATCCTCTCTGCAACCAAGGATCCGCCAGCCGAGGCCAGACAGGCCGCGTCCCCGAAACTCCTCCCCCGTGCAGTGAGCAGAGTGTCATCCGCGTAGCATATGACACTCGTGCCCGGGAGGAGGGCTCCCCGCAGCAGCCAATCGAACCCGATGTTCCACAGCGGGGGCCCAAGCACCGACCCCTGTGGAACACCGGACTCTGCGCCGTACCGCCTCACTGTGGCCGTCTTGTCTACGAGGAGGACCTCTCGGTCCTCCAAGTAGCTGGCCAGGAGGCTCCGCAGATATTGGGGCACTCCGTGATACCGGAGCGCCTCCAATATCGTCGAGTGGGGCACGGAGTTGAAGGCATTGGCAATGTCGAATGACACCGCCAGCACTCCGTCCCCCGCCTCGACTGCCTCCTTCACCTGGCCCTTGAGTAGGGCCAGCGCGTCGATCGTCGAACGCCCACGACGGAAACCAAATTGGGCGTCCGACAGATCCGGCCCCACATCCCGCAAATGGCTCCCGAGCCGGGAGGCGACTATCCCCTCGAACAATTTTCCGACCTCATCGAGCAACACGACGGGCCGGTATGCCGAGGGGGAGTCCACCGGGCGTCCCGCCTTTCGGAGGAGGCAAAGCTGCCCCTCCTTCCACAGTTTCGGGAACTTCCCAGCCGAAAAGCACGCGCTGAAAAGGTCCCGAAACCTGTCCTCCATCTCGGAGGCAGCTATTGCCACCACCCGTGCGGGGACGCCGTCCGGCCCGGGGGCCGTCTTCTTGGCGCGGAGGCTGAGTACCCCCGCGTAGATCTCCGCCGCCGTTACTGGAGGGACCTCCTCCTCCGGCGAAGCCGCCCCTTGCGGGGGATCCATTGTTGGTGGGGCGAAGTCGGTCCTGCGCGGAAACAGGGACCGGACCACCCCATCCAGCAGTGCTGGCTCGAGGGTCTCCGACAGTGGGGGACCATAGGGGCGGAGCTGGTTCCGCGCCGCCTTGTATGGCCTCCCATAGGGATCCCTGTCGAGACCCTCCAGCATCTCGGCCCTCGCCGAGTCTCTCGCAGCGCCCATTGCAGACTTGAGGACCGTCGTCGCCTCTCGGTAGGAGGCGTATAGGCGGTCCTCTTCTGCCCGGACTCGGTTTAGGGCGCTGCGCCGCCGGCTGCGCGCGTAGGCCCTTCTGGCCGCCACGCAGGCGGTCCGAAGCCCCTCCAGCTCCTCCGTCCACCAATAAACGGCGCGACGGGGAGGCGGACGGCGAGACCGAGGCATGCTGGAATTGCACACCTCGGTCAGGGCCCCTCTGAGCTGAACCGCTGCGGCGTCTACGTCCAGGACCTCAACAGGGGGCGACAGCCAGTCTTGGAGGAAAGCCGCCTCCTTGGCTGCCTCCCGGTCCAGGCGGGTGAGTGCCCACCGCGGGAAGGGAGATTGCCCAGCGCGGGCTATCCCCCCCCCCTGGGTGGAGATGTCGAACCGCACGTATCGGTGGTCCGACAAGGTCTCCACCATCTCAACCCGCCAGTTCACGACGCGGGTGGCCAGCGCGGGGGTGGCGAACGTGACGTCCACCACCGACCCACCCTGTTGCCGCACACACGTGTGGACCGTCCCCCTGTTGAGGAGGGACATACCGCTTGAGGCCGCCCAGAACTCAACAGCGCGTCCCCGGACGTTGCACCCGGCGGCCGGGTTGCCCCAGGCCGCCGACTTGGCGTTCAGGTCGCCCAACACCACAACCTGGCGAGGCGCCGCCCTCCCTACGACTGCAGTGAGGACCTCCAGGAAATCCTCAAAGTCCGAGAGAGGGCGGTTTGGGGAGAAATAGACCCCGACCAGGGCCATGTCCCCCCACGCGGCGGCCACGTATCCCGGTCCCCTCTCTAAGAGCGAGAGGGGAGGGGAGTCCGTGGAAGACCGCGCTACCAACGCCACCAGGCCATCCCGGTCACCCAGCCAACGGCCAGGGACCGAGTAAGGCTCGGCGACCACCGCCAAGTCCACCAACCACTCAGCCATTGTCTGCATCAGCAGATCTTGGGCTGCCCTGCAGTGGTTGGCGTTAGTCTGAAGGATGCGATGTTCGACTATATCCATCAGTCGGACATCGCACCCCCCTCCGCAGCCGCCGCAGGAACGGCGGTACCGGCAGCCGCAACAGGCCCGGTTGGCGCCTGTACTTTGCCACGCTTAGGGGGAGGATTGCAGTTCCTCCCCTTCATCACGTGGTCCGCTTGGCAGCCACTGGCAGCACAGACCGAGCAGTGCGGCGTGGCGACCTCACAGGAGGCGGTTTGGTGGCCCCCCATGCCACAGCGGTAGCAGGTGTCTGACCTGTCTACCGCGGACGGACACAGAGCCCGGGTGTGGCCGATGCCGAAGCACCGGAAACACCTCAGCGGCTGGTCCTCGAGTGCCCTGACCGCACCCGAGCTGAAGCCGACCGTCAGCCGGCCCTTCGCCAGGACGGCTCTGGCAGCGGGAATCGGGCACTCAAGGCGGACGGTGCCCATGCCACCACGGCCGGGCCTTATGTCCCGACTCTGGACCGCCGCGACGTCGCAGCCCCCTAACGCTGCGACCGCCTCCACCACCTCCTCCTTGGTGACGGAATCGTCGAGATCCGTCACCTCGAGTGTCACCAACTTTACCGGTCGGGCCACCTTGGCGGAGTCCGCGATGACCTCCTGCAGCTTAGCTGCAAAGAGGTCCGCGCGGGCTCCCCCCTCTGCCCCCGGGAACTCGAATAATCGAGCCCCGGCTTGGGTCCGCCGGCAAGTCACACTGCCGATCCCCAGTTGAGTGGGATCGGCATTGCTACGCGCCCGCAAACCTAACCTAACCTAACCTAACCTAACCTAACCTAACCTAACCTAACCTAACCTAACCTAACCTAACCTAACCTAACCTAACCCCGCCCATGCTCAGGAGTGGGACATCGTATCGAAGCTTCCTGGTAATTACCATTGCACAAGTTTTCTGCGGTGCAAACTTCAGCTTGTTGCGAATGCCCCACACCCGAACGTACTCGAGAGCGGCATTGGCCTGCCTCTGGACTTCTAACGCTGTTTCGCCGTCGAAGATCATAACCACGTCATCCGCGAATGCCTGGCAGTGGTGTCCCTGCTCTTCCAACCCCTTCAGCAACGGGTCAAGTATGAGATTCCACAGAATCGGACCGCCAATAGACCCCTGCACGCACCCCTTGCTTGTCTGCCTCAGGCTCTCCGCGCCTGCGTACCTTACTCTGACACTCCTACCAGTCAGATAGCTGTCCAGCATCCTTCTGATGTTCACCGGGCACTTTTCCTCAGCCAGTCTGGTCCTTATGGCCGGCCACCATGCGTTGTCGAAGGCTCCCTCTATATCAAGTGACACGACAGTGATCAGCTTCTTGTCGTTCAGCTTCCCTTTGATGTGTTGTATCATGTTATAGAGGGAGTCCTCAGTGCTCTTCTGGGGCATGAAGCCGTACTGGCGAGTACTGAGCCGCGGTATCAGGTGCCACTTTAACCTTGCTACCATTAGTTTCTCCAGTGTTTTGCCTAAGACTGGTAGGAGGCCGATAGGCCTGTACGATTTTGGGGCGGTGTAAGTGTCCTTGCCAGGTTTCCGAAGGACTACCACTGTGGCCTCTTTCCAGGCTCCAGGGAAGTGTCCGTGCTCCAGGCACTTATTGGCTAGTGCAAGAAACGTCCCTGGGTCCCGGGATATCGCCTGGGCGCAGATATCAGCGGTGAGGCCGTCTGCCCCGGGTGCCTTCTTCGGGTTGAAACTTTCCACCGCGGTTTTCAGCTCCTGAAGTGTAAACGGTGGGTCATGGTATTCATCATGCGTCCACTCGTTTGCACGACTGGCCGCTTCACGTGTCCGACGGTGGTCTTCAGTTTCTCCCTCTTTTAGGTCTTCGGGGTAGAAGGTCTCGGCCAGCAGCAGAGCCGATTCTTGGGCGTTGAGTGGCACCCCGTCCTTCATCAGCGGCAAATCCTCTTGCCTTTTGGCGGTCCGTCCTATGACCCTGTATATCCCCTCCCACATCCCTTCCTTATCCTGTTTTCCACAGAAGCCCTTCCAGCCTTCTGTCTGTGCTTTTATTGCTAGGGACTCATATCTTATTTTTGCTTGCAGGTACTCATCGATGACTTTCTGCCTCCGGACTCTTGCAGCGCATCGGATGCGTCGTCTCCTGGTGTTCACCTCGGACATCAACTCAGCGAGCTTTTTTGACCACCACGGTATGGTAACTTGTTCTTTATTTTTAATCCTTAATAGTGTTTCATCACATGTTTTGGTGATGCTTTCTATATATTGATTTATGTTATGATCTAATTCTGTTTTATTATTAATATTACTGATTTCTTGTGGGTTTAATTTTGCATGAGCTTTTAATTGGGTCAATTTCTCATGAAATTGGCTCCAATTGGCTTTTTTTGTATTATAAATCCTCGTGGTCCTGTTAACGTTGATTCCTTTTGACTTTTCAAGATAAATTTTGAAAACTATCCCGTTGTGGTCTGAGCTCGTGAGTCCTTCCTCGACCCGCCAGTCCTCCACCAAGTCCAGCAGGTCCGTTGAGCAAGCTGTTACATCAACGAAGCTGCTGTACAGTGTGTTACCTCTGACGGTGTCGAAGGTTGGTGTGTTGCCGACGTTGAGTACCTGCAGGCACATTTCATCCAGGGTTCCCGACATTTCTTCACCCTTACTGTCAGTTACCAGGCTGCCCCACCAGGTGCTCTTTGCGTTGGCGTCGCCGCCAATGAGAATCCTCGTGGGGCCTATTTCCTCGCGAATGCGCATGAGTTGCTCCAGGTATGGCTGTATGGGCTGGTCTGGTTCAAAGTAGAAGGAGACTACTGCGATTTCCCAGGCGCTGGTACGGATCCTCACCACCACGATGTTATTGGTGGTGAGTTTCGGACACTGTGTGACGTCTAGGTCGTGATCGAAGACGACTATTGCCGCCTTAACAGTTCCACCTCCTTGATCAGTGCACTGGTAGACTCTCGCTCCCCGGTAGTCTCGCATCCTCTTAACCCCGCCCACATACGGCTCCTGGAGCAGTGCGAAGGCAACCCTCCGCTCACTAGCCACTATCATGAGCTCTTGGGTTGCAAGGTTTTTCCTCTGCAGATTCGCTTGGATTGCCCGGTAGTAATTACGAGCGCTCTGGTGTGTTCGAGAAACCCTGGATAAGTCGCCTCCTGTTTCCGCCGGCTTGCCCTTAGCAATACGCCACCGACAGTCGCGCCAATCCATCCCACTTGACACGAATTGGGCACTCGCTGTCGAAGGCGTTGTGGTCAGTCTTACCCATTTTGGCTGAAACGCAGTTCTGGCACTTTGGTGGCTCAGCGGCTAGTCTCGAGGGGCAGTCTGCTCTCATATGGGGGCCTCCACAGTGTGTGCAAAGGTCAGCGGGTTCCGTGCACAGCTTGCGGCTATGTCCAAAGCGCAAACAGCGGGTGCACTGAATCAATGGCGACTGATCCAGCACACGCACCCGCTGCAAGTCGATGTGCACTCGCCCAGCGTGAGTCAGCCTCTGCCACACCGTCGGTGACACCTGCAGGATGACGTGGCACATGGCTTTATTGCAGGTTATTGGCATGTCCAAGGAAATTAAAATACTAGGACTCACCATCGACCACCAGCTCACATTCAACACCCATGTCGCAAACGTCTGCATGAAAGCTGTAAATATTTACAAACAGCTGGCACGCGCGGCAAAAGTGAGCTGGGGCCTTCACCCGGAGATCATCCGCGTCATCTACACGGCAGCAGTCGAACCGATCATACTCTACGCTGCAAGCGCATGGGCACCAGCCGCCAAAAAAGTAGGGGTCATTAAGCAACTAAACGTGGTTCAGAGGGGGTTTGCCCAAAAGCTGTGTAAAGCCTACCGCACGGTCTCCCTAAACTCGGCATTAGTGCTCGCTGGGATACTCCCACTTGACCTTCGTATACGGGAAGTAGCTGCGTTGTACGAAGCCAGGAAGGGTGTGCCCCAGCCCGTGCTAAGGGGCAGGGAGGTCGAGCGGATGTCTCCAGCGGCAGAGGCCCCGCACCCCGCGGAACAAGTAAACCTGGAGTTCGGAAGCCTGGTAGACGAGGAACAATACCAGAACCACAGCAGTTTTGCTGTGCGAATATTCACGGACGGCAGCAAGATTGAGGGCAAGGTTGGGGCGGCGCTATCCTTATGGAATGGTGGCACCGAAATTAAGGCCCTCAAACTTGCCTTGCCGTCTTACTGCACCGTCTACCAGGCAGAACTCCTGGCCCTACAGAGAGCGGCAGGAGAGGTGCTCAAGCGTGGAGAATCCACATTCGGCATCTTCAGCGACTCCAGGGCGGCTCTTCAAACGGTCGTTAACGTAGGCTCCCCCCATCCCTTGGCCGTGGAAACGAGGGACACCATCCGCCGCTGTAAACTCCAGAACAAGAGTGTCTCCTTGTTTTGGATAAAAGCCCACGCGGGTTTGGAGGGAAACGAGCGAGCCGACCAACTGGCGAAGGAAGCTGCCTTGAAGTCGAGAAAGAAGCCGGATTATGATCTGTGCCCCGTTTCATTCGTCAAACGACAGATCCGAGGGGAGTCGCTCGACGAATGGAATCGGAGGTACCAGTGCGGCGAAACCGCGAATGTCACAAAAATCTTCTTCCCAGACGCGACCGACGCCTATAAAATTGTAAAAATAGTTCAACCAACTGGCATCTTAACACAAATCTTCTCGGGGCACGGTGGGTTCTCCGAATACCTGCACCGCTTCAAGTGTAAGGGAAACCCATCGTGCATCTGTGAACCAGATGCAAAGGAATCGGTCGCCCACATTCTGACGGAATGCCCGGTCTATGGCGCAGAGAGACAAAATGCAGAACACAAGATAGATACTACAATTAATGTGGACAATATAAGTAAAATTATCGGAGACAAAATAAAACGGAAAATATTTTTAGAATTCTGTATCAAAATTTCGGAAAACGTCATTAATAGAAACAAGGATACTATATAATGAAGGCCATGCTTTATCCTGTATAAAGATTTCATAACGAAAGGATATAAGATTAAAGCACAGAGCAGCAAAGTATTATGTAACATATGTCATATATTTAATTAGTAAACACCAAATATTGAACATAATTTCGAAAAAGCAAAAACCTAAATTTAATTGTCTTACAAAAGAAACAAAAAGGAAACAAATATAAAAAAGAAAATACAAAGTCTCTGACTATGTCAGGGGGACACTGGCAGAGCAGGAGTGGTTTTTAGCCGGTTCGAGTCCGGCACTACTTCGACTGTCTCACATGCCGTGAGATAGTCGAAGTGTCCGTGGGGATTTCCCACTCCTGCCCAAAAATTTGAAAAAAAAAAAAAAAAAAAAAAAAAAAAAAACCTAACCTAACCTAACCTAACCTAACCTAACCTAACCTAACCTAACCTAACCTAACCTAACCTAACCTAACCTAACCTAACCTAACCTAACCTAACCTAACCTAACCTAACCTAACCTAACCTAACCTAACCTAACCTAACCTAACCTAACCTAACCGTCGATATCTTCGCTTTTAAGGGTGCGATTTTGAAGCTGTTTTCAGCATATTTAGACTAAAGTAGGCATCCGCTTACTTCCTGACCAATTTAAACCACCCTTAACGCACGTTGAAAAAGTTTCCCTACCAACCCTTAGAATTTCTTAAAAAATTCAGATAAAATCAACAAAATTTAGTGTTCTTCCAAATTATTCTTGAAGTATTACTTTAGTTTATAGTTGCAATAGTACTCACCTACCATCCCTGTGTTCCGGTGCCCGTTTCGTGTCCTGGACGCTAGGTTGGGGGTTGAAAACCAAAATTTTTTGTGTTAAAAACTGGTTTTTTGACCAAAACTCAAAATTTTTATTCGGCACTCACCCCTTTCTATTTCGTAATTAGCTAGCCCGCGCAAAGCCGCGTCTCTGGACACCACACTCGCGGGTCTAGCTCAAATAAAATTTTGCCCTCCCACCCGCCCTATTGTGTATAGGAAGGCCGGAGTGGGAATTTAGCAAAAATTTATTTTTTTGATTTTGTCTCTTAAAGCCATTTTCGGGTTCATTGAGGGTGTTTGAGGGGAAATTTGCGTATTGTTTTTACTCTTTTTGACGAAATTTATGACATTTTAATTGATTTTGACCGTTCGGATTGGACGACTATTATATAATACATACTTTATCATCTAATTTTATTTATATTTGTGATCCCAATTTTTGTTATTATTTAAATACTTACTGTGTTCCCCCCTTTACAGGGTCACAGAAGTACGTACCAGTGTCCCTAAATATCTCTCTCCTCCTTAGCGATTAGTATTCACGAGACCCTCTCTTTACAGGGGTCCGTTTTTATATTTTCTATCGCCAATGATGTTGATGTTCCGCACCCCATCCGCAACCTTGAGAACAATGGGCTCCGGTAGCTCGCCGCGATCGTCGGAGAAAGTGGTGCCTTCCCCTACTGACGCGCGGCGGAGAATCTCCTTCGGAGAAGACACTCCTCCTGCGTGCCAGAAAGGCCCAACCACTCCGGGGACGCGTCGAGCTCCTGTAAATGCTCCAAGATCGCTCATGAAGTCTGAGGCCGGGCAACCCAGTCGCATTGCGGAGGCGAGAGCTTGCCTAAATAAAGCTAAGCTTAATTTGGGCAACTCTCGAAACCTCAAGGCCGAGATAAAGACAGCGGTGCTCGAAGCCATAAACAGGCTTTATGAGTTGGTCAAGGAGTCTGAGCGAGACAAGGCCCCCGCCGCAACCGCACCCGTTGCCGTACCGGTACCCGCGCCCACTGCTGACTGTGGTCCCCGTACCATTCCCGTCGAGGTTCTTGCCGGCCAGACTGAGCTCCTGAACACTATGAAGGAGCACATCTCGGAGTTAAGGGACAACTCCCAGAAACTCGAAAAACTCCGAGACAGTCTGGCCGGCAGGGACCGTGGGGGGGAGACAACCTACGCGAGTGTAGCAGCCGTCACCAAAAGCCAAACCGGGGCGCAAACCCTGGAGCGAACAACGCTGCACTCCGTGGTTGTCTCGTCAACAAACGAGATGGATACGGGGGACGAAATACTCGAGAGAGTAAGGAAAGCGGTGGACGCGAAGGAAGGCTGGGTGCGTGTCGAGCGAGTACGAAAGGCCAAAGACCAAAAGGTCGTGATGGGGTGCGCAACGAAGGAGGAGAGGGAAATGCTAAAAAAGAGACTTGAATCAGCCGGAGAGAACCTCGTCGTCGAGGCGGTGAAAAATAGGGATCCGCTTCTGGTTCTTAGGGACGTGCTGTTATTACACAGCGATGAGGAAGTGCTGCGAGCCCTTAGGAACCAGAACCGGGAGATCTTTCACGGCCTCGAGGACGATGAAAAGAAAATTGCTATTAGGTTTAGGAAAAAGTCACGCAACCCTCATGTTAATAGCATTGTGCTGAGTGTTACTCCAGCAATCTGGAGGCGGGCACTCGATGTGGGCAAGCTCCGCATTGACCTGCAGCGAGTGCGCGTCGAGGACCAGACACCTCTGGTGCAGTGCACCCGCTGCTTGGCGTACGGTCACGGCAAACGCCTGTGTACGGAGCCAGCCGATCTGTGCAGCCACTGCGGCGGCCCACACGTCAGGGTGGACTGCCCGGCCAAACAGATCGGCGAAGTAGCGGTGTGTATAAACTGCACCAGAGCCAAGCTGGGGGAACACCAGCACAATGCATTCAGCAATGACTGCCCGGTACGCAGGAAGTGGGACGCATTCGCTCGAGCATCAATAGCTTATTGCTAAAGGTGTCGATGCGCCCACTTCCACGTATACGGAGAATTCAAGCTCGACACAATATAGATGCACAGAGCGAACCACTGGTGTTGGCTTCGTGGAGAACCGTAACTGGAGCCAATTTCATATGAAAGGGACTAAAGTTAAGCTGGATCATAAGTCAACCCTAGTGGAGTCGTCGAGTTGTGTCGTAGTTGTCAAAAATTGTCTACTAGCAATTAAAAATCTTTTTATTTTTTATTGTTGTACAAAATTTAATAATATGATATCTAAGTATATATTTAATATATAGTGCCGATATCTTAGAAACAAAACTAAAAAACGACAAATAAATTAAATAATGAAATTAAATTAAAGTAATCACAGAGAAATATAAACATGAGGGTAAAATAAGAACAAAAAACATAGAAATAAATAGTAAAAATTAAAATTTAGATCATAGATAGAAAATTAAATAAACAGGAATTAAAATAAATTGTATAATTAGAGTAATAATCAAAAGTAAAACAAAACGTTTTATTTATTAAGTAAATTGAATTATTCGTACCAAATAGCACTTTTCATTCTAGTAGGAAACAAAAAAACAGGGTACGGTCTCTTCGGCCTTCAAAACAAATTGACGCCAATGAAAGGCAAACCACCCGCAAAAGAAGGTCTCTGATCATGTCAGAGGGACACTGGTGGGGCAGGAGTGTGGTTTTAGCCGGTTCGAGTCCGGCACTACCTCGACTATCTCACGCATCGCGAGATAGTCGAGGTGTCCGTGGGGATTTCCCACTCCTGCCAAAACAAAAAAAAAAAAAAAAAAAAAAAAAAAAAAAAAAACCTAACCTAACCTAACCTAACCTAACCTAACCTAACCTAACCTAACCTAACCTAACCTAACCTAACCTAACCTAACCTAACCTAACCTAACCTAACCTAACCTAACCTAACCTAACCTAACCTAACCTAACCTAACCGTTGATATCTTCGCCATTAAGGGTGCGTTTTTGACGCTGTTTTCAGCATTTTTAGACTTTAGTGGGCCTCCGCCTACGTTTTGACAATATTTTACCACCCTAGAAGCGTTTTCAAAAATCTTCCCTTACGACACTTAGAAAATTTTTAATATTTCAAACAAAATCTTCCAAATTTAGTGTTCTTCCAAATTTTTCTACAAATATTACTTTAGAATATAGTTGCAATAGTACTCACCTACCATCCCTGCGTTCCGGTGCCCGTTTCGTGTCCCGGACTCAAGGTTGGGGGTTGAAAACCAAAATTTTTTGACTCAAAAACCGGTTTTTTGAGCAAAACCCAAAATTTTTGTTCGGCACTCACCCCTTTCTATTTCGTAGTTAGCTAGCCCGCGCGAAGCCGCGTCTCTGGACACCTCACTCGCGGGTCTAGCTCAAATAGAACTTGAAAAATTTTCAAAATTATTGTTTTTCTTATAGATTCTGCTACTACCAAAATCCACCTAAGGGATCACGCTAAACACTAAAACGTTGATATCTTCGCCATTAAGGGTGCGTTTTTGACGCTGTTTTCAGCATTTTTAGACTTTAGTGGGCCTCCGCCTACGTTTTGACAATATTTTACCACCCTAGAAGCGTTTTCAAAAATCTTCCCTTACGACACTTAGAAAATTTTTAATATTTCAAACAAAATCTTCCAAATTTAGTGTTCTTCCAAATTTTTCTACAAATATTACTTTAGAATATAGTTGCAATAGTACTCACCTACCATCCCTGCGTTCCGGTGCCCGTTTCGTGTCCCGGACTCAAGGTTGGGGGTTGAAAACCAAAATTTTTTGACTCAAAAACCGGTTTTTTGAGCAAAACCCAAAATTTTTGTTCGGCACTCACCCCTTTCTATTTCGTAGTTAGCTAGCCCGCGCGAAGCCGCGTCTCTGGACACCTCACTCGCGGGTCTAGCTCAAATAAAATTTTGCCCACCCACCCGCCCTATTGTGTATAGGAAGGCCGGAGTGGGATTTTACGCAAAATTTAAATTTTCTATTTTTGCTCTTCAAGCTGTTTTTGGAACTCTAGAAAGTGTTTGAAGGGAAATTGGCGCTTTTTAGTTTAAAAATTTTTGACTTATTGTGACAAATTAATAAAATTTGAAATTGACCATCATTGTCAGTGGTGATGTTTTAGCTTTTATTGTAATTTAATTTATTTTTGTATTTATTTTAATCTTTTATTGTAATTTGACTACTTACTGTGCTCCCCTCTTTACAGGGTCACAGAAGTACCATTGATTATTTATTATTTTTTAAAATTTTAAATTATTTTGTGATTATTATACGTTCTGTGTACCCCCCTTTACAGGGACACAGAAATATCCAGTGTCCCAGACGTCTCTCCTCCCGAGCGGGTATTCTTGGACGAACCCCCTTTTTACAGGGGTCCGTTTTATAGTATCCGTCTCTAATGATGCTCATGTTTCGCACCCCATCTGCAACTTTGAGGACGATGGCCTCCAGGAGCTCGCCGCGATCGCCGGAGGGAGCGGTGCCTTCGCCCATTGACGCGCGGAGGAGAATCTCCTTCGGAGAAGACACTCTTTCCGCGTCTCAGAAGGGCCCTGCTACCCCGGGGACGTGCCAAGCTCCTGTTGACTCCTCAATTCCGCTCAAAAAGCCTGAGACCGGGCACTGCAGTCGCATTGCGGAGGCGAGAGCTTGCCTGAATAAGGCTAAGCTGAATTTAGGCAACTCTCGCAACCTAAAAGCCGAGATTAAAACTGCGGTACTCGAGGCAATAAACAGGCTTTTTGAGCTTGTTAAGGAGTCAGAGCGCGACAAAGCCCCTGCCGCACCGGAAGCCGTACCAGCACCCGTGCCCACTGCTGACTGTCGTCCCCAGTCCAACCCTGAGATTCTCGCTAGCCAGACTGAGCTCGTAGAGACTATGAAGGAGCACATAACCTTATTAAAGGAAAACTCTGAAGAGTTAGTCAAACTGCGGGACAGTCTGGCTAGCAGGGAAAGTGTTGGGGAGAACACCTACGCAAGTGTAGCGGCCGTCAGTAAAAGCCACACCGGGGCACAAGCCCTGGAGCGAACGACGCTGCACTCCGTGGTGGTTTCCTCAACCCAGGAGATGGACACGGGGGATGAAGTCCTCGAAAGAGTGCGAAAAGCAGTGGATGCGAAGGAGGGCTGGGTGCGCGTTGAGCGGGTCAGGAAGGCCAAGGACCAAAGAATCATCATGGGGTGCGCAACACAGGAGGAGAGACGCAAACTGAAAACAAGACTGGAAGCCGCCGGAGAGAACCTCGTCGTCGAGGACGTGAAAAATCGGGACCCGCTTCTGATCCTTAGGGACGTCTTATTGATTCACAGTGATGAGGAATTGAAGAGAGCCCTTAAGAATCAGAACCGGGAGATATTTCACGGGCTCGACGATGAGGAACACAGGATTGTTGTAAAGTACAGGAGAAAAACACGCAATCCGCACGTGAATCACGTTGTGCTTGGTGTGTCCCCTACGGTCTGGAGGAGGTCGATTGAGGTAGGAAAACTCCGCATCGACCTCCAAAGAGTTCGCGTCGAGGACCAGACGCCTCTGGTGCAGTGCACCCGCTGTTTGGCTTTCGGGCATGGCAAGCGCCTATGCACGGAGCCAGCCGATCTGTGTAGCCACTGCGGGGGGTCTCACCTCAGGGCGGACTGCTCGGATATACAGATCGGCAAAGCAGCGGCTTGCGTGAACTGCACCAGAGCAAAACTAGGGGCCACCGAGCACAACGCATTCAGTAACGAATGCCCTGTGCGTAGGAAGTGGGACGCATTCGCAAGAGCTTCGATAGCATATTGCTAAAGTTGGCGATGCGACCACTTCCACGCACAGAAACAAAACCATTTCGGCAAAGGCTAGGTGCGTTGAGCAGACCACTAGGGTTGGCAAAATCCAAAATTGTAACTCAAGTATGTTTCATGAGAAACTGTCGCGAGTTATTCTGGAACTGGTGCCGACCCTAGTGGGCGGATCACGTTATGTTGTGTTGGCCGATATGATATTCCGAAATATAAAATTCAAAATAGTACACATAATGATATTTAAATATATATTGAATATATAGCTTTGATATCATAAAATGCATAAGAAACAATAACAAAATCAAACAAATAATCATAAAATGTGAAACAAATAAAATAAATATAGAAAAGTGTTAAACGGAATAACAATATCTAGCCTGATTCGTGTATACAGTAAGAACGTGTAGTAAAATAAAACATGAGTGCATTCGTACATAATATTAAATATAATAGATAGAACTAAATTGTAATGGAAATATATAGGAAATTATGAATAGTGATAAGGCGTAAATATGAAACAACAATAAATAGTAAATACAATAATAATAGGAAAATACAGCGTGTGAAACAGAAGCAAAACAAACAAAGTAAATGAAATCGCAATGAAAGTGGGCTCTCCGGCCTCACGAAGCGTTAAGAAATCAAAAATCCGTAAAAAGGGCTCTGATCCCCATGTCAGAGGGACACTGAGTAGGCAGGAGTGGTTTTTAGCCGGTTCGAGTCCGGCACTACCTCGACTGTCTCACAAGTCGTGAGATAGTCGAGGTGTCCGTGGGGATTTCCCACTCCTGCCCATAAAAAAAAAAAAAAAAAAAAAAAAAAAAAAAAAAAAAAAAAAAAAAAAAAAAAAAAAAAAAAAAAACCTAACCTAACCTAACCTAACCTAACCTAACCTAACCTAACCTAACCTAACCTAACCTAACCTAACCTAACCTAACCTAACCTAACCTAACCTAACCTAACCTAACCTAACCTAACCTAACCTAACCAGTGAAACCACGTTCGGCATCTACAGCGACTCCAGGGCGGCCCTCCAGTCGGTAGCAAATGTACTCTCCCCCCATCCCTTGGCTGTGGAAACCAGGGACACCGTTCGACGCTGTAGGCTCCAGAACAAGAGTGTCTCCTTGTTCTGGATCAAGGCCCACGCAGGGTTGGAGGGGAATGAGAGAGCCGACCAGCTCGCAAAGGAGGCCGCACTGAGGTCGAAGAAGAAGCCGGACTACGATCTGTGCCCCGTTTCATTCGTCAAACGAAGAATCCGATCAGAGACGCTCGACGAATGGAACGAGAGGTACCGATCAGGTGAGACTGCTTCGGGCACAAAAATCTTCTTCCCTGACGCGGTGGCGGCGTACAGAGTAGTGCGCAAAATGGTCCCCACAAGCATCACCACGCAAATACTCACGGGGCATGGGGGGTTCTCTTCATACTTGAGTCGTTTCAAGTGTAAAGAGAGCCCGTCGTGCGCTTGCGAGCCCAGCAAAGAAGAGACGGTGCTCCACATACTGTTGGAGTGCCCGATCTCCGCCAAAGCTCGATTTGAGGCAGAACAGCAGCTGGGTGTCGGGCTCGTGGCGGAAAATCTCCCGAGCCTGATGGTAGATAATAAAACTAGAAATAATTTTTTAAAATATTGTACAGGAATCGTGGCCTTAGTGATAGATAGAAATAAGTAGGGTTAGTAATAAAAATACTGAATTTATATGTATGTAAGCTAAGTATTTTTATAAAACTGGGTATTTGTATTTATTAATAGGTCTAGTATAAATGTATAGTATTTATAGGTATAGTATAAATTGTAAATAATATCTAGTTTCAGATAGTGTATCGAGAGGAAGTCTCTCAGGATTTCTTTTAAAACCTTGCAAGCAAAAATTTGTAAATAACCTGTGATAGCCCAAAACGGCTCTGATCACGTCAGAGGGCACTGGAAAGGCAGGAGTGGTTTTTAGCCGGTTCGAGTCCGGCACTACTTCGACTGTCCCACAAGCCGTGAGATAGTCGAAGTGTCCGTGGGGATTTCCCACTCCTGCCAAAAAAAAAAAAAAAAAAAAAAAAAAAAAAAAAAAAAAAAAAACCTAACCTAACCTAACCTAACCTAACCTTTTTTTTTTTTTTTTTTTTTTTTTTTTTGTCGCTGGGAAAAAATGCATTACGCATACCCGTCCATCGGGGGATGGGCGGGCTATGTGGGACTCCCCGGTCTGACCCGGTATACCCACTAAAACGACCCAGCGGCATTCCCGCTTCGTCCTAGTGGCGGGGGACTGGGAAACCGGCACAGCCTTTACTTCCAGTCCTCCGCCGACGATGACCCGCACAGCGGACCTCACGCCCTCCCCGTGGGGGGGGGGGTGGGCCCGGGAATGACAGACGAAGGTGGTGACGGGTGCAATGCGGGCGAAGGCGCCCCCGCGCCTGTCGCCCGCCCGTCGCCACCATGAAGAGGGAGAAGACCGCGTCTTCTCCGACCTCTTCTTCTTCTGCGGAGCGGCGCTGCGAGAGGGTCTTCCTCCCGCGCGCGCTCCGCCGCCTCCTTTTGCGAGACTACGTCCTCGCAAAAGGAGGCGACCGCTGACCAGGCCCCCTCGCTCCCCAGCATGGCGTTGACCACACCGGGAAGCGAGAGGTCCTGTCCGATCTCCGCGATCAGACTGCGGCGCGGCTCGGACCAAGCTGGGCACACTTCGAGAGTGTGCTGCGCCGTGTCCTCCGCCGCGCCGCAGTCGTGGCACGACGGGGCTTCCTCCCTCCCGATCCGGTGCAGGTACGTTCCGAAGCAGCCATGCCCGGACAACACCTGCACCAGACGGAACGAGAGGAAACCATGGGGCCGCTCGAGCCAGGCCCGGAGGACCGGACCGAGCGCGTCCAACGTCCGGCGGCCAAAGGTGGCGGTGGCGAGGTCCTCCGTCCAATGGAGGACGATGGCGTCCCTCGCCTCCCGCCGCACGGCCTCCCGCTCTTCGGCGACGGGGCGCTCCCCGAGCGCCCTGCGATGCGCCGTCCACTCATACACCCTGGCCAGCACCCAAGCCTCCAACTCCCAAGGAGGGGTGCCGGCCAGAGCGCACGCCGCCGAAAAACCCACCGACCGGTGGGCCCTCGCCACCCGCAGTGCAATGGCCCTTTGGGGCTTGCGGATGGCGGTCGCGTTCTCTCTCCTGTGGAGGGAGTCCGCCCAAATGGGGGCCCCGTACAGGGCCATGCTCCGCAAGATGCCGGCATAGAGGCGCCGGCATTTCGCCTTGGGCCCCCCCAGGTTCGGGAGGAGCCACGAGAGGGCGTCCGCGGCCTTCAACAGGCGCGTCGACAGCCCGCTGAAATGCGGGCCGAAGCGCCACCTGTCGTCCAGCACCAGGCCCAGATATTTCATCCGGGGCTGGACCTCTATACGGACGCCCTCCACGACGATGTGGGCGTCGGGCGGGCAGCGCTGCCGAGGCCCGCGAAAGAACACGGCCTCGGTCTTGTGCAGCGCCACCTTCAATCCCAGGCGGCGGATCCTCTCTGCAACCAAGGATCCGCCAGCCGAGGCCAGACAGGCCGCGTCCGCGAATCTCCTCCCCCGTGCAGTGAGCAGAGTGTCATCCGCGTAGCAGATGACACTCGTGCCCGGGAGGAGGGCTCCCCGCAGCAGCCAATCGAACCCGATGTTCCACAGCGGGGGCCCAAGCACCGACCCCTGTGGAACACCGGACTCTGCGCCGTACCGCCTCACTGTGGCCGTCTTGTCTACGAGGAGGACCTCTCGGTCCTCCAAGTAGCTGGCCAGGAGGCTCCGCAGATATTGGGGCACTCCGTGATACCGGAGCGCCTCCAATATCGTCGAGTGGGGCACGGAGTTGAAGGCATTGGCAATGTCGAATGACACCGCCAGCACTCCGTCCCCCGCCTCGACTGCCTCCTTCACCTGGCCCTTGAGTAGGGCCAGCGCGTCGATCGTCGAACGCCCACGACGGAAACCGAATTGGGCGTCCGACAGATCCGGCCCCACATCCCGCAAATGGCGCCCGAGCCGGGAGGCGACTATCCCCTCGAACAATTTACCGACCTCATCGAGCAACACGACGGGCCGGTATGCCGAGGGGGAGTCCACCGGGCGTCCCGCCTTTCGGAGGAGGCAAAGCTGCCCCTCCTTCCACAGTTTCGGGAACTTCCCAGCCGAAAAGCACGCGCTGAAAAGGTCCCGAAACCTGTCCTCCATCTCGGAGGCAGCTATTGCCACCACCCGTGCGGGGACGCCGTCAGGCCCGGGGGCCGTCTTCTTGGCGCGGAGGCTGAGTACCCCCGCGTAGATCTCCGCCGCCGTCACCGGGGGGACCTCCTCCTCCGGCGAAGCCGCCCCTTGCGGGGGATCCATTGTTGGTGGGGCGAAGTCGGTCCTGCGCGGAAACAGGGACCGGACCACCCCATCCAACAGTGCTGGCTCGAGGGTCTCCGACAGTGGGGGACCATAGGGGCGGAGCTGGTTCCGCGCCGCCTTGTATGGCCTCCCATAGGGATCCCTGTCGAGACCCTCCAGCATCTCGGCCCTCGCCGAGTCTCTCGCAGCGCCCATTGCAGACTTGAGGACCGTCGTCGCCTCTCGGTAGGAGGCGTATAGGCGGTCCTCTTCTGCCCGGACTCGGTTTAGGACGCTGCGCCGCCGGCTGCGCGCGTAGGCCCTTCTGGCCGCCACGCAGGCGGTCCGAAGCCCCTCCAGCTCCTCCGTCCACCAATAAACGGCGCGACGGGGAGGCGGACGGCGAGACCGAGGCATGCTGGAATTGCACACCTCGGTCAGGGCCCCTCTGATCCGAACCGCTGCGGCATCCACGTCCAGGACCTCAACAGGGGGCGACAGCCAGTCCTGGAGGAAAGCCGCCTCCCTGGCTGCCTCCCGGTCCAGGCGGGTGAGTGCCCACCGCGGGAAGGGAGATTGCCCAGCGCGGGCCATCCCCCCCCCCTGGGTGGAGATGTCGAACCGCACGTATCGGTGGTCCGACAAGGTCTCCACCATCTCAACCCGCCAGTTCACGACGCGGGCGGCCAGCGCGGGGGTGGCGAACGTGACGTCCACCACCGACCCACCCTGTTGCCGCACACACGTGTGGACCGTCCCCCTGTTGAGGAGGGACATACCGCTTGAGGCCGCCCAGAACTCAACGGCGCGTCCCCGGACGTTGCACCTGGCGGCCGGGTTGCCCCAGGCCGCCGACTTGGCGTTCAGGTCGCCCAACACCACGACCTGGCGAGGCGCCGCCCTCCCTACGACTGCAGTGAGGACCTCCAGGAAATCCTCAAAGTCCGAGAGAGGGCGGTTTGGGGAGAAATAGACCCCGACCAGGGCCATGCCCCCCCACGCGGCGGCCACGTATCCCGGTCCCCTCTCTAAGAGCGAGAGGGGAGGGGAGTCCGTGGAAGACCGCGCCACCAACGCCACCAGGCCATCCCGGTCACCCAGCCAACGGCCAGGGACCGAGTAAGGCTCGGCGACCACCGCCAAGTCCACCAACCACTCAGCCATTGTCTGCATCAGCAGATCTTGGGCTGCCCTGCAGTGGTTGGCGTTAGTCTGAAGGATGCGATGTTCGACTATATCCATCAGTCGGACATCGCACCCCCCTCCGCAGCCGCCGCAGGAACGGCGGTACCGGCAGCCGCAACAGGCCCGGTTGGCGCCTGTACTTTGCCACGCTTAGGGGGAGGATTGCAGTTCCTCCCCTTCATCACGTGGTCCGCTTGGCAGCCACTGGCAGCACAGACCGAGCAGTGCGGCGTGGCGACCTCACAGGAGGCGGTTTGGTGGCCCCCCATGCCACAGCGGTAGCAGGTGTCTGACCTGTCTACCGCGGACGGACACAGAGCCCGGGTGTGGCCGATGCCGAAGCACCGGAAACACCTCAGCGGCTGGTCCTCGAGTGCCCTGACCGCACCCGAGCTGAAGCCGACCGTAAGCCGGCCCTTCGCCAGGACGGCTCTGGCAGCGGGAATCGGGCACTCAAGGCGGACGGTGCCCATGCCACCGCGGCCGGGCCTTATGTCCCGACTCTGGACCGCCGCGACGTCGCAGCCCCCTAACGCTGCGACCGCCTCCACCACCTCCTCCTTGGTGACGGAATCGTCGAGATCCGTCACCTCGAGTGTCACCAACTTTACCGGTCGGGCCACCTTGGCGGAGTCCGCGATGACCTCCTGCAGCTTAGCTGCAAAGAGGTCCGCGCGGGCTCCCCCCTCTGCCCCCGGGAACTCGAATAATCGAGCCCCGGCTTGGGTCCGCCGGCAAGACACACTGCCGATCCCCAGTTGAGTGGGATCGGCATTGCTACGCGCCCGCACCAAAATGGACGCGTACGTCTCCCCTCGCTCCGCTGCCTCCGCGGTGAGGGTCACCACGACGGCCGCGGTTTTTGGGGAGACTAGCTGCCCCTTTCCCCTCGCTCTACCTCTACCTCCCCGCTTCCCCCCCCCTCTGCCGGTCGTCTGCGACCGGCTGGGAGCGGGGACGGCTGGGGCGGCAGCCGCCGACTTTTTGGCTTTGCCCTTCCGTCTCCCGACCACTTCCGTCCACTCATTGGACGGGGTGGTCCTCGCCTGCAGTTGCCGTGTCTCGTCAGTGGCCTTCCGCTGGACCAGCTCCTTGACCACACCGCGCAAGCTCGCAGCCCGACATTTGAGGGCCTTTTGGAAGGTCCCCTTCAAATTTGAGGACTTTGAGGCAACCTCCAAAAGTTCCTCCTCGTCCTCCTCCGCCATTTGTTCCAGCTCCAGCAGGGAGTGGTCCGCGTATAGCACACGGGACGCACCGTACCCGGACTTTGCCCGGGTGACGTGCGCCCGCCTCTCCCTCGCGGCAACCCGCTCCTCAAGCTCCTGCTGGAGCTGCGCCCGCTGCGCAAGATCCAACTTACGTTGGGCGTCCGCGAGCCCAACGACGTGGGTGTCCGCGGCCGTCGTCGGCTTTTTAAACTTTGAGAGCCTCGTCGACCCCGAGGCCGAGGAGCCCTCGGACCCCCGGACCCGTTTCCGCGACCGAGAGTCGTCCGCGTCCGACACACTAATAGAAGAGTCGTAGTCAGACGACTCGTCCACCCCTCCGAAAAAGCTAGCCGCAGACGGCGCGCGGCTAGTTTCTGACGCCGGTGCGTCGGAGTGGCCCTGAGAAGGGCCTTTAGGTTGGCCCTGAGATGAGCCTTTGGGTTGGCCCTGAGAAGGGCCTTTGGGTTGGCCCTGAGAAGGGCCTTTTTGTTTTAAAAACCGCCCGCAGGCGTCCCGCGTAGGGTTTGGCATAGCCTCCGCAGGTTCGCACACTCAACAAGACAGGATAAAAAGAGCAACGAAAGGCGGGCCCGGGAATGACAGACGAAGGTGGTGACGGGTGCAATGCGGGCGAAGGCGCCCCCGCGCCTGTCGCCCGCCCGTCGCCACCATGAAGAGGGAGAAGACCGCGTCTTCTCCGACCTCTTCTTCTTCTGCGGAGCGGCGCTGCGAGAGGGTCTTCCTCCCGCGCGCGCTCCGCCGCCTCCTTTTGCGAGACTACGTCCTCGCAAAAGGAGGCGACCGCTGACCAGGCCCCCTCGCTCCCCAGCATGGCGTTGACCACACCGGGAAGCGAGAGGTCCTGTCCGATCTCCGCGATCAGACTGCGGCGCGGCTCGGACCAAGCTGGGCACACTTCGAGGGTGTGCTGCGCCGTGTCCTCCGCCGCGCCGCAGTCGTGGCACGACGGGGCTTCCTCCCTCCCGATCCGGTGCAGGTACGTTCCGAAGCAGCCATGCCCGGACAACACCTGCACCAGACGGAACGAGAGGAAACCATGGGACCGCTCGAGCCAGGCCCGGAGGACCGGACCGAGCGCGTCCAACGTCCGGCGGCCAAAGGTGGCGGTGGCGAGGTCCTCCGTCCAATGGAGGACGATGGCGTCCCTCGCCTCCCGCCGCACGGCCTCCCGCTCCTCGGCGACGGGGTGCTCCCCGAGCGCCCTGCGATGCGCCGTCCACTCATACACCCTGGCCAGCACCCAAGCCTCCAACTCCCAAGGAGGGGTGCCGGCCAGAGCGCACGCCGCCGAAAAACCCACCGACCGGTAGGCCCTCGCCACCCGCAGTGCAATGGCCCTTTGGGGCTTGCGGATGGCGGTCGCGTTCTCCCTCCTGTGGAGGGAGTCCGCCCAAATGGGGGCCCCGTACAGGGCCATGCTCCGCAAGATGCCGGCATAGAGGCGCCGGCATTTCGCCTTGGGCCCCCCCAGGTTCGGGAGGAGCCACGAGAGGGCGTCCGCGGCCTTCAACAGGCGCGTTGACAGCCCGCTGAAATGCGGGCCGAAGCGCCACCTGTCGTCCAGCACCAGGCCCAGATATTTCATCCGGGGCTGGACCTCTATACGGACGCCCTCCACGACGATGTGGGCGTCGGGTGGGCAGCGCTGCCGAGGCCCGCGAAAGAACACGGCCTCGGTCTTGTGCAGCGCCACCTTCAATCCCAGGCGGCGGATCCTCTCTGCAACCAAGGATCCGCCAGCCGAGGCCAGACAGGCCGCGTCCGCGAATCTCCTCCCCCGTGCAGTGAGCAGAGTGTCATCCGCGTAGCAGATGACACTCGTGCCCGGGAGGAGGGCTCCCCGCAGCAGCCAATCGAACCCGATGTTCCATAGCGGGGGCCCAAGCACCGACCCCTGTGGAACACCGGACTCTGCGCCGTACCGCCTCACTGTGGCCGTCTTGTCTACGAGGAGGACCTCTCGGTCCTCCAAGTAGCTGGCCAGGAGGCTCCGCAGATATTGGGGCACTCCGTGATACCGGAGCGCCTCCAATATCGTCGAGTGGGGCACGGAGTTGAAGGCATTGGCAATGTCGAATGACACCGCCAGCACTCCGTCCCCCGCCTCGACTGCCTCCTTCACCTGGCCCTTGAGTAGGGCCAGCGCGTCGATCGTCGAACGCCCACGACGGAAACCGAATTGGGCGTCCGACAGATCCGGCCCCACATCCCGCAAATGGCGCCCGAGCCGGGAGGCGACTATCCCCTCGAACAATTTACCGACCTCATCGAGCAACACGACGGGCCGGTATGCCGAGGGGGAGTCCACCGGGCGTCCCGCCTTTCGGAGGAGGCAAAGCTGCCCCTCCTTCCACAGTTTCGGGAACTTCCCAGCCGAAAAGCACGCGCTGAAAAGGTCCCGAAACCTGTCCTCCATCTCGGAGGCAGCTATTGCCACCACCCGTGCGGGGACGCCGTCCGGCCCGGGGGCCGTCTTCTTGGCGCGGAGGCTGAGTACCCCCGCGTAGATCTCCGCCGCCGTCACCGGGGGGACCTCCTCCTCCGGCGAAGCCGCCCCTTGCGGGGGATCCATTGTTGGTGGGGCGAAGTCGGTCCTGCGCGGAAACAGGGACCGGACCACCCCATCCAACAGTGCTGGCTCGAGGGTCTCCGACAGTGGGGGACCATAGGGGCGGAGCTGGTTCCGCGCCGCCTTGTATGGCCTCCCATAGGGATCCCTGTCGAGACCCTCCAGCATCTCGGCCCTCGCCGAGTCTCTCGCAGCGCCCATTGCAGACTTGAGGACCGTCGTCGCCTCTCGGTAGGAGGCGTATAGGCGGTCCTCTTCTGCCCGGACTCGGTTTAGGACGCTGCGCCGCCGGCTGCGCGCGTAGGCCCTTCTGGCCGCCACGCAGGCGGTCCGAAGCCCCTCCAGCTCCTCCGTCCACCAATAAACGGCGCGACGGGGAGGCGGACGGCGAGACCGAGGCATGCTGGAATTGCACACCTCGGTCAGGGCCCCTCTGATCCGAACCGCTGCGGCATCCACGTCTAGGACCTCAACAGGGGGCGACAGCCAGTCCTGGAGGAAAGCCGCCTCCCTGGCTGCCTCCCGGTCCAGGCGGGTGAGTGCCCACCGCGGGAAGGGAGATTGCCCAGCGCGGGCCATCCCCCCCCCCCTGGGTGGAGATGTCGAACCGCACGTATCGGTGGTCCGACAAGGTCTCCACCATCTCAACCCGCCAGTTCACGACGCGGGCGGCCAGCGCGGGGGTGGCGAACGTGACGTCCACCACCGACCCACCCTGTTGCCGCACACACGTGTGGACCGTCCCCCTGTTGAGGAGGGACATACCGCTTGAGGCCGCCCAGAACTCAACGGCGCGTCCCCGGACGTTGCACCTGGCGGCCGGGTTGCCCCAGGCCGCCGACTTGGCGTTCAGGTCGCCCAACACCACGACCTGGCGAGGCGCCGCCCTCCCTACGACTGCAGTGAGGACCTCCAGGAAATCCTCAAAGTCCGAGAGAGGGCGGTTTGGGGAGAAATAGACCCCGACCAGGGCCATGCCCCCCCACGCGGCGGCCACGTATCCCGGTCCCCTCTCTAAGAGCGAGAGGGGAGGGGAGTCCGTGGAAGACCGCGCCACCAACGCCACCAGGCCATCCCGGTCACCCAGCCAACGGCCAGGGACCGAGTAAGGCTCGGCGACCACCGCCAAGTCCACCAACCACTCAGCCATTGTCTGCATCAGCAGATCTTGGGCTGCCCTGCAGTGGTTGGCGTTAGTCTGAAGGATGCGATGTTCGACTATATCCATCAGTCGGACATCGCACCCCCCTCCGCAGCCGCCGCAGGAACGGCGGTACCGGCAGCCGCAACAGGCCCGGTTGGCGCCTGTACTTTGCCACGCTTAGGGGGAGGATTGCAGTTCCTCCCCTTCATCACGTGGTCCGCTTGGCAGCCACTGGCAGCACAGACCGAGCAGTGCGGCGTGGCGACCTCACAGGAGGCGGTTTGGTGGCCCCCCATGCCACAGCGGTAGCAGGTGTCTGACCTGTCTACCGCGGACGGACACAGAGCCCGGGTGTGGCCGATGCCGAAGCACCGGAAACACCTCAGCGGCTGGTCCTCGAGTGCCCTGACCGCACCCGAGCTGAAGCCGACCGTAAGCCGGCCCTTCGCCAGGACGGCTCTGGCAGCGGGAATCGGGCACTCAAGGCGGACGGTGCCCATGCCACCGCGGCCGGGCCTTATGTCCCGACTCTGGACCGCCGCGACGTCGCAGCCCCCTAACGCTGCGACCGCCTCCACCACCTCCTCCTTGGTGACGGAATCGTCGAGATCCGTCACCTCGAGTGTCACCAACTTTACCGGTCGGGCCACCTTGGCGGAGTCCGCGATGACCTCCTGCAGCTTAGCTGCAAAGAGGTCCGCGCGGGCTCCCCCCTCTGCCCCCGGGAACTCGAATAATCGAGCCCCGGCTTGGGTCCGCCGGCAAGACACACTGCCGATCCCCAGTTGAGTGGGATCGGCATTGCTACGCGCCCGCACCAAAATGGACGCGTACGTCTCCCCTCGCTCCGCTGCCTCCGCGGTGAGGGTCACCACGACGGCCGCGGTTTTTGGGGAGACTAGCTGCCCCTTTCCCCTCGCTCTACCTCTACCTCCCCGCTTCCCCCCCCCTCTGCCGGTCGTCTGCGACCGGCTGGGAGCGGGGACGGCTGGGGCGGCAGCCGCCGACTTTTTGGCTTTGCCCTTCCGTCTCCCGACCACTTCCGTCCACTCATTGGACGGGGTGGTCGAGGGGAGAAGGGCGTCCTGCTCCGCCGCCTCCGCGGTGAGGGCCACCACGACGGCCGCGGCCTTTGGGGAGACCAGCTGCCCCTTTCCCCTCTCTCTACCTCTACCTCCCCGCTTCCCCCCCCCTCTGCCAGTCGTCTGCGAGCGGTTGGGAGCGGGGACGGCTGGGGCGGCAGCCGCCGACTTTTTGGCTTTGCCCTTCCCCCTCCCGACCACTTCTGTCCCCTCATTGGACGGGGTAGTCAAGGGGAGAAGGGCGTCCTCCTGGACCTGGGATGAGGAAGACGGCCCCGGCTCGGAGCGCCCCTTATCCGCCGCTAGCGGCGGTCGGAGGCGCTTTTCTGGCAGGAGCCGGTCCTCTATTCCTGCCAGGCAGGCTCGCGTGAAGGCCCGCTCCTCCATTACCACCTTGCGGATTATGTCCTCAAGGTTGGAGTTGGAGGAGGGGCCCTCTGCCGCAGGACTCGTCTTCTTTGACGTCGACGACGAAGGCATCGATGTCGTCTTCGTCGTCTCGGCGGGGGCCTGCTGCGGCCGGGCCGTGGCTTCAGCCAGCTTGCGATGAAGCTCACTGACTTCCACCTGCAGGCGATCCACCCTCGCCTGCAGTTGCCGTGTCTCGTCAGTGGCCTTCCGCTGGACCAGCTCCTTGACCACACCGCGCAAGCTCGCAGCCCGACATTTGAGGGCCTTTTGGAAGGTCCCCTTCAAATTTGAGGACTTTGAGGCAACCTCCAAAATTTCCTCCTCGTCCTCCTCCGCCATTTGTTCCAGCTCCAGCAGGGAGTGGTCCGCGTATAGCACACGGGACGCACCGTACCCGGACTTTGCCCGGGTGACGTGCGCCCGCCTCTCCCTCGCGGCAACCCGCTCCTCAAGCTCCTGCTGGAGCTGCGCCCGCTGCGCAAGATCCAACTTACGTTGGGCGTCCGCGAGCCCAACGACGTGGGTGTCCGCGGCCGTCGTCGGCTTTTTAAACTTTGAGAGCCTCGTCGACCCCGAGGCCGAGGAGCCCTCGGACCCCCGGACCCGTTTCCGCGACCGAGAGTCGTCCGCGTCCGACACACTAATAGAAGAGTCGTAGTCAGACGACTCGTCCACCCCTCCGAAAAAGCTAGCCGCAGACGGCGCGCGGCTAGTTTCTGACGCCGGTGCGTCGGAGTGGCCCTGAGAAGGGCCTTTAGGTTGGCCCTGAGAAGGGCCTTTGGGTTGGCCCTGAGAAGGGCCTTTGGGTTGGCCCTGAGAAGGGCCTTTTTGTTTTAAAAACCGCCCGCAGGCGTCCCGCGTAGGGTTTGGCATAGCCTCCGCAGGTTCGCACACTCAACAAGACAGGATAAAAAGAGCAACGAAAGCACAGTGCACTTTGGCCAACCCAGTCTGCCACTCCGTTACGGTGGTCAGAACTGGGTTGTTTCCAGGGGACGCGACGTGGACGCAAGCACTGTGGGGTGGTCCCCCAACCTAACCTAACCTAACCTTTTTTTTTTTTTTTTTTTTTTGTTGCGAGGTGGAAAATCCGGAAACGGATGTCCTCCGCCTGGGGAGGGCGGAGGGGTCTGTCAGGCTCCAACTGACTAAAAACCACCCCGGTGTTCCCTCGCACACTTGCGTCTGGGGGCAGCGGGAACGAATGTGACTTCCGCTGCCCCGGACTAGTGCCGGCCCGCTCGACCAGTGCGGGCCTCGTCCCTGGGGGGAGTGAGGTGTGCTCCCCCCGTTACGTCTGTGAGAGGCGCGCGTGGAACACTACGCGCCGCCGTCTCGGGTCCATTATGATGGGGGGCGACGGATGTCCCCGAATCCGTCGCCCCTGGACCTGTTTAGGGGGGCCGGAAGAGGGCGTTATCCGCCCTCTGCCGACGCCCGGTGCGTCTGCTGCGGGATGGGAAGGAACTTAAAATCTCCCTCTCCCTCTCCGCAGCTTCCTTCTGCGACATGACGGTTTCGCAGAAGGACACCACCGCGTCCCAGGACTCTGTGCCACCGACAATCGCGCGAGCAACGGTCGGCAGCGACAGGTCTGCTCCTACCTCTGTCACGAGGGCACGGCGCGGCTCGTCCCACGCGGGACATTCTGCCAGCGTATGCCGCGCCGTATCCTCCGGACACTGGACGCAGTGATGGCACCGAGCGTCCGGCTCCCTGCTTATGCGACACAGGTACTTCCCGAAGCAACCATGCCCCGAGAGCACCTGCGTCGCCCGAAACGTCAGGGAGCCGTGCTTCCTCCCGAGCCAGTCGTCGAGTACTGGCCGGATCGCCTCGATTGTGTCGAGGCCGGCGGAGGGATGGTCAAGCCTCCTCCGCCATTCCGCCACCATGACCTGTCGGAGCTGAGACCGGTGCAGCGTGATCTGTCGCTGCACCAGCCTTTCGCCCCGATCCTTGGCGTCCTCGCGCCACTGATGTAGCGTCGCGAGGGCTTTCGCCTCCAGGTCCCACGGCGGGGATCCGGCCAGTACACAAGCCGCCTCGTAGGAGATCGTGCGATATCCCCGTATGACCCTGACGGCCATCGCTCTCTGCGGTTTGCGCAGAACTGCGATAGTGCGGGCCGTCAGGTCCGTCGCCCATACTGGGGCCCCGTAAAGGGCCATGGATCGCACGATCCCCACGTACAACCGCCTACAGGCGGAGCTCGGGCCCCCCAAATTGGGAAGCAGCGTTGAAAGCGCGCCCGCCGCGCCCATCAACTTGGGCACCAGCCGCTGAAAGTGGGGTCCGAAGTCCCAACGGCTGTCGAGCACCAATCCCAGGTACTTCATGGTTGACTCGACAGCGATCCGGGCCCCCCCGACCACTATGTGTGATCCCAGCGGCGGCGCCCGTCGGGGGCCATGAAACGCAATGGCCTCCGACTTGTTGAGGGCCACCTCCAGGCCCAGGCGTCGTATGCGGCTCACCACCTGCGAGACCGCAGCCGTAGCCAGCAACGCTGCTTCCCTGTACGAGCTCCCCCGGGCAATGACCAGCGTGTCGTCCGCATAACACGTCAGGTTCGCACCCGGTGGAAGCTCGCACCGCAAAACCCAGTCGTAACCGATGTTCCACAAGGGAGGGCCCAGAACCGACCCCTGTGGAACACCGCACGACATCTCACGACGGCCTACGCCGTCGCGTCCCATATAGGTGACACACCTTCCCGACAAATAAGCCCCCACGATGTTGCGGAGGTAGAGAGGCACCCGGTGATAGCGCAGGGCCTCCCTAATGCAACCCCAGGGCAGGCTATTAAAGGCGTTGGAGATGTCCAAGGACACCGCCAGCACCACCCCGCCCCGAGACACTGCTTCCTCCGCCAGGACTCTTACCCTCATGATGGCATCAATTGTGGAGCGCCCACGGCGGAACCCAAACTGGCTGTCGTCCAGGTTCGGCCCCTCTGTACTCAAGTGGCTGACGAGGCGGTCTGCGATAATGCGCTCGAGCATCTTGCCCGCCTCGTCTAGCAGCACTATGGGCCGATAAGCGGACGACGAGTCCGCCGGGCGCCCTGCCTTCCTGAGCAAGACCAGCCGACCAGTCTTCCACCGGGTAGGGAACTGGCCCCGCTCAAGGCATGCCGAGAAGAGTCCTCTCAGTGGGGGCTCCAGCTCCTTCATAGCGAGGACCAGAGCGCGGCCATGCACTCCATCGGGCCCCGGAGCGGTGTTTTTTGCCCGGAGCCGCAATACGGCCGCGCCCATCTCCGCCTGTGTCACCTCTGGGATGGTTTCGCTTCCTTCCTCAGCCGGCTCTGCAGCTGTGTGCAGAACCATCGGCGGTGGTTCGTACTCGGCCCTCTCAGGGAAGAGGGCCGAGACCACTCGCTCCAGAAACTGGGGCTCTAGACCTTCCGTTAGCGGGGGCGCCCACGGCCGAAGTTTCCCTCGGACCGACCGGTAAGGGCGCCCAAACGGATCCCCGTCTAGGCTCGCCAGCATTTCCTCTCTGGAGCGCGTCTTTGACTCGCCGATGGCCAGCCACAAAGCCAGCTTCGCCGCGCGGTACACCTCATACAGCGCGGCTTCTTCGTGAGGAACCCGTGGACGTCTTCTACGGCATCGCGTGTACGGGCGTCTGGCGACTGCGCATTCGACGCGCAGTCGCTCGATCTCGACGGACCACCAGTACAAGCGGCGCCGTGCGGACAGACAGGAGACGCGTGGCATGCATGCGTCGCAGATCTGCGTCATCGCATCGCAAAACCACTGCGCCTCCTGTTCGACGTCGACGGGATCAACGGTAGCCGACTCCCGAATCCAGGCTTGGACTATGGCGGCTTCTTCGAGAGCCTCCCCGTCGAGGCGTTTCAGCGCCCAACGCGGGCCGTCTCTTCGGGGCCCCGATTGGCGACGATCTCCAGCGGTCTGGGTGGAGACGTCGAAGCGGATGTATCGGTGATCCGATAGCGTCTCCACCTCCACTTCAACGTGCCAATCACGGACACGGTGCACGACTGCAGGACTAGCGAACGAGACGTCCACTATGGACCCGCCCTGCTGCCGTACACACGTGAAGGCCGAACCCCGATTTAAGACGGCCAGGCCCGTCGTAATGGCCCACTCCTCTAGCACTTCACCTCTCGGGTCCGTGACCGGGGAACCCCACGCCGCAGACTTGGCGTTGAGGTCACCGAGAAGCAAAATGGGTCGAGGGTGTGACTGGCCGACGACGGCTCCCAACTCGACGAGGAAACTCTCGAAGTCGGCGAGACTCCTGTTGGGCGAAAAATACGCCCCAATCGTGACGATCCCGCTCACAACGGCCGCAACCCAACCGTGACCACGGGATACGTCGACGAGAGTCGCGCCGATGATGGCCACTAGGCCGTCTAGATCCCCTGCCCAGTTATCTCGGGGGGGGATGAAATACGGCTCAGCGACCACCGCCACATTTATCGACCACTGCGCCATGCTCTGGAGCAGGAGATCCTGAGCTCTGGTGCAGTGGTTGATGTTCGCCTGGAGGAAATGGTAGTGTGCCATCACTGGCACTCCATTTCCTCAGCGCTACGTCCAACCACAGGCCGGGAGTCGGCCGAAGAGGAGCTAGGTTGTGTGGGGGGTGCGCCCCCCGCAGCCTTGGCCCATCGCTTGCTGCGCTTTCTGGGCGCGCCGCAGGCGTTGCCACCTACTCGATGCCCCGCGGACTTTCCTGCAGCTGCACAAAGACTGCAGTTTGGGTCGGCGGAGCACTGGGACGCCTTATGGCCAGGCTGACCGCAGCGATAACATAAATCGCTGCGGTCTGTGTCACAGGTGCACAGTGCCCGGACGTGCCCTTTCTCCAGGCACCGGTAGCACTGCATGGCCCTGGGTGCCAGGAGTTTTACTCTCGCTGACACCCAGCCAACGAGAATACGTCCTGCCTCAGCAACCTGCCTCGCCGCAGCCACCGGACACCGTACCCATATGGTGCCGAGCCCGCCAGCATTGGCGCGAATGACACCCGCCCGCACATTTTCGGGCGAGCAGCCGCCGCTGCGGGCTATGGCCGCCACCACCTCCTCCGGGGTCACCGAGTCGTCCAGCCCATCGACGCGAACTTCAGCCGTCTTAATGGGCCTGGACACCCGGGCCTCCTCAGGGTTTAGGACGTCCCTTAGCTTCGCAGCCAAAGCGTCCGCCCTCTCGGCGCTGTTGGTCCCCGCCAACTCAAACATCTTAGCCCCCGTGGCTGCCGTCCTGAAACGGAAGCCTTCCGGGGTGCCAAAATCAGCGAGGACCAGCTTGCCCTTCGCCTCCGCCAGCACCTTCTGGTAAGTGATGCCTCTGTCCTTAGCTTCAGGCTGAAGCGTCACTACCACCGCTGCGGATCGAGGGACGCGAATCTTGGGTGGGCCACCCTTGGCTTTTTGCCCCCCGGAGCCCGGCGCGGTCTTGGCCTTGCGGCCCCTCTTTTGCCTCTTTTTACGGCTTTCAGCCGTCTTCCAGGCACCCTCTTTTTCTTTGGGGGATGAGCTGCCCCCCTTAGTGGGCTCTTTCGTCCCTTTCACGGCCTTTTTGGCCCCCTCTGCAGGCGTTTTGGGCGTCTGCGTGGTCTTTTTTGGTGCAGGTGGCGCTTTAGCCACCTGTGCCCACGTAGGCCCAGCCGTTGATGGAGTGGGCTCTGCTTCCTTCCTCCGCTTATCCGCTGCCAGCGGCGGGCGGAGGTTAACTGGGGGGTTGAGCCTGGGTTCAAGGCTGTCGAATCGGGCGGTCATAATAGTCAACAGCCGGTTGAACTGGTCTTCCCCCAAAGACCCGTTCTGTGGCAGAGCGTGACTATCCGAAGTCACACCCTGCTGCCGGCTGAAGTCCGCCCTCAGGGCGCTGACCTCCCGCTGGAGCTCCTCCATCTTCGAATGGAGACGGTGATTCTCTTCTTGGAGCTTCACCGTCTCCTCCGAGGTCGTCCGGTCAAGGAGGACTTCCACAGCCTCCTTTATTCCGTCCGCCGCCTCCTTAAGGGCCCGCGTGAATGTGCCCTTCAGGTTGCCCGATTTCGTGGCAACCTTCAGGACGACGTCCACGCCGTCCAAAACCTGGCGGCTGAGGACTTCAGCCGTCAGGCCCTCAGGGGCTGTGGCAGTCTGTAACCGCCTCTCCCTTGCCTTCCGAGCCAACTCGGCGACTTCGTCGGTCGCGGCAGCCTTCCGGCCCTCTCGCCTCGCAGCGTTGAGCTCGGCCTTAGTGCTCACCAATGCAGTGGATGCCGCAGAATCATTCTGCTCCACCTGCATAGCCCCCTCGGAGTCGCTAACTCCGCTGGCCACCGACGTATCAGGGCGCTTCAGGTAGCGGCCCCGGGTGTCGCGCGACTCTGCCGCTGGACTGCTGACACCGGAAGGTGTCCCGCGACCTCTGCCCCTCCTTGCGGTCCGCACCTTGGCGGCCGGCAGGTTCTCCTCGCTTGAGGACAAACCTGCCGACAACGCGTCCGATTCAAATCCACGCGGCCGCTTCCCCCAAAACTTGGAGGGGCCGGCCGCAACTGTTTGCGGAGCGTTGCCGGACTCCGACAACACTCTCACCCGCTCAAGAACCACAAGGGGCTCCGCTGGAGCAACTGCTCCTGTCTTCAATGACGCAGTGCCAGAATCTGACGCTGCGTCCGCCTTCTCCACAACTTTTTTAATTTGTTTTGGTATATCCATAGTATTCCCACGAGTATGGGGGATATAAAATGTCCATCCGGGCAGTGCCCCCTGTACCCGGATAAGCCTTTAACATTTATAACCCGCCAGGGGGTCGGCTGGTACCCTGGCGGGGGTCGCACTAGAGACTGATTGTTCCATGGGAACACCCGTCAGCCATTCATCCCCTCACGGTGCGCCGCCGCTTGAGATTCGGGGTAACTTTTTATAGAGGTTTTCTACCTCGCGGTCCGGGCGGTTAAGCCAAGACCCTCGGTCCCGATCGAAGCCGCGAGACGTGATCCACGACACTCCAATGATGGGATTACGAGAACGACGGGGACAGCGAAGGACTGAGTCCCTCACTGTCTGCTCGGAGGCAGGGTAAGTGCACACCGAGCCCGTTGTTGCTCCTCCACTGTGCCCTCTGCTGTTCAGAGGGTCACGCGGAACAGCGCCCCGTTGGTCCATTTAGTTGGACCCCCTCCTATGTCAGAATATTTGCCACGAACAGTAACATTCCCCGAAGAATGAGAATCTCTTCCCATTCCTTGGGGAAGGCCACTGCCCGCGCCCAGGATGCACCGTCCATGCCGGCTGCTGTTCCCTCCAAACGTATCGAGAGGGACCGGCAGCCGTCAGGCCCACGAGGAGGTTTTCTGACCCAGCACCCCAACCTAACCTTTTTTTTTTTTTTTTTTTTTTTTTTTTTTTTTTTTTTTTTTTTTTTTTTTTTGTCGCTGGGAAAAAATGCATTACGCATACCCGTCCATCGGGGGATGGGCGGGCTATGTGGGACTCCCCGGTCTGACCCGGTATACCCACTAAAACGACCCAGCGGCATTCCCGCTTCGTCCTAGTGGCGGGGGACTGGGAAACCGGCACAGCCTTAACGACCAGTCCTCTGCCGACGATTGCCCTTCATGTGGACCCCTCATGCCCTCCCCGTGGGGAGGGGGAAGGGCCCGGGAATGACCAACGAAGGTAGTGACGGGTGCAATGCGGGCGAAGGCACCCCCGCGCCTGTCGCCCGCCCGTCGCCACCATGAGGAGGGAGAGGACGACGCCTTCTCCGACCTCTTCTTCATCTTCACGCGGCGGCCACGTATCCCGGTCCCCTCTCCAGAGCGAGAGGGGAGGGGAGTCCATGGAAGACCGCGAAACCAAGAAACACCAAGCCGTCCCGACCGTGTAAGGCTCGGCGACCACCACCAAGTCCACCAACCACTGAGCCATTGTCTGCATCAGCAGATCCTGGGCTGCACTGCAGTGGTTGGTGTTCGCCTCAGGGATACGATGTTCGACCCTATCCATCAGTCGGACATCGCATTCCCCTCCGCAGCTGCCGCAGGAGCGACGGTGTTATCGACAGCAGCAGGCCCGGACGGCACCTGTGCTTTGCCCCGCTTAGGGGGAGGATTGCAGTTCCTCCCCTTCATAACGTGGCCTGCCGAGCAGCCACTGGCGGCACACACCGCACAGTGTGGCGTGGTGGCCTCGCAGGAGGCGGCCTTATGGCCCTCCTTGCCGCAGCGGTAGCACGTGTCCGACCTGTCCACCGTGGACGGACACAGGGGCCGGGTGTGTCCGATGCCGAAGCACCGGAAACACCGTAGAGGCTGGTCCTCGAGTGCCCGGACTACACCCGAGCTGAACCCGACCAAAAGACGTCCCTTGGCAAGGACGGCTTTGGCAGCGGCGATTGGGCACTCGAGGCGAATAGTGCCCATGCCGCCGCGGCCGGGCCTTATGTCCCGGCCTTGGACCGCTGCGACGCCACAGCCCCCTATCGCTGCGACCGCCGCCACCACCTCCTCTTTGGTGACGGAGTCATCGAGGTCCGTCACCTCTATGGCCGCCGACTTGACCGGTCGGGCCACCTTGGCCGAATCTGCGATGACCTCTTGCAGCTTCGCCGCGAAGAGGTCCGCATGGGCGCTCCCCTCTGCCCCCGGGAACTCGAAAATTCGAGCCCCGGCTTGGGTTCTTCGGCAGGACACACTGCCGATCCCCAGTTGGGTGGGATCGGCATTGGCACGCGCCCGCACCAAAATGGACATGTAAGTCTCCCCTCGCTCCGCAGCCTCCGCGGTGAGCGTCACCACGACGGCCGCGGTTTTTGGGGAGACTAGCTGCCTCCTTTTCCCTCTTCCCTTCCCCTTTCCCTTGCCGGTTGTCTGCGACTGGCTGGGAGCGGTGGTGGCGGGGACGGCAGGGACGGCTGACGCCGACTTTTTGCCCTTCCCCTTTCCCTTGCCGGTTGTCTGCGACTGGCTGGGAGCGGTGGTGGCGGGGACGGCAGGGACGGCTGACGCCGACTTTTTGCCCATCCCCTTGCGGACCACTTCCGTCCACTCATTGGACGGGGTGGTCGAGGGGAGAAGGGCGTCCTCCTGGACCTGGGATGAGGAGGACGGCCCCGGCTCGGAGCGCCCCTTATCCGCCGCAAGCGGCGGTCGGAGGCACTTTACCGGCAGGAGCCGGTCCTCTATTCCTGCCAGGCAGGCTCGCGTGAAGGCCCGTTCCTCCATTACCACCTTGCGGATTATGTCCTCAAGGTTGGAGTTGGAGGAGGGGCCCCCTGCCGCAGGACTCGTCTTCTTAGACGACTTCGTCGTCTCGGCGGGGGCCTGCTGCGGCTGGGCCGTGGCTTCAGCCAGCTTGCGATGAAGCTCACTGACTTCCACCTGCAGGCGATCCACCCTCGCCTGCAGTTGCCGTGTCTCGTCAGTGGCCTTCCGCTGGACCAGCTCCGTGACCACACCGCGCAAGCTCGCGGCCCGACATTTGAGGGCCTTTTGGAAGGTCCCCTTCAAGTTTGAGGACTTTGAGGCAACTTCCAAAATTTCCTCCTCGTCCTCCTCCGCCATTCGTTCCAGCTCTGCCAGGGAATGGTCCGCGTACATGACACGGGATGCACCGTACCCGGCCTTGGCCCGGGCGACGTGCACCCGTTGCTCTTTTGCGGCCACCCTCTCTTCCAGCTCTTGCTGGAGCTGCGCCCGCCGAGCCAGATCCAGCTGGCGTTGGGCGTCCGCGAGCCCAACGTCATGAGTATACGCGGCTGCCGTCGGCTTTTTAGCCTTTGACAGCCTCGTCGACCCCGAGGCCGAGGAGCCCTCGGACCCCCGGACCCGTTTCCGCGACCGAGAGTCGTCCGCGTCCGACACACTAATAGACGAGTCGTAGTCAGACGACTCGTCCACCCCTCCGAAGAAGCTAGCCGCAGACGGCGCGCGGCTAGTTTCTGACGCCGGCGCGTCAGAGTGGCCCTGAGAAGGGGCTTTAATTTGGCCCTGAGAAGGGCCTTTGGGTTGGCCCTGAGAAGGGCCTTTGGATTGGCCCTGAGAAGGGCCTTTGGGTTGGCCCTGAGAAGGGCCTTTTTGTTTTAAAAACCGCCCGCAGGCGTCCCGCGTAGGGTTTGGCATAGCCTCCGCAGGTTCGCACACTCAACAAGTCAGGATAAAAATAAGCAGCGAAAGCACAGTGCACTTTGGCCAACCCAGTCTGCCACTCCGTTACGGTGGTCAAACTGGGCCGTTTCCAGGGGACGCGACGTGGACGCAAGCACTGTGGGGTGGTCCCCCACCCCAACCTAACCTAACCTAACCTAACCTAACCGGTCGATATCTTCGCCATTAAGGGTGCGTTTTTGACGCTGTTTTCAGCATTTTTAGACTTTAGTGGGCCTCCGCCTACGTTCTGACAATATTTTACCACCCTAGAAGCGTTTTCAAAAATCTTCCCTTACGACACTTAGAAAATTTTTAAAATTTCAGACAAAATCTTCCAAATTTAGTGTTCTTCCACATTTTCCTTCAAATTTTACTTTATAATATAGTTGCAATAGTACTCACCTACCATCCCTGTGTTCCGGTGCCCGTTTCGTGTCCCGGACTCAAGGCTGGGGGTTGAAAACCAAAATTTTTTGACTCAAAAACTGGTTTTTTGAGCAAAACCCAAAATTTTTGTTCGGCACTCACCCCTTTCTATTTCGTAGTTAGCTAGCCCGCGCAAAGCCGCGTCTCTGGACACCTCACTCGCGGGTCTAGCTCAAATAAAATTTTGCCCTCCCACCCGCCCTATTGTGTATAGGAAGGCCGGAGTGGGATTTTCAGCAAAATTTATTTTATTATTTTTGTTTATTTTTGGCCTGTTGATAAGTTCTTTAAGGGAACCAGCGCTTAATTTTGACGGTACGTCGCTTAAACAGCGGATGACCAATATTTTTTAAGTATTTTATTTTTATTGACTACTTACTGTGCTTCCCCCTGTACAGGAACACAGAAGTACCATTGTTTTAACGTTGTTTTTAGTGTTGACGGCTATTTTAAGTAATTTTATTCAGTAATTTGATCTTTAATATATATAATCTACTAGCTGTTACCCGCGACTTCGTACGCGTTAGGTTCGCGATTTGCCTAGAATAAGTTTGTTAGTGAGGAGGTTCTTGATTCCAAATTTTTGTTTTGAATTCGTTACCTGATGTCTCCAGTATTAATACACCATCATCTGGCTTGTCTTTTTCCATCTATGTTGGGGTCGGCATTAAGTCCAACCGGTTGCAGCTGAATACTTGGATTTTATATGAAGCGACTGTCTATCTGACCTCCCCAACCAGTTAGTACTGGGTGGGTTATACGACTGTCATCATCATCTTCCTGCCCTTGTCCCATGTTACTTGGGGTCGGCGCAACACTTTTTGTTCTTCCGTGCTCCTCTGTCATTCGTCAAGCTATCATTTACTCCTTTTTCTTTCATATTATTTCTCACACAATCCATTCATCGTTTTCTAGGTCTTCCTCTCCGTCTCTATCCATCAACATTTATTTTCATCACTTTTTTTGTTTAAATTATAATCATCTCTGATACACGCAATCTTTTTTCCTTCTGCTTCACAGGCCTGCATTCTCATCCCCTCCTTCCCTTTTACACTACTAAACCGCAACACTGGTGGTGTCGTGATCCACACAATACGACCGGTTTAGCCCCACAGACTTGTATATTTTACCCTTTAACTTGAAGGGCATCCGTGGGTCGCAAGTTATACGACTGTCAAAGATCTACAAATGACAGCCGGTACCAACGAATTAGCGTGCTTTCCGTGGCACAATGGAAACTCGGTACGTAATCGGTGGTCTCCATCCATGGACCAACCTAGGCAAACGCAACTTAACCTGAAGATCGACCCTAGCGATCTCAATTGATTTTATATGATTATTTTTCATTTGAAAGAACTTCTTTCATGTGTAATCTCCATCTCAATGTTTAAAAACCCCTTTTCATTCAGATGGAAAATCATCAAATGACCCCTCCCGCTCTGGGCGGAGCGGAAGGGAGTGTCAGACGACTTGTACTGACTAAAACCCTTCATGTTCCTTCTTAGACATTTGTGTTCCAGGGCCACGGTATCTCTTTCGAACAATCCCGCAGCCCCGGCAGGCATCGGCCCTTGGCTTGCCTTGACCCCTTCCGATTTACCAATACCCCTTCCGACCACAAATAGCAACATACTACAAAAAGTACTACAGCGCCATCTATGACACTACGGAGGAACTAACATCAATTTCCTACAAGCAAAGTTTACATCGACTTCAGTATATATAGAGAAACCCGATAACAACTATCGGGCAGTTGCCCGCCAGACATAACACCTGCCTGGTCGGAGGATCCTCCCTTTTATAAGGAGTATCGAGGAACTTTACACCCTGTTCCTCATACCCCTAAAACTTTATTAACGCTGCTTGAGGTTCCCCGCATGTTTTGACCAGCCAATCTCTCACAAACGCCTATAAATATCGTCGCGCCAGCGTTAAATTTTAAATCACAGAAATACATTGTTAATCTTAGAATGACTTCGCTAACATGTAAGTAAGTAGGTATTACTTGGTCAATGGTGCGACCCGTGCGACAGCTCTGCTGAAAACTGGCAAAGATACAGGTGCCATGCAAGCACTAGATAATAACGGCAGTCACGTAAGATCACGCCTGTAATCGCTTAAGGGTTTGGCAGAGGTGTGTCCATTTAGTACACCCACATTTCGCCAGTTATGTTTAAGTGCCATGTAATAAGGGTCGAGCTTATTATAATCAATCCAAGGTGCGGAGCGACAGGCAATGGGAAGCCGTTACCTCCTTCTGCGGTGGCGAAACGTGAGAGGGAGAGAGCCTTGCTTCCCAGCCGCCACGGGAGACGCCCCGGGCGTCGGCCATTTTAGACGCGGGTCTGTAGATGGTGAGTAAGGGCTTGCTCATAATCCGTCCGTCTTACGACGACAGGCCGTGGCGACGGAACGTTCGTGTTCCACGCGCGCCTTAAAGAGATGTCAGCAAATCGGAAGGGGTCAAGGCAAGCCAAGGGCCGATGCCTGCCGGGGCTGCGGGATTGTTCGAAAGAGATACCGTGGCCCTGGAACACAAATGTCTAAGAAGGAACATGAAGGGTTTTAGTCAGTACAAGTCGTCTGACACTCCCTTCCGCTCCGCCCAGAGCGGGAGGGGTCATTTGATGATTTTCCATCTGAATGAAAAGGGGTTTTTAAACATTGAGATGGAGATTACACATGAAAGAAGTTCTTTCAAATGAAAAATAATCATATAAAATCAATTGAGATCGCTAGGGTCGATCTTCAGGTTAAGTTGCGTTTGCCTAGGTTGGTCCATGGATGGAGACCACCGATTACGTACCGAGTTTCCATTGTGCCACGGAAAGCACGCTAATTCGTTGGTACCGGCTGTCATTTGTAGATCTTTGACAGTCGTATAACTTGCGACCCACGGATGCCCTTCAAGTTAAAGGGTAAAATATACAAGTCTGTGGGGCTAAACCGGTCGTATTGTGTGGATCACGACACCACCAGTGTTGCGGTTTAGTAGTGTAAAAGGGAAGGAGGGGATGAGAATGCAGGCCTGTGAAGCAGAAGGAAAAAAGATTGCGTGTATCAGAGATGATTATAATTTAAACAAAAAAAGTGATGAAAATAAATGTTGATGGATAGAGACGGAGAGGAAGACCTAGAAAACGATGAATGGATTGTGTGAGAAATAATATGAAAGAAAAAGGAGTAAATGATAGCTTGACGAATGACAGAGGAGCACGGAAGAACAAAAAGTGTTGCGCCGACCCCAAGTAACATGGGACAAGGGCAGGAAGATGATGATGACAGTCGTATAACCCACCCAGTACTAACTGGTTGGGGAGGTCAGATAGACAGTCGCTTCATATAAAATCCAAGTATTCAGCTGCAACCGGTTGGACTTAATGCCGACCCCAACATAGATGGAAAAAGACAAGCCAGATGATGGTGTATTAATACTGGAGACATCAGGTAACGAATTCAAAACAAAAATTTGGAATCAAGAACCTCCTCACTAACAAACTTATTCTAGGCAAATCGCGAACCTAACGCGTACGAAGTCGCGGGTAACAGCTAGTAGATTATATATATTAAAGATCAAATTACTGAATAAAATTACTTAAAATAGCCGTCAACACTAAAAACAACGTTAAAACAATGGTACTTCTGTGTTCCTGTACAGGGGGAAGCACAGTAAGTAGTCAATAAAAATAAAATACTTAAAAAATATTGGTCATCCGCTGTTTAAGCGACGTACCGTCAAAATTAAGCGCTGGTTCCCTTAAAGAACTTATCAACAGGCCAAAAATAAACAAAAATAATAAAATAAATTTTGCTGAAAATCCCACTCCGGCCTTCCTATACACAATAGGGCGGGTGGGAGGGCAAAATTTTATTTGAGCTAGACCCGCGAGTGAGGTGTCCAGAGACGCGGCTTTGCGCGGGCTAGCTAACTACGAAATAGAAAGGGGTGAGTGCCGAACAAAAATTTTGGGTTTTGCTCAAAAAACCAGTTTTTGAGTCAAAAAATTTTGGTTTTCAACCCCCAGCCTTGAGTCCGGGACACGAAACGGGCACCGGAACACAGGGATGGTAGGTGAGTACTATTGCAACTATATTATAAAGTAAAATTTGAAGGAAAATGTGGAAGAACACTAAATTTGGAAGATTTTGTCTGAAATTTTAAAAATTTTCTAAGTGTCGTAAGGGAAGATTTTTGAAAACGCTTCTAGGGTGGTAAAATATTGTCAGAACGTAGGCGGAGGCCCACTAAAGTCTAAAAATGCTGAAAACAGCGTCAAAAACGCACCCTTAATGGCGAAGATATCGACCGGTTAGGTTAGGTTAGGTTAGGTTAGGTTAGGTTAGGTTTTTTTTTTTTTTTTTTTTTTTTTTTGTTTTGGCAGGAGTGGGAAATCCCCACGGACACTTCGACTATCTCACGGCATGTGAGACAGTCGAAGTAGTGCCGGACTCGAACCGGCTAAAACCACACTCCTGCCCCGCCAGTGTCCCTCTGACATTATCAGAGACCTTAGATGCGGATTTTTCTCTCTTATTTTGCGATTGGTTATTAGGAGGCCGAAGAGACCACACTCTTTATGCTTAATTTAAACGATGCTTATCCTTAGTACTCTTACAATTCCACGGTTTATTTCTTTCGGTATATTTTACTGTTATTTAATATCAATTATAGTTACTCTTTTACTAATTATTAAAAATACTTTATTGTGCTTACTTTAAATTTTGATTTTACTACTACTTGTTTTATTACTGCTCTTAGATTATTTCACGATTTTACTAATATGTGTTTACGATTAACCCTCATTTTTATGCCCTCATGGTATTTCAAATGTTACCCTGCTATGCGCTCTGAAGTTTTGTTTTATCTTTATGATATATCATTATACACTTAAAATATAACTGCTTATCATACTTTTTACATAAACAAATCCATACTAATCCATACTAATATTATAAATGCGAAAGTCACTCTGTTTGTTTGTTTGTTTGTTTGTTAGTTTGTTTGTTTGTTTGTTACCTTTTCACGACTAAACGGCTGATCGGATCTTAAGGGAATTTGGCAAGGAGATAGATTTAAACCTGGGGAAGGACATAGGCTATATATTATCACGCTAATAACTTTAGGAGGTGAGCAATATTGCATTATGTCCGCACCCCTTAACTGTTTGACAACTGACAATTGTCATGACAAGCATTAGAATAGAACGGCTATTTTATACCAATTGTCATCGAAGTAAGTAGCCCGACGGTTTAGCGGCCGCTCGAATCGCATGTTCTAGGATCAAACCTGAGCCAGTATGAAATTTACTTTTTGTTTTTTATTTTGTTTTTTAATACTGTATGATTTCCAAAAATTACCATGGTTCGAGCCCCAACTGGTTTTTTTTGTAACGTAAATTCGTAAAGTATTTTGTATTTTTTTTAAATGCTTTAAGATTTTCTAATCATTACCAAATGGTTATAACCATTACATCCTTTTAGTTATTTTGACTCATGTAAACAATAGTTACACAATCATCTATTTCATTCTAACTATAAATGTAAATTCACAAACTTAGAAAAAAACTGGTACCTAATGTACCCAAGAGTGAACATGGGCTGGCACATTACCTGGGTGATGTATAGTAATACTTAGCCTCTGGCCAATGTAGCTAGATCTTGATTCTCAGAAATCATAAGCTATGAGTGTAGCAATTTCGTTAAAAAGGCTGTGAGCAATGAGTACTCGGACCCCACGGTCCCAAAGTTTCAATCCCAAACGACTCGAACATATGTTTACTGATAAGTTTACTTTGTAGCGACCACAAATAGCAACATACTACAAAAAGTACTACAGCGCCATCTATGACACTACGGAGGAACTAACATCAATTTCCTACAAGCAAAGTTTACATCGACTTCAGTATATATAGAGAAACCCGATAACAACTATCGGGCAGTTGCCCACCAGACATAACACCTGCCTGGTCGGAGGGTCCTCCCTTTTCTAAGGAGTATCGAGGAACTTTACACCCTGTTCCTCATACCCCTAAAACTTTATTAACGCTGCTTGAGGTTCCCCGCATGTTTTGACCAGCCAATCTCTCACAAACGCCTATAAATATCGTCGCGCCAGCGTTAAATTTTAAATCACAGAAATACAATCTTAGAATGACTTCGCTAACATGTAAGTAAGTAGGTATTACTTGGTCAAGGTGCGACCCGTGCGACAGCTCTGCTGAAAACTGGCAAAGATACAGGTGCCATGCAAGCACCAGATAATAAAGGCAGTCACGTAAGATCACGCCTGTAATCGCTTAAGGGTTTGGCAGAGGTGTGTCCATTTAGTACACCCACATTTCGCCAGTTATGTTTAAGTGCCATGTAATAAGGGTCGAGCTTATTATAATCAAACGAAAAATAAAAAACAAATAAAACACCGCCCGGCGTTGTGTATCGAACCAAGGACCTTATACACAGTAGTAGCGTTTCCGACCACTAGACCAACGATACAGTATAAACGGTCTCTATTATATCAGTCTGTTTTAACTTTTCACGCCTAAACAGCTAAACGGATTTGGATCAAAGCCACAAGAGAGACAGGTCATGATCTGGATTAGGACATAATATTAGTTTCATTTATACATGACACCGCAATACTATTTACTCACTGATTAATCACTCAAGAACTACTTCTACTTTTGAACTATTTAAACTTAAATCTCGCCAGTGCTTAGTACGGTAGAAAGGTATTTTTGACCCCCAAGTGGGTTTAATGTTAAGTTTAGTGGGCTATTTGTAATTTTCACATGAGTGTTTACTATTTTTGAAAATTCTACCCTTATTTTTGTTGGGGTCAGGGCACGCCATAATAGTGGTAATAAGTCCCCTCCTTAAGAAGTGGCTGGAGAGGAGCCACGGCGCCCTCACGTTCCACCTGCCGCAGGTCCTCACCGGGCCCGGTTGTTTCGGGAAGTTCCTGCACCAAACCGGGCGGGAGGAAACGCCCGGGTGTTACCACTGCGAGGATCGCCCAGCAGACACGGTGGAGCACAACGTAGAGGACTCCTCTGGTTGGGAGGAGCGCGGCCGTGTTCTCTTAGCGGCGATTGGCGGCGGCGACCTCTCGCTTCCGGCCCTGGTTCAATCCAAGGTGCGGAGCGAGAGGCAATGGGAAGCCGGTACCTCCTTCTGCGGTGGCGAAACGTGAGAGGGAGAGAGCCTTGCTTCCCAGCCGCAACGGGAGACACCCCGGGCGTCGGCCATTTTAGACGCGGGTCTGTAGATGGTGAGTAAGGGCTTGCTCATAATCCGTCCGTCTTACGACGACAGGCCGTGGCGACGGGACGTTCGTGTTCCACGCGCGCCTTAAAGAGATGTCAGCAAATCGGAAGGGGTCAAGGCAAGCCAAGGGCCGATGCCTGCCGGGGCTGCGGGATTGTTCGAAAGAGATACAGTGGCCCTGGAACACAAATGTCTAAGAAGGAACATGAAGGGTTTTAGTCACAAGTACAAGTCATCTGACACTCCCTTCCGCTCCGCCCAGAGCGGGAGGGGTCATTTGATGATTTTCCATCTGAATGAAAAGGGGTTTTTAAACATTGAGATGGAGATTACACATGAAAGAAGTTCTTTCAAATGAAAAATAATCATATAAAATCAATTGAGATCGCTAGGGTCGATCTTCAGGTTAAGTTGCGTTTGCCTAGGTTGGTCCATGGATGGAGACCACCGATTACGTACCGAGTTTCCATTGTGCCACGGAAAGCACGCTAATTCGTTGGTACCGGCTGTCATTTGTAGATCTTTGACAGTCGTATAACTTGCGACCCACGGATGCCCTTCAAGTTAAAGGGTAAAATATACAAGTCTGTGGGTCTAAACCGGTCGTATTGTGTGGATCACGACACCACCAGTGGTGCGGTTTAGTAGTGTAAAAGGGAAGGAGGGGATGAGAATGCAGGCCTGTGAAGCAGAAGGAAAAAAGATTGCGTGTATCAGAGATGATTATAATTTAAACAAAAAAAGTGATGAAAATAAATGTTGATGGATAGAGACGGAGAGGAAGACCTAGAAAACGATGAATGGATTGTGTGAGAAATAATATGAAAGAAAAAGGAGTAAATGATAGCTTGACGAATGACAGAGGAGCACGGAAGAACAAAAAGTGTTGCGCCGACCCCAAGTAACATGGGACAAGGGCAGGAAGATGATGATGACAGTCGTATAACCCACCCAGTACTAACTGGTTGTGGAGGTCAGATAGGCAGTCGCTTCATATAAAATCCAAGTATTCAGCTGCAACCGGTTGGACTTAATGCCGACCCCAACATAGATGGAAAAAGACAAGCCAGATGATGGTGTATTAATACTGGAGACATCAGGTAACGAATTCAAAACAAAAATTTGGAATCAAGAACCTCCTCACTAAAAAACTTATTCTAGGCAAATCGCGAACATAACGCGTACGAAGTCGCGGGTAACAGCTAGTATTATAAATGCGAAAGTCACTCTGTTTGTTTGTTTGTTTGTTAGTTTGTTTGTTTGTTTGTTACCTTTTCACGACTAAACGGCTGATCAGATCTTAATGGAATTTGGCAAGAAGATAGATTTAAACCTGGGGAAGGACATAGGCTATATATTATCACGCTAATAACTTTAGGAGGTGAGCAATATTGCATTATGTCCGCACTCCTTAACTGTTTGACAACTGACAATTGTCATGACAAGCATCAGAATAGAACGGCTATTTTATACCAATTGTCACCGAAGTAAGTAGCCCGATGGTTTAGCGGCCGCTCGAATCGCATGTTCCAGGATCAAACCTGAGCCAGTATGAAATTTACTTTTTGTTTTTTATTTTGTTTTTTAATACTGTATGATTTCCAAAAATTACCATGGTTCGAGCCCCAACTGGTTTTTTTGTAACGTAAATTCGTAAAGTATTTTGTATTTTTTTTTAATGCTTTAAGATTTTCTAATCATTACCAAATGGTTATAACCATTACATCCTTTTAGTTATTTTGACTCATGTAAACAATAGTTACACAATCATCTATTTCATTCTAACTATAAATGTAAATTCACAAACTTATAAAAAAACTGGTACCTAATGTACCCAAGAGTGAACATGGGCTGGCACATTACCTGGGTGATGTATAGTAATACTTAGCCTCTGGCCAATGTAGCTAGATCTTGATTCTCAGAAATCATAAGCTATGAGTGTAGCAATTTCGTTAAAAAGGCTGTGAGCAATGAGTACTCGGACCCCACGGTCCCAAAGTTTCAATCCCAAACGACTCGAACATATGTTTACTGATAAGTTTACTTTGTAGCGACCACAAATAGCAACATACTACAAAAAGTACTACAGCGCCATCTATGACACTACGGAGGAACTAACATCAATTTCCTACAAGCAAAGTTTACATCGACTTCAGTATATATAGAGAAACCCGATAACAACTATCGGGCAGTTGCCCGCCAGACATAACACCTGCCTGGTCGGAGGATCCTCCCTTTTATAAGGAGTATCGAGGAACTTTACACCCTGTTCCTCATACCCCTAAAACTTTATTAACGCTGCTTGAGGTTCCCCGCATGTTTTGACCAGCCAATCTCTCACAAACGCCTATAAATATCGTCGCGCCAGCGTTAAATTTTAAATCACAGAAATACATTGTTAATCTTAGAATGACTTCGCTAACATGTAAGTAAGTAGGTATTACTTGGTCAATGGTGCGACCCGTGCGACAGCTCTGCTGAAAACTGGCAAAGATACAGGTGCCATGCAAGCACTAGATAATAACGGCAGTCACGTAAGATCACGCCTGTAATCGCTTAAGGGTTTGGCAGAGGTGTGTCCATTTAGTACACCCACATTTCGCCAGTTATGTTTAAGTGCCATGTAATAAGGGTCGAGCTTATTATAATCAATCCAAGGTGCGGAGCGACAGGCAATGGGAAGCCGTTACCTCCTTCTGCGGTGGCGAAACGTGAGAGGGAGAGAGCCTTGCTTCCCAGCCGCCACGGGAGACGCCCCGGGCGTCGGCCATTTTAGACGCGGGTCTGTAGATGGTGAGTAAGGGCTTGCTCATAATCCGTCCGTCTTACGACGACAGGCCGTGGCGACGGAACGTTCGTGTTCCACGCGCGCCTTAAAGAGATGTCAGCAAATCGGAAGGGGTCAAGGCAAGCCAAGGGCCGATGCCTGCCGGGGCTGCGGGATTGTTCAAAAGAGATACCGTGGCCCTGGAACACAAATGTCTAAGAAGGAACATGAAGGGTTTTAGTCAGTACAAGTCGTCTGACACTCCCTTCCGCTCCGCCCAGAGCGGGAGGGGTCATTTGATGATTTTCCATCTGAATGAAAAGGGGTTTTTAAACATTGAGATGGAGATTACACATGAAAGAAGTTCTTTCAAATGAAAAATAATCATATAAAATCAATTGAGATCGCTAGGGTCGATCTTCAGGTTAAGTTGCGTTTGCCTAGGTTGGTCCATGGATGGAGACCACCGATTACGTACCGAGTTTCCATTGTGCCACGGAAAGCACGCTAATTCGTTGGTACCGGCTGTCATTTGTAGATCTTTGACAGTCGTATAACTTGCGACCCACGGATGCCCTTCAAGTTAAAGGGTAAAATATACAAGTCTGTGGGGCTAAACCGGTCGTATTGTGTGGATCACGACACCACCAGTGTTGCGGTTTAGTAGTGTAAAAGGGAAGGAGGGGATGAGAATGCAGGCCTGTGAAGCAGAAGGAAAAAAGATTGCGTGTATCAGAGATGATTATAATTTAAACAAAAAAAGTGATGAAAATAAATGTTGATGGATAGAGACGGAGAGGAAGACCTAGAAAACGATGAATGGATTGTGTGAGAAATAATATGAAAGAAAAAGGAGTAAATGATAGCTTGACGAATGACAGAGGAGCACGGAAGAACAAAAAGTGTTGCGCCGACCCCAAGTAACATGGGACAAGGGCAGGAAGATGATGATGACAGTCGTATAACCCACCCAGTACTAACTGGTTGGGGAGGTCAGATAGACAGTCGCTTCATATAAAATCCAAGTATTCAGCTGCAACCGGTTGGACTTAATGCCGACCCCAACATAGATGGAAAAAGACAAGCCAGATGATGGTGTATTAATACTGGAGACATCAGGTAACGAATTCAAAACAAAAATTTGGAATCAAGAACCTCCTCACTAACAAACTTATTCTAGGCAAATCGCGAACCTAACGCGTACGAAGTCGCGGGTAACAGCTAGTACACAATAAAACAGACATTTAAAAACCAAAATAAAGACAATTTCGATACTACCTGACGGTTCCACTACTGCTGGCCTCAGATCCAGCATAAATCGAGCCACTTTCTCATGAAAGTGACTCAAGTTACCTTTCTTTATGAAGTCAGCCCCAGTGGTCCGCTTCGCGAGTTCTCTCTCCGCCTGTGTCGTATAAGTCGCTTCTGAGTATGCGGAAGTGGGCGCACCGACAACTTTAGCAATAAGCTATGGTTGCTCGCGCGAATGCGTCCCACTTCCTGCGTACCGGGCATTCCGTGCTAAACGCATTGTGCTGGTGCTCCCCCAGCTTGGCTCTGGTGCAGTTCACACAAACCGCTGCTTCGCCAAGGTGTTTGACTGGGCAGTCCGTCCTAACGTGCGGACCGCCACAGTGGCTGCACAGGTCCACCGGCTCTGTGCAGAGACGCTTGCCGTGGCCGTATGCTAAGCAGCGAGTGCACTGCACCAGAGGCGTCTGGTCGTCGACGCGCACTCTTTGCAGGTCAATACGAAGCTTGCCTACATCGAGCGCGCGTCTCCAGATTGCTGGGGAAACGCTCATCACAATGCTGTTCACATGTGGGTTACGCGACTTTTTCCTGAATTTAATTGATATTCTCTGCTCTTCGTCGCCGAGGCCGTGAAATATCTCCCGGTTCTGGTTCCTAAGGGCTCTGACGACTTCCTCATCGCTGTGTATTAACAGCACGTCCCTAAGAACCAGAAGCGGGTCACGATTTTTCACTGCCTCGACAACAAGGTTCTCTCCAACCGACTGCAATCGCTTCGTCAGCTTCACCCTCTCCTCCTCTGTTTCGCACCCCATGATCACCGTTTGGTCCCTGGCTTTGCGAACTCTTTCCACTCGCACCCAGCCCTCCTTCGCATCCACTGCTTTCCTCACACGTTGCAGGACTTCGTCCGCCGTGTCCGTTTCCTGTGTCGAGGAGACCACCAACGAGTGCAGCGTCGCTCGCTCCGGGGCTTTTGCCCCGGTGTAGCTCTTACTGACGGCCGCTACACTCGCGTAGGTTGTCTCCCCCACACGTTCCTTGCTGGCCAGACTGTCTCGGAGTTTTTCGAGTTTCTCGGAGTTGTCCCTTAACTCCGAGATATGCTCCTTCATGGTGTTTAGGAGCTCAGTCTGGCCAGCAAGAACCTCAACCGAAATGGGATGAGGAACGCAGGCAGCAGTGGGTGCGGGTACTGGTACGGCTACGGGTGCGGGTGCGGCAGGGGCCTTGTCACGCTCCGACTCCTTAACAAGCTCAAAAAGCCTGTTTATGGCCTCGAGCACCGCAGTTTTTATCTCGGCTTTGAGATTGCGAGAGTTGCCTAAATTCAGCTTAGCCTTATTCAGGCAAGCTCTCGCCTCCGCAATGCGACTGCGGTGCCCGGTCTCAGGCTTCTCGAGCGATATTGAGGAGTCGACAGGAGCTCGGCGCGTCCCCGGAGTAGCAGGACCCATCTGAGACGCGGAAGGAGTGTCTTCTCCGAAGGAGATTCTCCTCCGCGCGTCAGTAGGCGAAGGCACCACTTTCTCCGACGATCGCGGCGAGCTCCTGGAGCCCATTACTCTCAAGGTTGCAGATGGGGTGCGAAACATCAGGATCATCAGCGGCAGATACTATTGAATCGGACCCCTGTAAAAAGGGGGTCGGTCCAACAATGCCCGCTCGGGAGGAGAGACGTGTGGGACACTGGATATTTCTGTTTTTCCGTTGAGGTTCTTGCCGGCCAGACTGAGCTCCTGAACACCATGAAGGAGCACATCTCGGAGTTAAGGGACAACTCCCAGAAACTCGAAAAACTCCGAGACAGTCTGGCCGGCAAGTATCGTGACGGGGAGACAACCTACGCGAGTGTAGCAGCCGTCACCAAAGGCCAAACCAGGGCGCAAACCCTAGAGCGAACGACGCTACACTCCGTGATTGTCTCCTCGACAAACGAAATGGATACGGGGGGCGAAATACTCGAGAGAGTAAGGAAAGCAGTGGACGCAAAGGAGGGCTGGGTGCGCGTTGAAAGAGTGCGGAAGGCGAAAGATCAGAGGGTTGTTATGGGGTGCGCAACAGAGGAGGAGAGGGAGAAGCTAAAACAAAGACTTGAATCGGCCGGAGAGAACCTCGTCGTCGAGGCAGTGAAGAATCGGGACCCGCTTCTGGTTCTGAGGGACGTGTTGCTAATTCATAGCGATGAAGAAGTGTTGAAGGCCCTTCAGAACCAGAACCGGGAGATCTTTCACGGCCTCGGAGACGAGGAAAAGAAAATCGCTCTTAAGTTTCGCAAAAAGTCTCGAAACCCACATGTGAACAGCATTGTGCTGAGTGTTTCCCCTGCAATCTGGAGGCGGGCACTCGATGTAGGCAAGCTACGTATTGACCTACAGCGAGTGCGCGTCGAGGACCAGACGCCTCTGGTGCAGTGCACCCGTTGCTTGGCATACGGGCACGGCAAACGCCTGTGCACGGAGCCAGCCGATCTGTGCAGCCACTGTGGTGGACCTCACCTCAGGGTGGACTGCCCGGCTAAACAGATCGGCGAAGCAGCGGTGTGTATAAACTGCACCAGAGCCAAGCTGGGGGAGCACCAGCACAATGCGTTCAGCGATGATTGTCCAGTACGTCGGAAGTGGGACGCATTCGCGCGAGCATCCATAGCTTATTGCTAAAGTTGTCAGTGCGCCCACTTCCGCGTATACAGCGATGTCAAGCTCGGGACAAGTAGAGAGCACCCGTGTTGAGCAAGCCATTGGGGCTGGCTCCATGAGAGACAATAACTTGAGTCACTTTCATGAGAAAGTGGCTCGATTTGGGTTGGATCAGAAGTCAGTCCTAGTGGTATCAATTTGTGTCGAGTTTGTCGGAAATCTTTTTCGTTTGTATTTGTCTTGTGGAGTTACTTGGATGGTAATGGATATAAAAAGTTTGTTTGAAAAAATGTGATAGGCAATTATATTTTATGTATATAGTTAAGTATCATAAAAACAAACCCGAAACACCATGAAAACACCAAATAAAAGAGGGTGCAAAGATAAGGATTAATAACATAAAAAATGGGTTAAATCGTTGAAATAAAATTAAAGTCTATCTATTTAAAACAATAAAATAGCATATTAAAAATTAGGAGTATAAATAGTAAACAAAAACTGTATTAATGGAAAATAATTAAAGCAAAACATAAATAGTAAATTGTAAACAGAAATAAAATCAAAATGTAAAAATTAAAAAACATAGAGCGTGGTCTCTTCGGCCTCCTAATCGTCAAAAATTTGTCGCTAAATAAGTTAAAGCTTACCGCAAAGAAGGTCTCTGATCACGTCAGAGGGACACTGGCGGGGCAGGAGTGTGGTTTTAGCCGGTTCGAGTCCGGCATTACCTCGACTGTCTCACAAGTCGTGAGATAGTCGAGGTGTCCGTGGGGATTTCCCACTCCTGCCAAAACAAAAAAAAAAAAAAAAAAAAACCTAACCTAACCTAACCTAACCTTTTTTTTTTTTTTTTTTTGTTGATGATGTGGAAATCCTCGATGGATGTCCCCCGCCCTGGGGAGAGCGGAGGGGTCTGTCAGACTCGTACTGACTAAAACCACACCGGTGTTCCCTCGCACACTTGCGTCGGGGGGCAGCGGGAACGAATGTGACTTCCGCTGCCCCGGACTAGTGCCGGCCCGCTCGACCAGTGCGGGCCTCGTCCCTGGGGGGAGTGAGGTGTGCTCCCCCCGTTACGTCTGTGAGAGGCGCGCGTGGAACACTACGCGCCACCGTCTCGGGTCCGGTGATATGGGGGGCGACGGATGTCCCCGAATCCGTCGCCCCTGGACCTGTTTAGGGGGGCCGGAAGAGGGCGTTATCCGCCCTCTGACGACGCCCGGTGCGTCTGCTGCGGGATGGGAAGGAACTCGAGATTTCCCTCTCCCTCTCCGCAGCTTCCTTCTGCGACATGACGGTTTCGCAGAAGGACACCACCGCGTCCCAGGACTCTGTGCTGTCGACCATCGCGTGAGCAACGGTCGGCAGCGACAGGTCTCCACCTATCTCTGTCACGAGGGCACGGCGCGGCTCGTCCCACGCGGGACATTCTGCCAGCGTATGCCGCGCCGTATCCTCCAAACACTGGACGCAGTGATGGCACCGAGCGTCCGGCTCCCTGCTTATGCGACACAGGTACTTCCCGAAGCAACCGTGCCCCGAGAGCACCTGCGTCGCCCGAAACGTCAGGGAGCCGTGCTTCCTCCCGAGCCAATCGTCGAGTACTGGCCGGATCGCCTCGATTGTGTCGAGGCCGGCGGAGGGATGGTCAAGCCTCCCCCGCCATTCCGCCACCATGACCTGTCGGAGCTGAGACCGGTGCAACGTGATCTGTCGCTGCACCAGCCTTTCGCCCCGATCCTTGGCGTCCTCGCGCCACTTGTGAAGTGTCGCGAGGGCTTTCGCCTCCAGGTCCCACGGCGGGGATCCGGCCAGTACACAAGCCGCCTCGTAGGAGATCGTGCGATATCCCCGTATGACCCTGACGGCCATCGCTCTCTGCGGTTTGCGCAGAACTGCGATAGTGCGGGCCGTCAGGTCCGTCGCCCATACTGGGGCCCCGTAAAGGGCCATGGATCGCACGATCCCCACGTACAACCGCCTACAGGCGGAGCTCGGGCCCCCCAAATTGGGAAGCAGCGTTGACAGCGCGCCCGCCGCGCCCATCAACTTGGGCACCAGCCGCTGAAAGTGGGGTCCGAAGTCCCAACGGCTGTCGAGCACCAATCCCAGGTACTTCATGGTTGACTCGACAGCGATCCGGGCCCCCCCGACCACTATGTGTGATCCCAGCGGCGGCGCCCGTCGGGGGCCATGAAACGCAATGGCCTCCGACTTGTTGAGGGCCACCTCCAGGCCCAGGCGTCGTATGCGGCTCACCACCTGCGAGACCGCAGCCGTAGCCAGCAACGCTGCTTCCCTGTACGAGCTCCCCCGGGCAATGACCAGCGTGTCGTCCGCATAACACGTCAGGTTCACTCCCGGTGGAAGCTCGCACCGCAAAACCCAGTCGTAACCGATGTTCCACAAGGGAGGGCCCAGAACCGACCCCTGTGGAACACCGCACGACATCTCGCGACGGCCATCGCCGTCACGTCCCATGTAAGTGACACACCTTCCCGACAGATAAGCCCCCACAATGTTGCGGAGGTAGAGAGGCACCCGGTGATAGCGCAGGGCCTCCCTAATGCAACTCCAGGGCAGAGTGTTGAAGGCGTTGGAGATGTCCAAGGACACCGCCAGCACCACCCCGCCCCGAGACACTGCTTCCTCCGCCAGGACTCTTACTCTCATTATGGCGTCAATGGTAGAGCGCCCACGACGGAACCCAAACTGGCTGTCGTCCAGGTTCGGCCCCTCTGTACACAAGTGGCTGACGAGGCGGTCTGCGATTATTCGCTCCATCATCTTGCCCGCCTCGTCCAGCAGCACTATGGGCCGATAAGCGGACGACGAGTCCGCCGGGCGCCCCGCCTTCCTGAGCAAGACCAGTCGACCAGTCTTCCACCGGGTAGGGAACTGGCCCTGCTCAAGGCATGCCGAGAAGAGTCCTCTCAGTGGGGGCTCCAGCTCCTTCATGGCGAGGACCAGAGCGCGGCCAGGCACTCCATCGGGCCCCGGAGCAGTGTTTTTGGCCCGGAGCCGCAATATGGCCGCGCCCATCTCTGCCTGTGTCACCTCTGGGATGGTTTCGCTTCCTTCTTCCGGCTCTGCAGCTGTGTGCAGAACCATCGGCGGTGGCTCGTACTCGGCTCTCTCAGGGAAGAGGGCCGAGACCACTCGCTCCAGGAACTGCGGCTCGAGACTTTCCGATAGTGGGGGCGCCCACGGCCGAAGTTTCCCTCGGACCGACCGGTAAGGGCGCCCAAACGGATCCCCGTCTAAGCTCGCCAGCATTTCCTCCCTGGAGCGTGTCTTCGACTCGCCGATGGCCAGCCACAGAGCCAGCTTCGCCGCGCGGTACACCTCATACAGCGCGGCTTCTTCGTGAGGAACCCGTGGACGTCTTCTCCGGCACCGCGTGTACGGGCGTCTGGCGGCGTCTGGCGTCTGCGCATTCGACGCGCAGTCGCTCGATTTCGATGGACCACCAGTACAAGCGGCGCCGTGCGGACAGAGAGGAGACGCGTGGCATGCATGCGTCGCAGATCTGCATCATCGCATCGCCAAACCACTGCGCCTCCAGTTCGACGTCGACGGGACCGACGGTGGCCGACTCCCGGATCCAGGCCTGAACTATGGCGGCTTCTTCGAGAGCTTCCCTGTCGAGGCGTTTCAGCGCCCAACGCGGGCCGTCTCTTCGGGGCCCCGATTGGCGACGATCTCCAGCGGTCTGGGTGGAGACGTTGAAGCGGATGTATCGGTGATCCGATAGCGTCTCCACCTCCACTTCAACGTGCCAATCACGGACGCGGTGCACGACAGCAGGACTAGCGAACGAGACGTCCACTATGGACCCGCCCCGCTGCCGTACACACGTGAAGGCCGAACCCCGATTTAAGACGGCCAGGCCCGTCGTAATGGCCCACTCCTCTAGCACTTCGCCTCTCGGGTCCGTGATCGGGGAACCCCACGCCGCAGACTTGGCGTTGAGGTCACCGAGAAGCAAAATGGGTCGAGGGTGAGACTGGCCGACGACGGCTCCCAACTCGACAAGGAAACTCTCGAAGTCGGCGAGGCTCCTGTTGGGCGAAAAATACGCCCCGATCGTGACGATCCCGTTCACAAGGGCCGCAACCCAACCGTGACCACGAGATACGTCGACAAGAGTCGCGCCGATGATGGCCACCAGGCCGTCCAGATCCCCTGCCCAGTTATCCCGGGGGGGGATGAAATACGGCTCAGCGACCACCGCCACATTTATCGACCACTGCACCATGCTCTGGAGCAGGAGATCCTGAGCTCTGGTGCAGTGGTTGATGTTCGCCTGGAGGAAATGGTACTGTGCCATTACTGGCACTCCATTTCCTCGGCGCTACGTCCAACCACAGGCCGGGAGTCGGCCGAAGAGGTGCTAGGTTGCGGGGGGGGTGCGTCCCCCGCAGCCTTGGCCCATCGCTTGCTGCGCTTTCTGGGCGCGCCGCAGGCTTTACCACCTACTCTGTGCCCCGCGGACTTTCCTGCAGCTGCACACAAACTGCAGTTTGGCTCCGCAGAGCACTGGGAACCTAACCTAACCTAACCTAACCCACTGATACAGTGTACAAAGTGCTTGGCGTATGGGCATGGCCGAAAACTGTGCACGGAGCCTGTGGACTTGTGCAATTATTGCGGGGGGCCACACCTCAAGGCCGAATGTACCGAGCTGGCAACAGGCGAAAGGCCGACGTGCAAGAACTGCGTTAAAGAAAAGCACGACGATACAGCCCACACGGTCTACAGCCAAGAATGCCCAGTGCGGAGGAAATGGGACGCATTAGCGCGAACTGCAATAGCATATTGCTAAGGTGGTCCCGGGGGATACGCGAACGGCAGCTACCCAGGTATACGTTGTTGCACAAGCTAACCTCCAACGCAAACAACTGGCCACCAACGAGCTTATGCTCGAGGCTACGAAGCGCAAAATAGCCATCGCACTCGTCCAGGAGCCGTATGTGGGAAGCATAAAGGCAATGAAGTCGTACGGGGGGGCCAGAGTCTACCAGAACTTGGATAGCAGCGGGGGCACTGTAAAGGCGGCGATAGTCGTATTTAACCATGACATCGATGTCGTGCAGTGCCCTAATCTCTCCACCAACAACATCGTGGTGGTGAAGCTGCGAACAAGCGCGTGGGAGATTCTCGCCGTCTCGTACTACTTTGAGCCTGACCAACCCATTGGGCCATACCTGGACCACTTAACAAGCGTAATGAGAGAGCTAGAGCCCAGGAAAGCCATTATTGGAGGGGATGCTAATGCCAAAAGCGTGTGGTGGGGGAGCAGTACCATCGACGATAGAGGCGACGACCTGATAGGAATGATCGGAGAGCTGGATCTCCAGGTACTTAACAGCGGGAACAAACCCACCTTCGATACCATCAGAGGAGGACGTAGACTAACAAGTCACGTTGACGTTACTCTGTGCACGGAGGACCTGCTCGACCTGGTGGAGGATTGGACGGTAGCTGAAGACCTAACGAGCTCGGATCACAATGGGATAATAATAAAAATTAAATTGCAAAAAGGGAAAGGTATTCAAAATAAAAGAACGACTAGGAAATACAACACAAAGAAAGCTAATTGGGACCTGTTTTATGAAAAAATGGACCAATTAAAATTAGAAAATGGAATTAATAAAATAGGGGTAGAGCAGATAAACAATAGGGACCATTTTGACAACATAATAGTAAAATACACAGAGATAATAACAATAGCATGTAATGAAGCAATACCAAAGAAAAAGGAAAATCAAACACTAACCATTCCGTGGTGGTCCGAAGAACTCGAAGCAATGAAGCGCGATGTCGCCACCAGGAGGAGAAGAATTCAATGTGCTGCGCCGTCGCGTAGAGAAGGTGTGATCGCGTTGTACCTGGAAAAGAAAGAAGAGTATGAGTCAGAGGTTAAAAAACGCTCCACAGAAAGTTGGAAGGGGTTTTGTGAGAGACAGACTAGGGAAGGGGTTTGGGAGGAAATATACAGGGTCATAAAAAATACTTCAAAAAGGCAAGAAGATCTACCCCTGGTGTGGAACGGGAAGGAAGCAGGGCAGGAAGGATCTGCGAGACTACTGGCAGAAATATTCTACCCGGAGGACGCAGAAGAGGAGGATACTCCAGACCATCGTCAAATCAGAGCTCTTGCAGACCGAGTAAACGACTGGAGTCATAATGAGACTAATGACCCGGAGTTTACGACGGAGGAACTCAGGTTCGCGACGGAGAGTTTTAACCCGAAGAAGGCACCCGGAGTAGACGGCTTTACAGCAGACATCTGCCAGCGGGTAATATCGCAGGACGAGGAACTGCACCTGGCTCTATTTAATAAGTGCTGGCAAATTTCGCACTTCCCCACACCGTGGAAAGAAGCCACTGTGGTGGTGCTGAGGAAACCAGGCAAGGACAACTACACGAATCCCAAGTCCTATAGGCCAATTGGACTGTTACCGGTGATGGGTAAAATACTCGAGAAAATGATGGTTAGAAGGCTGGTTTGGTACCTGGCGCCCCGGATTAGTCCTCGCCAGTATGGCTTCATGCCACAGCGTAGCACGGAAGACGCCCTCTATGACCTGATGGCCCATGTGAGAAGCAAACTCCAAGAGAAGAAGCTCATCACGATGGTCTCACTGGACATAGAGGGCGCCTTCGACAGTGCGTGGTGGCCAGCCATAAAGGTCAGACTGGCAGAGGAGAAGTGCCCTGCGAATCTCAGGAGGATGATAGCCAGCTACCTAAGCGACCGTAAGGTCCGGGTAAGGTATGCTGGCCATGAGTTCGCGAAAGGGACTAATAAAGGGTGCGTCCAAGGATCAATAGGCGGACCCATCTTGTGGAACCTCGTATTGAACCCATTGCTGGAGAGTCTCACGCAGCAAGGCTACTGTTGCCAGGCTTTCGCGGATGACGTGGTGCTCGTGTTTTCGGGGGAGACAGCCTTGGAAATCCAGGGACAGGCCAATGCCGCTCTTGAACATGTTCGGCGGTGGGGTGTCATGAATAAGCTCAAGTTCGCGCCGCAAAAAACTTGCGCCATGGTAGTTACCAGAAAGCTTAAATATGACACGCCGCACCTGACCATGGGGGGGGATCGACATTGGCATGTCCTCGGAAATGAAGATCTTGGGACTCACAGTGGACGCTAAGTTGACCTTCAATAATCATATTGCAAACGTTTGCAAAAAGGCACTCGGCGTCTACAACCAACTGTCCAGAGCTGCTAAAGTCAGCTGGGGTCTCCACCCGGAAATAGTCCGTATTATATACACCGCGACGGTAGAGCCCATCATCACCTACGCGGCTGGCGCCTGGTCTTCAGCATCAAAAAAGCTGGGAGCACAAAGAAGCCTTAATGCTGTACAGAGGGGTTCGCTGCCTGCGGTCGTGGTGAGCGGACGTGCGAAGAGCCTGCGCTAGTTAATTTTAATTCCTTTTTTGTGATTGGCTGTTGTTAAAACTCGGTACCTCTCTTACTATCTTGCGGTAGTTGCCATATGAGCCCGCGGCCATATTGGTTTTAGAGCGGGATACAAAACTCTGTGGGCGTAGCCCAGTATTGTGCGAAAGAGACGCGGTGTTTGAGTGACAGTGACACAAGTGCGATAGTGACGTTTTCTTCAGTGGCGTTTACGTCCCGGCCTGTCAGTGTGACAGCTGTCATCTGTCAGTGTCAAATTTGGAACTTTTTCAATTTTACCCCCCACCCCCCGCGATAGTGACGTTTCCCCCCCGCGATAGTGACGCTTCAGTGTTGTACGTCTCGTCTCTGAGCTCGTGAGCCAACAGTGAGTCTTTGTTGATTTCATCCCGGAAATCCCGGAAATCCCGGTTCTTCCCGGATTGTCCCGAGGAGCAACTGTAAGTACTCTGAACCTTTCATTATCTTGTGTGTTTCACTTTTTTGGACTTGTGAAATTTTCGCGTGACTAGTGGTGTATGGTGCCGCTGACGACACCATACACTGTACTGTATATGTGCGACCGCGAATTGGTGGTATCGGGCTGATACGAAACGGATCGTCGAAAAATTTTTCTAAGTCCGGTCAGTCAGTGACAGTTCGTGCATTAACGGGACTTAGAAAATTCTGAAATATTTTTCACTTGGCTGAAATAAGTCTTCAGCATGGCGGATGATGAGGAGGCGGTACGCCGCCAAAAGGAACTAATCGAAAAGGAAATGGAGATTAAGGCGCAGGAGATGAAGGCACTTGAGGAGATGTGCAAAGACTTCACTCCCCGGGCTTCACTTGCGCGAACCCCACCACAAAACTTCAGCACTCCATCCACGGAGATGCTGGTGGATGTCTCATCCCCCCCCGCGCTACCCGCACCAGGTGCGGCAAAGAGGCTGCTGACTTCACCGGAAGACGTCCAGGAAGCAGTGCGGCGCAAAATTGGCGGCAGAAAGCCGCCGCGTCTCGACGTGCCACCGATCGGGGGACTGCTGTCCCGACCTAGTATCTCGCCGCCGCCGGCCCCCCCTCCAGCCGAAGAAGGCAAGCAGCAAGAGAAGGCAGAGAATAGCGAGGCGCCACTGGAACAATGCCAACAAGGCATCATCATGCAGGGTGTAGACCCAATGGCGGTTGCCCCCGTAGCATCACTGGCGGGACTGGCTACAGCATCGACGCATGGAATAATGGAGGCAGTGCGGTCAAAGACGTCGAGACTGAATAAGGACGAGGTTGCCGCCATTGGGCTGCACACGGAGAGAATTGCGGCCGTAATCATGCACCTCACCTTGCGCCTGCAAGCAGCCGAGAACAAGGCAGCATCCGCAGCATCGGCAATCGAGACACGGCAGAGCTACGTGCCACCACCAGCGGCTTCCTACGCATCGGCGCTTAAACTTCCGCAGCGCTCAGAGCCGGTCAAAATACAGACCACGCCCGGGCCTGTACTGGCCTTCTACCCGGCGGATGAGAACAGCGCGTTAAAGACGGCGGAAGAAACAAAAGCGGAACTTAAGAAGGCTGTAGATCCCGCCAAGCTATGGGTCCAGGTGGCGAAGGTCCGCAAGGTGGGGAATGCTGGCGTGCTGGTCCAGACCACCACGGACGCGGCGGCGACAAGACTCCGGGCGGCGATTCCGGCGACGCTGAGGGTGACCGAGCCCAAGAAAAGGCAGCCGCTTGTCTGCCTGAACAGGCTAGATGGCGACCCGAGTTTTGAGGAGGTACTGGCTGATCTCCACGAACAGAATTTTAAGGAGGATGAGAAGTGGCCGCTCGCACGCCTACAAAAGGAGGCCACTGGCGCCTTTAAAAAGAACCGGTCGCGTGGAGCGGCCCAGGCGACGGCTGTCATTTATGCCTGCTCAGCCGAGCTTCGTGAGGCACTTTTGAATAAAGGACGTGTCTACATCGGCTGGCAAGCAGTTGAGGTGACGGACTATGTGGACGTCACCTGCTGCTCCAAATGCCAGCAGTATGGTCACCCCGAGCGCGCCTGTCCGTCGGCCGAAACCACGTGTCACCGGTGTGGTGCAACCGGCCACCGCGGCGAGGATTGCACGTCAAGCACGACATGCTGCGCGACGTGCAAGCGCTTTGGCAAAAAGGAGGCGGCCAGTCACAAGACCGCCTCGAGGGATTGCCCGGCGAGAATCTATGCCACGCAAAGAAACGTGTCTATGACCCACTATGGATAGGACGACTAGAAGAATCGGGCAAATTAATCTCGCCGGGTCAGCGCTCGCTACGAGGGAACTCCCAGCGGTGTGCCGGGACATGGGGATCGAGGTGGTGCTCCTGCAAGAGCAATACGCGCAGGCCAACGACGGAAACATCATGCAGCACGGGTCCCTCCCAAAAGCGGGAGCATATATCCACCGGCAGGACACGGCCTGCGCGGTATTGCACCACCTCAGCACCGAACACTGCCTGGTAGTGCACCTGGCAGATTTAGATGTGCATGTGGTTTCGGCATATTTTCAATACGCCGAGCCAATCGACCGACACCTGCACCACCTGGAAGGAGTGATGGAGGCGTTACATGGGAGGCGCATCGTCATCTGCGCGGACACCAACACCCACTCGCCTATGTGGCACAGCGCGCCACGCCACTACACTGGCCGTGGCCACGCTACGGAGTACAGGCGGGTGGCCATGGAGGCTTTCATCGCTGCGCATGGACTCACCGTCAATAACGTGGAGGGCCAACCGTTCACTTTCAGCGGCCCAAACGGTGAGTCCAACATTGACGTGACCCTGAGCACCAGGAATGTTAGAGTGCATAGCTGGAGAGTGGAGGAAGCTGCCAGCACCAGCGACCACCGCCTCATCACCTTCCAGGTGGGTGGGACAGAGAGTCACCGGAGCGCAGAGCCAGGCGGGGAGCCGGTGCGCTTCCGGGATCGGGGGGTGGACTGGCCGCGCTTCCAGCAGACTATCCACGCGCGAATGGGGATGCTTGATATGAATAAGCCGGCGTCCTTTGTCTGCAAGGAGTTTACAAAGGTTATCGTAAGCACGGCGCGCCAGTGTCTGGGTGTGAAAGGTCCACCAAAGGACGCCGGCTATGAATGGTGGAGTCCGGCGTTTGAGAAGCTCCGGAAAGCCAATTGTAAGGCGAGGTGTAAATGGCAGGGATCACGGAAGGATGGGGGTCCGAGAGAGGAGAGACTGAAAGGCGTATTTCACGATGTGCGAGCGAGATATCGCAAGGCTATGGAGGAGGCGGAGCTTGAGCACTTCCGTCAGATTGCCGAATCGGGCAACGCGGACCCGTGGGGGTTGGCCTACCGTGCCGCTAGCGGCAGGCTCAGGCCACCTTCCCGGCTCATCAATGGCACCAAACTGGCGGAGGGCTTTGCGTGCACTGTGGGCGACGCGGCGACTGGCCTCCTGCGGGCTCTCTGCCCGGACGATGACCCGTCCCGGGACACACCGTACCACAAGCAGATCCGGGTCGCCGCCTCGCTCATCCCGTCAGGTCAGGCTGCGCCTCCTCTGTCACGTGACAGTCTGGGTGGCATTATTCGGAGCCTGCCTAACACGGCACCGGGTTTAGACGGAATCAGCGCGCGGATAGTGAAGAATGTCTGGAAAGTCGTACCCGCGGAAGTCACCGCGGTGTACGGCAAGTGTGTGACAGATGGCGTGTTTCCGGACGTGTGGAAGGAGGGCCGGCTGCTTGTCTTGCCGAAAGGCAATGGCAAACCGCTGACCGACCCCAAGGCCTACCGACCTATAACGCTGCTGCCTGTGCTTGGGAAAATTTTAGAGCGAGTAATTTTATGTTGCGCTCCCACGATCGGCAACCAGATCTCTGCCTCCCAGCACGGATTCTCTCGCGGCAAGTCAACCGTCACGGCGCTCAACGATATCATGCGCGCCGCGAGGGAGGGCTCGGGCAAGTATGTTCAGGCCATATTCTTGGACATTGCGGGTGCCTTCGACAACGCCTGGTGGCCGATGATCCTGACGAAAGTCAAACGGGGGGGGTGTCCGCCCAACATCTTTGAGATGCTGGCGGACTACTTTGCCCGTCGACGAGTCGGGCTTTTCATCGGGAATCGGGTGGAGTGGAAGGTGTCCAAAATGGGCTGCCCTCAGGGGTCTGTCCTGGGTCCACCTTTATGGAACCTGCTGCTGGACGACCTGTTTCGCTTACCGCTACCGGACGGCGTCCGTATGGTAGCGTACGCCGACGATGTGACCATCCTGATCGAGTCCCAATCCCGGTCTGGGATTGAGGCGGCGGCCAAGGTAACGCTGGACTTGGCTGCGGCATGGGGTGCCAGGAATAGGCTGGGATTCTCCCCTGCGAAATCATCCATGATGACAATCAGGGGAAAATTCCAGCGGGCCCCCACTGTCAAGCTTGCCGGGGACTCGATCGGGAGTGTCACGTCGACGATGGTCCTTGGTGTGGTTCTCGACACGGGTCTGTCCTTCGCGAAGCATGCGACATCGATAGGGGAACGCGCGGCCAAATGCTTCGGCAAGATGTCAAGAGTGTCGGCATCTTCCTGGGGCATTCGATATCCCGGACTCCGCGTCCTCTACAGGGGCACTTTCGTAGCCACGGTGACGTATGCTGCTGCTTGTTGGTACAAAAGAGCGACACTCCACGTTGTGCGCAGCGCGTTGCTCAGGTGCCAGAGACCAAGCCTGATACTGCTGACGAAGGCGTACCGGTCTACCAGTACGGCTGCGCTGGCAGTGTTGGGTGGTGTTCTCCCGGCGGACCTAGAGGTTATCCGTGTGGGGCGGTACGATGAGGAGCGCAAGGCCGCGGCCGAAGCACAGGTAGAGCCGGGCTTGCGGCGGAGCGAGCTGGCTCGCCGCAAAAGTGAAATTCGTGATGAGGTGATGGATGCATGGCAGAAGAGATGGGCGAATGAGGAGAAAGGACGGGAACTGTTCCGTTTCTTCCCGGACGTGAAGGCCAGACTCAAATCGCACTGGGTTGTGCCGGATCACCAGCTGTCCCAGATTCTCACGGGACATGGGTGTTTTAGGAAAAGGCTGCATGAAAGAAAGAAAGAAAGAAAGAAAGAAAATAAGTTTATTTGGCACATACCACAAGTACACACAACATTAAACGAAAATGAACACAAAAAATACTTAAATATAAACAAAAGAAAAAAAGGGTTAATAATTGTGTAGCTAAATAAAACAAAAAGAAAAGAGGGATAATTATTGTGTGCCTCACGGCTGCGCCAAAAAGGGCCAGTTCAGCAAAATGCCAGGCAGCTAGGCTGCCTGACGCTGGTTTTCAACTGGACCTGCGAATGTGATGTGACGGACGTAAAACAGCTTCATATTTTGTGTCAGAGTGTATGTGTATGTGAGACGGGTACTTAGATAAAATAAGATTGTGTACAGCAATAATAATAATAACAAAATAAAAAATAAAAAATTACGCAATAAGATTACCAAAATAAGTGCCGAGTAAAATAAGAAGGTAAACAAATGGGATGAACGCATGACAACAAACTAAGGATCTAGAAACCTGTTTCGCACGTTGCCAGATTTCTAACGCACACTACATTTCATTACTTACGCTGCGAGCAGCCAAGCACCACGGACTTATAATTAATACGGATAGCGTTTTATCATTTTTAAGTGTGGGTTGCATTGTCAATTATTTTATTTGTCATGCCAATCGATACATATGGTAGTTATGTAAGCGGAATATAACGACGTCAATGTAAAATTAAGACAGAAGAGGAACTGGATAGTCAAAACTTGCGTGGATAAACGAATAGTAAGAAGAAACAAAGAGTAAGTGCTAATTAATAATAATATATGTGCATAAAATGTCATCGGATTATAATGAGAGATATATTTCTTTAATTTTTGCATTAATTTTTATAGGTTTCCTACATTAAAAAAGTTAGCAAAATAAATGAAACGCAGACCAAACACAGGATGTTCTACTGCCAGTTTAGTGGAAAATACGGTGATATTGTGCCATCCCGACGCGACGCCACGCTCCACCCGTTCCAGTCACATGCATGTAGGCCAGGCCAATGGGTAAGTTTAAAAGAAGTCAGTTTAAACGTGCGCATACGATGCAGTAATGCATGCTTGTATAACTAGGTCATGTTTAGAGTGCAATTTTTACATGCCGCAGGTCTCCTAAAAAGTGCAATGGGACGCAGTGGCACGCTTAACACGACGTCACCCATGACATGGCGCTATGTGAGGACAGTATGTGTGAGTGCGGTATGGAAGAGGAAGACCTGCACCATGCGCTGTGGGTCTGCCCCCTGTATGCAGAAGCTAGGTGCAAGATGATGGATGGGATAAGTCGAGCGGAGGTCGGCCCGGTCCACTACGGCGATCTCGTGAGCTCACCGGCGAACTTTGCGCGGCTAAGGGAATTCGCGCACGCGTGGCACGCCGTCCGGAGAAAGCAAGAGATCGAACATGACGAATCGACGCAGGGAGAGGTGGACGAAGAACCGGCGCAGAGCGCGAACAGGGAGGAGGAAGGCGAGCAAACACAAGGCGCATAACAAAGTTGTTGGAGTCGACGGGCAGCGAAGTTCAACTGTTCTTGTCACAATGTGCTAGTTCATGCCCTAGTAAGGGAGAATGACACATGGGACACACATGGCTAATTTGTAAGGGATCAAGAAGCGCCTGCGGACCGTAAAAATAAGATTGCCAAGGGTGCTATGTCCGCAGCCGCCCCACGTTTCGGCCCGTATAACAAGTGTTGGAAGGGCCATGGGAAGGTTGGAGGGAGTGTACAGAGGGGTTTTGCCCAAAAATTGTGCGGGGCGTATCGTACGGTCTCTCTCCATTCAGCGCTGGCACTGGCTGGAATATTGCCACTCGACCTCCGCATACAAGAGGCAGCAGCCCTGTATGAAGCGAGGAGAGGGAAGTCCCAGCCAGAGCTAGTAGACAGAGAGGTCGAGCGTAGAGCGGAGTACTCCAGTATGCCTCATCCGGGGAAGCATACCGCGCTAAAGTTCGTGAGCCTGGTGGATCAGGAACAAGTAGTCAGCCACAGTAACCAGAGCATTCAGATTTACACTGATGGTAGCCGGATTGAGGATAAGGTTGGAGCTGCGCTCACCGTATGGGATGGCACATCAGAGGTGAAAACGATTAAGCTCAAGCTGGCTCCATACTGTACGGTGTACCAGGCGGAACTCCTCGCGGTATGCAGAGCCACGGAGGAAATCCAACTAAGAAATGAGGAGAGCTACGGCATCTACAGCGACTCCAGATCGGCACTGGAGACGATCATCAACCCCAGTACAACGCACCCCCTGGCTGTAAAAGCCCGCAAGAACTTAAAGACAATTGATAGCCAGAACAAAACTGTGTTTTTGTTCTGGATCAAGGCACACGCGGGACTAGCGGGAAATGAGAGGGCAGACGAACTGGCGAAGAACGCAGCCCTAAAGCTTAAAACAAAACCCGACTATGACCTGTGCCCGGTCTCATTCATCAAACGACAGATCCGAAAGGGGTCGATTGATGAATGGAACCGAAGGTACAAAGCGGGCGCCACAGCAAAGGTAACAAAACTGTTTTTCCCAGACATGGCTGTTTCCCATAAAACGGTCCGACAGATGGTCCCAAACAAAACAACCACGCAAATACTAACGGGGCACGGTGGATTCTCGGAGTATTTGAATCGATTCAAGTGCAAAGAGAATCCATCGTGCATCTGCCAACCCGGGACACCCGAAACGGTGGAACATATTTTAACCGAATGCCCCGTTCACGCGCTAAAAAGACACGACATTGAGAACAAACTGGAATGCAGAATGGTTGCCAATAATTTTAAAGAGCTTATCTCGAATAAAAAGACTAGAAAAATATTTGTCGAGTATATTAATGATGTTGCCAGAATTGTTATAAACAGAAATAAATAAGTATATTAAATGTTGAACAGTATAAAAAATTAATGCTAGGTATATATTTAATAGAATATATTCGACTAGCATAAATATATGAATGCAAGTGTAAAAATAAAAAATAAGTTATTAGAATATTAAGGCAATAGAAGTACGAAGATAAGAAATGAAAATTTTTAAGTCATTGGAAGGAATAAAGAAAGGAAATGTATAGAATAGGAAATAACATGCTAAATATAAACTGTTTAAGACAAAAATTATAAATGTGAAAAAATCTAATTAAAATATCCCTGCTAAAACATCCCAAAACGTAATAAGAAAGGACTCTGAACATTTTTAGAGGAGAAACATGATATTAATTATAAAAAAAAAAAAAAAAAACAAAAAAAAAACCTAACCTAACCTTTTTTTTTTTTTTTTTGCGCTGGGAAATAATGCATTACGCATACCCGCCCATCGGGGGATGGGTGGGCTATGTGGGACTCCCCGGTCTGACCCGGTATACCCACTAAAACAACCCAGCGGCATTCCCGCTTCGTCCAAGTGGCGGGGGACTGGGAAACCGGCATAGTCTAACGACCAGTCCTCCGCCGACGATTGCCCTTCGTGTGGACCCCTCACGCCCTCCCCGTGGGGAGGGGGGAAGGGCCCGGGGATGACCAACGAAGGTAGTGACGGGTGCAATGCGGGCAAAGGCACCCCCGCGCCTGTCGCCCGCCCGTCGCCACCATGAGGCCCTCCTCTCCTCTCCCTAGAGGACGGCGCCTTCTCCGACCCCTTCTGCATCTTCACGCGGCGGCCACGTATCCCGGTCCCCTCTCCAAGAGCGAGAGGGGAGGGGAGTCCGTGGAAGACCGCGAAACCAAGCCGTCCGGCCAACCACCAACCACTGAGCCATGGTCTGCATCGGCAGATCCTGGGCTGCGCTGCAGTGGTTGGTGTTCGCCTCAGGAATACGATGTTCGACCATCCATCAGTCGGATATCGGTCTCCCCTCCGCAGCTGCCGCAGGAGCGACGGTGCTATCGACAGCAGCAGGCCTTGACGGCAGCTGTGCTTTGCCCCGCTTAGGGGGAGGATTGCAGTTCCTCCCCTTCATAACGTGGCCCGCCGAGCAGCTACTGGCGGCACACACCGCACAGTGTGGCGTGGTGGCCTTGCAGGAGGCGGCCTTATGGCCCTCCTTGCCGCAGCGGTAGCACGTGTCCGTCCTGTCCACCGTGGACGGACACATGGGCCGGGTGTGTCCGATGCCGAAGCACCGGAAACACCGTAGAGGCTGGTCCTCGAGTGCCCGGACTACAGCCGAGCTGAACCCGACCAAAAGACGTCCCTTGGCAAGGACGGCCTTGGCAGCAGCGATTGGGCACTCGAGGCGAATGGTGCCCATGCCGCCGCGACCGGGCCTTATGTCCCGGCGTTGGACCGCTGCGACGCCACAGCCCCCTATCGCTGCGACCGCCGCCACCACCTCCTCTTTGGTAACGGAGTCATCGAGGTCCGTCACCTCTATGGCCGTCGACTTGACCGGTCGGGCCACCTTGGCCGAATCTGCGATGACCTCTTGCAGCTTCTCTGCGAAGAGGTCCGCATGGGCGCTCCCCTCTGCCCCCGGGAACTCGAAAATTCGAGCCCCGGCTTGGGTTCTTCGGCAGGACACACTGCCGATCCCCAGTTGGGTGGGATCGGCATTGGCACGCGCCCGCACCAAAATGGACATGTAAGTCTCCCCTCGCTCCGCTGCCTCCGCGGTGAGCGTCACCACGACGGCCGCGGTTTTTGGGGAGACTAGCTGCCTCCTTTTCCCTCTTCCCTTCCCCTTTCCCTTGCCGGTTGTCTGCGACTGGCTGGGAGCGGTGGTGGCGGGGACGGCAGGGACGGCTGACGCCGACTTTTTGCCCCTCCCCTTGCGGACCACTTCCGTCCACTCATTGGACGGGGTGGTCGAGGGGAGAAGGGCGTCCTCCTGGACCTGGGATGAGGAGGACGGCCCCGGCTCGGAGCGCCTCTTATCCGCCGCAAGCGGCGGTCGGAGGCGCTTTTCCGGCAGGAGCCGGTCCTCTATTCCTGCCAGGCAGGCTTGCGTGAAGGCCCGCTCCTCCATTACCACCTTGCGGATTATGTCCTCCCTCTGCAGCAGGACTCGTCTTCTTAGACGTCGACGACGAAGGCGTCGATGACGCTTTCGTCGTCTCGGCGGGGGCCTGCTGCGGCCGGGTCCCAGGACTCTGTGCCACCGACCATCGCGCGAGCAATGGTCGGCAGCGACAGGTCTGCTCCTACCTCTGTGACGAGGGCACGGCGCGGCTCGTCCCACGCGGGACATTCTGCCAGCGTATGCCGCGCCGTATCCTCCGGACACTGGACGCAGTGATGGCAACCTAACCTAACCTAACCTTGAAATTTTGGATTTTAAGTATGTGATTATAGCTTACTGGATGACGAAAATTTCTGTGTTCTGGTCTTGTCCAGAGGTTCTCAAATAGGGGCCTAAAAATGCGGCGAAACGGTAGTGTTTGCTTCGCGCTCGACTTGGCGGGGGCACTGCCGTGCCCCCTGATTTGGAACATCTGTACCCATTTCTCTATTCACCTGACACCAGAGTCTTTAATTTGCAAATATGTGTGACCATATCATCAGAGTGATCTTATTTTAATCTAGGCAGAGATTATAAAGTTCGATACTCATTTTCGCCGTCGAATAACTGATGTAGTTCTAGCCAAACTTCTCTAGGACATGTCAATGACATGACTTTTCTAGCGGTATCTTAATCTATAAATGCATCATAAGCAATAAAACAACATTTTATAAAATATAGTTTATTAATTGTTTACAAAAACATTTACTTTTTAAGTCTATTTTTATCACACAATGTTGCTAAAAATATTTCACTGTCCCTACTTATTACGTACCTAACAGATTTCAACATTTTGAACACATTAGTTAATATACATATATTTAACCAATTTGATTAGCTTTTAGCTTAATATTATTTAACCATTTTCGAAGTGAAACTTCTTATGCGACTTCCAACAAGTTTAACGTACTAATGGAGGGAGAATATTTTCTATTACCCACTAGGAGATGGCGCTATTACAAGATTTGTGACTACGTAGTTCTACTAGGTACGCAAGATGGCGTGCAAACAGTCATGCATTCGACTCTTCGGTGTGACCAGCCTTCGCTCAATTTCCATGAGCAGAATAATCTCGATAAACTTATGTAATAAAAAGTGTACAACAATAAAACAATAAAATATTATTTAGAAGCTCAATAATATAACGAGAGTGAATGCGTGACACTCGAACGCATGCGTGTAGTATTACGAAGTTTCACTTCTTCCGCGCGGAGGGACTCCACGCACTATTTTTTTTACAATAATTAGCAATAACAGCACTTTATGTCAGTGCGATTAAGGAGTGGTGCAACTGCGGTACATTTACAACCACCATGAGTATATGTTACGGCTAAAGGTGGGTGTGAACATAAACTTAAGATTAGCCGGCTAAACTTAGGTCTAACTTCGAGAAGGTGTTAATGTTAGTTTCTTCTATTTAAATCTTATCTTTAGCCGGCTAAACTTAAGTGTAACTGCAGGCCCTTGGCTAAAAATGTAGAAGGAAATGAAAAAGGAAACAATGTTATAATGTTCACTACTTTGACACAACTTTTATTAAAAAATAATCACCCTCATTACACATACTTTTATGTATCTATGTAGGTATTCAAAATTACAATTATAACGATAACAAAATATTAATGACTTAAAACGGGTTACCACATAGGTAGCCCGTTTTCATCGAAAATAAATTGACAACTTATCACTTCCCAAACAATTTTCCGCATAATTTAATTTGCCAAATTATTACTTAGCAAAAAATCTCTTCACAAATCATTGTAACGCAAGACCTAATGTTTGGCAAGTGAACGTTTAAACAATAACTTGTTTACCAACTAGTACTTTTACTATTTTTATGTAGTCAAATATTTCAGTTGGAATAACACATTTTACGCAAAATAAAATAAGGCAAATATTAATTTAAAAAAAATAGAACCAACTGATATACATTTCCAGCTAAATTTATCTCAAACACCTGTAAAATGGTAGTGAGCAGCGGTGGCCCAGTGGTGGCAGCCCGACTTACGAGCAGTAAGCCGTGGGTTCAAACCCAGGCAGGCGCATTACTTTGTGTAATTTATTTCATCACCGCTGCCCTCAAAAACGGTGAAGGAAAACATCGTGAGGAAACCGGCATGTCCTAGAACTAAAAATTCGAAGACATGTGACATCTACCAACCCGCACTGGGCCCGCGTGGTGGATTACAGCCCACTCCCTCTCATACAGAGGAGGCCTGTGTCCCAGCAGTGGGAACATAATAGGCTAATGATGATGATGATGATGATGATGACCTGTAAAAAGAGGTCAGTTTCGGGTAGCCTTTTCTTTTTAATATTTCTTTCTATATAATCTAGTCGTTTCTGATATTTGTTAATAATAAATGCCATAATGACATTATCTTTGGTAATATTCTGCCAAGTAAAAATTTGACCAAATGAAAAATTGCGTACTAAAATCATTCCAAATATTGCATAGGTATAAAAAAAGGTTTCTAAAATTTGTTTGGGTAGTGAAATTTTGTCAAAATCTTTTCGGCAAAACGGCAGACTCCCTCTTAAAACAATATCTACCTAATCATTAAAATAAAATATTAAGTTCATTGGTTAGTTCATTTGTTCATAACAGGAGCAGAAATCACGCAAGGAAAGATGACGCAATACTAAACAAAAACATTGCCACAAGCCCTCCGCCGGGCCGGGGCGTCCATCGAATACATTTTTAGCCGTTTCGTTTCGGTTAATGTGCACATTAGCCGGGTAAAAATGGAATATCACGACACAAACTAACATGATATCGAACTTTAGCTGCTTCTCGAAGATAAACCTAAGTTTAGCCGGCTAATCATAAGTTTATGTTCACACCCACCTTTAGCCGTAACATATACATTGCGCAACTTTCCCAAGTTATTTTTTTGTTATGAAACTGTACTGGGAAGGATATCCTGTCCTTTCCCGAAAATTAAATGACGAATTTGAATTCGACAAGCAACGATTAGCAAAAGCATGATTGGTAATTTTATCATTTCATAACAACAAGTTTGGCAATTTCAAATTCAATTCAATTAAAAATATTATTTTAAAAAAAATTAAAAAAAAAAACGATTTATTAGAAAAGGAAAGAAAAGAAGAAATTAATTTTCAATAAATTTAACTTAAGATAATAGTGTGATTAACAGAAAAAAAGCTTTTAAAAAATCTTTCATTGTAAGTAATTGTGAAAGAAGATGAACCACTAATTGACTTCTATTAATTATTATGCATTCAATATGACATAGTACCCCATGCGCTACGCAATATTAACGTCAAATCATGGCACATTTTCAATTTGATACAACTTAATTACCAATTACTTAGCGTTACGTCCAACAGCACCACGACGTGGCGAGGGCGCGCGTCGCGCAGCGCGTACTGGAACACGAACCTGGAATTCATCATAATTATATTATTGTTCTAGGCCACACTACGTCACTACCGATTTTTGAAATGTAGTACTGTAAGGGAAGAGAGAGATAAAATCTAGTAAGTACCTATTTCAGACACAGATGTCTTAGCAAACAAAGCCTATAATAGGTGTGAAGACTGGGTAAAGAAAACGAAATTCTATTTTGTCCGTCAGACAGGTAATACTAAAATATTAGACAATTATTTTATGTTTTATCAAAATATCAAAAAATATTTAGTTAAAACTCGTTAAAGTTGGAGAGTGGGGGCTTACTACGTCACAAGTAGGTATAAAAATTACCTACACGTAACGTCATGCGCCATTTCAACTCAATATATCTCCGTAATTTTATGACCACGTGAAAAAAGAAAAAATACGTGTCCAATACTTTTCAATAAACTACCCGATAGACAAATAAAAAAATTACTTATGTGATTATCCCCTATTAAAATCATGTTATTTTTTTTAATTTTCCTGAAGAGTCAGGCTGCGGTGTCCATACAGTGCATGAACAAATCATTCATGGAAATAATTTATTTTTGTTATAAAAGCACTAGTTTCATTTCTGATTGAGAGTCAGAGATAAAATAATGTTGCCAAGTTTCAGTTTTTTTTTTATTAGTATTGCCTAAATAATCAAGAAAGCTACGGAATTAATTCATGCAAACCGGATTTTATTCACACTTAAAATTACGACAGGAAGTGGAACCTCCTTCATAATAGTTTTCTCTTTAAATTATAACATTAATTCAAGATTAAGACAATAATACTCGTATAATCAAATTACTTATTGTTTACACTCTGTGATTACTGAGAAGAAAGACAGAAGCAATTTTATATTCATTTATGATAGCTGTTCATGAAAAAGGTTCACACTAACCAACAACTGCTGAGGAACTTAAAGTGTGAAAATTGACCGCACTTTGAATAATTGCAGCGGTACACAATTGCCAAGAAATTTGGGAGCCGGTGGTATCTGCTTGCTTTTTTTTTTTTTACTGTCCTTCAAGAGAACTCACTAGTAATTACCAGAATCTTATGTCTCGGGAGACTCTAGTTCTAACAAAGCAAACTTGTGACAACTTACTGGTCAGACTGTCCCATGAGGACAACTCACTATTAATTACCGGAATCTTATGTCTTGGACACTGTGGAAGTCCTAACAAAGCAAACTTGTGACAACTGACGTGTCACAAGTTCCTTTTATAAGGGTTTGCCTATGTGCTGCGGGTTGTTCGAAAGAGATACCGCGGCCCTGGAACACAAAGGGCGAAGAAGGAACATGGGTGGGTTTTAGTCAGTACAAGTCTGACACTAGGGAGTGTCAGACTTGTACTGACTAAAACCCACACTTCTCCCGCTCTGGGCGGAGCGGGAGGGCCCGCTCCGCCCAGAGCGGGAGAAGTCATTTGATGATTTCATATCCGTAAAAAAAAAAAGGGCTGTGCCTATGTTGTCATCAGACAAACAGGTTTCTGAAATAATGTAAGCAAAGCAGACCGAAACGAATGAAAGAGGTTGCTCCAATGGATTGCCATGAGTTATTGTGGTGCCATAAGGCTAATCAGTTTCCTATAAACATAGTTGAGGTTAGATCCACTTCATGTTCACATTATGCTATAGCGGAAGGGTAAGATCCCAAATTAACTTAAACCAGAGAAAACTGGTACTCTAATTAATTTAAGATAGATATTGTTTGTTTTTGCCATAGATGCAGTAATTAGCAGCCAAAAAGCCAGTCTCTACAGAATATGTGCATATTGTAGTTCATTATCAGCCTATAGCAGTCCACTGCTGGACAAAGGCTCTTCAATTGCACGCCATTCAGCTCGGATCCCTAGCAGTCTTGAATCGAACCTGAAAAGGTTGAGGCTAGCAGTTTAGCTGAATATACTCTGTCAGCCGTTTACCTCTCGGGGAGGTTTTAAAGATTTACAGGTTTAGCTAACCGCTTATCTAGGAACAGACTAGCCAAATTGGCTCCTGTTGCTCCAAGCCCCGGGTCTCGGTGGTCATGTTTTGAAAGTGGGGCGTCCCAATGTGAACAGTGTTTTCGTGTCAGTTAAATCAGCCTGTGAGCAACTGAACGTTATGTGGGACTCAGACGACGGCTTGGCAAGCTTCTGCAATTTTTTCATTCGAAGATAACAGTATAGACTAGCTTGTTTTTCCCTTGATGGGTACATATCTTTGAGACAAGAGCACTCGAAGAGCCAGCCTGAACTTCTGCTACCTGCCTAGCTGCATATCTAAGCTTTCTAAAATTAGGGGGGGGGGCAGTCATGTTACAGGGAAAGTTTGTCAGCACAAGGCTTGTTCACTAGTTTGATTTTATCCAAATAACTTAAAGAGTTTCTACTCTGAGATTTGTCATGGTGTAGATTTCATGACATTCAGCCTAAATAATGCGAATAATGCTTAAAGCACCATCTGTTGACACAGATATGCAAATTCTACAGAATACATTAAATATTATACTATTCAGTATACAAACATTTTTTATCCTGATGTTAATTACGAAGGCATTGAGGATCTTTAGTCTTTAATTACCTAATCCAAAATGGCTGGAAAATCATCCATAGGGGAGACGAAACTACTCCTCGATTGGCAGAGAGTTACAATAACTACATATTCTTAGATTTTGGATAATGTAACATTGCAATTCTAATTGTAATGACCTTGTAAGTGGACAGAGTTGCCTACTTAAAATGTACCCTAATCCTTGTTGATTGTGTTTACTAGAACTAGTATGTCTATGCTGGCTTGAAATACTATATTGCCCCTTTTCTGGTTGGATTAGATCCATTTTCTAAAATACTAAGAATAAGGAGCTTGTATGGATGCAGAAAGCATTTGGTCTGTGCTACTAGCCTACGGTAGGCTAACTGGAGAATAGACCACTAGTTAAAATTAAACTGGAAGAGCAGAGAGTTTCCAAAAATGTTTACTGATGTCCAGTCATAAAAGTGAGCGCTATCTCAAGAGAATTTAGCTTGTAAATTTTCCACTCTTGGAACACAGGTCTCCTCTCTGTAAGCGAGTAGGCGGATATTTTTTGTCATAAATACAGGTTTGTGCACAATGTACTAGTATGAGACATACTTGAATACCTCATCTTAGATAATTTACATGTATTGTTACCTAATCAACTACTTAGTGTTCTAAGTTGATTTTTAATTTACCATTGTTGTAACAGGTCCTAAAGAAAATTGTACTTTCTTGTATGTTATTTGTTTAGTATTATCACATCTTGATATTTACGTAAGAGATTCAATAATATTTCATCATTCAGGTATACTACCTAAATGGTAGACGGTAGTCAGTTATTATTACCAATGAGTGAAATACTGATTTTTTAAATAACGAAGGAGTTCATATTTTATTTCTGCTTAGATCTCACAAAATTCAATTACTTATCAGTAATAGGGATGGTGACTCATTTTTTTTTATTTGTCTATCGGGTAGATCATTAAAAAGTATTTGACACGTATTTTTTCTTTTTTCACGTAATCGTAAAATTACGGAGATATTTTGAGTTGAAATGGCGCATGACGTCACGGCTCAGTACATTTTATACCTAGTTGTGACGTAGTGAGCCCCCACTCTGCAAGTTTAATGCGTTTTAACTAAATATTTTTTTGTTAACTTGATTAAACAAAAAATACGTATCTGATATTTATTTTTCGTTCGAGCATTTCGTTTTCTTTACCCAGTCATCATCCCTATTGTAACAGTTATTTTTTACGTTTCATGAGCACGTTATAAATAAAGCAATACGATATGGAAAATAGTCAAAATAGGTGTACGATATGCAAAACAGTTATATTTTACACATACACTCAACTGCAAAACTAAATTTATTTTATACTAGCTGTTACCCGCGACTTCGTACGCGTTAGGTTCGCGATTTGCCTAGAATAAGTTTGTTAGTGAGGAGGTTCTTGATTCCAAATTTTTGTTTTGAATTCGTTACCTGATGTCTCCAGTATTAATACACCATCATCTGGCTTGTCTTTTTCCATCTATGTTGGGGTCGGCATTAAGTCCAACCGGTTGCAGCTGAATACTTGGATTTTATATGAAGCGACTGTCTATCTGACCTCCCCAACCAGTTAGTACTGGGTGGGTTATACGACTGTCATCATCATCTTCCTGCCCTTGTCCCATGTTACTTGGGGTCGGCGCAACACTTTTTGTTCTTCCGTGCTCCTCTGTCATTCGTCAAGCTATCATTTACTCCTTTTTCTTTCATATTATTTCTCACACAATCCATTCATCGTTTTCTAGGTCTTCCTCTCCGTCTCTATCCATCAACATTTATTTTCATCACTTTTTTTGTTTAAATTATAATCATCTCTGATACACGCAATCTTTTTTCCTTCTGCTTCACAGGCCTGCATTCTCATCCCCTCCTTCCCTTTTACACTACTAAACCGCAACACTGGTGGTGTCGTGATCCACACAATACGACCGGTTTAGCCCCACAGACTTGTATATTTTACCCTTTAACTTGAAGGGCATCCGTGGGTCGCAAGTTATACGACTGTCAAAGATCTACAAATGACAGCCGGTACCAACGAATTAGCGTGCTTTCCGTGGCACAATGGAAACTCGGTACGTAATCGGTGGTCTCCATCCATGGACCAACCTAGGCAAACGCAACTTAACCTGAAGATCGACCCTAGCGATCTCAATTGATTTTATATGATTATTTTTCATTTGAAAGAACTTCTTTCATGTGTAATCTCCATCTCAATGTTTAAAAACCCCTTTTCATTCAGATGGAAAATCATCAAATGACCCCTCCCGCTCTGGGCGGAGCGGAAGGGAGTGTCAGACGACTTGTACTGACTAAAACCCTTCATGTTCCTTCTTAGACATTTGTGTTCCAGGGCCACGGTATCTCTTTCGAACAATCCCGCAGCCCCGGCAGGCATCGGCTCTTGGCTTGCCTTGACCCCTTCCGATTTGCTGACATCTCTTTAAGGCGCGCGTGGAACACGAACGTTCCGTCGCCACGGCCTGTCGTCGTAAGACGGACGGATTATGAGCAAGCCCTTACTCACCATCTACAGACCCGCGTCTAAAATGGCCGACGCCCGGGGCGTCTCCCGTGGCGGCTGGGAAGCAAGGCTCTCTCCCTCTCACGTTTCGCCACCGCAGAAGGAGGTAACGGCTTCCCATTGCCTGTCGCTCCGCACCTTGGATTGATTATAATAAGCTCGACCCTTATTACATGGCACTTAAACATAACTGGCGAAATGTGGGTGTACTAAATGGACACACCTCTGCCAAACCCTTAAGCGATTACAGGCGTGATCTTACGTGACTGCCGTTATTATCTAGTGCTTGCATGGCACCTGTATCTTTGCCAGTTTTCAGCAGAGCTGTCGCACGGGTCGCACCATTGACCAAGTAATACCTACTTACTTACATGTTAGCGAAGTCATTCTAAGATTAACAATGTATTTCTGTGATTTAAAATTTAACGCTGGCGCGACGATATTTATAGGCGTTTGTGAGAGATTGGCTGGTCAAAACATGCGGGGAACCTCAAGCAGCGTTAATAAAGTTTTAGGGGTATGAGGAACAGGGTGTAAAGTTCCTCGATACTCCTTATAAAAGGGAGGATCCTCCGACCAGGCAGGTGTTATGTCTGGCGGGCAACTGCCCGATAGTTGTTATCGGGTTTCTCTATATATACTGAAGTCGATGTAAACTTTGCTTGTAGGAAATTGATGTTAGTTCCTCCGTAGTGTCATAGATGGCGCTGTAGTACTTTTTGTAGTATGTTGCTATTTGTGGTCGCTACAAAGTAAACTTATCAGTAAACATATGTTCGAGTCGTTTGGGATTGAAACTTTGGGACCGTGGGGTCCGAGTACTCATTGCTCACAGCCTTTTTAACGAAATTGCTACACTCATAGCTTATGATTTCTGAGAATCAAGATCTAGCTACATTGGCCAGAGGCTAAGTATTACTATACATCACCCAGGTAATGTGCCAGCCCATGTTCACTCTTGGGTACATTAGGTACCAGTTTTTTTATAAGTTTGTGAATTTACATTTATAGTTAGAATGAAATAGATGATTGTGTAACTATTGTTTACATGAGTCAAAATAACTAAAAGGATGTAATGGTTATAACCATTTGGTAATGATTAGAAAATCTTAAAGCATTAAAAAAAAATACAAAATACTTTACGAATTTACGTTACAAAAAAACCAGTTGGGGCTCGAACCATGGTAATTTTTGGAAATCATACAGTATTAAAAAACAAAATAAAAAACAAAAAGTAAATTTCATACTGTAACAAACTTGCTTATTCCTTGATGAAAGGAGTAAACAGATTTATACATTAAAAAAGTAATTAGGGGAAAATGAATTTAATAAATGATGAAATGAAAAATACAATAAATTAGTACAAAAGTGAAGGGCAGGTTAACCGAGAACGTTTTAAATATCTCCGCAAATCTCTGAGCGTGATAGTAACTGAAGACAAACTTGCAGTCGTAGAAAGCTGGCTTGATTAAGATGAGCTTGACCACGACGAACTTGATGCAGGGCGATTTGGTAGGACCCACCAGCAGACACGTACCGCCCAATGCCAGGCTCGTCAGCTCGAAGAGCAGCTTCCAGCAGACAGGTAATGAGCCCCAGTGCCAGGCTCGTCAGTTCGCAAAGCAGCTTCCAGCAGACAGTTAGCAACAGCCACGGCAGCACTAAACGAAGGCCGCTCTTTGACTCCACCAGGCTGTGCTCAAAACTCAAGATATGACAGATCTTGACTCCAAACTAGACTTAGCTGTTTTCTTGATTTTAGACTATACTGATTTCTCGTGTCCAGACTGAACCGACTCTTAACTCCAGACTAGAACCAGGGCATCTGTCAGAAATCCCTTTTATACCCTGATCTTCCGTTTCTTTTCTTCCAATGTCTTTTTTAGATTCAAAACTGCTGCGCTCTAGTAAGACGCAACCTGCCAGTATTAAAAACAGCCAGTAACAATGGTCAAAAACCCTGCACATAATATTTTTAGAAATATAACTCAGAATATCTTTACACAGCAAATATTCGCTATTAAATATAAAATACAATAATTGAACTCACGAATTGATAATAATTTTTAGTAATATATAATCTTAATGAAACCTTCATAGAGAGTTTGGCTGGTAACAATCAAAAATAAAAGTAAATGACATCTGACAAATATGCTTGAAGTAAACATGTCACAACAAAGGATTAGAAAATATTTATAAAAATGAAATAAAAGTATGAATATGGATGATTAAGTGTGAGTATAAAGTATCTGTAGTAAGCAGATACTATATTTCCCCAACGACCCCGAGAAAATTTTTGGCCTAGAACAAAAATTTTGGTAAGGTTAAAGTATTACAGCATTCACAAAACTTTCATAACTCATTCAAACATACCGACATCTTACGAAGTTAGGCCAGGTAGGATTCACATTCAATGATCACTACTCCACCTGATAAATCAATAACAGTAGGCTTATTTTTGGAGTTGTAATCCGCTCGCGTCTAAAACCCATAATAAGATGAAAAATAATAATAAGGGATCCACCCCAATCAACTTTTAGAGTTGAAGATTAACGAAGGCTTATTTTAAGGAAGTCGCAACCCGCTTCAGTCAACTTTTAGAGTTGAAGATTAGCGAAGGCTTATTTTAAGGAAGTCGCAACCCGCTTCAATCAACTTTTAGAGTTGAAGATTAGCGAAGGCTTATTTTAAGGAAGTCGCAACCCGCTTCAGAGTCAACTTTTAGAGTTGATAAGAAAATAGTTATACCAACTTATAGTACAGTTAGTATAATAGAAGGTTAGATAACTTGTACCTAAAAGCACTTCAAAGAGTTATCTGATAAGAACAGATATAGAAGAAGATTAAAAATAATATTTTAATGGTTTATGAACCAATGAATGAACAAAGAAAATAAAAACTTAAGAGTTTAAATAGACCGAATAAAACTCTACAGTTAGAAGAAGGGAAGAGGAAGATGAGTCATGAGTAAGTATAAGATAAAAAAGTTAAAAATAAAGTAGATAAAATTAAAAGGGAGAGAGAGAGTCAAGAGAGTCTGAGTTATTATTAAGAAGGACGCAAACAGCGCCAATAATAGTTCGAGCCCACGACACTAAACCTTTTTTGATGAGATTCATAGAAGATATAGATAAATATATGAATTAAGTGTTTAAGAGTATAAGTAGAGATTTAGTGATGTAATATGATGAAAATATGATGAAAATAGTTACCAAATATAATCTCTTGTGGAAGTTGTTTTAGAATTTAGGGAATATGTTTAAGATCAAGACTTGATTTTGCGTTAGGCGCCAAAATGTAACAAACTTGCTTATTCCTTGATGAAAGGAGTAAACAGATTTATACATTAAAAAAGTAATTAGGGGAAAATGAATTTAATAAATGATGAAATGAAAAATACAATAAATTAGTACAAAAGTGAAGGGCAGGTTAACCGAGAACGTTTTAAATATCTCCGCAAATCTCTGAGCGTGATAGTAACTGAAGACAAACTTGCAGTCGTAGAAAGCTGGCTTGATTAAGATGAGCTTGACCACGACGAACTTGATGCAGGGCGATTTGGTAGGACCCACCAGCAGACACGTACCGCCCAATGCCAGGCTCGTCAGCTCGAAGAGCAGCTTCCAGCAGACAGGTAATGAGCCCCAGTGCCAGGCTCGTCAGTTCGCAAAGCAGCTTCCAGCAGACAGTTAGCAACAGCCACGGCAGCACTAAACGAAGGCCGCTCTTTGACTCCACCAGGCTGTGCTCAAAACTCAAGATATGACAGATCTTGACTCCAAACTAGACTTAGCTGTTTTCTTGATTTTAGACTATACTGATTTCTCGTGTCCAGACTGAACCGACTCTTAACTCCAGACTAGAACCAGGGCATCTGTCAGAAATCCCTTTTATACCCTGATCTTCCGTTTCTTTTCTTCCAATGTCTTTTTTAGATTCAAAACTGCTGCGCTCTAGTAAGACGCAACCTGCCAGTATTAAAAACAGCCAGTAACAATGGTCAAAAACCCTGCACATAATATTTTTAGAAATATAACTCAGAATATCTTTACACAGCAAATATTCGCTATTAAATATAAAATACAATAATTGAACTCACGAATTGATAATAATTTTTAGTAATATATAATCTTAATGAAACCTTCATAGAGAGTTTGGCTGGTAACAATCAAAAATAAAAGTAAATGACATCTGACAAATATGCTTGAAGTAAACATGTCACAACAAAGGATTAGAAAATATTTATAAAAATGAAATAAAAGTATGAATATGGATGATTAAGTGTGAGTATAAAGTATCTGTAGTAAGCAGATACTATAATACTGACTCAGGTTTGATCCTGGAACATGCGATTCGAGCGGCCGCTAAACCATCGGGCTACTTACTTCGGTGACAATTGGTATAAAATAGCCGTTCTATTCTGATGCTTGTCATGACAATTGTCAGTTGTCAAACAGTTAAGGAGTGCGGACATAATGCAATATTGCTCACCTCCTAAAGTTATTAGCGTGATAATATATAGCCTATGTCCTTCCCCAGGTTTAAATCTATCTTCTTGCCAAATTCCATTAAGATCTGATCAGCCGTTTAGTCGTGAAAAGGTAACAAACAAACAAACAAACTAACAAACAAACAAACAAACAGAGTGACTTTCGCATTTATAATATTAGTATGGATTATTACTTAGTTATGAAAAACAAAGTTACTTGCTGTAGTCTAATGAAAAGGTCCCATATCTTAAAAAGTAAACATCAAATCTTATTCAAAACAATTTTCGGTGAAAACTTTTTTTACATCTACAAACCTACCTAATTTTTTTGCAGATAAAATTTATCAGAAGTATCACAATATTACAGGATTATCACAGCTTATTATAATTTTCATTATCTTTGCAAATAGTAACTTTCCAAGGGCAATGAGTCAAATTTAACGCACAATCGGTGGTATTCTGAAAGTAAACTCACCGATAGATGTGCGGGGAGGTCGGCGACGGCGACGTCGAGCTCGGAGATGTCGTTGTGCGCGAGGTGCAGCCGCCAGTCGCAGGCGTCGCGCGACAGCGACGGCTAGGCGCACGTGAGCGAGTCGAGCGGCACGTCGCGCAGCGCACCGCGCGCGCACTCCGCGGTGACGCGCACGTGGCCGGGTCGCTCGCGCAGCGCGCGCGCCGCCCAGTAGGCGGCGCAGTCAGTCGCACGCGAGCGCGCCGCCGAGCGTCACGTCGGCGCGCGACGTCTCGCCCCTCAGCGTCCTCTCGTAGTCGTCCCGCGTGTATTGCAGCTGGGTCACGTTGTTCCTCGTGAGGATCACCTTCACGTCCTTGTAGCCATAGAACTGCAGGTCTGCGTACTGTAAACACGCGGTCGGTTAGTGCGGGCTCGCGGGCTTAGGGGCGGGGACGATGGCGAGACGTTACCGTGACGGAGGTGAAGTTGTTCGCAGACAGGTCGAGCTTCTCCAGCCGAGGCATGGATTCGCGCCAGTCGCGACAGATCAGACCGGTATTGGTGTTCCTCAGGTTGAGATAGGTCAACTTGTTTAATCTTTCCAATGGTGATACTCCTGTAAATACGAAAGCTAACATTAGTACCTTTAAAGAATCATAAAAACCAGCCAAGTGCGAGATATCGCGCATAAGGTTCCATAGGACCGACCACTATAATTTTAACGTTCATTCATCCGTCCATTTCCACTCAATTGGAAAACTAAATTTGTTTTTGATGGTATACTAATGAAAAACAATGTTACTGCTACGGTTTGTATAGATTCTTTTTATTTAGGTATGTACCTAGTTTTTGTAAATGTGTGGACATAGTGATAAGTAGTAGGCTTTGTAAATTCATAGGTTTTTTTTTTATATTGTTCTACCTTTTGAAGTAAGCAACGACTTATTGTCGGGCCTACGCTGTCCTCCCATACCTAAGTACTAACGCTGTAACTTTAAATTATTTTAAAAGAGTAACCATGGAGTTTCTTGCCGGTTCTTCTTCTTCCATAGGAAACGACCAAGCCGAACCGGGCACGTTTTGTCGACGTTTTATAAGTGCCCATGTAAGCCTATGTAAAATGAAATATTTTGATTTTTTATTTTGAAAACGGAAAAGTACCTACTCTGAAATTACTTGTCGTTTCATTAGTTAGCTTGGCGCCGAGTCCAAAAAATTCATAAATTTTATTATAGGTTAATCGTAGGTTAGGATATGTTTATTAATATAGGTAGGGTATAGAATTATTTTTAACTTTTTTGTTCATTTTTTTCGGTTTTTTGAAGTCGGTTTTTTTTTTTGCAAAAAAAAGTTTTTAGGTTAATTATTTGTGACATATTTTAAATCTAATCCATACTAATATTATAAACTAGCTGTCCCGCGCAACTTCGTCTGCGTCACATTTTCCCAATTGAAAAATGTTGCGAAAACGGGGAAAAAGTGACGCAGACGAAGTTGCGCTGGACAGCTAGTGATACAATATGGGTAGTCCTAGTAAATATGCTTCTCGTCGGAAACTGAGAATGAAAAAGGAAAACGATTAAAAGAAATCAGGGAAATTGCTGAACGCATTTCGAATGACAACCCTGACCAGCGCGAAAACAGACTGTCAATGCAGAGGAGCTACTGTTACGTAGGTTGAATAAGAAAGTCAAGAAGGTTATAATCGTCGTCTTAGTTTGATTCGTACTCGAGTGGCCAGTGTGGCCACTGAAAGCCAAGAAGATTACGATCATCATAATATCTTTTTATTCGCAATCGATTAGCTAACGAGAGTCAAGAAGCTTACGATCATCGTAAATCGTTAATACATACTCGATTGGATAATGAAAGTAAAGAAATACAAACATCCGAATTGAGAACTTCCTCTTTTTTTAGAAGTCGGTTAAAAAAGAAAAAGTTTTCTATTTTTTTTTAAATTTATTAGTCTTAGGTACACCTGGAAAGTGCATACCGTAACAATTTCAACAAGCCCAAATACAGCTAAGATAAACTGTCTTATTATGCAGTTCCGGTGCCTGTTTCTTGGATTCATCATCAGATCTGATGGTAGAATGGTTCTTATTGAACGCAATGCTTTACTTGTTGTAGAAAATATCTAAATCGCTGTCGTTTGCCTATAAAATTTAAGAGTTCCCTCGATTTCGCCAAGATTCCATCATCAGATCCAGACTTGGTGACCAATTGGAAAGCACAGGCTTTGGAATAAAAAAGAATTTAAATTATTAAATTTAATTTCGGTTCGTAAATGACAGAGTTATGCGCGAACAAAAAACGCAATGCGAAAGTTCGTTGATTTATACAATGTACATATTTTTTTAGATTTCTTTGATTTTTTTAAAACCTCTAGTCCAATTTCGATAAAATGTTCATGGAACCATTTGGGAAGTATACCCATTTCAACAAAAGAGTTTTTTTTTCAAATCTGTTGGCAAGCCACGGAATTTCGCGCGAACAAACATTAAAGAAAATACAAACATCAGAATTGGGAACCTCCACTTTTTTCGTCGGCAAAAAATAGCGTTTCCTAGTATTACATGCTAAACAATATATATACAGCATATATATATATATATATATATATAGCATCCTGAAGGTGATTGCGAATAGGCCAGACGGCGTTTTCTGATGCTGCAGGAAAATATATGAACTAGAATGTTTGTTATTTATTATAGGTACTGAAATAAAACAACGTCACTTGCAAAGGACAGACCAATGACTGCTATATTCTAGAAACCATATTAAGTTTATACATAGACAACATAGATGGCGGTACTAGCCTTATATTGCAGATAATTCATCACAACAGGTACTAACATAGTTACGTAAGCTGTATTACTAACAAAGATCTATGCAACAAGTGTCCGAAATAAATGTTTTCTATCTTTATTCATTTTAAAAACATACATTTTACATTTTTAAATATTTTTACAAAATTATGTACAAAAACATTTAAAAATACATCTATGAAAACATTAAAGGTAAACAGTATTAAAGGTTTTCAGTAAGCCTGAAACCTTTAAACAAATATTAAAGGTATTCAGTAAGCCTGAAACCTGGCTGAACCAGTTAGTCCCTGCTTGAGGTGACCGGCGCAACTATGATGCTAGAAACAGAGCCTAACTAGTTAGTTCGGCCAGGTTTCAGGCTAGCTAAAGTAGACTCATTTTTCATGTTTCGCTGGAAATTGTCACACTTTGTTACAGACCTACATGTGGTTATAGTTTGTCCAGCAGCTTACAGCTGCCCCAGTGAGCTCACCTCGCACGATGTCCCGCGCGCTGCCGCACGAGTCGCCCAGCGCGTTGTAGCTGAGGTCGAGCTGGCGGAGCCACGTCACCGCCTTCAGCGACGAGAACACGCTCGTCGACAGCATATTGCGCGCCAGCACCAGCGTCTGCAGGGACCCAGTTTGAGCCAACAGTCCACTGCAAAATAAGCCAATTCTAAAAATATCTGTCATGCACGAGTCTGCCAGGTGTATAAGTGTTCTCGTATACCGCGTATATCGTACACCGTACACTGTACAGTTTATACGAGTAGAACGGTCTGCGTTAATAAATTCCTGTCTCAAGCGTAAATATTATACACACGCTATAGATTCTAAACTATATATACATCAAATGAAGAAGAGTAAGTAAAAGAAATCAATACATACTCGCTATGTAGGCAGGCTTATGTCCATAAATAGAAACACAATTTTTGGTTTAAAAAAACAGCTGTCCACAATATAGTTGGTTCTTGCCCACGCGGGCCACGCCAAATTAATTGGAATAAGGTCAGGAGAATGAGGAATGATGGTGAGCAGGAAGAAAGGCTATGCAAGGCACGTAATGTTCCTGTAAATTGGAATAAGGACAGGAGAATGAAGAATGATGGTGAGCAGGAAGAAAGGCTATGCAAGGCACGTAATGTTCCTGTAAATTGGAATAAGGACAGGAGAATGAAGAATGATGGTGAGCAGGAAGAAAGGCTATGCAAGGCACGTAATGTTCCTGTAAATTGGAATAAGGACAGGAGAATGAAGAATGATGGTGAGCAGGAAGAAAGGCTATGCAAGGCACGTAATGTTCCTGTAAATTGGAATAAGGACAGGAGAATGAAGAATGATGGTGAGCAGGAAGAAAGGCTATGCAAGGCACGTAATGTTCCTGTAAATTGGAATAAGGACAGGAGAATGAAGAATGATGGTGAGCAGGAAGAAAGGCTATGCAAGGCACGTAATGTTCCTGTAAATTGGAATAAGGACAGGAGAATGAAGAATGATGGTGAGCAGGAAGAAAGGCTATGCAAGGCACGTAATGTTCCTGTAAATTGGAATAAGGACAGGAGAATGAAGAATGATGGTGAGCAGGAAGAAAGGCTATGCAAGGCACGTAATGTTCCTGTAAATTGGAATAAGGACAGGAGAATGAAGAATGATGGTGAGCAGGAAGAAAGGCTATGCAAGGCACGTAATGTTCCTGTAAATTGCGGGTCAATATCCACAGAATCCAAATAATAGCTTTAGAAAGACATATTATTAAAATTCCGTCCATTGTCCTTTTAAGTTCGGAATCCTAAAATGATTCATAGGTACATTAACATGACATGTATGAATCATTTTAGGGTCTCGGATCGATGTGTATTTTGGATACGGCACGCTTGGCGCAGTGGCTGCTGTGCTGCGTGCGGATTCGATTCCCGCACGGAACAAATATTTGTATGGCCTACAGGTAGTTGTTCCGGGTCTGGCTGTTTGTGTATGTGAGTTTAAATGTTTGTAAACGCACCCACGACACAGGAAAAGTTCCAAGTGTGGGGCAACGTTTTTTAAAAAACGCTTACTTTATATCTTTGACGAAAACTTACCTTGGCAGCACCTGTAACAAGTTTCCGGTCAAGTCGAGCACGGTCAGGTTCCCTGCGTCGTCTAACAGCCCCGTCGGCAGCGAGGTCAGCGCGCACCTCGTGACGCGCAGCTCCCGCAGCCACGTCGCGCCGCGCAGCATTCCCTTGTGCAGCGTGCGCAGCTGCGGCCCGTTCTTCACGCGCAGCACGCGCAGCTCCGCGCAGGCGCGCACCCAGTCTTCCGGCAGCTCCTCGGCCGTCACGTCCAGCACGCTGAGCGAATGCAGCGCGCACGCCGCCAGGCGCTCCGGCCGCAGGTCGTGCCAGCCGAACACGGCGAGGCTGCGCAGCTCGGGTGGCAGCGCGTATGGCACTTGCACCGCCGGCAGTTGCAGCGCCAGCACCTGCACGTGGCGGCCCAGCGCCACGCTCACGTTGTGGAAGTCGCGCACCGACACGTTGACAAGCGAGGGCAGCGCGTCCAGGACGTCGGCCGGCACGTCGGTGTTCATGCGCGTGAGTCCCAGCATTTGGAGTTTGCGCGGAAGCTGGTGCAGTTCGCCGGGCGGCAGGCGCACGCCGTCGAGGAACAGGCGGCGCAGGCCCGGCAGCGCGGCCAGCGAGCCTGGCGCCAGCTGCACGTTGACGAGCTCGAGCGTGCGTACTGTGCTCAGGTTGGCGAGCTGGTCGTGCGTCACGTTGCCGGCGTTCACCAGCTTAAGCTTATCGAGCACGAGCACGTTGAGCGCGCGCAGCGCGGTGGCGTAGGAGACGTTCAGCGCCGGGCAGTTCGACAGCACTTTGTTGACACGTAGCTGCGGCTCAAAGCGAGGCAGGGCTGGATTGTCGAGCGTCAGGTTTTCTGGGCACCTTAATGTGAAGTAGTCGCCGTCGGTGAATTCAAGCAGCAAGTTCAAACCTAATCAAATTGAAATACAAATGAATTATAAAGGCTTCACCTGCGACTTCTGCAGCACTTCGTGATTTTATCCTAACTAATATTCTAATCCTAACTTCCCAACTAATATTATAAATGCGAAACTAAGTTTGTTTGTTTGTTACCTAACTGATCATTCTGATATTTTGCGTGTAAGTTTTTAGGTGTACAGTAACGGACATAGGGTACCTTTCATCCCAAAAAAACGTTCTTATGATAATAAGTGGCGCTACGTGTCCGAGCCAGTTACCTATTGTCAAATTCTAAATTAAGGCGAGCAAAACCGCGGGCAACTGCTAGTTACAAATGCAAAAGTAAGTTTGTTTGTTTGTTACCTGTTCACGCCTAAGGCACTGAACTGATCATCCTCAAATTTTGCATTATATACGTTGTCAGGTGTACAGAAACGGACATAGGGTAACTTTCATCCAGAAAAAGAACTGTTCCCGAGGAAAACAACAATAAAGTTCTTATGGTATTAGATGGCGCCACGTGTCGGAGCCGGTTATTGTCAAACTTCAAATTAACGCGAGCGAAGCCACGGACAAAAGCTAGTTAAATAATAATAATGATTCAAACAAATAACAAAAACATTATCAAAAAATTACAATAGAAGATCCAAAAAGGAAAAATACTGTGGTACAACGCACGCGATGTCAGCAGTTTGGGCATACAAAAAACAATTGTATGCGACCCTATAGATGTATAGCTTTTGGTCAGTGCAGAAGGCTTGTTGGTAAAAAAATGGTCTAAATCAAAAGAGCACACTTTGGCTGTACACATTAGTCATCAGACCTTCTCTAACCTACGGATCAGTTGTATGGTGGCTCAGAACACAACTGACCACAGTAAAAACAAAAGTCTGTAACGTTGCACCTTGCAAGGTACACTTAACATTATCGTATTTACACAAAACTTTGAAAAATAACCTATTATAATCCTTTAAATAAACCTAACACTTAATTAAACCATTTAAATTAAATAACACTGTACGGAACCTACGAGTGTTTATTATCTTAAAAGGTCCTCGTTTCTATGCACCGCAATGCTGAAACGATGATTGCCGAGCGTCTCCGAGCTGCGAGGAGTGGCGACTCGGTTGGGCTCGGTAGGGACGATGACCAGACGTTTTAAGAGCACTGAGGTGACAGCTGTGTCACTCGCTCCGATCCTACCTAAATATTCCTAAATACATCGCGAAATCCCTCTAGGGTAAGTTTCCATAATTATATTGTATTAGCATGACAACTGTAAGGTGTTCCTAGAACTTCTTTTAAACCAGTTTTCTGCTGTATTTCTTACTATCTTCCTATCTGGGATATTGTGACCTTTGGAGCTACGAAACGTGGTTCCGACAGCTTGCTTACGCTTCCATTTCTTTCTGGACTTCCAGGATTCTAGTCTACCTTCAGTCTTTCGCCACGTCGTGGTGCCGGTATCGTGAACGCTTGGAATGATCTTCTGCTGCAGACTATCGTATACCTACCTGCGCTGAACCTACCTGCCAGATACAGAACCTGGAGCTGGAGCCGTTGGTTGCAGGCAAAAGCTGACGGACTATCATCACCTTGGAGACGGTTCAGGCCAGTGTTCCTTCCCCTTTACTTCCTACCCTCTGTAATCAGGACGTGAGGCGGCCAAGGAAGAATTCAGGCTAATAAAATAAGTGTTCTTCGCCATTCACATCTTATCCATACTAATATTATAAATGCGAAAGTCACTCTGTTTGTTTGTTTGTTTGTTAGTTTGTTTGTTTGTTTGTTACCTTTTCACGACTAAACGGCTGATCAGATCTTAATGGAATTTGGCAAGAAGATAGATTTAAACCTGGGGAAGGACATAGGCTATATATTATCACGCTAATAACTTTAGGAGGTGAGCAATATTGCATTATGTCCGCACTCCTTAACTGTTTGACAACTGACAATTGTCATGACAAGCATTAGAATAGAACGGCTATTTTATACCAATTGTCACCGAAGTAAGTAGCCCGACGGTTTAGCGGCCGCTCGAATCGCATGTTCCAGGATCAAACCTGAGCCAGTATGAAATTTACTTTTTGTTTTTTATTTTGTTTTTTAATACTGTATGATTTCCAAAAATTACCATGGTTCGAGCCCCAACTGGTTTTTTTGTAACGTAAATTCGTAAAGTATTTTGTATTTTTTTTAAATGCTTTAAGATTTTCTAATCATTACCAAATGGTTATAACCATTACATCCTTTTAGTTATTTTGACTCATGTAAACAATAGTTACACAATCATCTATTTCATTCTAACTATAAATGTAAATTCACAAACTTATAAAAAAACTGGTACCTAATGTACCCAAGAGTGAACATGGGCTGGCACATTACCTGGGTGATGTATAGTAATACTTAGCCTCTGGCCAATGTAGCTAGATCTTGATTCTCAGAAATCATAAGCTATCAGTGTAGCAATTTCGTTAAAAAGGCTGTGAGCAATGAGTACTCGGACCCCACGGTCCCAAAGTTTCAATCCCAAACGACTCGAACATATGTTTACTGATAAGTTTACTTTGTAGCGACCACAAATAGCAACATACTACAAAAAGTACTACAGCGCCATCTATGACACTACGGAGGAACTAACATCAATTTACTACAAGCAAAGTTTACATCGACTTCAGTATATATAGAGAAACCCGATAACAACTATCGGGCAGTTGCCCACCAGACATAACACCTGCCTGGTCGGAGGATCCTCCCTTTTCTAAGGAGTATCGAGGAACTTTACACCCTGTTCCTCATACCCCTAAAACTTTATTAACGCTGCTTGAGGTTCCCCGCATGTTTTGACCAGCCAATCTCTCACAAACGCCTATAAATATCGTCGCGCCAGCGTTAAATTTTAAATCACAGAAATACAATCTTAGAATGACTTCGCTAACATGTAAATAAGTAGGTATTACTTGGTCAATGGTGCGACCCGTGCGACAGCTCTGCTGAAAACTGGCAAAGATACAGGTGCCATACAAGCACCAGATAATAACGGCAGTCACGTAAGATCACGCCTGTAATCGCTTAAGGGTTTGGCAGAGGTGTGTCCATTTAGTACACCCACATTTCGCCAGTTATAAGGGTCGAGCTTATTATAATCAAACGAAAAATAAAAAACAAATAAAACACCGCCCGGCGTTGTGTATCGAACCAAGGACCTTATACACAGTAGTAGCGTTTCCGACCACTAGACCAACGATACAGTATAAACGGTCTCTATTATATCAGTCTGTTTTAACTTTTCACGCCTAAACAGCTAAACGGATTTGGATCAAAGCCACAAGAGAGACAGGTCATGATCTGGATTAGGACATAATATTAGTTTCATTTATACATGACACCGCAATACTATTTACTCACTGATTAATCACTCAAGAACTACTTCTACTTTTGAACTATTTAAACTTAAATCTCGCCAGTGCTTAGTACGGTAGAAAGGTATTTTTGACCCCCAAGTGGGTTTAATGTTAAGTTTAGTGGGCTATTTGTAATTTTCACATGAGTGTTTACTATTTTTGAAAATTCCACCCTTATTTTTGTTGGGGTCAGGGCACGCCATAATAGTGGTAATAAGTCCCCTCCTTAAGAAGTGGCTGGAGAGGAGCCACGGCGCCCTCACGTTCCACCTGCCGCAGGTCCTCACCGGGCCCGGTTGTTTCGGGAAGTTCCTGCACCAAACCGGGCGGGAGGAAACGCCCGGGTGTTACCACTGCGAGGATCGCCCAGCAGACACGGTGGAGCACAACGTAGAGAACTCCTCTGGTTGGGAGGAGCGCGGCCGTGTTCTCTTAGCGGCGATTGGCGGCGGCGACCTCTCGCTTCCGGCCCTGGTTCAATCCAAGGTGCGGAGCGAGAGGCAATGGGAAGCCGTTACCTCCTTCTGCGGTGGCGAAACGTGAGAGGGAGAGAGCCTTGCTTCCCAGCCGCCACGGGCGTCGGCCATTTTAGACGCGGGTCTGTAGATGGTGAGTAAGGGCTTGCTCATAATCCGTCCGTCTTACGACGACAGGCCGTGGCGACGGGACGTTCGTGTTCCACGCGCGCCTTAAAGAGATGTCAGCAAATCGGAAGGGGTCAAGGCAAGCCAAGGGCCGATGCCTGCCGGGGCTGCGGGATTGTTCGAAAGAGATACAGTGGCCCTGGAACACAAATGTCTAAGAAGGAACATGAAGGGTTTTAGTCAGTACAAGTCGTCTGACACTCCCTTCCGCTCCGCCCAGAGCGGGAGGGGTCATTTGATGATTTTCCATCTGAATGAAAAGGGGTTTTTAAACATTGAGATGGAGATTACACATGAAAGAAGTTCTTTCAAATGAAAAATAATCATATAAAATCAATTGAGATCGCTAGGGTCGATCTTCAGGTTAAGTTGCGTTTGCCTAGGTTGGTCCATGGATGGAGACCACCGATTACGTATCGAGTTTCCATTGTGCCACGGAAAGCACGCTAATTCGTTGGTACCGGCTGTCATTTGTAGATCTTTGACAGTCGTATAACTTGCGACCCACGGATGCCCTTCAAGTTAAAGGGTAAAATATACAAGTCGGTGGGTCTAAACCGGTCGTATTGTGTGGATCACGACACCACCAGTGGTGCGGTTTAGTAGTGTAAAAGGGAAGGAGGGGATGAGAATGCAGGCCTGTGAAGCAGAAGGAAAAAAGATTGCGTGTATCAGAGATGATTATAATTTAAACAAAAAAAGTGATGAAAATAAATGTTGATGGATAGAGACGGAGAGGAAGACCTAGAAAACGATGAATGGATTGTGTGAGAAATAATATGAAAGAAAAAGGAGTAAATGATAGCTTGACGAATGACAGAGGAGCACGGAAGAACAAAATTGTTACGCCGACCCCAAGTAACATGGGACAAGGGCAGGAAGATGATGATGACAGTCGTATAACCCACCCAGTACTAACTGGTTGGGGAGGTCAGATAGGCAGTCGCTTCATATAAAATCCAAGTATTCAGCTGCAACCGGTTGGACTTAATGCCGACCCCAACATAGATGGAAAAAACCAAGCCAGATGATGGTGTATTAATACTGGAGACATCAGGTAACGAATTCAAAACAAAAATTTGGAATGAAGAACCTCCTCACTAACAAACTTACTCTAGGCAAATCGCGAACCTAACGCGTACGAAGTCGCGGGTAACAGCTAGTGTATAATAACTCTGAAGGAGGAACATAGATACATTCGGCTCATGCACACAAATAAAATGAAGTGGACACACAATATTGCTCATGTTTTGTTATAGACGCAGCTTCTATGCATTATTATCGTAGATAGTAATAATACTGTCATTATTCAAAGAGGGGGGTATGTTATTTTTACAGACTAAAGTGACCAGAGTTGGGGTAGCGTGCCATGCTGCTATTTGTATAAGATTTATTATGTAGAATGTGGCAGAATCTGTATCTTCTTCGGTTTCAAGTTTTAATTTTACATTAACTTCTTCAAGGTACCTACACAAGGTTAGGTTAGGTGGCTCTCTCCTGATCATGCAACAGTAAATGTGGCAATAACTGGAAAGTGTTCCGATGATGAAGAGTCTGTGCCCGTTGATCTACAACGTTGATCTTCTGTGCTCCATGAGCACGTGCTGTGGTGTTTCTTTCACCTCCATGCATCTAATGCACAGAGGGCTGTCTGTCACATCTATTCCTAGGCGTTTGTTTAGGGGATAGTGGCCGGTTGTAATACCTGTAATCTGCGATTTTTTTCCCGTTTCAGTATAGTGATGCTGCGGGCAAGTCTCTTTGATGCCTCCAGAACTGCACTGCTCTTTGTTTGCCTGCAGGTTACACTGTTTCTCCATTCCATTGGGTGTATTTCCTCGGTTTTCTTACGCAGCCATGTTTTTATTTGGGCTCGGGGTATGGGCAACAGTGGTTCAGGAACATATATGCTGTTGTCTCCGCTCCCGTTTTAGCCAGTTCATCCCAGCTGCGTCATTACCCAGTGAGTTACTGTGCCCCTTTATCCATTGCAAAATTACTCTGTTTGTCTTTGCAATGTGTTGGCGTGCGTTGTGACATTCCAATATCAGGGCAGAAGGTAAAATATTGTATTGTAGCGCTTGGAGCACTGATACACTGTCTGATATGATTTTAATTTTAAGGTCTTTGACGTCTCTGGCTGCAACTGCTTGAGCCGCTCTGGTGATTCCAATGCATTCTGCTTGGAAGATTGTGTTTAGTTTGTCTTAAGTGGTTGATATTTTGATATTTACGTCCTTCGAGAAGACGCCAGCTTCAGTATCGTTTATGGTTTTGGAGCCGTCTGTGTATATCATAACTTCATCAATGCCAGAGAAATATTCAGCGAAGATCGAAGACGTGGTGACATGGAGTTCTGTCCGCGGGTGCATCCAGGAGTGGTATTTCCTTTAGAATCCCTTGCAGAACTTTTGAGTGTGTTGTCTCTGCGTTTAGTTTCCACAAACCGTTTGATCTTAATCTTAAGGCTATCTTCGCCTCTTCCTATATGCTAAGATCTAGAGGCGTCAAGGTTAAAAGGTACTCTAAAGTGGCTGATGGAGTGGTTTTCACACATCCAGTAGCTGCTACGCTCGCTAGTCGTTGTAGCCTCTGTACATAAGACACTTAGCCTAGCAGGTGTTTTTGGGTTTTATAAATAACTAGCTGTTACCCGCGACTTCGTACGCGTTAGGTTCGCGATTTGCCTAGAGTAAGTTTGTTAGTGAGGAGGTTCTTCATTCCAAATTTTTGTTTTGAATTCGTTACCTGATGTCTCCAGTATTAATACACCATCATCTGGCTTGGTTTTTTCCATCTATGTTGGGGTCGGCATTAAGTCCAACCGGTTGCAGCTGAATACTTGGATTTTATATGAAGCGACTGCCTATCTGACCTCCCCAACCAGTTAGTACTGGGTGGGTTATACGACTGTCATCATCATCTTCCTGCCCTTGTCCCATGTTACTTGGGGTCGGCGTAACAATTTTGTTCTTCCGTGCTCCTCTGTCATTCGTCAAGCTATCATTTACTCCTTTTTCTTTCATATTATTTCTCACACAATCCATTCATCGTTTTCTAGGTCTTCCTCTCCGTCTCTATCCATCAACATTTATTTTCATCACTTTTTTTGTTTAAATTATAATCATCTCTGATACACGCAATCTTTTTTCCTTCTGCTTCACAGGCCTGCATTCTCATCCCCTCCTTCCCTTTTACACTACTAAACCGCACCACTGGTGGTGTCGTGATCCACACAATACGACCGGTTTAGACCCACCGACTTGTATATTTTACCCTTTAACTTGAAGGGCATCCGTGGGTCGCAAGTTATACGACTGTCAAAGATCTACAAATGACAGCCGGTACCAACGAATTAGCGTGCTTTCCGTGGCACAATGGAAACTCGATACGTAATCGGTGGTCTCCATCCATGGACCAACCTAGGCAAACGCAACTTAACCTGAAGATCGACCCTAGCGATCTCAATTGATTTTATATGATTATTTTTCATTTGAAAGAACTTCTTTCATGTGTAATCTCCATCTCAATGTTTAAAAACCCCTTTTCATTCAGATGGAAAATCATCAAATGACCCCTCCCGCTCTGGGCGGAGCGGAAGGGAGTGTCAGACGACTTGTACTGACTAAAACCCTTCATGTTCCTTCTTAGACATTTGTGTTCCAGGGCCACTGTATCTCTTTCGAACAATCCCGCAGCCCCGGCAGGCATCGGCCCTTGGCTTGCCTTGACCCCTTCCGATTTGCTGACATCTCTTTAAGGCGCGCGTGGAACACGAACGTCCCGTCGCCACGGCCTGTCGTCGTAAGACGGACGGATTATGAGCAAGCCCTTACTCACCATCTACAGACCCGCGTCTAAAATGGCCGACGCCCGTGGCGGCTGGGAAGCAAGGCTCTCTCCCTCTCACGTTTCGCCACCGCAGAAGGAGGTAACGGCTTCCCATTGCCTCTCGCTCCGCACCTTGGATTGAACCAGGGCCGGAAGCGAGAGGTCGCCGCCGCCAATCGCCGCTAAGAGAACACGGCCGCGCTCCTCCCAACCAGAGGAGTTCTCTACGTTGTGCTCCACCGTGTCTGCTGGGCGATCCTCGCAGTGGTAACACCCGGGCGTTTCCTCCCGCCCGGTTTGGTGCAGGAACTTCCCGAAACAACCGGGCCCGGTGAGGACCTGCGGCAGGTGGAACGTGAGGGCGCCGTGGCTCCTCTCCAGCCACTTCTTAAGGAGGGGACTTATTACCACTATTATGGCGTGCCCTGACCCCAACAAAAATAAGGGTGGAATTTTCAAAAATAGTAAACACTCATGTGAAAATTACAAATAGCCCACTAAACTTAACATTAAACCCACTTGGGGGTCAAAAATACCTTTCTACCGTACTAAGCACTGGCGAGATTTAAGTTTAAATAGTTCAAAAGTAGAAGTAGTTCTTGAGTGATTAATCAGTGAGTAAATAGTATTGCGGTGTCATGTATAAATGAAACTAATATTATGTCCTAATCCAGATCATGACCTGTCTCTCTTGTGGCTTTGATCCAAATCCGTTTAGCTGTTTAGGCGTGAAAAGTTAAAACAGACTGATATAATAGAGACCGTTTATACTGTATCGTTGGTCTAGTGGTCGGAAACGCTACTACTGTGTATAAGGTCCTTGGTTCGATACACAACGCCGGGCGGTGTTTTATTTGTTTTTTATTTTTCGTTTGATTATAATAAGCTCGACCCTTATAACTGGCGAAATGTGGGTGTACTAAATGGACACACCTCTGCCAAACCCTTAAGCGATTACAGGCGTGATCTTACGTGACTGCCGTTATTATCTGGTGCTTGTATGGCACCTGTATCTTTGCCAGTTTTCAGCAGAGCTGTCGCACGGGTCGCACCATTGACCAAGTAATACCTACTTATTTACATGTTAGCGAAGTCATTCTAAGATTGTATTTCTGTGATTTAAAATTTAACGCTGGCGCGACGATATTTATAGGCGTTTGTGAGAGATTGGCTGGTCAAAACATGCGGGGAACCTCAAGCAGCGTTAATAAAGTTTTAGGGGTATGAGGAACAGGGTGTAAAGTTCCTCGATACTCCTTAGAAAAGGGAGGATCCTCCGACCAGGCAGGTGTTATGTCTGGTGGGCAACTGCCCGATAGTTGTTATCGGGTTTCTCTATATATACTGAAGTCGATGTAAACTTTGCTTGTAGTAAATTGATGTTAGTTCCTCCGTAGTGTCATAGATGGCGCTGTAGTACTTTTTGTAGTATGTTGCTATTTGTGGTCGCTACAAAGTAAACTTATCAGTAAACATATGTTCGAGTCGTTTGGGATTGAAACTTTGGGACCGTGGGGTCCGAGTACTCATTGCTCACAGCCTTTTTAACGAAATTGCTACACTGATAGCTTATGATTTCTGAGAATCAAGATCTAGCTACATTGGCCAGAGGCTAAGTATTACTATACATCACCCAGGTAATGTGCCAGCCCATGTTCACTCTTGGGTACATTAGGTACCAGTTTTTTTATAAGTTTGTGAATTTACATTTATAGTTAGAATGAAATAGATGATTGTGTAACTATTGTTTACATGAGTCAAAATAACTAAAAGGATGTAATGGTTATAACCATTTGGTAATGATTAGAAAATCTTAAAGCATTTAAAAAAAATACAAAATACTTTACGAATTTACGTTACAAAAAAACCAGTTGGGGCTCGAACCATGGTAATTTTTGGAAATCATACAGTATTAAAAAACAAAATAAAAAACAAAAAGTAAATTTCATACTGGCTCAGGTTTGATCCTGGAACATGCGATTCGAGCGGCCGCTAAACCGTCGGGCTACTTACTTCGGTGACAATTGGTATAAAATAGCCGTTCTATTCTAATGCTTGTCATGACAATTGTCAGTTGTCAAACAGTTAAGGAGTGCGGACATAATGCAATATTGCTCACCTCCTAAAGTTATTAGCGTGATAATATATAGCCTATGTCCTTCCCCAGGTTTAAATCTATCTTCTTGCCAAATTCCATTAAGATCTGATCAGCCGTTTAGTCGTGAAAAGGTAACAAACAAACAAACAAACTAACAAACAAACAAACAAACAGAGTGACTTTCGCATTTATAATATTAGTATGGATGGATATATTTAGAGGTAGATATTTTTTAAATTCATATATTATTATGTATTTGTAATTCTGTGCATAACACAAACTGAGAATTGTTTTCTTAGCACAGTGTGTAATAGTAAATTATGATATAAGTGCGGTAAGTTGAAAATTACAGCCGAGGCGATATTGCTAGCCCGAGCCGTAGGCGAGGGCTAACAAGAAAGCAGAGGCTGTAATTATCAAAGCGCACATATGTCATACGACGTTTTATAACATATTTGCAAGGAAATAAATAAAACTCGGACGACATTTTCAAATAAAAACAAAACAGCGAAAAGAAAAAGCGCGCGGAATAATTTTTACTTGTTCAGAAATTATGAAATTAGCTTTTTTTTTAAGGCAAGAGCACAGAAACAGCCAGTATCCATACTAATATTATAAATGCGAAAGTCACTCTGTTTGTTTGTTTGTTTGTTTGTTAGTTTGTTTGTTTGTTTGTTACCTTTTCACGACTAAACGGCTGATCAGATCTTAATGGAATTTGGCAAGAAGATAGATTTAAACATGGGGAAGGACATAGGCTATATATTATCACGCTAATAACTTTAGGAGGTGAGCAATATTGCATTATGTCCGCACTCCTTAACTGTTTGACAACTGACAATTGTCATGACAAGCATTAGAATAGAACGGCTATTTTATACCAATTGTCACCGAAGTAAGTAGCCCGATGGTTTAGCGGCCGCTCGAATCGCATGTTCCAGGATCAAACCTGAGCCAGTATGAAATTTACTTTTTGTTTTTTATTTTGTTTTTTAATACTGTATGATTTCCAAAAATTACCATGGTTCGAGCCCCAACTGGTTTTTTTGTAACGTAAATTCGTAAAGTATTTTGTATTTTTTTTAAATGCTTTAAGATTTTCTAATCATTACCAAATGGTTATAACCATTACATCCTTTTAGTTATTTTGACTCATGTAAACAATAGTTACACAATCATCTATTTCATTCTAACTATAAATGTAAATTCACAAACTTATAAAAAAACTGGTACCTAATGTACCCAAGAGTGAACATGGGCTGGCACATTACCTGGGTGATGTATAGTAATACTTAGCCTCTGGCCAATGTAGCTAGATCTTGATTCTCAGAAATCATAAGCTATGAGTGTAGCAATTTCGTTGAAAAGGCTGTGAGCAATGAGTACTCGGACCCCACGGTCCCAAAGTTTCAATCCCAAACGACTCGAACATATGTTTACTGATAAGTTTACTTTGTAGCGACCACAAATAGCAACATACTACAAAAAGTACTACAGCGCCATCTATGACACTACGGAGGAACTAACATCAATTTCCTACAAGCAAAGTTTACATCGACTTCAGTATATATAGAGAAACCCGATAACAACTATCGGCAGTTGCCCACCAGACATAACACCTGCCTGGTCGGAGGATCCTCCCTTTTCTAAGGAGTATCGAGGAACTTTACACCCTGTTCCTCATACCCCTAAAACTTTATTAACGCTGCTTGAGGTTCCCCGCATGTTTTGACCAGCCAATCTCTCACAAACGCCTATAAATATCGTCGCGCCAGCGTTAAATTTTAAATCACAGAAATACATTGTTAATCTTAGAATGACTTCGCTAACATGTAAGTAAGTAGGTATTACTTGGTCAATGGTGCGACCCGTGCGACAGCTCTGCTGAAAACTGGCAAAGATACAGGTGCCATGCAAGCACCAGATAATAAAGGCAGTCACGTAAGATCACGCCTGTAATCGCTTAAGGGTTTGGCAGAGGTGTGTCCATTTAGTACACCCACATTTCGCCAGTTATGTTTAAGTGCCATGTAATAAGGGTCGAGCTTATTATAATCAATCCAAGGTGCAGAGCGAGAGGCAATGGGAAGCCGTTACCTCCTTCTGCGGTGGCGAAACGTGAGAGGGAGAGAGCCTTGCTTCCCAGCCGCCACGGGAGACGCCCCGGGCGTCGGCCATTTTAGACGCGGGTCTGTAGATGGTGAGTAAGGGCTTGCTCATAATCCGTCCGTCTTACGACGACAGGCCGTGGCGACGGGACGTTCGTGTTCCACGCGCGCCTTAAAGAGATGTCAGCAAATCGGAAGGGGTCAAGGCAAGCCAAGGGCCGATGCCTGCCGGGGCTGCGGGATTGTTCGAAAGAGATACAGTGGCCCTGGAACACAAATGTCTAAGAAGGAACATGAAGGGTTTTAGTCAGTACAAGTCGTCTGACACTCCCTTCCGCTCCGCCCAGAGCGGGAGGGGTCATTTGATGATTTTCCATCTGAATGAAAAGGGGTTTTTAAACATTGAGATGGAGATTACACATGAAAGAAGTTCTTTCAAATGAAAAATAATCATATAAAATCAATTGAGATCGCTAGGGTCGATCTTCAGGTTAAGTTGCGTTTGCCTAGGTTGGTCCATGGATGGAGACCACCGATTACGTACCGAGTTTCCATTGTGCCACGGAAAGCACGCTAATTCGTTGGTACCGGCTGTCATTTGTAGATCTTTGACAGTCGTATAACTTGCGACCCACGGATGCCCTTCAAGTTAAAGGGTAAAATATACAAGTCTGTGGGTCTAAACCGGTCGTATTGTGTGGATCACGACACCACCAGTGGTGCGGTTTAGTAGTGTAAAAGGGAAGGAGGGGATGAGAATGCAGGCCTGTGAAGCAGAAGGAAAAAAGATTGCGTGTATCAGAGATGATTATAATTTAAACAAAAAAAGTGATGAAAATAAATGTTGATGGATAGAGACGGAGAGGAAGACCTAGAAAACGATGAATGGATTGTGTGAGAAATAATATGAAAGAAAAAGGAGTAAATGATAGCTTGACGAATGACAGAGGAGCACGGAAGAACAAAAAGTGTTGCGCCGACCCCAAGTAACATGGGACAAGGGCAGGAAGATGATGATGACAGTCGTATAACCCACCCAGTACTAACTGGTTGTGGAGGTCAGATAGGCAGTCGCTTCATATAAAATCCAAGTATTCAGCTGCAACCGGTTGGACTTAATGCCGACCCCAACATAGATGGAAAAAGACTAGCCAGATGATGGTTTATTAATACTGGAGACATCAGGTAACGAATTCAAAACAAAAATTTGGAATCAAGAACCTCCTCACTAACAAACCTATTCTAGGCAAATCGCGAACCTAACGCGTACGAAGTCGCGGGTAACAGCTAGTATTACTAATAAAGTAAATTAATATTTTTGTGTTTTGTTACAGATAAATGGTTGTAATTTATGGTCAAAATTGATTAAATTAAAGAATTAATCCATACTAATATTATAAATGCGAAAGTCACTCTGTTTGTTTGTTTGTTTGTTTGTTAGTTTGTTTGTTTGTTTGTTACCTTTTCACGACTAAACGGCTGATCGGATCTTAAGGGAATTTGGCAAGGAGATAGATTTAAACCTGGGGAAGGACATAGGCTATATATTATCACGCTAATAACTTTAGGAGGTGAGCAATATTGCATTATGTCCGCACCCCTTAACTGTTTGACAACTGACAATTGTCATGACAAGCATTAGAATAGAACGGCTATTTTATACCAATTGTCATCGAAGTAAGTAGCCCGACGGTTTAGCGGCCGCTCGAATCGCATGTTCTAGGATCAAACCTGAGCCAGTATGAAATTTACTTTTTGTTTTTTATTTTGTTTTTTAATACTGTATGATTTCCAAAAATTACCATGGTTCGAGCCCCAACTGGTTTTTTTTGTAACGTAAATTCGTAAAGTATTTTGTATTTTTTTTAAATGCTTTAAGATTTTCTAATCATTACCAAATGGTTATAACCATTACATCCTTTTAGTTATTTTGACTCATGTAAACAATAGTTACACAATCATCTATTTCATTCTAACTATAAATGTAAATTCACAAACTTAGAAAAAAACTGGTACCTAATGTACCCAAGAGTGAACATGGGCTGGCACATTACCTGGGTGATGTATAGTAATACTTAGCCTCTGGCCAATGTAGCTAGATCTTGATTCTCAGAAATCATAAGCTATGAGTGTAGCAATTTCGTTAAAAAGGCTGTGAGCAATGAGTACTCGGACCCCACGGTCCCAAAGTTTCAATCCCAAACGACTCGAACATATGTTTACTGATAAGTTTACTTTGTAGCGACCACAAATAGCAACATACTACAAAAAGTACTACAGCGCCATCTATGACACTACGGAGGAACTAACATCAATTTCCTACAAGCAAAGTTTACATCGACTTCAGTATATATAGAGAAACCCGATAACAACTATCGGGCAGTTGCCCACCAGACATAACACCTGCCTGGTCGGAGGGTCCTCCCTTTTCTAAGGAGTATCGAGGAACTTTACACCCTGTTCCTCATACCCCTAAAACTTTATTAACGCTGCTTGAGGTTCCCCGCATGTTTTGACCAGCCAATCTCTCACAAACGCCTATAAATATCGTCGCGCCAGCGTTAAATTTTAAATCACAGAAATACAATCTTAGAATGACTTCGCTAACATGTAAGTAAGTAGGTATTACTTGGTCAAGGTGCGACCCGTGCGACAGCTCTGCTGAAAACTGGCAAAGATACAGGTGCCATGCAAGCACCAGATAATAAAGGCAGTCACGTAAGATCACGCCTGTAATCGCTTAAGGGTTTGGCAGAGGTGTGTCCATTTAGTACACCCACATTTCGCCAGTTATGTTTAAGTGCCATGTAATAAGGGTCGAGCTTATTATAATCAAACGAAAAATAAAAAACAAATAAAACACCGCCCGGCGTTGTGTATCGAACCAAGGACCTTATACACAGTAGTAGCGTTTCCGACCACTAGACCAACGATACAGTATAAACGGTCTCTATTATATCAGTCTGTTTTAACTTTTCACGCCTAAACAGCTAAACGGATTTGGATCAAAGCCACAAGAGAGACAGGTCATGATCTGGATTAGGACATAATATTAGTTTCATTTATACATGACACCGCAATACTATTTACTCACTGATTAATCACTCAAGAACTACTTCTACTTTTGAACTATTTAAACTTAAATCTCGCCAGTGCTTAGTACGGTAGAAAGGTATTTTTGACCCCCAAGTGGGTTTAATGTTAAGTTTAGTGGGCTATTTGTAATTTTCACATGAGTGTTTACTATTTTTGAAAATTCTACCCTTATTTTTGTTGGGGTCAGGGCACGCCATAATAGTGGTAATAAGTCCCCTCCTTAAGAAGTGGCTGGAGAGGAGCCACGGCGCCCTCACGTTCCACCTGCCGCAGGTCCTCACCGGGCCCGGTTGTTTCGGGAAGTTCCTGCACCAAACCGGGCGGGAGGAAACGCCCGGGTGTTACCACTGCGAGGATCGCCCAGCAGACACGGTGGAGCACAACGTAGAGGACTCCTCTGGTTGGGAGGAGCGCGGCCGTGTTCTCTTAGCGGCGATTGGCGGCGGCGACCTCTCGCTTCCGGCCCTGGTTCAATCCAAGGTGCGGAGCGAGAGGCAATGGGAAGCCGGTACCTCCTTCTGCGGTGGCGAAACGTGAGAGGGAGAGAGCCTTGCTTCCCAGCCGCAACGGGAGACACCCCGGGCGTCGGCCATTTTAGACGCGGGTCTGTAGATGGTGAGTAAGGGCTTGCTCATAATCCGTCCGTCTTACGACGACAGGCCGTGGCGACGGGACGTTCGTGTTCCACGCGCGCCTTAAAGAGATGTCAGCAAATCGGAAGGGGTCAAGGCAAGCCAAGGGCCGATGCCTGCCGGGGCTGCGGGATTGTTCGAAAGAGATACAGTGGCCCTGGAACACAAATGTCTAAGAAGGAACATGAAGGGTTTTAGTCACAAGTACAAGTCATCTGACACTCCCTTCCGCTCCGCCCAGAGCGGGAGGGGTCATTTGATGATTTTCCATCTGAATGAAAAGGGGTTTTTAAACATTGAGATGGAGATTACACATGAAAGAAGTTCTTTCAAATGAAAAATAATCATATAAAATCAATTGAGATCGCTAGGGTCGATCTTCAGGTTAAGTTGCGTTTGCCTAGGTTGGTCCATGGATGGAGACCACCGATTACGTACCGAGTTTCCATTGTGCCACGGAAAGCACGCTAATTCGTTGGTACCGGCTGTCATTTGTAGATCTTTGACAGTCGTATAACTTGCGACCCACGGATGCCCTTCAAGTTAAAGGGTAAAATATACAAGTCTGTGGGTCTAAACCGGTCGTATTGTGTGGATCACGACACCACCAGTGGTGCGGTTTAGTAGTGTAAAAGGGAAGGAGGGGATGAGAATGCAGGCCTGTGAAGCAGAAGGAAAAAAGATTGCGTGTATCAGAGATGATTATAATTTAAACAAAAAAAGTGATGAAAATAAATGTTGATGGATAGAGACGGAGAGGAAGACCTAGAAAACGATGAATGGATTGTGTGAGAAATAATATGAAAGAAAAAGGAGTAAATGATAGCTTGACGAATGACAGAGGAGCACGGAAGAACAAAAAGTGTTGCGCCGACCCCAAGTAACATGGGACAAGGGCAGGAAGATGATGATGACAGTCGTATAACCCACCCAGTACTAACTGGTTGTGGAGGTCAGATAGGCAGTCGCTTCATATAAAATCCAAGTATTCAGCTGCAACCGGTTGGACTTAATGCCGACCCCAACATAGATGGAAAAAGACAAGCCAGATGATGGTGTATTAATACTGGAGACATCAGGTAACGAATTCAAAACAAAAATTTGGAATCAAGAACCTCCTCACTAAAAAACTTATTCTAGGCAAATCGCGAACATAACGCGTACGAAGTCGCGGGTAACAGCTAGTTGTTTATATGTAATATATTATTTTATCTCCCAAGTTAATTTTATTCATAAAATGTTGACCACTTTTCTGACATAAAAACTCTTTGCTAAGATTTAAAAAAGTACCGTTCGTTTTAGACGGAGCATTATGATAAGCCGTGCGTTTTACTTTACATTACCGCACTAGTGCGAAATGAGATACATTACGATACTGAACTTGGTGCGATAAGAGACCCTTTACGAGCAAATGTGTTATAAAATATATTATTTTTATTACCTAGTAGGCTTTATACTGCAAATTGCAAACAATTCATGAAAAGTTGGGTCAGTGGGTCGTCTTAGGGAAGGATTAGTTGTGTTAAGGAACAGGATTATAGTATTTTACTGTACATTATTTTAAGAGAGAAACAAGTGGAGTAAGTACGTGAAATGAAGTCATTCATTGCACGTACTTACTCCATTTGTTTCTCATGCTTAACTTTAATCACTGAAGCTCGCTGCGGAAATCAGCCCGCTATACAATACAATCACTGAAGCTGCTGACATGAGCATGAACTTAGTTTCTTTATTATGTTCCAGACAGTCTGAGGGAAAAAGGGAACAGTATAAGTGGCAGGTGTACCGTCTACAGCGTAGGTGTACTCATTGTGACCATGGCCGAGGAGTTCGCAGCGCTTCGGAGTGTACTGCGGGCAGAGCGGCGCCTCAGCGCGCGCCGGCCACGCCCCCGCCGCCTGTAACGCGCCCAGCGCCAGCAGCCAGCGCGCCATGCCTGCCAGGTGCTGCACCAGGGGGGGACAGTTAGAACAAGCTCAAATTCAGTAAAGAAAGAGTCGCCATCTACTTTACTTAACCGAGAAACTATTAGTTTCACAATTATCGATAGTTGTCTCTGTAATCCCAACTTTGCAAAAAAGAAAATCAAATAATTCGTTTCTCTAACAAAATAATTACATTTAATTAATAAAAATAAATAAATAAATTTTATTTAATTATATTATTTAATTCGTACCCGTCTAGCGGTATCAATTATGGCAACCTTGTCACAGAAATCCTTATTATCCGTATTTTGAGTCTTACTCTCTATTTTGGTATTACATTCACGATCTTCTTCTGATTCCTGAGACCTACTTAGTCTCACCCTTTTCGCATCTCGGCTACGTTGCGAAAGGTTTGCTTTTTTCAACAAGGCATTTTCAAGAAAAATATTGAACCAATAAATCAAATAAATTAAAAAATGTGAGGTGATTATCCAATACTTTAGAATATTTTTATTTAGCGGACAGCCTCATATTCAAATCATCTGTTCAAATGAATGAATGAGTGAATTTTATTTCAGACACAAAAGATCCATAGAGTGACAGTGAAATGACTCAATCAAACTCACAATACAAACTTTCAAATGAATGAGACTAACTTCAAACTACGAAGTAAATAAATAAAACTACTTGACTCAAATGCAAGTAATATTATTTCCTTCGTACTCCAAAACTAAGACAGAAAATCAAAACTTTTTCGAAAAACTATTTAGAAGATAAAACGAACGATACTATCAAGACCTTTATTATAGACACTACTCAATACATCTATGACGTCTATAAAACTCAAGAGTTTTTTTTTAGAAATGTCTGCGCCCCCGTACGGGGGCGCGGCGGGCGGTTACGGGGCTTCGCCCCCTGGCCGCGCAGGCCATACCTCGACCCGTAAAAACGGGCCCGTCCTTGTGTATGTGGCTAGGCATACGGGCGCGCGTCCTGCAACGCGCGCTTGAGAGTCTGGGTACTATGAGTATTTCAGTAGGCGCGCCACAGCACTGTTATAAAAAAAAACCGCCAGGTGAGACCTCCGGTTACCTGAAGGAGGCCTGGCGGGTGACGACCAGCGACAGAGGTGCCGACTCGACGCTCCTACGAAGGGTGTGTGGCTCCCGTCCACCCGTTTCCAGAGCTAGCCGGTCACGGTCCGGACTAAGGAGCTATGGTATTGTATTGTGTAACACCGCCCGTTGTCTGTATGGGTCGCGTCAATAATTGATATAACTATTAAATACCTAACTTAAATGAAGAGAAATTTAATTTTTCATTAATTTGAGATTTGAGATACTAACGCTGTAACTTCAAATATTGTAAAACCAAAGGTTCTTCTCCATAGGAAACGACCAACTCGAACCGTGCACCTTTTGTTGACGTTTTATAAGTGCCCATGTAGGCCTATATAAAATAAAATAGTTTGATTTGATTTGAATTTTGAAACGAGACAAAGACAAAATATCTTCGGGTTTATATTTGTATGACGCACGACTTTTATCTACATTTTCTTGTGTTGTATTTTAAGTAAGTAACAGTTTTTTTTTTAATCCGCTTTACATTTGATGAACCTACTGTTGGAATTTCTACTACATTTATTGGTCTTGAGTACTAACATGCAAAAATAGGTACCTACTTAGTTTCACTATTTCTTTTTTTATAGTACGGGGGTCGTGGAGGTGTTTAAAGTAAAAATCTTGCATTAAAAACTTGTCATAAAGTTGGAAATTTGACCCCTAATATCTCCGTAACTAGAAGGTTCCTAGGTATGGTGTAGAACAAAAAAATGATCGCAATGCCAGGGAGAACCAGTGCCTTTCGGCTACGTTAAGAGGTGTTTTACACCCTTTATACAGGGTGTTTGGTGCATCGTTTGCCAAATCGAATTGGCCGAAAGAAGAGGTCATTTCCTATCTTTCGCTTACTTTCTTTTTTAATAACTCGTAAAGTTTTTGTAAAAGAAAAATAAACTAAAAACATAAAAATTTAAATTGCTATAAAAAATACTAGAAACGATCGGGATCTTCCAATTCTTTAAAAAGTTCTCTAGTCTGTCCCGTTTCTAACGGTATGCAATATGCAAAAAAATAACGTTTCATACCTTTTAATTTTTAACTAAATGTCGAGACACTAGGCTGATCTTCGATATTACAGTAAGAACAGTAGTTTTTGCATAAATAACATGCCTCAAGTAAGAAGATAGTTATAAATGTTATCTCACTTCTACGTAGTGCTTATCTCTTTCTTAAACAGGGCCATCCCAAAACACTGAAACTGACTTCCCTTTATTGTTAGCTGAGCTGCCAATTTTCAGTGAAGACAGGTCTTTTGTATTTCAACAAGTCGGTTATCCCGTTCACTGGAGTTTAACTGTCATCGGAGTACCTCAATGGCGTATTTCCAGAATCATGGATTGGGAGCGATGGCCCTATTCTATGGCCTTCACGTTCCCCAGACTTAAATCTGTTAGAATTTTAAGTCTAGGGACGCGCCAAATAAATTGTCTACGCCACGGAAGTCGAGACTAAGGGTGATTTAGTCCAACGCATTGATGCGGCTTTCGTGACTATCAAAGCAAAACAACGTTTCGCACAACTACAGTCGAGATAAGACGAAGATGCCGCGCGCAACAGTGACAGATAATTCGAATAAGATTTGTTGTTTTTTGATTTGTCTTTTTGAAATTTTAAATTAAGTTTGTAACCTGTTTAAGAAAGAGATAAGCACTACGTAGAAGTGAGATAACAGTGATAAGTATCTACTTACTTAAGACATGTTATTAATGCAAAAACTACTGTTCTTACCGTAATATCGTTTTTTTTTTTTTGCGGATGGGAAATCATCAAATGACTTCTCCCGCTCTGGGCGGAGCGGGAGGGAGTGTCAGACATGACTGACTAAAACCCACCCATGTTCCTTCTTAGCCCTTTGTGTTCCAGGGCCGCGGTATCTCTTTCGAACAACCCGCAGCCCATCGATTATCAGCCTAGTGTCTCGATTACACATTTAGTTAAAAATTAAAAGGTATGAAACTTTTTTTTTTGCATATTGCGTACCGTTGGAAACGGGACAGACTAGAGAACTTTTTAAAGTATTGGAAGATCCTGATCGTTTCTAGTATTTTTTTATAGCAATTTAAATTTGAGTTTTTAGTATATTACTCTATTACAAAAACTTTACGAGATAATAAAAAAGAAAGTAAGCGCTGCCACATCCAAGTTAGGCGCATTGTAAATGTTTTGTTTGGGTCAGTATATCCTGACACGATAAGTTTTACTATTCTTTAGCCGACGCAGTGGCGTTGGTCGACAGACGGCGCTTATGTTGAATATGCCTCGTTTGCTCAAGGTCATCGTCATATTATGTTAGGGCCTTAATGTGACATCACGTGGCCTAAAACCAGCGGACAAACAAGACGCTTTAATTCATTTCATTATTTAATTTTGTCAAATTATGATAGGGAGTTTACAAGTCAAGAAGGAACTGCCGTATTTAAAACAGATTTTATGCGTGGCTAATAAAATCATAACTGTAGCTAATGGTACCATGAGTTAATAGATTCCAACTTTGATAGCTTATATCTCGAAAATGTGGTGCTTTATAAAATGTTGTCTCACGCAAAACTTGTTTGTATTGATACCGCCAATTGTGTACACACCGTGTAAATCATCTCATGACGAAGCCGTCAACCAAGCATTCTGTACATGAAAACTAAGTAACTTTATGCAAACAGTATTGCTGGGAAACGACTTTTTTTTTGGGGGGTGTAAAATCATGTTTTGTGGTAGAACTCAATGTAACGCACTCAAAACATTGTGCTGATGGACGGATTGAATAGTACGGGGGTCGTGGAGGTGGTTAAAGTAAAAATCTTACATAAAAACTTGTATTTAAAAAAATACTTGGCAAAAAGTTGGAACTTTGACCCCTTATATCTTTATAACTAGAAGGTTCCCAGGTATGGTGTAGAACAAAAAATGATCGCAATGCCAGGGAGAACCAGCCTTTCGGCTTCGTTAAGAGGTGTTTTACACCCTTTATAGTATAAAACAGGTTTTATGCGTGGTTAATAATATCAAAGTTTGGTTGACTGTTCTTAGAGTGCTCATGCGCCGCCACAGCCTAGAAACACGATTGAGATTGGGAACAATTTTAACGTAATGGATTAGAGACTTTTGCTCCTACATGGCAGACTCAGTGGCGTAGCTACCTAGGGGCTAGGCGGGGCAGTGCCCCGAGGCCCTCAAGCTCAGGGGGCCCTCGAATCCTTACCAGAAAATCGCGATCGAACTGAACTTTTTAAAATTTCTTCCATTTTCAAAATAAATATGACAGGTTGCAAAGGACTTTAATCATGGCAACTCAGTTGAGAGAAATTCAAAAGTTATACCTAGGGAATTCTCCTAGAGTCTGGCAGTGTTATCAATTTGTCGGATAGCGATATGTGCGTTTTATTGTGAATTCGAGTCAAGATATTTTTTTCGAGAACGGTTAAAAAATTAATGCTGCATCAGGAGTAAGCTAATGTCAATAAACTTTTTAGTACTGGTCAATATAGTGGTTCAATTTTATTTGATTTTAGTACCACTTTGATGTCCGTAACATCAATAAATCATGTAAATCAATAGATTTCGGCCACTCATTGTATAACGCGAAATATCGTGAAAAATGCAGGTCACCTGCAGTAGGCCATTAATTCAGACCCGCGCGCGAGGAGATCGTTCTTGGTCTCCACCATTAAATGTGGTAACACCACCGGTGATAAATTGTTTTCCGGGGATTCCCCAACGACGTCTTGTAGCGTATCATTACGTTTCTCCTTCCTTTTACTTTTAACGTCGTCAGTAAACAGTGATTATCTACTCGAAAAAAATCTAATATCAAAAATTAAATAAATATAAATATACACCGTGTAAATCACCTCATCACGAAGCCGTCAACCAAGCATTCTGTACATGAAACTAAGTAACTTTACGCAAAAATTATGGCTGGGAAACGACTTTTTTTTGGGGGGTGTAAAATCATGTTTTGTGGTAAAACTCAATGAAACGCACTCAAAACATTGTGCTGATGGATGGATTGAATAGTACAGGGGTCGTGGAGATGTTTAAAGGAAAAATCTTACATTAATAAATTGTATTTAAAAAAATACTTGTCAAAAAGTTCGAACTTTGATCCCTAATATCTCCGTAACTAGAAGGTTCCCAGGTATGGTGTAGAACAAAAAAATGATCGCAATGACAGGGAGAACCAGTGCCTTTCGGCTTCGTTATGAGGTGTTTTACACCCTTTATTAGATAAAAAAATTAGAAAACTAAAATTATGTACAAAAAGAAGAAACCCAGTGGTGCCAAACGCAAACAATGCCAAGAAAGAGAAAAAAGTAAATAAAAATTGCCCAAAATGGACAAGTTTTTTAAACAGCCTTTTGCAAGTACTTCTGGACAAAATATTTCTATTGATAGAGACTCAAATAGTGTGGTATCTGCAGTGTTGGTTGAGAAGCCTATTGAAGAAGATTCGACAATTATTTCAGTTGGAGATATCTCCGCCGCCGATCATGTAAACGTAGATGATGTTTGCAGGGCATAGATATAAGAGCGGAGGATTTGGAGAAACCACAGACCTCTACATTTTCCGAAAATGTATACGATAAATCTTCTTATGAGTTGGGAACTTTACGAACAAAACATTAAGTGATAACCAAAAACGTCAAATTCTTGATATGATATTCTTCCAGAGCTGATGATAAACTAGCTTAGCGTTTTTAAAGTACTTGTATATTTTTACTTGATAAAACCTAACCAGTTTAAATAGCAGTGGGGCCCCTTTTTTATTTGCACCAGGGCCCTTGGTTACCTAGCTACGCCATTGGGCAGACTCCAAAACTTCTTACGTTATTCTATACGTACTTTTGTCTAATTAAAAACGTACCTACAACATAATATAAACACACTCTTAATGATAATAAATAAAATATAGCCAAGTACCTCCATGAAGCGATGCCACGCGCAAAAACTACGTTATCGCTATCGTGCGTGACTCGTGACCGCGCCGATGGATACGTCGCTCACCCTTCGCAACTTACACTGATCTGTGACTTTCAACCAAATATTATTAAAATATTTCGGTAAGCAGCCTGTAGGTAACTACGTACTGCCAGACTCAAATTAAATGTCATCATACATCCGTATGTTTGTTACACGTAATTGATTAATGTGAATTCCCAGAATATGTCACATACTTACAGAGCAAAGTTTATGATGATGATTTATTAGCATTCCCTAACATAATTATGTATGTTAGGGACGGCTTCAGCCTTAAATGGTTCCCACATCCCAGTTGCTTGTAAGGCGATTTAACACGCCCCTAACCTCACATAGTACCTCTAGGCAATTTTGACCTGATTCTCGTTATCAGCGACCCCGAAAATTACGAAAACGACACCTTTGATGGAAAAACCAAAACAATGATCTTGTTCACTATGGCCATGATCTTTTTCGTGTTTAATCACATAAAGGGTGTAAAACACCTCTTAACGAAGCCGAAAGGCACTGGTTCTCCCTGTCCTTGCGATCATTTTTTTGTTCTACACCATACCTGGGAACCTTCTAGTTACGGAGATATTAGGGGTCAAAGTTCCAACTTTTTGACAAGTGTTTTTTTTAATACAAGTTTTTAATGTAAGATTTTTACTTTAAACACCTCCACGACCCCCGTACTATTCAATCCGTCCATCAGCACAATGTTTTGAGTGCGTTACATTGAGTTCTACCACAAAACATGATTTTACAACCCCCAAAAAAAAGTCGTTTCCCAGCAATATTTTTTGCGTAAAGTTACTTAGTTTCATGTACAGAATGCTTGGTTGGCGGCTTCGTGATGAGGTGATTTACACGGTGTATTTATAATGCACCAAAATATCAATGGTTCATTATAATAAATCGGATCTATTACCTCGGATCTAGAACTCTCAGAAGAAGGTAAGACAATAGATATTCTCTGTATAACAGAATACAACATGAAAATAGGTGATCATCAACATTTACACATTACAAACTATTCACTTGCAACATGTTACGCTAGACATGATAGAAACGGGGGTGCATGTATTCTAATCAAAAACACACACAAATTTGAAGTAATAAATAACGAAAAATGGGCCATACCTCATCAAATAGAATGCTGTGTGATAAAACTTTCTTCCCACCCTATCATAATTATTTGTATGTATAGACCACCTAATAATAACAAAGATAAAATATCGTCGTTTTTTTATAATCTGGACATGATATCAAAATAAATTTGTCTAAAACTTAAGATTAAGATCATACTGTGTGGAGATTTTAATATAGATATTTGCAAAGGCAGCAAAACCTCTGTCACGTTTCAAAATATACTGCGCAGTTATAATCTGACTCTGGGTACTCGATTGCCAACGCGTCTACGCAGTGGGACATGCATTGACAACATTGTTCATAATATCAGAGGCAGCAGGTGTGAGGTTAACCCTTAATTTGGCAACGAAAAAGTAAGAAATACATAAATTTTATTATTGGAGGCCTTTGGGGGTGTGCTAAAGAGCCCCGAAAAAATGTTGAAATAAATCCTGAGTTGCCCACTGTTAGGAAAAGTCATGTCCGACACAGCGGACATTACCAATAACTTAACGATGAACGCGTAGATTTGCATGTCCGCTGTGGTGGACAGTGCCAAATTATGGAAAAATAAAAAACGTTAATATTATTATGTTTATTTTATTAAAATAAGAAAATACAAAACAAAAAACGCAGAAATTGACCTGAAAATGTTATTTATTTGGTATGTGACGTGATATGAACTATTTGCTTAGAGTTGCAATCTCCTTCCTAGCCAACCTCTAATTTTATTCCTGCTTGTTATGTCTGTCATTCAGATTTTCTTTGAATCAAATAATGTACAATTTTATGTTTATTAAAACCTAATTACAGGTTTTCTCATTATTTCAATTTAATAAACATAAATGGACAAATATCTAAGACCAGAACGGTTCGACGAAGACCCGTCCAGTAAAACTGCAAAAGAATGGCTACATTGGAAAAAAACATTCGTCAACTTCTTAGCTCAGTCAGAACTATCTGCTGCGGATAAAGATGCTGCCGCAAAATGGCCTCAAATTAAACTTCATCTTTTGATCAACCACATCTCGCCGAAGGTTTACGCCCATGTTAGTGAGTACGAAACTTATGACTCCGCGATTGCTGCGCTTGACAAATTATACATCAAGCCCAATAATATAGGTAATCTATGCCAGACACTTACTAACCACGAGAAAGCAGCAGGTAGGTGAGACTATAGATATATACTTGCAATCCCTCAAACAACTCGCAAAAGACTGCGATTTCACCAGCGTTGATGCAGAAACTAACAAAAATACACCATCCTCGGTGCATTTATTGCAGGCATGACGTCCGGCAAAGTACGCTCGAGACTTCTAGAGAGCTTATCATTATCACTGGATCAAACTTACAATATAGCCCTGTCAATAGAAATGGCGGAAACAAATTCAAAAACTTTTATTAACCCCATTATCAATGCCGTGTCTCTAGCATCTGAAACGCGAAACAACGTCATTCACGACACTGCTCCCGAGACTGTTACAACAACTGCCGTTACGACATCAAATCTCACTAACTCCTCATTTGCTCGCAAATGCTGGTACTGTGGTGGATCACTGCATGCCAGGAGAAACTGCCCTGCGAGAAACACTGTCTGTAAATCCTGCAACAAGAAAGGTCACTTTAGCAAGATATGCCGATCGAAGCCCAACACTAGTGCATCAATTACCTCACCAGAAGAATGTGAACATTGCTCTGCCATCATTGCTGCTTCGCCGGCCTCTCTTCGAAAGGCAATGATTTCTGCTGTCATCAAAGGCATCAAAACTCAAGCTCTGGTTGATACTGGGAGCTCGATTAGCTTCATAAATGAAGACTTCGCCAACCTCTGCCGTCTGAAGCGAAGCCCTTGTACCCAGACAGTCTCAATGGCTTCTCTATCTCATACTTCGCAAATCAGCGGTTCAACCTGTCAAAACGTGCATTTAGGTGACCACTGTTACGAAAAGATCAATTTATTTATAGTTAAGAACCTTTGCGCCGACCTGATCATAGGCCATGATGTGCTGGCGCTCCATTCGACTTTGGAGTTCGCCTTTGGTGGCCCTAAAGACGCGTTCAAAGTATGCAGCGTTGCAGAGGCCTCAGTACCTGCTATACCGCTCTTTGCCAATGTGTTCCCTAACTGCAAGCCCATAGCAATTCGATCCCGTAGACACAGCTCTGAGGACCAGGCATTCATTGCGGATGAAGTAAAGAAACTGCTAGAAGACGGCATCATCGAAGAGAGTCATTCTCCCTGGAGGGCACAAGTACTCGTCACTAAAAATGCAAATCATAAAAAACGTTTAGTAATTGACTACTCCCAAACCGTCAATAGGTACACTCAGCTGGACGCATACCCGCTACCTAACATGGAAGAAATGGTAACAAAGGTATCTAAATATGCGGTCTTCAGTACCATCGATCTCCAAAGCGCCTATCATCAGGTCCCCATCCTCTCCCGCGAAAAACATTTCACAGCTTTTGAAGCTTGTGGTAATTTATATCAATTTCGCCGCATTCCATTTGGCGTAACTAACGGGGTGGCCAGTTTCCAAAGAACCGTCGATTGGCTCATCAGGAAAGAAAATCTCTCCGGTGCATACGCTTACCTTGATGATATAACCGTTTGTGGTAACACCCAACAAGAACACGACATAAATTTGGAACGATTTTTACGGGCGGCTGACAAATACGGTTTGACGCTCAACAAGACTAAAAGCAAATTCAGCCAACGCATCATCAATTTACTTGGGTATACAATACAAGACCACGTCATCAAGCCTGATAGTGATCGACTACAGCCCTTTCTTAAAATGCCACCGCCAAATGATCTAGCGTCCCTTAGGAGGACATTGGGCATGTTCGCCCACTATTCTAAATGGATCCCTAACTTCTCCGAGAGAATCCATATTCTGGCTCATGCTGACTCCTTTCCCCTAAGTGAAGAAGCTAAAGATTGCTTCGAAAGTTTAAAATCCACAATCGCCAAATCCTCTGTTCATGCTATTGATGATAATATGCCCTTCACCGTTGAAACAGATGCATCCGAACACACGATTGCTGCTACACTGACCCAAGATTCACGACCTGTTGCCTTCTTCTCAAGAACCTTAAATCATAGTGAACTCAACCATTCAGCCGTTGAAAAAGAAGCGTACGCCATCGTAGAATCGCTAAAAAAGTGGAGGCATTTCCTTATTGGGAAACATTTTACTCTTATAACGGATCAAAGATCAGTTTCATTTATGCTCAATGCCAAACACGCCAGTAAAATCAAAAATGAGAAAATCCAAAGGTGGCGGCTTGAGTTAGCGCCATATAATTATGACATAGTATACAGACCCGGGAAGGACAATAAAGCTGCAGATGCCCTATCGCGCATATGTGCTTGCACAACGAATACCTCATCTAAACTCCAATCTCTTCACGCATCACTTTGTCATCCAGGAGTGACAAGAATGTACCACTGGCTGAAGAGTAAGAATCTACCTTATTCAATCGACGAAGTCAGGAAGATGACGCAGGATTGCCGTCTGTGCGCTGAGGTCAAACCGAGGTATTTCAACAATCCAACTCCCTCACCGAAACTCATAAAGGCGACATCAGCATTAGAACGCTTGAGCGTAGATTTCAAAGGGCCCCTCCCATCAAAGTCTAACAACAAATACATTCTCACGGTTATAGACGAGTATTCTCGATTTCCTTTCGCCTTCCCGTGCAGCGATATGAGTGCTAAAACCGTGATCAAGCATCTAAATAGCATATTCATGATCTTTGGTATGCCCGCATACATTCATTCAGACCGCGGCACGCAATTCTTGTCGACTGATCTTAGAGATTACCTACACTCTAAAGGCATAGCTACAAGCAACACCACTGCATACAATCCACAATGTAACGGTCAGGTCGAAAAATTGAACTCAACTGTATGGAAAGCAGTACAATTAGCTTGTGGAACTCATAATGCACCGATTGAACACTGGGAACAATACTTGTCAGTGGCCCTGCACTCGATTCGCTCTTTGCTGTGTACTGCGACGAACTGGACTCCGCATGGAAGAATGTTCATGTACACTCGCCGATCTCCCAATGAGAATACGATACCAACATGGCTCACAAGTTCAGGTCAAGTGCTAATGAAAAGATTCGATCGTAAGAACAAATATCAGCCCTTGGTAGAGGAGGTCGAACTAATACAGTCGAACCCCGACTACTCGTTTGTCCGATTACAAGATGGACGAGAAGCAACGGTATCAAATCGACACCTCGCCCCTATCGGGGGGAATACCGGTGAAAGACTAGAAGAATTACAGATGGGGCCCAGGCTAGAAGAAGAAGAAGAAGAATATATGACCCCACCAAGCTCACCGATTCGTGCAGTAGAAACCATCAACTCTGCCCCCTCTAGCTCACCGATTCGTGCAGCAGAAACCACTAGCTCTGCCCCCTCTAATCCTAACTCTCACTCTCCTGGTTCGCCACAACCTTGCCCTTCCCCTGCACAAGTCCTAGGTACCACGCAACGGTTTCCTGCTTCAAGCACCACTCCACCACGCGTAGAAGATCCTATTCTTAGAAGACCGAGCAGAACTCGAAACCCACCTCGATATCTTGAAGACTATAGTGTGGGAGAATGACGTGATATGAACTATTTGCTTCGAGTTGCAATCTCCTTCCTAGCCAACCTCTAATTTTATTCCTGCTTGTCATGTCTGTCATTCAGATTTTCTTTGAATCAAATAATGTACAATTTTATGTTTATTAAAACCTAATTACAGGTTTTCTCATTATTTCAGTATGGAAATTTAGAAAACAATTTCTCGGGGTTTTGCCTGTTACAAAGCATAATCTAGTATTGCATTTTATGCAATATACAACGGTCTTCTTTTGGCAGTATCTGCAACGACCTCATTATTATCAATGTTCGGTTTTTCGTCTTCAGATGTACTGATTGTTAGGTTTGCAAGGGAAGATGTAATTGATGGTGCAGAAGAAGAAAGTGGGGAAGAAGCATAAGCACGCGGGTCATCATGCATTTCTGTTTCACATTTAGAATTCTCACTAGCATCGGAAGGTGCATGCTCATTTGGAACTAAAGCGATAATTTTACTAGCACGGTTAGGCTGTTGACAAAGAAAAATAAACAAAACTGTGAACCATACCAAAAAAAAAAAATATTAACCTTTTTGGCGTTGTCCGCCACAGCGGACATAGTAATAAAGTACTACATCTGTATGCAATTAGCAATGTTCGCTGTGACGTACAAAGAACTTTAGCAACAAAAAACAGCATGAAAATGTAAAAGAACGTATTGATTTGTAGGTTATAATTATTTATAGAATGTTTTTCTAATAATTGAGTCGAGATTTCAAGACATTCATAGGCAAAAAGGAGGAAAAAGAATATAAATACCTTGAGCAAAACAGGTGGTCGTCTTTGCGCTGACATTTTGTGTCACGAATGACATAATTCAGTGTTAATTACACTCAAAATATATTTTCTACTATTAGTTTATGAATTTAAGAAATATTTAGTCGATTTGTAATCGATGAGAATTGGATAAAAAACTAGTAGGATTTAATTTTTGTTGACGTCCGTCACACCGGACTTTATCAAATTAAGGGTTAAGAATTAGCATTATCTGACCATACAGCGCAACTGCTAAAATGTCGTGTCAAGAAAACCTGCACATTAACTCACTGGTTTATACATAAACGCGATTATAGTGACGAAAATATCAAAATTTAGAGAATGCCTTCAACATTTAACGTTTCACGATGTTTTCATGTGCTCTGATCCCAATAATGCATGTAATGAATTCCATGACCTATATAAACTATTCTATGACTTATGTTTTCCAATGAATAAAATAGAGTAGGTGTACCTCAAGGCTCAATACTGGGACCGTTTTTATTCTTGGTTTATATTAATGACTTACCATATTATTTGAAGGGTATTTGTGACGTTGTACTTTTTGCAGATGATACCTCTCTTATCTTTAAAGTGGATAGGAATAGACACGATTTTGAAGAAGTAAACAGCGCTCTATCAATGGTCACGGATTGGTTCACGACAAATAACCTTGTTCTTAATGCCAAGAAAACTAAAAGTATTAAATTCGCCTTACCTAATGTTAAAAATCTAGGTCCCAACATTATTCTCGGCAATGACGAGCTTAAAACGGTTGACTCAGCTGTGTTTCTGGGTATAACAGTAGATTCAAAATTACAATGGGGTCCTCACATATCAAGCCCAGCGGGGAGGCTTAGTTCGGCCGAATACGCCGTCAGAAAAGTTAGACAATATACTATGAATAACGAATGATGTATTTTTTTTTTTTGTGCTTGTTCTGTGGGAGGATGCATGAAAGATGACTTTTTTGTTGTTGTATTTTTAAGTACTTTTTTTATTATGTTTATCATACTTTATTCTAAATATGTTTCTTTTTACTGTACATTTAATATTAATTAATTAATTAGGAGGATGACTGAAAGATGTTTTTTTTTTGTTGTTGTAATTTTAAGTATATACTTTATTTTAAATGTTTTATCATAGGTTATTCTAAATATGTTTCTTTTCACTGTACAATTACTTGGATTTTCTGTTATATTGTACATGTCTTTTCAAATAAATAAATACTGACGTTGATACAGCACGGTTAGTCTATTTTAGTTATTTTCACAGTGTTATGTCCTATGATATTCTGCTGTGGGGCAAAGCCGCTGATATCCAAAATATATTCGTTCTTTAAAAACGCGCGGTTCGTGCAATTTACCAGCTGGGTGCACGAGTATCTCTGAGAGACTTTTTTAAAGAGATTGGTATTCTCACGGTGGCTTCACAATTCATTTTAGCTAACATTTTATATATTAGACAAAATATCCATTTGTACTGTAAAAACAGTGATATTCACAACATAAACACTCGAAATAAGCATAAACTACGTGCTCCCTTTCACCGGCTTCATAAGGTTCATAATTCATTCGTGGGGCTTGGTATAACATTTTACAATAAGCTACCATCTTCCTTTCTAGACTTGCCATTTAATGTGTTTAAAGCTAAAGTGAAATCTAACCTTTGTTCAAAGGCCTACTATTCCAATAACGACTACATAGTTGGTCGCTGGGTTGAACTCAAGACAATGTTTTTATGTTCTTTTTTTCTCCAAATTAGCTTAGTGATATTATATAACCTCACGCATAGATTTTTTTTAACTTAATTTTTTATTTTATTATTTTTATTTTACTTTATTTTATTCGTCTATATGTATGCACGTGTAAGCGGGCACGCCCTTTATGTCTCGAGGCTTTATTTATTCTTGAGAATATTTTTTAATATTTTATTTTATTATAGGTGTGTGCTAGCTGACATGTGACATTAATTTGATGTAATGGATTCCTTGTTTATATAAACTTGTTGCTTGAACACTATTGTATAGAATCTGGTTCTTCTAACCTAACAGACAGATGTGTTGCTGGGGAGTTTGTTCCGCCACTTCTTCTTCCCAACTAAAACACTAGGAAGTGGCGAGGGGCGGGCGTTTTGGGGGACTGTCTCATGTGATTTTGACGTTCAAAAAGTGCTGATAACAGCCTAGTTTGAATAAATGACTTTAGATTTTGAAAAAAAGTTTCGCCAGTTAAAAGACCACAGTCAGTCAAGTGGATCACAGCAGGACTAAAAATATATTCCAAACGGAAATGAGACATGCTATGGGAATATCGAAAATCACCTAACCCAGAAAATAAAAATAAACTCAAAGCCAAGTCAAAGCCAAGTACTAACAGATTAAAACACATAATCAAGCAAACCCAAAAAGCACAAAACAGTCATTTTATAAATATTTCTGAAAACAAGAGCAAAGCTACGTGGAGTATAATAAATAAACAGAAAACAAATCACCCAAAAGAAGGAATAGGTAGCATAATGATAGACAATAAAGTTAGAAATAGTCCAAAACAAATAGCGGAATCATTTAATGAATATTTTATAAATCAAATCCAATCTCAGAATGACATCAATTATAATATTACACTGACATTTAACACAGATTCTAATTCAATATTCATGTTACCGACGATGCCCTCTGACGTTATTAATTCTCTAAAAAATACTAATAGCGCTGGATATGACGATATAACCACAAAAGTGATTAAAGCAACATCTTTCATCATTGCTCCAGCACTCAGTCACATTATCAATAATTGCATTGAGAAAGGCGTATTCCCAGAAAGATTGAAAATATCAGTAATTAAACCCATGTATAACAAAGGTGACAAAAGTGACCCCTTACGGGGGCGCGGGCGTAGCGATTTCCAATACTTGGCCGCGTTACATCCGTGTTAAGCAGTAAAAACCTTAGCAGGTTGATCTGCGAGTTGCCATGTCAAAAAAACAAAAACGGCCGCGTTACAGTCGTTTACGACATTCTTCTCCTGCGAGCTGCGCTTGAAAACGTTTGCTAAGGATTAGGAGGGATTATTTGCATTTCGTTGATTTCGCTTATTATTTCGTGAGGTTGTCCATAAAGGGTGTAAAACACCTCTTAACGAAGCCGAAAGGCACTGGTTCTCCCTGTCATTGCGATCATTTTTTTGTTCTACACCATACCTTCTAGTTACGGAGATATTAGGGGTCAAAGTTCCAACTTTTTGACAAGTATTTTTTTAAATACAAGTTTTTCATGTAAGATTTTTACTTTAAACACCTCCACGACCCCCGTACTATTAAATCCGTCCATCAGCACAATGTTTTGAGTGCGTTACATTGAGTTCTACCACAAAACATGATTTTACATCCCCCAAAAAAAAGTCGTTTCCCAGCAATAATTTTTGCGTAAAGTTACTTAGTTTCATGTACAGAATGCTTGGTTGACGGCTTCGTGATGAGGTTATTTACACCGTGTATACTAAAGGTCGTTGAGTTTATTTGTGTTTGATTTCGTAAGATAATATCGTAAAAATGTCGATAATATTAAAAGACGACGATGAACTCAGTGGCTACCAAGTAGTTGGTATGCCCAAAGACGGGTCTTGTCTCTTCCATTTAATATCTTTCTTGGTGTATGGTAGAACTGACTCAACTTGCAGTATCAGATCTGCTATAGTTGCATCCGTTGCTGAACATTGGGACGAAATGCAAGAGTACACGTGTGATGCTGATGGTGACGTATACACGAGCGCGCAATCCTACACGAGCGATATGATGAAACCCACTACTTACGGCTCAGCTTCTGAGCTTATGGCTGCTGAAAAAATCTATCCCTTCACTTTTGAAGTGTATGAAAACGGCATACTAAGAGGTTCCTTTGGTGATGCTGGCCAAAAAAAGTGTTTACGTTTTACCGGTAGTTACTTAAGCGGCCACTACGATGTACTCATCCCTATACGAGATGCCTTTCCATCTTCTTCCCCCTTTGATCCCATAATATTAAATTCTGTAACATCAGCTACTGCTATATGTACATTATATGACTTAAACTCCACGCAAAGTGAATTGAACATAAAGCATAAGGGAAAAGGCGGTAGACCAACTAAAACTAAAAAAAGGAAAAAGAATCAGAGTAGGAGTGAAAACTCAATCAGACAGAGATATACTGTCTAACGGATTGATACCTTTGCCCTCGCATTCCGATGAAGGAAGGTTAATGGAAATAGCACAATGTTTGAGGGACTTACCAGAAGCTATACTGTTTGCTTACTACCGACTAGAAATATGTGTATGCAGTTAAATAATGCTATGTTAAAAGCGATTCCGCACCCCGAGATAAAGTTAGTTGGTAAAGATTCCTTGGATTGTTCAAAATGTATGATAACGAAAGCCCGGGCGTGTTTACAAAAATATGAAGATGATGCGTCGATGACTGCTGGAAACTATAATCATTAAAGAGGGACCTAAAGTTATGCTTAGGAGAAACATTGATGTTAGTTTAGGTTTAGTGAATGGGTCGATAGGCGTTGTACAAAAAGTGAGGTGGGACCCGGAAGACCAAACAAAACCTAAACAATTGGTAGTAGAATTCGCTAATAATTTCATTCACGAATTATTGCCTATTAAGTCAAAATTTGAGATCATACCCAGGGCATACGTGTACAGAGAACAATTCCCAAAATGTGTGGCGTATGCCCTAACAATTCACAAGAGCCAAGGTCTAAGTCTGAAAAATGCCCTCATGGACATTGGCACCACCATATTCTCTTGTGGCCAAGCCTACGTGGCGCTTTCACGAGTAACCAATCTTCATGGGGTGCACCTCATAAATGTTGACTTCAAGAGTATAAAAGCTCGAGCTTCAGCGATCACCGAATACAACCGGCTTAGGCGTAAATACCGCGCCGATCTTTCAGAAATTAAACCATCTAAAAGAATAAATAATGAACGCGAATGGGCAATACGATAAACTATTGCTACTGTACAAGAATCAGAACCGGAAAGAAAGAAAAGAAAGATTGGTAATAATAACAAAATTACTCCTAAAAGGAAAAAAGGAAAAAAAAATGTCAAATAAGAAAATATAATAAAATAAATCAATATGTATATACACGCCTCTACAAAAAGAAGTGAAATTCCACCAAAAACATTCTGTAAAAAACTAGCCAAGTCTCGATGGAGCTGCTTGTTTATCTCTAAAAAGTAATGAAATCTAGACAAATTCGTGCCAAGTCTAAGGTTCCTTACTGCGATTTCTTTATTATTATAGTTAATGTTGTGTGACTTGGCCGTTGAAGGGTACACAAGGGTACAAAACCAGGTGCTCCATGACATCATTGCAGCAATCTGTCGCCAGAACCGCTACCCATTGACAATGGAAAATTGCCACTTGGAAAACGTTGATTCAATAACCAGTCAATTGTAAGCTTGACAAAGCTGTGTATTTCAATAATACTTATGTATAAGCGAGCCTGAAACAAACATATAAGTACTTATTACTATTATAGTAAATAATAAGTTGCACAATCAACAACAGCCTAAAAGGAGCCACTAGCGACCAATACCAGTATGGGCTTTTATCTCGCTTAACAAACATAGTTAGTAACAACAGATATAACATTACGTGTAAACAAAATTGAATTGTACCCACTAACGTATAAAGAATGTTCAACGGCCAAGTCGCACAACATTGACTATAATATTAAAGAAATCGCAGTAAGGAACCTTAGACTTGGCACGAATTTGTCTAGATTTCATTACTTTTTAGAGATAAACAAGCAGCTCCATCGAGACTTGGCTAGTTTTTTACAGAATGTTTTTGGTGGGATTTTATTTACTGTGTAATGTTGTGGGCACACGGTTTATCGGAATGAAGTTTGAATGATGTAAATATGGATATACACATAACGATCAGCGGCAGCCGTCGTATCAGCGGACGCCGCAGGTCAAAGGGCGCGGCACGCGTCATCGCCATGCGCGAGGGATTTCCAATCTGCGGGTTTTGCCCACATTTAATGATTATCGGGAACAACACGTTCTGTCTCGTTACGTTTTCCTCAAATCGACTTTACTTACCTACCGCCTGCACCACATTCTCCTTAGCGTATCGATGACAATTAGTTTCATGTTCAGCAACAAGAACATATTTGAAGCTGCTGAAGCAGTGCTACAGGTAAGTACAGTATGCGCAGCGTAAGTCGGAAGGAGGACCATAGCTCGCTTATACATTAAACTCTGAAGATCATCAGGACCACCAGGAGAAGCGTCAGATGTGGAGCTCGTGTTAGCTGCAGCCAGCGTAGTCGGAGTCAAGCGCGGCAGCGCGAGTCCAGGAGGAAGGTTATGAGAAGGTTCGATGAAACAATCAGCAAAGCGTTTCAAAGATGTTCCCGAAGTGTTGTTGCCATCGGCAGGACTCACGCATGATTGGATAACGGATCGTTGTATCCCCGCTGTTGGGGTATTCCTCGTCGTTGACTGATACCCCGGACGTTGTCGTAGGAAGGTATTTAGTTCACACCAAGCCACAGTTAGGTTCAATAGTTTATTAATGTTACGTTTCATTAGTTGTCTGAGCCGCACTTGACACAATGTTATTATTGATCTCCCAGCTCCTGACTGAGTTTTAGTGACGACTGAATTTCATCATCATGCTATTTTTCCAATAAATTTGGGGTCGGCGCAATATGTCTTCTCTATTACTCGTCATCTCATCAGACACCTCCTCGCTTACCACTCTACTGAGGTCATCGAGCATTGTATTGAGATCTTCCATGGTCTTAGCCCTGAGTCCCTGACCACTATATCGTCGGCAAACCGAAGGTGAGAAATGTTGATGCCTAGCCCTTTCCAGTTCAGAACCTTGAAGACATATTCCAGTGAGCGGTGAACAGTTTCGGACATATGACGTCTCCCTGTCTCACACCTCGCTGTCGAAGGATAGGTTCCAAGGTCTGGTCCTGAAGTCGGACTAACATGGTAGCGTTTTTGTATAATTTGACATCGTGATGTACCGATAGTCAATTTGGCACCGTTGGAGAGACTGCAGTACAGCCCAAGTCTCGATCGAATCGAAGGCTTTCTCGTAGTCCACAAACGCTAAACAGAGAGGCAGGTTGTACTCATCGGTCTTCTGTATAACCTGTCGCAGCGTATGTATGTGGTCTACGGTGCCAAAGCCGTTTCGGAATCCAGCTTGTTCGGAAGGCTGAAAACCGACAAATCCGCACGAGACGATTCGTGATGACTCTTGATAATAACTTGTAGACATGGTTTAGAAGTGAGATGGGCCTATATTTCTTCAACTGGGAATTGTCGCACTTTTTGAAGAAAAGTACAACAACCACCCAAAGACGAAAGTACCTAAGCAAGGTTATTAAATTCATATTCAGAGAAATAGGTGTACACATGAAAAAAAAAGCATCTGGTCGGATACATAACCACCTCCTTTTTAAGAAGTCGGTAAAAATGCATATTATAGACGATAAATCATAAAGTAGGTACCAAAGCAAAGTTATTAAAATTTGTATGTATTAAAATATATCACAAAAGCGTTAATAGTTCAAAAAAAAATGTGTACGTGCAATCTGTGGGGCCTGGTATATGGATAGTTGTAAGCCCTTGTTTAAAAAGTATAATATTCTGCCATTACCGTGTATGTACATTAGAGAATTATGCCTATTTGTACAACAAATTTCACTAAGCACAAAGATGTAACCAAAAGAAATGTAGCACCTAGAAATTAAAATAAATTTAAACATGAGCTCTGTGTACCGCAATGCAGGCTCGAATTGTATAAGAGGAACTCGTTCATAAATGCTGTAAAGGTATATAACAAATTACCGGACGCTTTTAAAGATTTACCATTGACCATGTTTAAAAGAAAGGTAACGCAGTGGTTAAAAGATAAATGCTTTTATAGTCTGAATGAATACATGACAGATTGCGGAGAGAGAAACAAAAATGATAAGAGCGGATGTTCGAATTAATACTATTTATGACATGATCAATTCCAATGTACAATTATTAATTTATTCGTAACTTCAAATCTGACATTTTACTTAACTTTATCACTTGAACTGACATAGGTATAGCTGTGACACCAATATTAATTAATGAATTTATTTCTAATTACATGAATGCATGAGATTTTAATTTCTTGATGCTGCTGAGGATTTGTTAGTATAGTTTATGATTATTTTTTACAATTATTATAACACCAACGTACATACCTCAGTATAATAATAAAAGGGCCAAGTTTAAAATTAAATATTTGCACACTATATGCAATGGTAGAATGTAAAGGGGCCACTATTAGTTTTAAGATCACACCACCGTGTAAACCTACATTCTGGCAAATAAATAAATTTGATTTGATTTGATTTGATTTGATTTGATATGGGAGGAACGTGCAAACTTCCAAATGAAAAAAGAATCACTCAAATCGGACCGGAATCCGTGAAAATACATGATAAAAAAGATGCTGGTCGAATACAGAACCTTTATTTTGGTTGGTTGGTTAAAAATTACAATCTATTCGATTCAATCGATTGCCAGACGCGGATGCGGCATCAGCAGATTTGGAAATATACGATCGGCGGCGACACGAGGCGTGTGGGTGCCGGAGGACCCTGCGTAGGGTTCTAGGGTTAAAAGGAACTAGTTAATCTACACAATAATCACGGAGAAATGTAAATACTTACATGGAAAAGGACCTTCCGCGACTAGGTACATAGCGTGGCCTATTTTTGAAGGTCGTTGAAAAGAAACGCGAGTACTGAAGCCGTAATAATGATCACAATCAGCAACCAGCTGTTCGTCACTGTCACAGGATCCAACAACGAGGGTATCTGGCTGACTCTTCTTATCAATAATCAATAACAGTAATAAAGTAACTGGCGTAACTATACAGAGGCCGTGAAATCACCTTAATGCCGTGATGTCAGTTCACAGCGGGGGTAGAAGGCGTTACAAAAGGTTCTCAACTAACAACAATATAATGGACCATGTAAGGTCATAGCACTGCATTGCAACACTATTTTGATGAATCGATGCCACGTGTCGCCACCGATCATTCATTTCCGAATCCGCTGATGCCGCATCCGCGTCTGGCAATCGATTGAAACGAATAGATTTTTGAAGGGAAACTTCTTATGCGACTTCCAACAAGTTTAACGCTACCATGGAGGGGGAATATTTTCTATAACCCACTAGGAGATCGCAGTATTACAAGATTTGTGACTACGTAGTGCTACTAGGTACGCAAGATGGCGTGCAAACAGTCATGCATTCAGGTCTTCGGTGTGACCAGCATTCGCTCAATTTCCATGAGTAGAATAACCTCGATAAACTTATGTAATAAAAATAATAGAACAAAATATTACCTATTTAGAAGCTCAATAAAATAACGAGAGTGAATGCGTGGTACTCGAACGCATTCACTCTCGATTACTAAGTTTCACTTCATCCGCGCGGAGGCACTCCACGCACTATTTTTTTTTTATTTCAGCACTTCGGTACCACAATCGTCCGAACTAAGACATATCAATGCCAACTAAATATTTAAAATAATTGAAACATGGAACAGTTGAAGGTGTTAGTTTTGATAATAAAACGGATGTGATACTGGTGGCCGGCTGCATACTCTATTACGCATACCCCACAGGTATACTACAAACTGTTAACTATGATCACCGTCTGCCACAATTCAGGAGGGCTACTCTCTTTCTCCGAAACGTAACTTCGGCAACGAACGAAAATTAAACGTAGTTACGTTTGTGACCCTACTCTATATCATTTGCGGACGCACACAAGAAATTCGAATTTACAGACAGCGAATGTATTGAATGTTATTGTGTGCGTCCGCAAATAATATAGAGTAGGGTCACAAACGTAACTACGTTTAATTGTCGTTCGTTGCCGAAGTTACGTTTCGGAGAAAGAGAGTAGCCCTCCAGAAACGGCCAAATCTTGTTCGCACTCGCAACCGGACTTATCAAACATTTGTGATGATGATGAGATAAACAATGTTAGCTGCCGGAGAAGGAAAGAAAGAGAATGCAGCGACGCGCGACGTGCACTCAATGGCTTCCGCGCGGAGGTGATCTGAATACTTCCAACAAATTTGAAACCGTTGCGTGATCATGGCCCATTTACAATGAAAGAACATGACGGCGCTTTAATATTTAAATTAGTTTTAGTTAGATTTCATAGATGTCGCTGTTAGTTTAAGAGTGTCGTGAACATTAATTATTTGTGTCTGCTACGTCCTACGTCACATCCGATCACACGACACTCTGACACAACACCGAGCGCTAGTGCGCAGACGGGCGAGGATTTACAGGCAGTATGATTTGAGACTCGGTCGGGATCGCACAGGCGTGCTACGCGTTCGGTGAAGTGTCCTACTTGTGCTACCTATTTTGCTACTTTGATTTTATCACTGATTATTTAAAATAAGTTTGGAATAAAAGTGATTGTGTTATTATTGGTACTAGTGCCTTTATTTTCTTCGCCCGACAATCCACGCCTACCTACAAAGTGCGACTTAGTGAGATCATAGATCCAATTAATATCGCTGATGAGGACCATGTTCCTTCAAACAGATAAAAGTTCAGTAGGTACCTACTTCAACAAAACTTCGTCAACACGGAGTAGAAAAGGCATTAAGTCCGTCTTTGTAGTTTTTTTTCATACTTGTGCATGAAGTTTTAATAAATAAATAAAAGGATAGTAATAAATCTTCTATTTAATAGCACTTTTTTCTTTAAAAACCACCTTGTTCTCTAAATTACTAGGTCAGCCACCATATCATCGACGTGTGCTACTGTAAATACATCACAGCATCGTTGTTATTTGTAACCCCCGAACAAAAAAAAAGAGGGGTGTTGTAAGTTATACGTGTGTATCTGTGTGTCTGTCTGTGGCATCGTAGCCCCTAAACGGATGAACCGATTTTGATAAAATTGATTTCATTTGAAAGATGTTGTTATACACACTTACACTCTCGGTGTTCTTAGCCATGTTTCGAGAAAATCTGCTCAGCTGTTTAAAGATCATCACCTCTTTTCTAGTTGATGAAGGGAAATAAACAACTCCCACAGGTCTGGTCGATACGAAATTTGAAATCTTGGTACTTGTCACCATGAGTATCGCCAGGGGGGAGGTTGCGACGGCATCCCTCTCCCCCCAAATAGCTAGGGTTTTTTTTTATTTATAACTTTCCTTGTTTTCGTTAATCAGCGAGAAGAGGCGCAACACCGAGAAGGAATCGAATGGGGTAGGCCTATGCCCAAGAGTGGGACAGTCAAGGCTAATAAAAAATAATATAAGTTTAAAAAGCATGAAATATAATAATAGTCTTATACAGTTATTTTTAAGTAGCGTCGGGGGACCGCTAAGTCGACCGCTTAGCACAATCACAAAACAAAGCGGACCCCCGACGCAACAACGCTTGGATTAATTTATTTTAGGTTTTTTGTGTCGTATTTTTTACTATTTATATTATTGTGAAACACATTCAATCAGTAAGCTTCTGGAAAAACCTGTCAGGCTTCAAAAGTAGATGTTAAAATAAAACAGCATTAAGTTACATTAAAACTAATTTATTGTCTACAGAAAATTATTTACACCACAGCATAACATGACATTTTGTATATTTAGTATAACAGATAGCCTGTTACATTATACTAAAGGAAATACATCATGGTATCTAGCAAAACTTATTTACAGAAATACAGTCCGCCATTTTGAAAAAACTAGTTTTGGCGGCCAGCGATAAAACATATCCTAACTAATATTATAAATGCGAAAGTAAGTTTGTTTGTTACCTTTTCACGACTAAACGGCTGATCGGATCTTAATGAAATTTGGCTAGAATATAGATTTCAACCTGAGGAAGGACATAGGCTATATATCATCACGCTACGCCCAATAGGAGCGGAGCAGCAATGAAAAATGTTGCGGAAATGGGGAAAATGTGCCGCAGACGAAGTTGCGCGGGACAGCTAGTAGTTTAGTAGTCATACTTGGTGTCTAAATAAATAATATAATATGTCAATCAACAGAGTTAATAATTACAAACAAAAAAAAACAGCGATAAATCTCGTAAGTTATACAATTTCAAGACTTCAAAAACGTGAAAAATGAAGCATTTTACTAAATCTCGATAGACATTATATGTTTTATCGCTGGCCGCCAAAACTAGTTCTTTCAAAATGGCGAACGGTATAGGAGTGCCGGGTCCATACAAAAATATCGGAACCGTTTTGGCACACAGACAGTTTCAACCTGGATTATCATATAGGATATCTTTTATCCCGGTCGTGCGACCATACGTGACAATGCCCGAGCTCCTCCGCGGGAACAACCTAGTCCTACACACAAAGTCACGGCTTCCCTCCATCGTACATGTTCCTGACAGCTCGCAGCAGCGCCTGCAGGTTGTCGCCGCTCTTGGCGGAGATGCCGATGACATCCAGGTGCGGGCGGAGCTCCTGCAGCGCTCGCCGAGCTGCCTCCAGGTCCAGCTTGTTGAGTGCGATGCAGGCGGGACGCTGCAGGAGCGCGGCGTCGTACTGCGACAGCTCGTGAGTGAGGCTCCGGTACTGCTGCAGCGGGGAGGCGGCGCCGTCCAGGAGGAAGATCAGTCCGCGGCAACGTTCTACGTGCTGGAGGAACTGGATGCCTGCGGGTTGAAGGGTATATGAGAGATATAGCCAGAAGAAGAAGGCACTTTTCCAGGAAATAGTAGAATAGGGATGATAACTAATATACAAGGTGTTGTTTTAAATCCTCGTCAAAATCCAGGATGTTGACACAAAAAACATAAATAATCATTTATATATAACTAGCTGTGCCTGCGACTTCGTCCGTGTGAACAGTAACGAAAATTTTTTTTTTCGTTTTCATTTTAATTCGTATTTATTTTTCTAAAATAGAAGTAGCCTAAGTTACTCCTTATTAAATCAGCTATCTGCCAGTGAAAGTCCCGTCAAAATCGGTCCAGCCATTCCAAGACTTAGCCGGAACAAATAGACGGACAGGCAGACAGACAAAATTTGTTAAAATAGTTATTTCGGTAATATTTACCGTATATACATTCTTATGCATGTAGTAAAAAACGGTTATTTTAATATTACAAAAAAACACTTCAATTTTATTTATTTATATGGATGTATAGATCGCATTAGTCAGTGATCGTGTAGCTCGAGTCATGAACCGAGGAGCTCCGCGACACGACGAACAATATTAAACGAAGGACATTTGTGTCGTTTGTAAGTTTAATTTGAATGTAATAGTATATTGTGTATTAAGGGCGGTAAGTAAGGAATTACGATCGAGGCTCTAGTAGAAGCCCGAAGTCGAAGACTGAGGGCTTTCTGAGTCGAGGTTCGTAATTCCCGTACCGCCCGTGAAACATACAATGTTTTTCATCACATTTGCGAGCTAATAATTATGAATATACACAAGTCAGCACATATTATTACGAAATACGTGAACTGATTTGCGGATGGCGGGCTGTTTGCCCACACCACAGATTATACAAATGTTTTGTTCAGAAACGTTAAAGGCAAATACTTACCTAGGTATACAGCCATGACGGAGTATAAAAAAAATAACAAATTCGACGTTTTGATACAAAAACTATCGATTATTTAGATTTTAGAACATTAGTTGAGTAATTAAATAACATGTAGCGAGATTGAATGAAATTCCTGTTTAAATAACATTTTAAGTCAATTTTTCAATTGCGTGTAAACTCCTTGCTTGAACTTGCATGACCTGTGTGCTGTCATGCTGTGCTGTAAATAAAAAAAAAAATACTTTCCGCCCTAGGGTTTTATATGGGGCATTACAGCCAAGTTAACCTGTATGTTATGACACTGTTTACGTGCAAGTGTGATGAAAAATGTTATTACTTACCTAAACCATAGTTCTTGTGTGAGCCGGGAATCAAACCCGGTAGATCTGCTATCGCTACTTGTTCGTAGTCGTCAAACGGTACGATGCCTGGAACAGGAATTATTACAAATTCACACAAGCAGCATTACTATATCGACAATACGGATGATGACTGGGTTAAAAAAAACGAAATTCTATTTAGTCCGTCAGTCAGGTCATCATCTGCCTGCCTTTTCCCAAACTATCTTGGGGTCGGATTCCAGTCCAACCGGATGCTGCCGAGTACCAGTATTTTAATAAAGCGACTGCCTATCTGACCTCCACAACCCAGTAACTGGGTAATACGATACCCCTTGGTAAGACTTGATGTCAGGCTTTTGGCTTCTGACTACTCGTAACGACTGCCAAAGATCTACAAATGTCAGCCGGGACCAACGGCTTAACGTGCTTTCCGAGGCACGGAGGAAACTCGGTATGTAATTATGGTCACCCATCCACGGACCAACCTCGGCAAGCACGGCTTAACCTTAAAGATCGACCCGTGCGGCTGTTATTATTTAGCCACGAGCTCCTCCCCCTCCATCAGTCAGGTAATACAAAAATATTAGACACGCATTTTTTGTTTTATCTTATTTAAATTTACATAATTAAAACGCATTAAAGTTGGAGAGTGGGGGCTCACTACGTCACAAGTAGGTATATACTCAACCGTGACGTCATGCGCCATTTCAACTCAATATATCTTCGTAATTTTATGATAAGGTTCGTGAAAAAAATAAATAGTGTCCGATACTTTTTAATAATTTACCTGAAAGACAAAGAAAAGTCAAAACCGGCCAAGTGCGAGTCGGACTCGCGCACGAAGGGTTCCGTACCATTATTTATAAAAACGAGCAAAAAAAACATTAATATACTTTAAACTTATATTATACTAGCTGTCCCGCGCAACTTCGTCTGCGTCACATTTTCCCCGTTTTCGCAACATTTTGCATTGCTGCTCCACTCCTATCGGTCGTAGCGTGATGATATATAGCCTATGTCCTTCCCCAGGTTAAAATCTATCTTCTTGCCAAATTTCATTAAGATCCGATCAGCCATTTAGCCGTGAAAAGGTAACAAACAAACAAACAAACAGAGTGACTTTCGCATTTATAATATTAGTATGGATTAATATTATACTTTTTTTTATGGGAGCCCCCTTAAATATTTATTTTTTTATTCTGTTTTTAGTATTTGTTGTTATAGCGGCCACAGAAATACATGATCTGTAGAAATTTCAACTGGTTACCTATCACGGTTTATGAGATACAGCCTGGTGACAGACGGACAGCGAAGTTAGCGAAGCTTAGTAATGGGTCCCGTTTGACCCTTTGGGTACGGAACCCTAAAACAGTTATCATTCCTATTGAAAACATTGAGCGCACTCGGGTCCGCGCTTGCCTAGGATGAGTTTCCTCCGCGTCTCAGAAAGCACGTTAAGCCGTTGGTCCCAACTGTCATTTGTGGATCTTTGACAGTCGTTACAGGCAGTCAGTGGTCCGAAAGTCTGACAACCATTCTTACCAAGGGGTGTCGTAATATCCAGCATTAACTGGGTTGTGGAGGTCAGATAGGCAGTCGCTCCATGTAAAATACTGGTATTCAGCTGAATTCGGTAAGACTGGAAGCCGACTCCTACATAGTTGGGGTTAGTGGCTGATGATGTTTTAGGGGTGTGAGGGTAACAGGTATAACAGGGTGTAAAGTTCTTCAATACTTCTTAGACAAGAGAGAATCCTCCGAGCAGGTCAGGTATTCCTGTGTGGTCTTAAGAGGGGACTCTAGTCGGTTATTGAAAGTATTTGATTTGAAGAAACTATTGCCGTCGCGCTGCGCCCGACCAAGCCCCCGCAAAGTGCGAAAGGGACAACTGTTGCTCAGGCTGATTTTACCTACAAAAATCTTGACCAAAAGATGTTTTGTATTCCGCTGTTTTCTTCTTCAAAACTAAACTGATCTAAATAATTCTTATATCAAAATTTAGAGGAAAGGTATATCTATGCTTCCATTATTTTCTTTTTAGTTAAAAACTTATCTAATTTGCCTGATAGTCGCCTGAACATGGCGGTAAAAACGGACTTTTTTTCGGGTTTTTAGATTGTCATAATTCTTTTAGTGATTATGTTTAAAAAAAAAATGAAATAATAGGGGCATGTATTAGTAAGACCTAGATTTTTTGGAAAAAAAATCATTGCTCTAGACGCATTATCCACGAAGAAAACAGCGGAATACGTTTGTATGGAGAAACACCGACTAGAGTATCCTGTGGAAAACTGTGCTTGCGAGTTGTAAAACATGTTAGTTCCTCAATAGCATCACAGATGGCGCTGTAGTACGTTATGTAGGTAGTGTCGGTACAATGTGCTTACCGATGTGCGGCCGCAGCGTGGTGAAGGGGTAGGGCGCCACGGTGGGCCGCGCGCGAGTCAGCGCTCGCAGTAACGTGCTCTTGCCTGTACACATTACATAACAACTGTTTACATTATTGTTTTTTGGATAGAATAGAATAAAACTTTATTGTACCTACACCAAAAATCAAAATACAATAGGGGATGATCACATTTTTGTCCGCCAGGTAGTTTATTGAAAAGTATTGGACACGTATTTTTTCACGTGGTCATAAAATTACGGAGATATATTGAGTTGAAATGGCGCATGACGTCACATGTAGGTAAGTTTTATACCTACTTGTGACATAGTGAGCCCCCACTCTCCAACTTTAATGAGTTTTAACTAAGTAATTTTTTGATATTTTCATAAAATAAAAAATACGTGTCTAATATTTTTGTATTACCTGTCTGACGGACAAACTAGAATGTCGTTTTCTTTACCTAGTCCGCACCCCTATTCATAAAATTTGGTGGAATGTGCCTGCATCAAAACTCTCAAATTCTCCGATGATCCAAAGTGTCTAGTATGAGTGTCATGTAGGAACTTGAAACGTTGTTTGAGATAGGAGGGCGTTGTGGGATTAAACAGAATACTGTAAAGAAGGGATAAAATATGCGCATTCCGGCGAAGGCGGATTGGCAACCACTTGAGTTTAACGCGAAACTCTGAGACATGATCATATTTGCGCAAACCAAATATGAATCTGATACAAACATTTTGGAGTCGCTCAAGCTTATCTAGCTGCACTACAGTGAGATCTGGATAACAGGCATCAGCATAGTCGAGGATTGGGAGAAGAAGAGATTGAACAAGCGCAGTTTTGGTGGCAGTTGCATCTGTTAAGTGCATCACACACAGAGAACATGTGCGGGTCGGGCGCGGGAGACGCGCGGGACCCGCTGTTTGTAGTAGCGGGCGCCCGCACCGACCCGCGCGCTTTGTAGTAATGGGCTGAGTGATGATTTTTCTGTATGGATGACTGCATGACAATGACAAAAAAATATCGGTGACGGGAACAATGACAAAATCATCAATGATTTTTATTTGGGTATTAGATCTCGTCACTTCAATTGTGAGTAGATACTGAAATGATCGCGGAACGGCTTAGTGAAATTATCATTAGTTATTTATGTAGGCATGGGTCGAGTTTGTCACTTAGCCGCGGAATTCAACTTGGCATGGAAGGGTATTTTAAGGCAGCACATTTCGCACACAAACGTAAACTACGCAAGTGCAAGCATTATTGCCGTTCCTTGCGCCATGCGCCAGTCCCGGTCATTGTCATTTTATCGGAATATGTGCGTTCTGTGACTTCTGTATCGCCGATCGCGCAGCATCGCAAAGTCGCAATTCACACCGCAGCGCCATAATGATTTAAAAGCATTGATGATTTTGTCTTTGTCATTGCATGATGAAATGATTTTAAAATATCGATGATTTTTACATGTGACATGATATCGGACTCATCTCTAGCGCTTTGTCGCCCGAATGTCGTCCATGTAAGAACATGAAATACAGATGCCCGACACCCGCGCCCGTCCCGCGCACGAACCGCGCCCGCTTTCTGTGTTTGATGCGCGCACAGTCAACACTCGTTAATCGGACACAAAAACTTTTAACCAGTGCCAGTCAAAATTAAGTTAAATGGAGTTTTCTCAATTAAAAAAAAAATGGTTTGAGAACGCCTCTCGCGTCGCACGGGATGTCGGAATGTGTCCCTGCCAACCTGCAGAGTGCTGACTTTCTGAATGTTGTGAATGTGAACTGACCTGCATTAGGGAAGCCTATGAGCCCGATGTGCGCCATGGATCGCACTTCCAGAGTGTACACATTGGTCTCGCCCGTAGCTCCCAGCTCAGCCACGCTCGGAGCCTGCACAACAGAAGTACAGCTACTTATACAAACTATTAACGTTGTCACTTAGACAAACATCAACTTTATTGTGATGTAAAAATAAATTCATTTCAGACTGACTTAAAGCCAATTTAATTAATAAGCAGATCTAAGTCACGTTCAAAACCTGTCAAAGACATCACTGCTATGGAATATTCTGACAGTACCAGCCAAATTGGTATGTATCAAATAAATAAATCTTTTCTTATAGTACAACTAGCTGAGCCCGCGACTTCGTCCGCGTGGAATTAGATTTTTTCTAAAATAGAAGTAGCCAAGTTACTCTTTTTTACATCAGGTATCTGCCAGTGAAAGTCCCATCTATCAGTCCAGCCGTTCCAGATTGCAGAGAACAAACAAACAGACAGACAAATATAGTAAAAAAAAATATTTTGGTATATGTACCGTAACATTAATATGCATGTAGTAAAAAAAAAATATTACAAACAGACACTTCAGTTTTATTTATTTGTATGTAAAGAAGACAGATTGTTGAAGGTAGGTTCATGTACTGGCGTCTGTAAGGTTATGTGCAAACCATAGTGACCTCCATTAAAGTTGCAAGAAGGTGCCCTTCACGCGCATCGTCAGTTCGAGCCTGAGCCTTGCTGTAGTTTCAATAAGGTCGCTATTGACTCACCTGCTCGGTGTCCGTGAGGAAGAACTTGTTCCCCCTGCCCCCCGCGCCGCCCCGCGCCGCTACGAACATCATCCCTTCGGAGTTCAGGTCGCCAACCACTCGCCCGGACTCATCACGGATAATTGTACCTAAAAAGATTTTATTTTTAATTACCCATTTTAGTTGTGGTATCTCACATAAATCCTAGTCAAGTATCAATTTAACATTGTAACTAGACGTTAGCACATCTCCCATATATACGAAAAAGAAAAAAAAAACATAATAAAAAATTATCATAATATATATTTGTACTCAAATATTTTATGATTTTTCCTGTGTTTTCTACTGTGTGTACATTTAATACTAAGTAAAGGATAACTCAAAAACCGACCAAGTGCGAATCGGACTCGTGCACGAAAGGTTCCGTACCATACTTTAAAAAACAAACAAAAAAAATGCTTCTTTGTATGCGAGCCCCCTTAAATATTTATTTTATTCTGTTTTTAATATTTGTTGTTATAGCGGCAACAGAAATACATAATCTGTAGAAATTTCTACTGGCTAACTATCACATACATTTTTTGATTTATCTTGATTTTTTAACCAACTTCCAAAAGGAGCAGGTTCTCTGTTCACCTGTATGTATTTTTTTAAGTGTATGTTCATTGATTTCTCCACAAAAGGTGGACAGATTTTCAAAATTCTTTTTTTTTTATTGGACCGCCTATACTCTTGAGGTGGTCCCATTGTCATTGTCAAGTCAGCATCTGATAATGGGATCCCAGTGATCTCAAATTTTATAGGCAGATATTTATATTTTTTTTTAAACAGTAATGGAGCATTCCTATAATCTAACTCTGATTGGTCAGTGGATGAATGAGTCTACTGTCTAGAAGAACAAGCTCACCAATAGGGACGGGCACTACAATGTGTTGTGCATTCTTCCCCGTGCAGTCCTTGTTGAAGCCGCGCTCTCCGTGCTTCGCCTGCACGACTGACTTGCAGTGGTTCAGGCTCTTAGACGAGTAGGTTGCCTGAAAGTACTCTTGTTCTTGTAAAAATAGCTAAACTTCGGCCAGTAAAGATGACACCACATTTATTAAATTCTAGAAACAGCTCTGGCATACATCGTTCTCTTGCCCTTGTCCCAATATATTTGAGGTCGGCCCAGCATGTCTTCTTCTTCCATTATCATCATCAGCCTATAATGTTCCCACTGCTGGGACACTGGCCTCCTCTTCCTCTCTATGAGAGGGAATGGGCTGTAATCCACCACCTAGGCCCAGTGCGGGTTGGTTGATGTCACATATCTTTGAATTTTTAGTTCTAGGACATGCCGGTTTCCTCACGATGTTTTCCTTCACCGCTGTCTACTTCCATACTTCTCTGTTACCTGTCATCTCATCGGATACCCCCTTTCTTGCTATATCATCCTTCCCACAGTCCATCCATCGTTCCTTTTTGTTTCATACAAAGCAAAAGTGCCTCTATGGTCCATTTGAAGTAAATGCTGTGAGTTTGAAGCTGAATTCCAACAAACCTGGAAAATAACATGGCCACCGTTTCCACCATCACCTCCGTCGGGACCTGCGTGGTCTTTACACCACACACTGAGGAATGATATGCAGCCGTCGCCGCCTGAGCCACCCACCGCCCTAACCCGGTATGAATCGACGTAGTACTGAACTGTGTTCCTAGTAGACTTCGCTTTCAAACTACGGAGCGGCTTAGGGACATATTCGGAACTAAAAAGTCTTATTTGTACTTGTGAAGTTAGTTTTAACGATTTAAATAAGTTTATTAGTCGCATTTTTTTTTTTTTTTTAGGTTAGGTTCATGTTATGAAACATTCTATTCTATCACTCAATGTTAACTGTCAGAAAGCTGACAGATGACATTGAGTACGTTCCGAGTCAAGTCAAAATCGCTGTTAGCGACCATAGTGCCAAAGCGTTCCGAATCAGTTATTGCGTTATTTTTTATTATTGTTTGATGTGCATTCGAAACTCGAATGGAATGGTGGCCCAAATGTTTACGTTCCAGTAAATCAAACGCGTTTCAGTACCACTGTACCACAAAATGTTAAACAACAGAGCTTTAGATCGCAAAAATATAACCCGACCAAGTGAAATTGCTCGTTACTTTCGTACTACACGTAGGTACTATCACCAAATTGCGTATCTGACCACGGTAAGGACTATCGTTACTTGCAGCGTCCGGCCGCTATAGAAGCGCTTATTAACGCTCAGCTACCAATAGCATCGCAGCATCTATTTTTTGCCGAGTCCCTTGGTGTCGTAAATGAAAAAAAAACTGTGGTCAAACATCTGGGATCATTAACAGAGCCTGAGATTGTGTTTAAAACAATACATGTTTAAAAAACGGTCGTGTATTTTTCGGTCGGGTCTTTTTTTGTTTTACCGCTATTGGTCCGCAAAGTATTTGTGTGGACCAATAGTAATAAGGGTGTTAAACAGATGTCATCGTGTGCACGGGATTTTGTTTGAAAAGTGTCCATATTCTCACTTTCCCGATGGTACTTTGAGTTGATTGAATTTGGGATTATTTGTTTTTGATTGAATTGTCGCTACGTAACATAATAGAAGTACTTTGTTTAGAAAAATTATAATGTTCTCGAGGCGGGAAGTATGTGTACATGTGTTTTCCATGTTATTAACTATTATTATTTGATTAATTCCAGGTTATATCAAACCGATCCTTCTGCCGAATGGAATAAATAACACCTTTGTGGGCTACAGAGCTGAAGCCATCGGGTTCGGAAAGACGAGCGAAGGTACGTTCTTCTTTGACATCTGACATTTCTTCAGACCTTACCTACACTAGCGCCGACGCTGGCAGAATAGTCGACATCGGTTCAGTTGACATACGACAAAAAAAAAATACAATAGCGCCTTTGACGGGGAATCAATTCGATAGCCCCCATTTTAAACATTTGAAGCAATGAATTACGAATCCCTTTCGATTCTGTTAAAAATGGTTTCGAAAATAGGGTACCGTTTACAACTCCCGTATTCAACATACCGTATGAGATAGTTTAGTTTATCTATCTGTTTGATTGACCAAGTCAGTTCATTCCAGCAGCCATAGTGACAAACAACCAAGCTCTCCGAGACGTATTCGTATCAGTTATCAGTAACGAGCAGTGCGCCGACACCTTCGGTGACGTAGTCACGCGTGATGTCCTGTGCACCAGTGGGGAGAACAGCAAGGGTCCTTGTGGCCAGGACTCCGGGGGGCCGCTAATACTGCGGTATTACTCTGGGACCTCCGACTTACTGGTAAGCAAACAAAACTTTCCAACTGCTTGGACCCAAGCCTTTTCTACGTACAAGGGAGTGGGGTGTAATCTACCACGCAGGTATTGTGCGGGTTGATGATAGGAGTGTTTTTTTTTAAAGAAACTATAAACCTACACCGACACGCTTATGTGACACGTGAGTTGTGACAAAAAACCAATAACAGTTTGCCCGACCAAAGTAAAGATTCCTGGTTCGATTTTAACGATAACTGATTTAATTTTAACGTTCAGTTTATATAGTCGCGCTCGCAACTACTAGACCATTGCAACTTACGAACAATTTGTATAAAATATTTCATTTCTTTTGCAGATTGGACTGATCTCGTTCGGCCAATGGCTGCTCAGCGGGATATCCATCAGGTTACACCAGAGTGACATCTTATCTGAGTTGGATCAACAATTTCTTGTAAATTCATGATGTTTTAGCAACGGCTTGTGGTGCCATGGCATCAGAATAAGCATATTAGCCTTTATCATTCCCACTGCTGGGACACAGGTCTACTCTCTGTAATAGGCACGACCTGTTAAAAGTTAACCAATATATAATTGAGAATAAAAGCCGCTTGAATAAATTGCCTATTTTTTTATTGTCTCCGTTTTGCACTAACAGGTTTGTGCGTATTTCATTAAGTTTCTTAATCGTATCAATCGTAAGAAATTTAAATTTCACAGACGGAATCCGTGTTTTAATAGCTCTTCTCTTAGTCGTATCTGCTATCAAATGAAACACTGTTAAGTCAGTGTATGATATTTTTTTTAGTTTTGTTGCCAACCATACTTGGCTGTCACTGACCGACAGATTTTTGCAGTCAATCACGAATCTCTGATCCTCTAAGATGGAGTAACTCAAATAAACTAACAATAACTTAATATTGAATGTTTCTTCGTTCAAGAAGTGATTATTAAAATTGGAAATGCATTCAAAGGTTTTTTTAAGCATTACTTAGGACTGCAAAATCAGACAGAAAAATAACACACTGAAAAGCCTATGTTCCAATACGAAGCTAACAGCTGTCAAACAAAATTGTAATAAAAAAATAAGTCGACGATACAATACAACTCAACTCTATATGCAACAGAATTTTATTTGCAAAGAAATGTTGTTTTATTATTAATTCAGTTGTTAAACACAATCACTCGATATGAATATCAGTCCGGAGCATTTGGACACGGTCTGCGAGGGCTGTCTGAGCCTTGAACGGCACCTCACTGCGGAAATCACAGATCCGCATATTAAGAAATTGTATTACGAAATTCTCAACATTACTGTTCAAGTAAGCACAAGCACAATTAATAACTTTTATTTAAAAAAAAAAATCTTTAAAAATATAGCTGTTTTATAGTATTATTTGGAAATTGCCATTCATACAGCACTCATACTCACACGTTAGAATTTATCCTCTATATTGTCCCTATTATGTTTCTAAATAATTATATTTAGAATAAATAATATTTCTAGACGCTTTAAAATTCATTTTATTTTAAGTGAAAACTTACGGCCAAAATATTAATTATATTTTCTTCAAGTGCCTTTAGAAATGCACTGCTGACCTCGTTTAATATGACCTACTTAATCAAACTTGTATGGAATCAATAAAGGCTGAATGCAAAGGTGGCTCTTTAAAACATTGCTCCTATTTCTCTCGGAGGGGAAGGCAGTAGTGAACAGTATAAGTACCTAGATCTTGCTATTTTTTTTTTCTAGACCTGTCTGATAGTGGATGTGTTAGTTATCAGTTTTTGAGCATTATAACAACATTAAGTCAATGTAGGGTAAGCAGAGGTCTACCCATATTACACTGGGTGAGTTCACAAGGGCCACGTACTGCGTAGCATGCAAGGTATAGTTAAGTATATTTTAAGTTACTTTGTCGCATTTTAGGGTTTAATATCTGTAATGGCAAAGGAACTATGTGAATAAATAAATAAATAAAATCTTGCATTATGTAAAGGGTGAGCCTATTAACGGCCTATTACCATGAACTGCGGTACAAATTCAAACTCCGTGGCTGCCACTGAGAAATTCCTTATGAAAACCGTAATAACACTTTGGGCCACATGGGAATCAAACTCGGGAGCTCATGTTTAGCAGTATTGCTTGCAACTACCAGATCAACAAGGCAAGCTGTACAATAGGGGTGCGGACTGGGTAAAGAAAACGACATTCTATTTTGTCCGTCAGACAGGTAATACAAAAATATTAGACACATATTTTTTGTTTTATCAAAATATAAAAAAATTACTTAGTTAAAACTCATTAAAGTTGGAGAGTGGGGGCTGTCACAAGTAGGTATAAAACTTACCTACATGTGACGTCATGCGCCATTTCAACTGAACATATCTCCGTAATTTTATGACCACGTGAAAAAAGAAAAAATATGTGTCCAATACTTTTCAATAAACTACCCGACGGACAAAGAAAAAAAAATGTGATCATCCCCTATTGATTGACGTTTACAAAGTGCTGCACCACTGCCTAGTTTGAATAAGTTATTTGATTTTGATGCAATCGCTGCGCCCTATTACATGGGATTACACTAAATTCCTGTTGGGTTGCTTAAGTTTGAATTCTCTAGAAATAAGACTGATCGGATGACTGTTATATTTAAAATTCTAGAGGGATTATTGATGTTCCTGATCTGCGTAACGAAATCTGCAATCCGTCTCCCAGACAGTTAGGCTGCCTGTCTATTGAAACGGAGCAGCAGAGAAATCGAGAAATATTAACTAAAATCAAAATATTTTATTTTACATAGGCCTACATGGGCACTTATAAAACGTCAACAAAAGGTGCACGGTTCAGGTTGGTCGTTTCCTATGGAAAAGAACCGGCAAGAAACTCCATGGTTACTCTTTTAAAATCATTTGGTTGTACAATATTTGAAGTTACAGCGTTAGTACTTAAGTATACTATAACCAATAGGGTTGTATAAAATTTCCCCTCCGTCTCCACTCTGCTATCCTATTGGTTAATATTTCCGTTTCTCGGCGCCGTTTCAATGGACAGGCAGACTGACTTGGCAGAAAACACCATTTACTGGCTGTTCCATCTTGCACACTCCAAGTCACCTATTCATTGGACATTAGCCGCTATTAACGCTCTCCTGAACTCAAATGCAGATCTTGATATGTTTGTGGATGAATGAAAGATGATATACTGTCAGAATGTTTGTAGTTTAGTGAGAAAAATGCATGTCTGTGTTAAACAAATTATATTTATAAATTTTGTAATTGGCTTCGGCAAATGTATTAAAATTGAAATAAATAAATGTTGTTGGCAGGATGTAGACAGTGTGACTCTGCGACTGTGTCTGACGTGCAAAGCGAACATCCTCAAATACTACGCCTTTAAGAAGCAAGTGGAAGAAGCACATGAAATCCTGAACAAGTATCTGGTAAGGAATGATGACAACACCAGGGTAGCCTGTGAAAAGTTTAGTTTTTTGTGGTACAGCACTAGGGTGCCAACATAAAGATACAGGTTTTTCGGTTCCGATATATCAGTGCAGGTCGGTACTGATAGGTACTGGTCAAAATTCATTGTAGAAACAGGTAAGTCTGTTCTTAGTGATCATCATATCTTCAAGTTCGTCGGACGATGCGTTTTTTCTCCTCGAAAGTGTTCAAAGTCGGTGGTCACAGCTGTCACAGTAAAAGAAAGAAATATGGATCCTATTATCAATTATTTCTTCAAGATATAAAGTTCGATGAATCCAAGTTTCATGATTATACTAGGATGGCACCAGAACACCGTCCGTCTGTCTCATGACGACAGGCCGTGTCGATGGCGCGTTTGTGTTCCACGCGCGCCTCAAGGAGATGTCAGCGATAGGAAAGGGTCCGAGAGGGCCGATGCCTGCCAGGGCTGCGGGACAGAGAGAAAGAGATACCGTGGCCCTTGAACACAAAGGGCTAATAAGGAACATGGATGGGTTTTAGTCAGTACAAGTCTGACACTCCCTTCCGCTCCGCTCAGCGCGGGGGGAGTCATTTGATGATTTCACATCCGGAAAAAAAAAAGGAAACCAGAAACATTTAACTACTTGAGTATAATGCAACATCCATTCATTAAGAATCTGTGTATGTAACTGGCATGTACACTTGTACAGCCCATTTTACCCGACGAAAGACTACCATAAGGTAAGTAAATAATATTTATTTCACATTTTCACATTCACATTTTTAATTTGTCAAATTATAAAATAACATAATATTACACTTTCATAAATGTAATTCGTACAGTAACAACAAATCAATTGGACACAGTTGCCGGTTTTCGCATTTAGAAAACCATTAACTTTTGCCCACGGCTTGGCTCGGGTTTGTTTAAAATTTGACAATAACACGAACACGTGGCTATCTATTATCATTATAACGTTATTGTTGTTCTCGTCGGAAACAGTCCTTTTTTTCGAGATGAAAGGTACCCTATGTCCGTTTCTGTACACCTGCCAACGTATATGTAAAATTTCAGGATGATTAGTTTATATAAATATATAATAAATATTATATAAATATATAAAAGTTAGGAGTTCTCTTGCTATGCATAAACTAATATTATTCTTTTTTATTTTCAGGTTGCAACATGGGAGTCAATTACTTTAGAAGCTTATAAAAAATAGGAGTATCTACAGTAGGGCAAATTGTACATGAGGTAATCGTGGCAAATGTTGCAATATGGGAGGAAATGCATCTTTTACATGTGCCTATTCGTTAAAAAGGCATATTGTACTCCATTGCTAATATTATATTAATATTTAGCAATTGCCTCACGTCATCGATGGTACAGATGGTAAATACGTACGCGTAATCTGTCCGATGAAATCAGGATCACAAGCAGTAGCTGATGCAAATTGTAAGCTTGTCATAGTCGATGTTGGAGGCTTTCCTTTAGAGGTTCAGACTTGTATCGGTCTTTGAATGAAAATCAAATTGATATTCCAGAACCCGATTACAGATACGTGAGTACCTGGTAAATAATCATTTACCAAATACTTGAGTACCTGGTAAATACTCAAGTATCTGTTCTTTTTGTGTTTTTAGTTGGCGAAGCCTATCCATTACAAACATATTTATTGATACCCTTTGGAGGCCGTGAATTAACAGAGGGGCAACATTATTTCAATGGGCGGTTACCACGAGTAAGAAAACAGTAGAATGTGCATTTGGTAGATTACATTCAAAATGGCGTTTACTATCGAAGTGCATTGAAACCGATATTTAATTCAATTGAGGTGAAAATGTGTGACTTGCGTAACATTATTATTGACAAAGAGGGTTTTGATAGGCACTTGACCTCTGCTCAACTCTTAACACAAGAATGGCACAATCAAAGTACACCTTCGAATTTAGCAACAGACGTCGGAAACATTTTTGTACAGTATTATATATCACACACAGGCGACTGTTGTACACTTATGAATAAAATATGTAATTATAATGAAATAAAAACATTTTTTTTTACCATCATATTTAATTTATAAACTAATCTCCTTCCAATATTTATCTTTCACATTTCTGTTGCTGTGTTATTTATGTGTTTTGTCCCACGAAGGTGGTTTAGCAAATACCAATGCCATCAAAACATCGCAATCCTCATGTGACGATTTAAATTGAGTCAGGCGACGAGGAAACATAACATGAAATATCCCCTGTGAACACATGGTCCGACTGCTTATTCCGATCAACTGGACCACGTGATTTTTTTTTTCCTTTTGGTCCGATTCATTGGACAAAGCGGAATCACAAATTCTCACAGTCCGATCGATCGGACAACGCATTTGACCGATTAGCACCGACCCGCACAGACTCGCCAGGACCGTAAACCTGGTTCTTTATGTAAGCACCCTTAAGTTCTATGCAACCTCAAATGCAAAAATGCCCCGTGGGCCCCGCGGTCTGCTGAGCGTAGGATCCTGAGTTCTACAAAAAGTGGTATTGGGTTTTTCTGTTAGGATTTCCTCAGTAGCAGCCCGCAGTTTGGGAGCTGGCGGTATGGAGCCCCCGTGCCTCGGGAGGTTTAGTTTGGGAGCTGGCGGTATGGAGCCCCCGTGCCTCGGGAGGTTTAGTTTGGGAGCTGGCGGTATGGAGCCCCCGTGCCTCGGGAGGTTTAGGTGTTGGTCCTGATCTCTCTCTGTCGTGTCGGATTACCGTCCCTTCGGACTATGAGGGACAGTAGGTACACACTTGTTCACTATAATGATTATGTCCCTCGCTGCCGCCGTGAATGTTAAACTTGAATAAAAATTATAAACCGTATTTATAGAAATTCTCCCATAATGCGAAAATATACATAAGATTTAAGTTTTTTTTTTCTTGAACTGCAAAGTTTCTCCACTGGTGATTTTCATATAAAAAAAATAGTTGTATAAAGAGATACAGATTCAATTTTTGTATTTGGATGTTTTTATAACGTAAACATATAGAGTAGTTGATTCAGTACATACAACTTTAGTTCTTAATTCCGCCACCGGATGCGCTGTCTAAATTCTCTACAAAATTGCAACTTCAAGCAAGTGATATTTCAGTATATGGCCGTTAAAATGTATGTAATTGTACCTATTTTATAATGTAGAAATTAAAGTAGATTTTCCTAAAACACATAGAGAAAAATAAAATTCCTTAAAGTTTTAATGGAAACTGATCTTATTTTGTAGGTGGTAGAGTTGTTTTCCAAAAAACCAACATATTAAATTGTAGAGAAATCTTATTGTCCAAATCTTTATTATAAAATGTTTAATGCATGCCGTGGCAGCTTTTAAGACTACACTGTAAAATGTAATAATAATAAGAGAACTTTCACATGTATTTTTGGCTCCTTTGTTGGTTGTCCTTAAATAAATAAATAGGTATTGAAAGTTAAAACGCCTGAAAAAGACACAAAAACGAACTTTATACATATGCATTAAAGTTCCTTGTCCAATAATGGTAGTTGAGTGTAGCTGGGCGTCGTATACTGACTTTTGGCCATCTCTGCAGCTGCCGCGCTTCCCGAATACGAATAGCTTACGGCTGCGCGCGCTGCTGGCGAGCTAGACGCAAGTGGGGCGGCGCCGCCGGCGGGCTGCGCCTGCTGACTCGGATGCTGGTAGGTACTGCGTGGAGTGTGTCTCGGTGTGCTGACTACTCATAGAACCGACGATAAATTGAACAATTATGTCTAAATGAAGACGAATACATTGCAAAATATATAACGCTAGCTGATTCCGATATGCGTTGCAATGCACGTGTCCCTACCCACTACCACCTACCTACCTATCACCTACGTACCTAGCTACTACCTACCTATTTTCTATAAAGTATTAGAAACCATTTAAAAAAATGAAATCGGTTATGGCGTTCTCAAATTATGGCGGGACCATTTGATGAAAAATATCTATGTGAGGGGTTCATAATCATGGGCTGCGGGTTGTTCGAAAGAGATACCGCGGCCCTGGAACACAAAGGGCTAAGAAGGAACATGGGTTGGTTTTAGTCAGTACAAGTCTGACACTCCCTCCCGCTCCGCCCAGAGCGGGAGAAGCCATTTGATGATTTCCCATCCGCAAAAAAAAAAAAAAAAAAAAAAGGGTTTCATAATCATGTAAGTACTAAGTAAGCGGTAAGCGTTTTCGCGATCGGTCAATGTGCCTTACACCCCGTATTTTGACATCGTCATTTCAACCGAAAGACGTTCACCGCTGGACATAAACTCCCCAATTGTCGCCGCATTGACTGGTACGACTCGCATCCAGCGGATCCCCACAACCTTCACCAGGTCATCGGTCCACCTAGTGGGAGGCCTTCTAACGCATCGACTTCCGGAGTCGCCATTCCAGAACTTTTCGGCCCCATCGGCGGATCGGCCATCAGTTCTGCGAGCAATGTGCCCTGCCCACTGCCACTAAGTTTGGCAATTCTTCGGGCTACGTCGGTAACCTCGATTTTCTTCCGGATGTCCTCATTTCTGATTTGATCACGCAAGGAAACTCCGAGCATAGCCCTCTCCATTGCCCTTTGGGTGACTTTAAGCGTTCTGATGAGGCCCATTGTGAGCGACCATGTTTTCGTTCCGTATTTTATATCTCCAAATAACAGTCAGTAGTAACAATGTGTAACAGTCTTTTGGAGTAGCCACGTTTTCAAATGGCTTGTCGATGTTTCGATATTTCTATAAAGTTCTTTCAAACAACCAATAGTTATTGTTGGCCTAGCTTTTCCTAGCGGCTTCTCTCTCGTTATGTACTGAAATTAACCCACGGGACCGTTTCAAATGTAGCCTATATCACTCGGGGATAATGTAGCTTCCCGTTAGTGATAGAATTTTCGGAATCGGGACAGTAGTTCCGAAGATTATCCCCTACATTTAAACAAATATTACCGCTCAATAATATTAGTTTTTGAGTACATTCGTGATCCGCCAAGTACCGAGACACACTGACCACTAAGTATGTTTTCTGAACGTGTATATAAGGTCCCATTAGAACACATGAACAAATTTTAACTCAGCAGCTTTCAGTACGTCTAACCAAAGATATCCAAACAAAAATAAACACTCCCACCCGTAAAGTGACAGCCCACCGCAAACCGCCAAAGTGCATTCAGCTCCTTATTTTGAATTTTCCGAGAAAACTTTTAGGGCTCATTTATGTAGACGCGCCGCACGACGCGTCGCGTCTGTGTAAATGAGCCCCTAAAGTCACGGACATTATCAATCCGCCCTTGTATTGCTGTTTGTTTTTATATTTTTATTTTAGCTGCATTATTTACATTAACTCAACGGGGCTAAAGCATAACAGCCGCTTGGGTCGATCTTTAAGGATGGATGACCACCCATTCATACCGAGTTTCCTCCGTGCCTTGAAAAGCACGTCAGGCGTTGGTCCCGGCTGTCATTTGAAGATCTTTGACAGTTGTTACAGGTAGTCAGTTGCCCGACAGACTCATAACCATTCGTACCAAGTATCGGGTAGGCGTTGTATTACCCAGTTCTAACTGGGTTGTGGAGGTCAGATAGGGAATCGCTCCACGTAAAATACTTGTATTCAGCTGCATCCGGTTAGACTGGAAGCTGACCTCAACATCAGGGCTTGTTAACGTTACCAACTAACAGAATAATAACCGTTACTTAACGTTAATTTCAATGTGATACCTAATTAACGTTACAAAAATATAACGTTAATTGATAACATTACTTGTAATTTAACGTTAGAAACAATTAACCTAAAATACGATAATAACGTTACTTTCCCGGTAATTTAACTAAAACCCGGTCACATTCAAGGTTGTGTGTGGTGTGTGAGATGCTAAGTTGCTAACCATATACTGACTCCCTCAACCACCACCGACCACAAACGACAGGTCTTCAAGCCATGCGGTTTCGTGCAGTGTGGACCGCTCGGCACAGGCTGCCTCGAACAGCCTTGTTGCTTGCGTCTGACTGTCAAGCCAGTGCTCTGCCTTGCTTGCATTTACCTTCTAAGCCCGGCCCAGTATTATTGGTCTTCACAATGTCTAGGCGAACGCATAATATGTCCATAAAGCTGTAGGGAAGCTCCAGGCGAATTGTGGATAGCCGTTTGGTGATGTTGAGCTCCTCCAGTATGAATAGAATAGTTCGTTATGTGCACAGAAAGTAGGTTGATGCATGGATTCATTAGTTCTCATTGCAGTCATGGTATACGTAGCAGACACAAACAATACAAGGTGTAAGACCCCACTATGCCGTCAACCAAGCATTCTGTACATTAAACTAGTTACTCTATGCAGAAATTATTGCAGGGAAACGACTTGTTTTTGGGTGAAAAATTTAGTTATATGGTAAAAGTCAATATAACATTGAAAATTAAAATCATTGTGCTGATGGATGCATTTAATAGGAAACAGGTCATGTAGGTATTTCAAGTAAATTTGTCTTGAAGGTTGCAAATTAATATTTGAATTTGTGCGTGGATTCCCTCCGCGCGGAAAAAGTGAAACTAATACTACACGCATGCGTTCGAGTGCCACGCATTCACACTCGCTCTGTCTTTTTCTATTCCACATCCATGGTAGCGTTAAAAAAAATCTAAACGCTTTTCAAACCTACTGCAAATTAAATAAGTTGGACTTAAACGTCTCCAAATGCTATGTCTGTACTTTCACCCGCAAACCACACCCTTTATATTTTCCCTACAAACTTTTGGATACCCCAATAGAAAGGGTCAATGTCATCAGGGCCTTCGGGGATACTTTTGACTCGAAGCTTATTTTCGACGCCCATATTAATAATATTGTCAGCAAAGCGTCAAAAGCTCTAGGTTTCATTTGCAGGGTCTCATCAGAGTTCAGTAGCCTCAAAACTATCAAAATTTTATACTGCTCATTCGTTCGTAGTCACCTCGAGTATGCCTCTCAAGTCTGGAACCCTAAATACAATATATATATCGCACGGTTAGAGGGCATACAGAGAAAGTTCTTAAGTTACATTCAATTTCGTTCCAAAATTTATCTACCAAATTACTTTAAACGATGCAAAAGGTTTCATATTCTTCCTTTATACGAACGGAGAAAAATCTCCGACTTGGCTTTTCTAATTAAACTTGCGAACGGTTCCAGCGATATGCCTGAGTTGCTGAGCAAGATAGGGCTGCGTGTACCTTGTTCGTTTCTGCGTAAATCTCGTTTTTTGCACATACCAACGACAAGGACTAATTACAGACAAAACTCGTACATGATTAGGGCGAGCCGTGTGTACAATGCTGCTTGCCAGGAGGTTGAGATCGACATGTTTAATACAAGCGTGCCTAAATTGAAGAAGACTCTTTGCAACCACTTCTTCGACAACCCATAACCGTTGCATTGTGTCAATATGTGTTATTTTTTCTTTAATGTTTTTGTGTTTACTAATCCTTACCGCTGTTTTTTAGTTTAAGTCCTTTTTTATTATTATTAACGATTCTTTAGCTATTTGTGAAAACTTGTAATTGGCCATATTATTGTTGTTAACGAAATTATTGTGTCTGCCTAGCTGTAAGTTTTCCGAAAATAATCAAATAAAATAAAATAAACGTTTAACTCAAACTTGTTGGAAGTCGGATAAGAAATTTCACTTAAACAAAAAAAGTGATTGCAATGACGGGGAGAATGACCTTCGGCTTCGGTAGCGGTCTATTTACACATTATATTTATGACATCCAAATGAATGCTAAAACCTTGCTCTATTGGATGTTCATGGCTCAGAGCTTTGAAAATTGTAACTGTTCACATTGTACACTTGTCAATTTTTCACACTGCAAAAATCTTTCGTAACACCTTTTTTGCAGTTTTGAGATATACGCGTTTTAAAGTTGTTTGTGTCCTTATTGCACGACAAGCGACAGTTTTTACCGAAAGCATTTTCGGTAAAAACTGTCGCTTGTGCCATTCGATGACGTATTTCCGCAGTATATTTATGGCGGGCTTTTTCAATTATAGAGCATGGATAATGAAAGTTGAGAGGAGTATTATTTCAAAACCTATATTCTTGTATTATTTATTTATTTAGAATCTCCAACAAAGAATGTACACAGACCATGTGAAATAAATTATGGACGACAAAAGTATCACGTAGGTAAACTCCTTCACCTACAGGAGACCACAGCATGCACAATAGAAATTTACATCTAAGCTGACACATTTAAAATACCATTAAAATATATTTAAAAAGTTCAAGAGCGTTTATGCCTTACGACATTTAAAACAAACTTTCAAGGCCTTATTTTCCGAAATGACGGAACCGATTTAAATAAAACTTCATACGAATAAGCAGGATACATCGGTCTAAAAAGTTACTAAAAACATTTTCGATAAATAGTATTGAAGCTAAATTAGACTGACATTATTTACTCATAGAAAAAGACATTTCGAAAATATATCGACGGCACGGTTGGCGCAGTGGTAGAGCGATCGACTGCTGCGCTGCGTGTCGCGGGTTCGATCCCCGCACGGAACAAATATTTGTATGGCCTACAGATAGTTGTTCCGGGTCTGGCTGTTTGTGTATGTGAGTTTAAATGTTTGTAAACGCACCCACGATACAGGAGAAATTCCTAGTGTTGGGCAACGTTTTTTCTAAACAAACAAACAAACATATTTTAGTAACTTTTGGTTGATATTAAATAAATGAAGAATAAAATTAAAATGAACAATTAGATAACCTAAAGACATTTTTATACATTGCAAGAGATTCTCAGACGTCAATTTTTGTTAAAATTGGTGTTATGACCAAGGATCGCATATTCGGATGCATATTTACCAACAGTGCTATTTTTTGCGGCAAAAAGTATAAAAGTATGGAAGCGGCTTCTTTAAATATCATTTTTTATCCCGGGATCATGAAGTTTCTTAATTTTTCCTTGTGCATAAAATGCAGTACTCACAAGCGTAATAAATATTTATAATCTATTTAAAACAAGAATGTTGATAACTTACAAGTAAAAAAACACTACAACTATTACAATTTTGCTTCTGAATATTATCAAATAGGACAAAATGGTGAATATGACTGGGCGGGCATAACTCATTTCGAGTTAAACAATAAAATGAAAAAAACACCTATTTATTTAAATAATTCGGTTCTATTCTCGTACTGACGCACGCTCCATACAAACAACATTCAAACTTTAGGTAAATATGCATCCGAATATCCGAGCCGAAAAGTTTTGGAGTGGCGACCGCGAACCGGAAGACGTTGCGTTGGAAGGCCTCCCACTAGGTGGACCGATGACCTGGTGAAGGTTGTGTGAATCCGCTGGATGCGAGTCGCACGGGATCGGTCAATGTAACGACACTTGGGGGAGGCCTATGTCCAGCAGTGGACGTCTTTCTGCTGAAATTATATCCGATCTCTTGTTATGACAGTTTTATAGAGGACATGCGATGTGTGTGCCGCTTAGTGGCAATAAGAACTAGTATGAATATCTTCTTTCTCCTTCTTCCAGCTCAAATCATCACAAAGTATCCCATCACTGAAGCACTCACCCCCACCTACCACCACGTGTCCTCTCAAGCGAGAAGACGGGGACAGTGGCACACTCCTGCACGTCCCGCTTGCTTTCATCAAGGTTGAGGATGTGGAGGAGTGCAGCGAAGGCGACGGGGCTGAGAGGGGTGGGGACTTTGCGGATGATGTGGACAGTCGGGGTGGGGACGAGGGGAAGGATTTTACGGTACGTACAGTTTGACTACTTTATGCGTTTTCCCAAATGTCCTTTCTTTGAAACTAGCTTTTGTCCGAAGCTCTGCTCTGCTGTACGACATGTCCATTCCAAGACAACCGATTACCATTTTGATGTTAGTTGTTCATTTGTAGATGGCGCTGTAGTACTTTTTGTACTATATTGCTGTAGTACTTTTTGTACTGCCGCTACAAGTATGTTTATAAGGCATTGTTTTTATTACAATTACAGGCAGTATTAAACCAAGATCTCACAGCACCAAACACTTTAACTTTAAGCAGTAGTCATAAGAAAAGGAATAGTATTAATGAAGACGAACATTTCGACGCTTCCGACGAGGAGCCGCTCAACAACAAGAAGCGGAAGAAGAGCAGGGAGGGAGGGAGCGGGAGGGGGAGGACCAAGAAGAAGGGGGGAGACGGTAAGTGTCACCATATTATATCTGACTTAAGTATACAGGTTGCACAAACTGACAGAACAGCCCCCGTATTCACAAACGCTCGGATTCAGTTGCTAACAAAAACTAACAAGGCAAACAAAAACAAAAACTTTTACTTTCTGCTTAAGCCCATGAGACAATCGCATGAGTTTATGTATGATAAGCTGTTTTATTATTTTTATTATTATTTATTTATTAAACGACATTCTTAAAAAAATAAAACGTGTGGGTCGAATACAACCACCTTCTCGAAGTTGGTTAAAGAAGAAGCTGTTATTTTGAAATTACAAACAGACACTTCAATTTTATTTATTTGTACAGATATTTATATACAAGACAATGCTGATGATGTTGATTTACTTCTACAGTGTCCCCTAAGATCGACCGTCGCAAGCACCCCCTGCCTAAGAAGGAGAAGCCAGCGGGCGTGGTCCACAACCAGAGGGTGAGAGACAAGCTGCGCAAGCTCAACGTGCCGGAGGGACAGCTCGAGATGTGTGTGCTCACCTGGGACGAGGTAACCTCGGCTAAAGGGCGATTCCCCATGTCCACCAGTGGTGGACAGGGTGGGTGTGTGCTGTTATAGTAAGGAGAGTATACAGTATGTTAGGTTAAACGAGGGCATATTGAGGGAGGGTATTCAGTATTCGATTCTCGTCCTAAATATGTAAAAATCTTATAACGTATATAGAAGAATTTTTAATGTTTTGTTTAGTGCCTAGATATTTTGGACTGTCCTAAGCCAGGTAAGTTTAAAGTATGAAGGGAAAATGGATTATACCTAAGAGTCATTGACCCGCTCACATGTTCTGCGATAGTATTAAGTCGCTAGCACAAGGGTGTATACACGTTTCGTGACATTTGCGAAAATTTTGGTATGGTTCTGTCTGTTATTTATCAGTGTTTTTTTTGTTTATATTTTTATTAGTATCATGTTAGCATGTACTATTATGGGTTTGAATATGTCCGTCGTTTAAACTAACATACTGTATAAGAAGACATCGGAGGAATTATTTTTTTAAATAGCTGTCCACCACTCGTGGATATCGGGAATCAACTTTGCTAAATTATACAATGTGGAAGACACACCGATGCGGAACCGAGTACCACGTATTCAGTACATCGTTCTGAACCCTCCACATTAAAATATCTCTCTAAAACCTATTACAAAATTGATATTAAAAGAAAGGAAAAAAAGTGAACGAATTACGATGGGTGCAGCCAGAGGATCCAAAAAAATGCAAATTTATTTTAATAAACTAATTTATTACTGTATTACAAAGTATTGAAATTACGACTAATTATACTAAAGTGTCAATTGGTCGGTGTCAGATCCAAAAGTGCCGCTCCACGTTTCTAAGTTTCTATGGAAAGATTCGATTGACGTCAATTGGTCACGTTATGCTGAGCTTGCGTTTCGTGCCCGTAGGTGCCGTGTGCAATGTGTATGCAGGTATGCCGATGCAGCGATCTATTAAGGTTGGCCATGCGTAACACCTCCCCCCGTAGAACAGCGAGTATCGATGGACTTGTTCAAGATGGTCGCTGGTAGACATCCAGGGTCAATCCTTATTTGGCTTGGGTTGATAGTGCGTGGTGATGGGATTGCATAGGCGACTTCAGGGTTGCTGTTGAAGTTTTCTGTGATTTCTCTGGATGCTTTTCTTATGCGTAGCCGACGATAGATTAGAGTGGCGATAAGTGCGCATGTACCGGATAGCGCGAGGTACATGGGTATAGTGGTGTGGTAAATGACGGGATCGGTGACGTCATCTAAATGTACAGGCAGTTGCGTCGCTATCTCGTTGCTAAGGGTGTGAAGTTTTTGTAGATTTGGCGATATTAGGATGAGCTTCGGATAATTTTCAGGCTTCGTCTCGTTGTATAGGGGCATCTCAATGATCTTCACGACATGTCCTTTGATGTGGTCGTCAGTGTTGGAGATAGTGAAGGCGGGTGTTCTCAGGTTACAATTGAGGGGAATAATTGCCAAATAGCTGCCTCGTAGGGTCCGATATTGTTCTTGACCGCAAGACATCTTCACTTTTGTTGGTACAGGAAAACTTAGGGTATAATGCTTGTCGTCCAGGGTTTCCAGGGCTTCGGTGGTGAGAGCTACGGGTGTCAGCTTGCAGCTGGGTTGAAGTTCTTGATGGACTATGAGATGCTGGATACAATCTGGTTTGCTCTGGATTTGTAGGTTGGCTGTTGACTCACAGAGATATATGGAGTTTACCTTCGGACATTCTGTCTCTATGTACCTAGAGTCTGAGCTAGAGAGTGCTACGAAAGGTGAGGGTGGTATAAGAGTTTCGTGGTTTCTGTTAGGAACAAGGGAAAGTTTATACAAATCGTATGTGGAGGAAACAACTATCGGGACTTTTATAACTACCACTATCTGCTTATTAGAATAGAAGTAACCTAGTTTAATCTATATATATAAAAGAAAGTCGTGTTAGTTACTTCACTTATAACTCAAGAACGGCTGAACCGATTTAGCTGAAAATTGGCAGGGAGGTAGCTTAGAACCAGGAGACGGACATAGGATACGGTAGGGTAGGGTAGGTAGGTAGGGTAGGGTAGGTAGGTAGGGTAGGGTAGGGTAGGTAGGTAGGGTAGGGTAGGTAGGTAGGGTAGGGTAGGTAGGTAGGGTAGGGTAGGTAGGTAGGGTAGGGTAGGTAGGTAGGGTAGGTAGGTAGGGTAGGGTAGGTAGGTAGGGTAAGGTAGGTAGGTAGGTAGGGTAGGGTAGGTAGGTAGGGTAGGGTAGGTAGTAAGGGTAGGGTAGGGTAGGGTAGAGTAGGTAGGTAGGGTAGGGTAGAGTAGGTAGGTAGGTAGCGTAGGGTAGGGTAGGTAGGATAGGGTAGGTAGGTCGGATAGGGTAGGTGGGTAGTAAAAAGTGCATTGCAACGCATGCTGGGTACAGCTAGTTATTTCATAAAAATGCCTTATTTCTACGTCAAGGATTTCGTCATTAGCATATAAAATCCTTAATTTACCTAACATATACTTAATTTCATCTGAATTAAATAGGGAGTACGGGGTACTCAACGCACGAATAAATGTTAGGGTGTTCTCTAAACTTCGTAATTCTTCGTAAAGATCTTCTACATTATCTCCTAAGATAAACAGATGTTGGGCCAGATGGGCGTATTTAACTAAATCTGTATCCCTATTAGCGTTACTTTCCAAAATTAAGTTTAGTGCTTTGTTCATCTTATCTTGATTTGAAATTATACTATCTATTATTTGAGAGCTACGTGAAATAAATTTACTATTTAAACTAACATGGTTATTAATTTCTAATTCTAATTTATGCTCATTATTACGTAAGGTGTTTATGGCGTTTTCGTATTTAAGTGCATCGGTGTAGTCTAAATTACCAGAAATTGATTTTATTACAGAACCCAAACCGTCGATAAGGCCTCTTTTACTACGCGTTGATTCAAACATACTAATTTTACTAATAATTAAATTGATTTTACTATTGAGATGTTTCAGATGAGGGTCGAATAGGAATAAGGTTTTATTGTTAACTAGGGGACTTAATTCAGCCATCTGTGTTTTTACCACTTCAATTTGAAGATGGACATTCTCTAAGTCTATATGACTTAGGAAAGAGTGGAAATGGGAAACGATCTTTGCCGCTCCTAATTTGAAGGGAAGTAGTCCTGGTCCATTGTCAAGTGATTCAACTGTTATCTCTTGTCCTTGGGCCGGATGTAGGGTCATCAGCCATAGTATTATCCTGTAACAAAGTGGGATCTTTAGGACTTCGCTTAAGGCGAGATTTTGCTACTGGACCGCGTTTCTTCTTCGTATAGATGTGGATTGGAAGATCTGCGAGTACAGTATCTTGCGTATAACGCGGGGCTAACTTCTGTCGAGACGCCATGGGATTGCGTACAAAGATTTGCTGGTCAGGGGTATAGTCCTTCTCGGGTTCTCTGTCCTTGTTACGGGTTTCAGTCAGTTGTGTCCTGTCATGTAAGGATGTCTGGTTAATAAGGTCGTATACTTGACTCATTCGTTTCCTATGGTCTTGTGAGTACTGTTGCAGTAAGTGTTCAGATAGGTCAATATCTATTGGGTCTCGAGGGTCAAAGTGTCCAGTTATCAAGTCCAAAGGTCTACATTTTGTGAAGCTATGGATCGAACTATTGTCCGCTAAGATGGCATAAGGCATAAGATTAACGACTGGTTCATTTCGTCTCTCTAATTTCAATAACCTAAGATGTTCTAAAATGGTAGAATGGAACCTTTCTACTATGCCATTGTCGTTAGGGGAATGCGCTAATATTTTATGGTGAATAATTTTATGAGTTCGGCTGAATTCTAAGAAAATCTGATTTGTGAATTCAGGGCCTCCGTCCGTGACAATAGTCAATGGGACCCCATGGTGGGTGCAAAATACAAGTAGAGCTTGTACTACACTTAAAGCGGTGCTATCTCTAAGGTGATAAGCTTGTGCATACTTAGAGAAAGCGTCTACAATGGTAAGGAATTTCTCTGTTTGAGCTGTGAACAAATCTAGATGGATAATTTCAAAAGGTTTACTAGGGGGTGGTACAATGTTGAATCTTTGCTTGATGGGATGACGGTCGTACTTAGCCTGACCACAGATGGTACACTCATTTATGTACTTGGAGATGTGTTCTTTCATCTTAGGGCAGTAGAATTTAGAAGATAAGGCTAAGTAACATTCAGTGATACCGCGATGATTTGTTTTACCTTCGTGGTATTTCTTTATGATGTCCTGTTGACGCAGGTAGTCTTTAACATTCTCTAATTCAACTTTAGTTAGAACCATGTTCATTGAAGAGCTTTTGAAGTTGACTTGAATTATGGGGATTATTTTATACATGGCCAGAGGAGGATGGATGATTAAACCGGTTTTGACTTTAGGGTTCACATATTCTTTGACTGCATTAATAACGTCGTTAGTCAGGTTAGACTCGGATAGTTGAATGGTGGTTCGGGTATGCGTTTCAAATGGCTTACTCACTGTCGGTCGTTTTTTAATATCACCTACAAGTACAAAACAGATTTGTCTACTGAATTTATTTAAGGGTTCGTCTGATATTGGCACTTCTAGAATAGGGGCTTCGTTACCAGTGTGAACAGTTGCTGTGTCAGAGTTGTCGAGTATGTCAAGGTTGTTTGTAGGGGCTGTCAGTGTTTCAGAACCTACTGTTGAGTGAGGCTTTTCAGATACATTTACCGCTATAGACATGGCGTCCTCGTTGTTGATTTCAATGCGGGACAATGCGTCGGCGTTAGTGTTCTTTTTGCCTTGCTTGTATACTGTAGTAAAATTGTATTCACTCAACTTAAGTCTCCAACGTGTGAGTCTGGAGCCTGGTTCTTTAAGGCTCATAACCCATTGTAAGGGTTTATGGTCTGTAACTATCTTAAACTTTCTCCCAAACAAGTATGGACGAAAGTATTTAGTAGCCCAGACTATGGCTAATAACTCCTTCTCGATTACACTATAGTTAATCTCACTGGAGTTTAATGTTCTAGACGCGTATGCTAAGGGCTTATCTTGCCCTATAGGCCCTTGAGAAAGGACAGCTCCTATGGCAAAGTTAGATGCGTCAGTCGTAAGCACAAATTCCATAGAAAAGTCAGGGTACTGCAGTATAGGGTCGTTAGTCAATAGTAACTTGCATTTTTCAAAACAATCGATGTAGTTAGGGTCATTGAAGGTGATCTTAGAACCTTTCTTGAGACATTGCGTCATGGGTTTCGTAATGCGCGCAAAGTCAGGAATAAACTTCCTATAGTATCCTAACAGGCCTAAAAAGCGTTTGATCTCGGTAGCTGTCTTAGGAATAGGGAATTTCTGGATGGCAATGATCTTATCGGGGTTAGGCTTAATACCGTCCTTACTTATTACATGACCTAAGTACGAAGTTTCAAGCTTTAAAAACTCCGACTTATCCATCTGGATCTTAAAGTTTGATTCCCTTAATCTCTTGAATACTTTTCCTAAATTTATCATGTGTTCCTGTAAGGAGACACTAAAAACGACTATGTCATCAAGATACACGAGACATATAACATTTTGGAGGTCCCTGAGGACATTGTCCATCACGCGTTGAAACGTGGATGGAGAATTTTTGAGACCCATGGGCATGCGTAAAAATTCAAAGTGCCCATGTTCTACATTGAAGGCCGTTTTGTGAATATCGGCTGGGTCCATTTCTACCTGGTAAAATCCACTTGCAAGGTCTAGAGTTGTGAAGTAATGACAGTTACCAAGTTTATCTAAGATGTCGTTAATATTGGGGATTGGGTACTTGTCATCGAGGGTTTTCTCATTGACTTTGCGAAAATCAATGACTATGCGCCATTTAGTCCTTCCGGACGCATCAGATTTTTTTGGAACTACCCAGATGGGTGAGCTCCAGGCTGACTGCGAGGGACGGATTATCCCTTGGTCTAACATTTTGCTAATCTGATCCTGAACTTCCTGTCTGTGAACAAAGGGATATCTATAGGTCTTAGTATAGACAGGTAATTCGTCGGTGGTATGAATACTGTGCTTTATCTTATTGGTGAAAGTTAGAGGTTCACCGTCGATATAGAAAACGTCAGCATATTGTGCACAAAGAGATTCTAAGTTAGCTCGTTCTTCAGGATTCAGATGGTCAGTGCGTAGTTTTGATAATACCTCGGATACGCGATCGCTAGGCTGATAGATAGTCGCGCTTTGCTCGTTAAAAAGTTCCGCGGTAACTGGCCTATCCATTGAGAAAACTACATCATGTTTAGTTGGATTAATTATTTCTATGATGCCACGGTTATTTTTAACAGAAGTAACACAGCCGCGAATAGTGCAATTGGAAATAGTCTGCTCTGATATTATTACGTCACCATCATGAAGATTAATGGGGACTCTAGCTAATTTGGATGAATTAGCGGGTACTATGTCCTCGTAAAGATTACAATTACGTGAATCATACATTCGCAGGGGATTAGATGAATTACGTGTAACAAGAACCTTATTCTTTAAATCTATATTAGACTCCAACTTTTCTAGTAAATCTAAGCCTATTAAGCCGTCAAAATAATTGAGGAACTTGTAAATGTATAGGGTAATGTCACAGGTTTCTTTAAATTCCGGGAAGCACGGTATAGTAATGGAATAATTATTACGAGTTGTCGCGTGGATGTTAGTGACTTCGAAAGGCTCATAATTACACTGGATATGATGATAAAATCTTTCTACAACGTCCGGGCTAATAAAAGATAGGTTCGCACCGGTATCTACTAATAGTTTAATGGGTGGATTAGCAATCTGAACGAATGGAAGTTGTCTCTGGGTTTGCAAGTTAATCTCTATTTTGGTTTGTCTGATTTCGGGGCTGTATGAAAATCCTGGCCTTCAGCAGACATTCCTTGGGCAGGTGTTCCTTCAGGCACATTCTGATGTTCCTCTACGTGCACAGGAACATAATCACTATGAGCTAGTGGCTCATACACAGGTTCGTAATTGTAAGGTACGGGGTAGAACTGGTCGTAATAGTCATTATAGGCATAGTCAGGGTACTCATAATAGTCGTAAAAGTCTACTTCGTTAACATTCGTCTCACGAGTCTTAAAGTAGTTACTGGGAGATGGATTTCCTTGTTGAGTCCAGTCATGTCCTGTCGAAGGTCTCGGCATAGGTTTGGGAACAAAGTGGCTTACACCACTCATGGGCTTGGGGCCATTATTAATGGGCGTGTAACCAGGCCTTTGTTGAGGCAATCGGAACACGTTGCTCTGGGGCCTATAGTTAGGCGGGGGTGCGCTTAACATTTGTTGGGTTCGCGTGGGACCGCGATTGAAAGGCACTTGAGGTCTCCAAGCTTGCATTGGCCTTGGCGGTTGTGGCTGATAAAAACTTTTAGAGGGACCGGGCTGATTAAACGGCGCTGAAAAAGTGACTGGCTGTGGAGTATGCAAATTAAATGGCTTAATCTGATACGTACTGGGATTAAATGAAGACGCAGACTGCACAGGTCTCCGCTCCGGCAAATGGTCGTTACGCTGCTGTAAGTACATGGTGTTAATTTCCTCGTGCACAAACTCGAGAGCCTTTTCAATGGTGTCGGGTCGCATGCACCTAATACGCGAGCCTAAAGGTTCTTTTAGGCCACGAACGAATGCCTGTAGGGTTAATTTTTTATATAGTGCCCGTTTGGCTTCGATGGTAGTAGATATGGACTCATGCAGGGTCACATAGGTCATAATTGTGCTAAATAAGGTTTGGCACTTTTCGTAAAATTCCGGTGGTGATAAATTCTTTTGTGTTAACAGGGCCAGATCATTGTATAAGGCGGTCTCGTCCCGCTGGTCCGAGAAGTTATTAATCAGGGCGTTTCTAATACCCTGCCATGTTTCGGGAATGCCGTTTGAATTTATAGTGCGAGCGGCATTCCCGGTAACTTTATTAAGTATGCCGTTCAACAAGGATAAATTACTTAGTTCGTAACCTGGCTCTGCCTTAACAAATTGCGCGACAAGTTGGTCACATAAACGTACAAACCGCGTGAGCACGTTCGGGTTCCCGTCGAATTCGGGAACGAGGCGTAAGGCCTTGTAAACTTGATCTACCAAATCGGTACTCATTTTGTTAGTTAAATTATTCTCTATAATTAAGTAAGATTCTACACTTTCACTATCTTCTAATATAGTATCTAAATTCCTATTCGCATCGATTTGCGAGTTCCTATTAGAAATACTCGACTTAGGAGTCCGTGATATACGTGGGTGAAAAATTTTGAAAGTTTAATAGAAACACTTGAGGAAATTAACACAAAGGAAACACAGAAAAAAAAGGAAATTACACAAAGGATACTAAAACATAGGAAGGCGAGCAACTCTAGTAGATCTAGGTACTTACCAAATCTGCATCTCTCTGTGGTATCGATATTCGGATACTCCCCGTAGCCGCACACCCGTAGGTTCGAATAGCCCGTTGTCGGTGATCGATTCACTGAATTTACTGGACTATCCTACCGACTGCGCCATTTACGATGGGTGCAGCCAGAGGATCCAAAAAAATGCAAATTTATTTTAATAAACTAATTTATTACTGTATTACAAAGTATTGAAATTACGACTAATTATACTAAAGTGTCAATTGGTCGGTGTCAGATCCAAAAGTGCCGCTCCACGTTTCTAAGTTTCTATGGAAAGATTCGATTGACGTCAATTGGTCACGTTATGCTGAGCTTGCGTTTCGTGCCCGTAGGTGCCGTGTGCAATGTGTATGCAGGTATGCCGATGCAGCGATCTATTAAGGTTGGCCATGCGTAACAAACGTGGAACTTTCAAAAAAAAAAACAAGACCAACAATCAATCCAAAACAAACTTTATTTGAATGGGAATAGGTTGATTTTACGTGGCATAGGGGTGGGGACGCATCGCTATTTCCTGTCGCGGCATACGAGTCGGTTTTACTGCCTAGTCGCGTATATAAATGTTTCACATCGAAAAAAAAGCTGTTCCCTACAAAAGTGCAATACCTACACTTTATTTTTGAATTATTGATTTAATCTTTAACTCTGGTTGCTCTTGACTTGCACGTATTTCTACATCGTTCTCAAATATTTGTAATTCTTAACATGAATGATGTAACCAAGGTTTTGTAACAATATTATGATTTAAAAGAGTGCCCATTGAGTTTCTTGTCCATTCTTTTCCATAGAGATCTACGCTTTGGAATGGGCAACTACAGTACTTTCACAAGTTATTATGCCTTGTGACTGGGACTGTAGCTTCATTATTTTTATATTTTTTGACATTCAATAGTACTTGTGTTGAGTTTGCCGTATGCCATTACATCCCAGAATTTGATCGTTAGCAGCTACACTATCGAATGGTGTATTAATACTTACAAGGTGTGATCGATTCCTGGCTAGGAATATTGATTTTTCAAAAATTCTATGATACACATTTAGTTTTCGTCAAAATCGGTATCGAGCCTTTACTCAATGTTTTTCGCTTTTTCTCATGGTTTCTGATTTGGCCATCCACGTCCACTTGAAATATCCATCCTATATCATTATAAAGGGTGTAAATTGACACTTAACGAAGCCGAAAGGCACTTATTCTCCCCGTAATTGCGTCATTCTAGTTACGGAGATATTTGAGGTCAAAGTTCCAACTATGTCACAACTTTTTTTTAAATACTTGTTTTGATGGTTGAAAACTTACTTGAAATACCTCCATGACCCGTTTACTATTCAATGCATCCACGAGCACAATGTTTCTTGGAATAACAATAGATAAAAACCTAACTTACAAATCCCACATTTATGCCCTATCCTCCAGAGTGCGAAAACTGATTCATGTAATGAAAAAACTCCGCGACTGCACGCCTATTGATGTACTGCGAACAGTTTACTAATCACTCTGCCAGTCAATCATGCAGTACTGCATCTGTATTTGGGGACGGGCCTGTAAAACTACATTTATAACATTAGAGAGAGCACAACGGGCACTGATCAAGGTTGCACTAAAAAAACCTTTCAGGTTCCCCACCGACCTTATTTACCAGGAGTTTGAAGTTCTTAGGGTACGACAAATGTTCATACTTCAAGCAACGCTTAAGTATCACGCAACAGTAAGAAAACTCCCAGAATATAATAACTTACTAAACAAACGGGTGTTCAGAGTACCTATACCAAATACAAAATCGCAACTAGCTAGACGCTGTACAAACTATTCCCATCCTAACACCTACAATAAAGTAAGTAAAATTTGCGACTTACGAGACTCCTCAACGACCACCTGTAAAAAAATATTAAGATCAGCCCTCCTTAAATTGTCATACGACGACACTGAAGCCTTGATATAACATATAACAGCCTTACACACTCACACTCACACACATCCACACACGCACACTCACAAGAACACAAACACACACACACACTCACACTCACCATAACACAAGCCCAATATATGCAAACATTGTTTATATTTTAATTTTATTTTTATTACTTAATGTTCATATTGCGTTCAGAGCACATTATAAAATCACTCAAACGTCCTTACTTCATAATGCTAATGTTTTATTAGAAACTGTTGTATTTAAATGGTTTAATTTGTATAATTTCGCACTCCTGAGCCACAAGACACAAGCGATGCTTAGTTTGTGGCTCACCGATTTGTATGCCACAACTGTTATGTTTCTTTTATGAACAATAAACTTATTATTATTATTATATTATAATGTTTTGAATTATTAATGTTACATTGAATTTTACCAGAAAACGAGAATTTAACCGGAAAAAAAAAGTCGTTTCCCAGCAATAATTTTTGAGTAGACTAGCTTATGCCCGCGGCGCTGCCCGCGTGGAGTTCGATAATTGTCCCACGGAAACATACTATCGGGTTAAAAAGCATCCTATGTGTTAGTCCAGGTTATAAACCTACCCGTGGGCCAAATTAAATCCAAATCCATTCAGTAGTTTTTGCGTGAAAGAGTAACAAACATCCATCCATCCTCACAAACTTTCGCATTTATAATATTAGTAGGATAGCGAGAGGATGAAAAGTAGAATATATGATTCGAGAGCAAATTATTTTTACCTTGGGCGATGAACTTTGAATCCCTCGCTGCGCTCAGGATTCTACGTTACGTTCTTCGTTTCGCTCGTGGTGCAAAGTAGCGCCCTCACCGTAAAAATACTATTTTGCTCCCTTGTCATACAATCTTCTATTGCGTGGGGTGGTTACTTAGTTTGAGGTACAGAATGCTTGGTTGAGGGCATAGTGAACTGCGGGTTGTTCGAAAGAGATACCGTGGCCCTGGAACACAAAGGGCTAAGAAGGAACATGGATGGGTTTTAGTCAGTCAAGTCTGACACTCCCTCCCGCTCCGCCCAGAGTCGGGGGGGGGGGGGGGTCATTTGATGATTTCCCATCCTTGAACCTTGTATTATTTCAGGTGGAAGCCGAGCGACAGAAGGCTCTCTCCAGCATCACGTTCACTCGCCACGAGTACCGCTGTCACGACTGCGTGCTGGGCTTCAACCACAAGTTTAAGCTAACCAACCATATGAAGAAGCACGACCCGGTATGTGCACCTTATACTCATAGCTATAGAGTCGACTGTCGCACATCTCGCCAGTTATGTTTGAGTCCCATGTAGGGGACAATGCTATTACGAGTACCATCATACACACAGACTCCGTGACTGCTACTGAAATTCCTGATGAAAAAATCCAATCGCACTTTGCCCGAACCGGTTATCGATCCAGTACCTCAAGTGCATTTGCGCTATCATCATCTTCCTAGCCTTTCTCCAATTTGATTGGGGTCGGCTTCCAGTCTTAGCAGATGCAGCTGAAAACCAGTATTTCACATGGAGTGACTGCCTATCTGGCCTCCTCAACCCAGTTTTTTTTTTTTTAATTGGCAGGAGTGGGAAATCCCCAATAGTCGAGGTAGTGCCGGACTCGAACCGGCTAAACCACACTCCTGCCCCGCCAGTGTCCCTCTGACGTGAGGATCAGAGACTTTCTTTGCGGCAAGCTTTCGTATCCGCTCGCCCCTCACTCCGGTTGGTCGTGTGTTGCAGAGGTCGGGCGCGCTGTCGTGCGCGGTGTGTCGCGTGCGCTGTAGTTATGTATCCGCTCGCCCCTCACTCCGGTTGGTCGTGTGTTGCAGAGGTCGGGCGCGCTGTCGTGCGCGGTGTGTCGCGTGCGCTGTAGTTATGTATCCGCTCGCCCCTCACTCCGGTTGGTCGTGTGTTGCAGAGGTCGGGCGCGCTGTCGTGCGCGGTGTGTCGCGTGCGCTGTAGTTATGTATCCGCTCGCCCCTCACTCCGGTTGGTCGTGTGTTGCAGAGGTCGGGCGCGCTGTCGTGCGCGGTGTGTCGCGTGCGCTGTAGTTATGTATCCGCTCGCCCCTCACTCCGGTTGGTCGTGTGTTGCAGAGGTCGGGCGCGCTGTCGTGCGCGGTGTGTCGCGTGCGCTGTAGTTATGTATCCGCTCGCCCCTCACTCCGGTTGGTCGTGTGTTGCAGAGGTCGGGCGCGCTGTCGTGCGCGGTGTGTCGCGTGCGCTGTAGTTATGTATCCGCTCGCCCCTCACTCCGGTTGGTCGTGTGTTGCAGAGGTCGGGCGCGCTGTCGTGCGCGGTGTGTCGCGTGCGCTGTAGTTATGTATCCGCTCGCCCCTCACTCCGGTTGGTCGTGTGTTGCAGAGGTCGGGCGCGCTGTCGTGCGCGGTGTGTCGCGTGCGCTGTAGTTATGTATCCGCTCGCCCCTCACTCCGGTTGGTCGTGTGTTGCAGAGGTCGGGCGCGCTGTCGTGCGCGGTGTGTCGCGTGCGCTGTAGTTATGTATCCGCTCGCCCCTCACTCCGGTTGGTCGTGTGTTGCAGAGGTCGGGCGCGCTGTCGTGCGCGGTGTGTCGCGTGCGCTGTAGTTATGTATCCGCTCGCCCCTCACTCCGGTTGGTCGTGTGTTGCAGAGGTCGGGCGCGCTGTCGTGCGCGGTGTGTCGCGTGCGCTGTAGTTATGTATCCGCTCGCCCCTCACTCCGGTTGGTCGTGTGTTGCAGAGGTCAGGCGCGCTGTCGTGCGCGGTGTGTCGCGTGCGCTGTAGTTATGTATCCGCTCGCCCCTCACTCCGGTTGGTCGTGTGTTGCAGAGGTCGGGCGCGCTGTCGTGCGCGGTGTGTCGCGTGCGCTGTTGTTATGTATCCGCTCGCCCCTCACTCCGGTTGGTCGTGTGTTGCAGAGGTCGGGCGCGCTGTCGTGCGCGGTGTGTCGCGTGCGCTGTAGTTATGTATCCGCTCGCCCCTCACTCCGGTTGGTCGTGTGTTGCAGAGGTCGGGCGCGCTGTCGTGCGCGGTGTGTCGCGTGCGCTGTAGTTATGTATCCGCTCGCCCCTCACTCCGGTTGGTCGTGTGTTGCAGAGGTCGGGCGCGCTGTCGTGCGCGGTGTGTCGCGTGCGCTGTAGTTATGTATCCGCTCGCCCCTCACTCCGGTTGGTCGTGTGTTGCAGAGGTCGGGCGCGCTGTCGTGCGCGGTGTGTCGCGTGCGCTGTAGTTATGTATCCGCTCGCCCCTCACTCCGGTTGGTCGTGTGTTGCAGAGGTCGGGCGCGCTGTCGTGCGCGGTGTGTCGCGTGCGCTGTAGTTATGTATCCGCTCGCCCCTCACTCCGGTTGGTCGTGTGTTGCAGAGGTCGGGCGCGCTGTCGTGCGCGGTGTGTCGCGTGCGCTGTAGTTATGTATCCGCTCGCCCCTCACTCCGGTTGGTCGTGTGTTGCAGAGGTTGGGCGCGCTGTCGTGCGCGGTGTGTCGCGTGCGCTGTAGTTATGTATCCGCTCGCCCCTCACTCCGGTTGGTCGTGTGTTGCAGAGGTCGGGCGCGCTGTCGTGCGCGGTGTGTCGCGTGCGCTGTAGTTATGTATCCGCTCGCCCCTCACTCCGGTTGGTCGTGTGTTGCAGAGGTCGGGCGCGCTGTCGTGCGCGGTGTGTCGCGTGCGCTGTAGTTATGTATCCGCTCGCCCCTCACTCCGGTTGGTCGTGTGTTGCAGAGGTCGGGCGCGCTGTCGTGCGCGGTGTGTCGCGTGCGCTGTAGTTATGTATCCGCTCGCCCCTCACTCCGGTTGGTCGTGTGTTGCAGAGGTCGGGCGCGCTGTCGTGCGCGGTGTGTCGCGTGCGCTGTAGTTATGTATCCGCTCGCCCCTCACTCCGGTTGGTCGTGTGTTGCAGAGGTCGGGCGCGCTGTCGTGCGCGGTGTGTCGCGTGCGCTGTAGTTATGTATCCGCTCGCCCCTCACTCCGGTTGGTCGTGTGTTGCAGAGGTCGGGCGCGCTGTCGTGCGCGGTGTGTCGCGTGCGCTGTAGTTATGTATCCGCTCGCCCCTCACTCCGGTTGGTCGTGTGTTGCAGAGGTCGGGCGCGCTGTCGTGCGCGGTGTGTCGCGTGCGCTGTAGTTATGTATCCGCTCGCCCCTCACTCCGGTTGGTCGTGTGTTGCAGAGGTCGGGCGCGCTGTCGTGCGCGGTGTGTCGCGTGCGCTGTAGTTATGTATCCGCTCGCCCCTCACTCCGGTTGGTCGTGTGTTGCAGAGGTCGGGCGCGCTGTCGTGCGCGGTGTGTCGCGTGCGCTGTAGTTATGTATCCGCTCGCCCCTCACTCCGGTTGGTCGTGTGTTGCAGAGGTCAGGCGCGCTGTCGTGCGCGGTGTGTCGCGTGCGCTGTAGTTATGTATCCGCTCGCCCCTCACTCCGGTTGGTCGTGTGTTGCAGAGGTCGGGCGCGCTGTCGTGCGCGGTGTGTCGCGTGCGCTGTTGTTATGTATCCGCTCGCCCCTCACTCCGGTTGGTCGTGTGTTGCAGAGGTCGGGCGCGCTGTCGTGCGCGGTGTGTCTCGTGCGCTGCAAGGCGCCGCACTCGCTCGCCGCGCACCGCCGGAGACATCGCGTCAGGTAACACTCTCCTTGTACAGACGACATCACGTTAACCTACAACTATCTGTCAAGCTTTAATACATTTTCAAGTTTATCGTAAAAGAATTAGGTTTAATGTTTGACAGTTCCAGGTTGCTTGATGTTCGCCAGCACAAGCAAGCAAGCAGCAAGCTTTTATTTACGTTTTTTGCAATTTGTCAGTCAGTGTCGAGCTGTAAATTCTGTCAAGCCATATTTGTTCCGCTCGCGAATCATATTTTAATTAACAAACAATCCGAAACTAACCTGTAAATTGAAAAAAAAACTTAAATAAATTATAATTTCGCAGGCCATCCTGGCGCTTTTACGTTAATTTAGATGACTCTACGTGAATCTCTTGTTCATAGTGACGTGTTGACGTGCTGCCGTGTGTGGTAGCAGTAAGTGTCAGTCAGTAAGGTGTAGGTTGTACCACAGATGGCGCTGTGTGCTATGCGGTGCGACCTCGTCCCGCGCAGACGTGGCAGCCGACCACGTGGCGAGAGAGCACGGAGCGGCGGAGCCGACGCACACGTGTCGAGTGTGTGGTCACACTGCGCCGTGAGTATACTGTTTAGTGTAGTGTAGTGTAGCGTGTGGCGCTACCAGCTCCCGCGCGCACGTGGCGGCCGACCACGTGGCGAGTGAGCACGGCGTCGCATACGTGGCGAGTGAGCACGGCGACGCATACGTGTCGAGTGTGTGTTCTCTTCTACCTACCTCTTCGGGATGTACATGCGCGATGGTTTGTGTTATAGGTCTCTGGCGAAGCTTCGCAACCACATGAAGAATCACCGTGAGCGACAGAAGTGCGAACTGTGCGGGAAGAGCTTCCGAGACAGGAGCTCACTGCGGACGCATCTCTTGTGAGCGATTATTTATTTATTTCACGTTTAGCCGTTGTTCCCGGCTGTCATTTGTACATCTTTGACAGTCGTTACAGGTGGTGGCCTGAAACTCTGACAACCAGTCTTACCAACGGGTATTGTGTTACCCAGTTCTGTGTAGAGGTCAAGTCTAATTGGGTTGATAGGCAGTCGCTCCATGTAAAATACTGCTATTCAGCTGCATCCAGTTAGACTGGAAGGCGACCCCAACATCGTTGGGAAAAGGCAGGCAAATGATGATGATGTATTCGGGGCTGTAGGGGCAAGGGTCGCAGGTGACTTCCTGTAGTTGATGATTACATGGGGGAACAATTTTTCGACGATCGATCAGTGTGGTAACACCCTTAGAAAGTTTTTAGCAAATGTAATTGGCTTGTGGTCGTGTTACAAAAATAAAGTCATCACCTGCCTGCCTTTTTCCCAACGATGTTGAAATCGGCTTCCAGTCTAACCGGATGCAGCTCAATACCAGTATTTTACATGGAGTGACTGCCTATCTGACCTCCACAACCTAGTTAGTACTGGGTAATACGCTACCCCTTGGTAAGATTGTTTGTTTAGGGTTTCAGACACTGACTACGAAAAAAATTAAAACCCACAACATGCTGCTATCTTCAGTCTTATAAAAAATATGTTGACAAATATTAATCAAAACCGTCTTACTACAGGTTTGTTCTTCGACTTATCTAAAGCCTTTGACCTAGTGTCTCATGATCTGTTGCTACAGAAACTGGAAGCAGTCGGAATTGCATAGAGCTACAGTTGATAGCGTCATACCTAAATAACAGACGACAGCGGGTTACCATTACAAAAGTGGATAGAAATAACGACATGTTACCACACTCATCCGAACTCAAGTACAATAGACATGGCGTCCCACAAGGAAGTGTACTAGGCCTAATTTTATTCCTTTTGTAAAATGACTCTATAATGAAAAAAACAAACATAAATGTATATTTTTTGTTGATGATATTTCTGTAATCGTAACAACTGACAGAAGAATAATACAATTGACGATCATGAGACTGACATTCATAACACTATTGACAGATTAATTGAATATCTAAATACATCTTAACAAATCAGTTAATATACAATTTATTAAACCTAATAATGCTAAATACAATATTAAAATGAATATACATACAATTTATGAAGTAACACAAACTAAATTTCTAGGCGTACCTTAGTTCAAGGAATAAACTGGAGAACACATATTGATATGGTTTCCTAAAGAATAAATAAGTTTGTATATGCACTTAAAAAAGTTAGAAATATAACAAATATTAAAACGGCAATAACGTCCTATCATGCATACGTTGAATCAGTGCTCCGTTATGGCTTGATAATCTGGGGACACAGATCAAAATAGAGCATTTATTAATTTAAAAAAATGCATTAGAGCAATATACGGGCTTCGACCTGACAAATCCTGTAGACCGATATTTAAAAAGCTTGGCTTGTTACCGCTACATATACGAAACATGCATGTTTGTGAGAAAGCTTATAGAACAGTTTAGTAAGGCAGATGATTTATATCATCGTAACTGACGAGACCCTCACAGACTCGTACTGCATATCCTTCCAAGAATGGCTTAATATAATAAAGGTTCTATATTTATGTATGTGCGTATGTATAATAAGATACCAAGTAATCTCAAGGCGTTAAATCTGAGATTATTTAAGAATAAATTGCATGAATGGTTCTTTAATCATAGTTTTCGTAGTGTCAAAGAATTCTTGGACAATAAAAGTTAAAAATATGCTTGTGAATATTTCTACGCTTATCACTGTTAAGCAAACTCGTGTTATTGTTTGTATTTTACCATCTTTTTATAACAATGTTTATAAGCAAATAAATATTATTCTATACTAATTCTAATCTAAAAAAAAAAAGTAATATTACACCATTCGATAGTGTAGCTGCTAAGGATCAAATTCTGGGAAGTAGTGACATACGGCAAACGATAGGAAAGAGTTCAGTTTTGATGAAATATGTACATAACAGTAGCAGACAGCAGTAATCAACGAACAACACAACTTTGACATCAGATATTTAAGCTCCGATATAATTTTCGGCAAAATTCTTTTAGGAGTTATCTAAATCTAAACTATAATATTATGAAGAGGAAAGATTTGATTGTTTGTTTGCATTGAATAGGCTCCGAAACTACTGAACCGATTTGAAAAATTCTTTCTCTGTTGGGAAGCTATACTATCCCCGGGTGACATAGGCTATATAATATTTTCAAAAAAATTAGGGATCCTTACTAAAACTCCATTGATGTAACCCAAGGTACAAAAATCACCTTAAATATTCTTTACATCACATGCGCTGCGAAAACTACTAATGATAGAATAAAATAATGTAGTACGTCTTTGCAGAACACATCATTATTTACAAAAAGTGTCGCGACAGCATATGTCTAACTATAATAGTTATGCCACAGTAACTTTCTTTTATTTTAAAAAATTGTTTTTTTAATCCGCCGCTGGAAAAGGCACTGTTTTTGTATCTTGGTATTAATCCTTATCAAAATAAATTATTTCATATTCAAGACTGCTTCAATACCTTTATAATACTTTTTTAATTATTCAATTCGGACATTCCATTCGAAAGATATCAGGAGTTTAAAAATGTAAGTATTAGAAAAAAGTTGCATGGTCGCCGCTCAACCTGCTCACCTTAAGCGATGTACTGTACGCGTCACTGGGGTACGGGCTGTACGGGACGGGAATATTCAAACCTTCTTTATAATTTTCTTTATTTAGTAACCTGACGCAAATAGAAGGGTTTATGAGTATGTATTGTAATTTTTAATTTTGAAATTTTTGTTAAATACCCGTGCGAAGCCGGGGCGGGCTGTGTCCTATAATCATTTATCATTTAAGTTAAATTATCTTTATTTATCCCACAATGTTAAAAAAATGGCCACCCGTGCGAAGCCGGGACGGGCCGCTAGTTATTATTATATATTTCACTTTACGTTCGCAACAATTTCATCAGTAACCGCTGGAAAAATTCAATGCATTAATGATGAGCTGTGATATATTTAATTTAATTTATTAATTTTGTGTCAATTGTTTTATTTTATTCCAATGTTATTAATTGTATAAATAAGTTGTGTGCTGTTTTTAAATTTTAATATCTGATATTGTTTGATTTTAATTTAACGTTTATGGTAAATGTAATGCTATTTTGTTTTTGTTTATATAAAAAGTTGTATTTACTACTTAATCAAAATTTTAATACTAATTTTATGCTGCTGTATTGTTATTGTTAATTTTTGTTGTTACCCTAATTTTTGAATTTTATGTTCAAGCAAACTTTAACCGAGTGATAACAATGTGTATAACCACAAACTGTGCATGTGGTGTTAGCCTTTAATTAATTGTTACACTTATAAATGCAGGTGAAATGATATTATAAATGTACTGTGTAAACAATTGTTGGCTAACCAAATAAATAAATAAATAAAAACAAATCATGCCTCTGGTACCCTTCTTACCCAAACCCCTTTGACAGACTGATGCAGCTTAAAGTGTTGGCAGCTGTACATGAAGGAGATGAGGTCTCCCAAGAAATTTTATGTAAAATATTTATTATAGCAAATAAATATAGTGATTGTTTGTGTTCAGCATCCACGTGGGCCGCAAGGAGTACGCGTGCCCGCGCTGCGACAAGCGCTTCCTGTTCAAGAAGGCCATGCAGGTGCATCTCGTCACGCACGACGCGCACGCGCAGCTCTACTGCCACCAGGTACTCGCGCGATGTAACATGACTATGATACAACTCTACTGCTAGCATTTGTTATGTTATTAACCCCCGACCAAAAAACAAGGGTTTTATAAGTTTGACGTGTGTGTCTGTCTGCTCCTGAAAAGATGAACAGATTTTGATAAGATTTTTTGGTTTCGGTCAAATATAACTCGGTCAAAATGAATAGAATAGCTGGTTTATAAAACCACTAATTATAATCCTGGAATGTTCACTTTCATGAATATTTAATGTTTCTTATTTTATTTGGTCTCGACTGGCTCCAGACGAAAGTCTATGACCAATGTGTGTTGCCGTGATTACACAGGGGTTCGAAACGTAGTCGCTCACAATGGGCCTCATCAGAAGGGTCAAAGTCACCCAAAGAGCAACGGAGAGGGCTATGCTCATAGTTTCCTTGCGTGACCGAATCAGAAATGAGGACATCCGCAAGAGAACCAAGGTTACCGACGTAGCCCGAAGAATTACCAAACTTAAGTGGCAGTGGGCAGAGCACATTGCTCGCAGAACGGATTGGCAATGGTGCCGAAAAGTTCTGGAATGGCCACTGCGAATCGGAAGACGATGCGTTGGAAGAGCTCCCACTAGGTGGAGCGATGATCTGGTGAAGGTTGCGGGGTCCACTGAATGCGAGGCGCACGGGAGCGGGACTGTGGCGACATGCGGAGGAGGCCTATGTCCAGCAGTCAATGTCGCGCGGTTGAAATGATGATCATTTTATTTGGTTATGCGATTGATATACCTATATGCCCGTTTTGGATCGTACAGGGATTTTTAACATTGTATATTTTCTGTTGCAGTGCGACCTGAACTTTAAGAACCGCATGTCGTTGAAACAGCACTTGCAGTACAGTCTGAAACACATCGACCCCGCCAAGCTCAAGTGAGTGCACCGAACTAATATTATACCATAACATTACACCTATACAGCTTTAGTCTTTCCGTAGATCACTCGCCAGTGAGTGGGGTGACACACTTCAAATAAAATATCGAATCAAATCATTTATTTGCTGGAATATGGGTAAATACTTCAAAAAACTGCTTCGGCTTTTCAGCCTATGGAGGCCGAGGGTATTTAGGTGCAGAAGTTGTCGTGTGTCTGAAGCCATTTTGGCTCTTTCAATAAAGCTTGCCACTGTTCTGCAAACTTCTGGTGGCGCTATCCCGGCCAGTGGGTACAGCATCTGTACCGGTGTCGGTTTAAGGCAACCAGAGATGATCCGGCGTTTCATTCACGTTTCATTCAGAGCTGTGTCCACTAACTTAGGATAAGCTGAATGGCTCCACACGGGGCATGCAAAGTCGTTAGCAGAAAAATATATCGCCAGCGCAGTAGTCCGCAAGACCTCACTTCGAAGAGACCAGTCGCCGTAAGAGACTTGCGAGTGGTCACCTTCTGCTCCATATTATTGCAGTTTTTAGTGAAAGTCAACCTCGTCATCATGACATTGTCTATGGCGGCCTTTATAGGTGTGTGCTGAGTACGATGAATAGGCGAACATACGCCTTTGAAGCACTGTGAACTGATAGATGAGCTGGCGAAGATAGGATCTGGGTTGTATCCGCGTTTCCAGCGGCCGGTTGTTTGGCATCATGAATTAGCGTCAAGTCATTGGCCTCAGCCCATTCCTCGACTGCTACTCCGCTAGCATCCGTATTATAGTAGCCCCTGTTGGTGCTATGACTGTTGAAGTCACCGATTACAACTCTCATCGGTTGGGTGCTAAAGTTCTCTGAGGGAGTAAAATTGAAACTGGTACCAGGTGGTTTGAGAACAAAACTGATGGTGCCAACATCTAAGGTGATAATCTCTATGCCGTTCTCGTTCGAGCACTTGGTGGATAGTATGCTTACGCAGGGAGCAGCAAACAATGCGATACCGTGCTTCGGGTGACAGATCTCGATAAGCGTAAGTCCATCGATGTGGGACCGACTGTGGGTTTCATCTCGGTGGGGGTTTTGGACGCAAATAATGCCGCAGTGAGTTTCACGGTACTAATCAGAAAAAAATTCTGATTTGTCTTGTGAGAACCCTTAGATGTTGACCAAAACAACACAAAGCCGGTTATATAAGTAATAAAGATTTATTGTTGAACTAGGACTAGATTACATGGCAAAGTAGTATAAGATAAAGCACAGGCAAATAGTTTCTTACTCTAGTTAGTGGGTGGTGTGGTGCGCCTAGATAGCTTACAAAATAACATGTGTTTAGGAGAAACAGTTCCGATCACCGTCATTAATGGTTGACTTATGACAGCACGTGTTAACTATGTTGGAATATAGTAATCATTTGCAAGCTACAACATGATTGTCAATTTTAGACTTAAGACTTTTAGACCAAAGGCTTGAGTATGGTCTTTGCAGCTCCACCCCAACATGATATACAATAGATAAGGATGGATTGACAAAGAGCAAAGTAAACGTTTCGGATGATGGACTGCTTGGCTACATGGCGCAGTTTTTTAAAAATGTAGATTAACTTTCGTATGCGACCAGTGAGGGGGTTAATGTGGGATTTGAAATTAAGGTTTTTGTCCAGAACTATACCATGATATTTAACCTGCTCCACTAAGGTTAAGGTAGGACATTGACAATTATGTTGATTTTGTGCAGGACAGGAATGGGCTTTAATAGAGATTGGGGTTTTAGGCTGGGATGTGTTAGTCATTGAAAAAGTGACGAGGTTAGTCCTGTTGGCATTAAGAGTTAGAGAGAGAGATAGTTGTTTGGTAGGGTTCCGTCACCACCCTTGAAGATAGGGTGAGTACTTGCTCTTTTAAAAAAAAGATGGGAAGATAGCAGTATGAAAGCAATGGTTGTAAATATGGCATAGTATCCGTCCGTGCGTATCTTTTTAAGAAGGTTTGGGATATGCCATCCCAACCAGTTGCAGCAGTAACCCTCAGCTGGTTAATGGTACTTAAAACTTCGTCAGGATCCGTCTCGCGTGTGTTCTAAAACGAACGATTTATCGAATTTTGTAGTTTTAGAAGGAAGTTGAGTGGATTTGGGTGGTATTTATATTTTCTGCGAGCTTTTTTCCAATGTTGACAAAGAATTCGTTTACATCATTGCAAGACTGCCTGGAAAGTGGACTTTGAATTGCTTTCGCGGTGAAAGCATTAGCCGGTCAGCGTGGCACTCGCTGACTGCCCAGCGTGCACTGGACTCAGTAGATACGTCGCTCGAGGAGGTTCCTTGCACCCCAAATCAAGCAAATTTTATAAGTATAATAACTGTTGGTAAGCGTGTAGAGTGCACCTCTCGCCGACTGCGGCCGAACATAGCCGAGTAGTGACAGCGAGTGTGCGCAGGTACTCGTGCGCGCTGTGCGACAAGCGGTTCGCGCGCGCGTCGCGCCTGCGGGAGCACCACGTGGGCGTGCACCTGAAGGAGACGCCCGTCTCCTGCACCGTGCAGAACTGCAACTTCGTGAGTACTTAACGTTGTGCATTTTTGATATTTTGGAATGGTCAGGGAATAATTTTGCACGAATTGCTTTAATTATTAGTATAAAAGTACTATTATTTATATGGTAAAATACAATATTCATTTAATGCGCTATCGTACACAAACATGACAATTATATTACATTAAAATTTTAACACTTCAGAACTGTTACAATCCGGCTAACGTATTTTACCTCTTTGGAGAAACCGAAGGTTTTGTTTGTGCATAAGATAATTAAGTATCCAGTTTTGGAAACCCAAACTCAATGACAAATGTCATAAAGTTCAAATTCCTTCGTAACCTAATGCCAATCCCGTCTTAGAAATTTACGATCAGACGCGAGTTTAACATTTTTTACCCACCACAAAAGTGCACAACGCCGCTAAAGAAGTTTTCCTTTAAAAAAATAGCCGTTCCATACATTTTGACCGTGTAGGTATTGCACTTTTGTAGTCCGAAACAGCAGATTTTTCTATGGAAGGGTTCTTAATGATGTACTGACTACGTGCTGAGTTTTTTCTTTTCTGTCTCTTACACCCTTGATCTGATTTAAGTGATTCTTTTTTCATTTGGTAGTAGAAGCTCGAGCTGTGGTATTAACTATCAAAATCAAAATATTTTTATTTCACATAGGCCTACATGGGCACTTGTAAAACGTCGACAAAAAGGTGCTCGGTTCGGGTTGGTCGTTTCCTATGGAGAAGAACCGGCAAGAAACTCCATGGTTACTCTTTTAAAATCATTTGGCTTTACAATTTTTCTATGTTACAGCATTGGCACTTAAGTATGAGTGGACATCGTAGGCCCGACAATAAGTCGTTGCTTACTACAAAACGTAGAACAAGATAAAAAGTTAGCAAGGATCTAGGAATCTATAAGGCCTACAATGTCCATACATTTACAAACAATCGGTAAATAAGAAAAAGAGTCTATACAAAAAAAAAAAAGAAGATATTGCAAAAAGACTAGATTAAACAAGTGACACAAATGTTGTCATCCGTGCTGTAACTATTCTAAACAAAATGGTGTAATGATTAAGAAACTATTGTAAAACATCTGATTAAAAAATAATGGAAAAAGTAAATAAAAATAAAATAAATAAAAATAAGATTGAGAATAGTTAGAGACATCCACACATTTGTGCCGTTTTATGAGCTACCAGGGAAGCCGATGTGCGTAGGGGCTCAGGCCAAACTTCTCTATCTTCAACGTAGTCCTTAATTTTGTAATATGCTTTCTTTAATTAGGACACGTTTGATATAATTTTTAAACTTTCCATCGGTCAGTTCTGTAACTGACTTCGACAACTTATTATAAAAGCGTATACTGTTTATAAGAAACGACTTGCTAGTTTTTGTTAATCTAAATTTTGGTATTACAATTTCGTGTTTACTGCGCGTGTTTATTTTATGGAAGTCGCTAATAATTTTGAAAAGTCCTCGGTTTTTGCGGACATATAAAATACATTCTAAAATATAGAGTGAAGGCAGAGTCAGTATATCGATTTCTTAAAATTTTTCTCTGAGGGACTCGCGAGGACCCATTTTATAGATGGCGCGGACTGCCCTCTTTTGCAGTATGAAAATTGAGTCAACGTCTGCTGCCGATCCCCACAGCAGAATGCCATAGGACATAATACTATGGAAATAAGCGTACTATACTAACCTAGCTGTGGCTACATCAGTTAACTGCCTTATTTTCCTAACTGCATAGGCAGCTGAGCTTAACCTTCCCGAAAGAGTTCTAATGTGCGCGCCCCACTGCAGTTTTGAATCGATAGTAATCCCCAAGAATACAGTTTCCGCTATGACATCAAGTTTTTTGCCGTCAAGATTTAAATTTAGGTCACGTTGTGGTACATTTGGTAAAGAAAACTTAAGACATTTTGTTTTATTCGTATTCAGTAAAAGATTGTTGGCTGCGAACCATTTTGAGAGAATAGTTAAGCTTTCGTTGACATGTAAGACGTCCGTGTCTTTTCTATGAAATTTAAAAATTAGCGGGGTGTCATCAGCAAATAGAATTATATCCGAAAATTTGGCCATCATATAAGGGAGGTCATTAATATAAACAAGAAACAGGAAAGGACCGAGAATTGAACCTTGGGGCACGCCCATCTTGACTATAGACCCGCAGGACGTCGCCTCATTTACATTTACTTTTTGTTGCCTGTTTGATAAATAAGAAAGAACAAGATCAGCAGCTTGTCCACGAATTCCGTAGTGGTGTAATTTACAGATCAGTGTGTTATGGTCGACGCAGTCAAACGCTTTTGAGAGGTCACAGAAGATGCCAATAGCATCCTGGGACTTCTCCCAGGATTCCTAAATGTAACTGATGAGTTTTACTCCCGCGTCCGTTGTCGACCTACCCTTCGTGAAACCAAACTGCTGACCATGCAGTATCCTATTAGAATTGAAGTGTGACAACATCTGGTCCAGCATTATTTTTTCATAGATTTTACTCAATGCTGGAAGCACAGATATAGGTCTATAATTAGAGGGATCACTCTTACAACCTGATTTGAAAATTGGTACTACTTTACTATGTTTCATCAAGTCAGGAAACTTGCCGCTGTCTAAATATTGATTGAATATGCCTGCTAAGACAGGAGCAATTGAATCAATAATGTTTTCAAAAACCTTGACTGATATCCCCCATAAGTCTTCAGTATTTTTTAAATTGAGACTTTTGAATGCGTTTTTAATTGTATCAATACATTAGAAAAGTATTCTTTAAGAAGAGCTTCAGCTAATATAGCTGAAGAGGGGAGAGATTTCGTAACCTCTAACGGAATGTTGGCAAAAAAATTGTCTAGGGTTTCAGCGACTTCTAGCTTATCACAAATGGTTTTATTATCTATTTTCAAAGACAGTTCATTCATATCTCGTTGCGTCTTTCCTGTTTCTCTGTTAATTACCTGCCACACGGTTTTTATTTTATTCTTAGAAATACCGATTTTATTGCTTATTGATTTAGATTTTGCCTGAGCGCAGACACTTTTGAATATTTTTGAATAGTTTCTAACATAAGTGTGAAAGACTTGATCTGAGGTTAGATATGTTTCGTGATATAAATTGTATAAAATATCTCTGCTTTTTCTTATTCCTGCAGTGGCCCATTCGCTAAATTTAGACTTTGAGTTGACTTTAACTTTTTTTATAAGACACGTTTTATTAAATTCCTGGCAAACTGTAGAAAATAAAATATCGTAGTTTATATTGGGATCTTCTAAATCAAACTAGCGTTAGCAAGATTGCTAAGAACATTATTATTAAAAGATTTTAATTTATTTTTAGGAAGAGGTCTTATCTGAATTGATTTAACTAAGTGTAACTTTTTTTTTAACTCAAAAGATACAAGACTACTATATTTATTATACAATATTACTATATTAACTTTGCTTAGTTATCCTCTATAATATACAAGGTGTTGTTTTGCATCCTCGTCAAATTCAAGGATATGCTATTCTCGACCCTAAACAATAATAAAAGGGGATATTTTTTTTTTTACGGCAATTGGTAATTGTGAACCACCCGTGTTTTAAACGTGGCCCGTCTGATCCTCGTCTTATAACCTCGCTTTACACACATACAAAAAATCTGAAACGTTTATTCGATAATTTGTTAATCCCTAAACCACGTTAAGAAGGTTATTCTGAAATACTGACAATTTTAAACAACAAAAAAAAAACAGTTTAATAATTGACTAGGTAGCGTAATTTATACTGATTATTTATGTCTTTTGTGACAACATCCTCAATTTTGACGAGGATGCAAAACAGTTTCTTGTATATTTATTCTTCTGCGTCTACGTGGATGATATGCTAATTAATCATTTCTAGTTACAATGTAAAATTAATACTTGACAAGAATTTGTGTGAGAATCCACAACTAAAAAGCGTAAAATAAAATATTTTTTCTTTAAAAACCAACTTATACACAGGGTGTTTGGTGCATCGTTTGCCAAATCGAATAAGCCAAAAGGAGAGGTCATTTGCTATCTCTTCACGCCCTATAACTCATTCCTTGCCACACCGGTTTTTTTATAACAACTTTTTGATTTAAATTTAAAAAAAAATACAAAATTCAACATTTTAGGTCAAATAAAAAAATAAAAAAATTGTTTTAATTTAAAATTTTGATTTAATTTTGATGTGTACTGTTAAATGGCTATAAAAAAAAAAACTAAAAGCGGTCGGGATCTTCGAATACTTTTAAAAAGTTCTCTAGTCTGTCTCCTTTCCAACGGTATGCAATATGCCCAAAAAAACGTTTAATACCTTTCATTTTTAACTAAATGTGTAATCCAGACACTAGGCTGATCTTCGACATTACAGTATTTAAAGTTGAGCCATTTAAAGTTGAGTTTTAAGTTTATTTTTGTTTTACAAAATTTTAACGAGCTATTAAAAAAGAAAGTGATTGTTCCTAGCAAGTAATTTTGAATTTGATAGAATCATACAAATGTACACATCAAAATTAAATCAAAATTTTAAGTTTAAACAATTTTTTTTTTTATTTGACCTAAAATGTTGAATGTTGGAATGTTTAATTTTTTTTGGAGTTTTTTTTTTTGCCCTGGCAACACTATCGACCGGTCGTGAAAAAACGACCTCTTAGCTAATTTATTTTAAAAATATTGTTTTATTGTGATTAGTTTGTGTTAAATCTTTTGTTTATATTAGAATCAATGTATAAAGTGACACACGTAGTGTTTGTGACCTGTTTAAATTGTGATAACTTAAATCAATCGATATTTCGCTAAGTCATCTACCGGCTGTCAACGTTTCGACTGTGGATTTGAATTCCTCGAACCGGGAGAGTATTCTGTTCTAATTTACTTATTAATGTTGTCTTATTTACACACTATACATCACACAAACACTGCTCAGGGCTCTGAGCGACGTCCAGTACACACCGGCTACGTTCATGTCTCATTTTGCTTGACAATTTGTGGAAGTAAAATTGAGGACGCAAACACCTGCCCCAGACATGAATTATCACTGCAAACCCTACTACACACAAAATATTCGTCTTTAATATGCTGTAAATAAAGTAAAACACTTAGTTCATAATTATGTAAAGTAAACAAATACTTTGTTCCCATTTAAACTCATGTTTTTTACCATTCCTTGTAAAAAATAAATAGTCTAGCAATCAGTATTTAAATTAAAATAGTTATTATTTACAGTTTTAACCGTAAAAAGTCTGAGAATATTAAATCCAATAGCTTTTCTTTATTTTTAGTGTATTTTTCTCATATACCTTCATTTTCTCATAAGTTATAATTTCATCCTTTCTTTTTGTTTTTTTAATAATTTTTCATTTTCATTCTAACTTTATAACTTTCTCTAGTTTTCTTCTAACATAATATTCTCTTCATATACTCAGCTGTTTCCTGTCACATTTCAGGTGTCGCTTGAGTTAATCAGTCAACATGATGACCCGTGGAGCTACTGTTCGTGACATGAGCGACAAACTGAAAGCAGCGCTGAGGGAGCTGGATATATGCAGAAATGAGTGCAGCAAGCTGCTGCGGGAACGAGATGAAAGTGAAGTTGAGATTGAATTAATAGTGACCAAAAACACACAACTGAAGAGCCAGCTTGCTGAACTTCACACCCAGCACATTGATATACTGGACCAGCATCACCATCTTCGTCAACTAGTGTCAGATTTTCAGCAATGCCATGACACTCATGACCAGGCGCTGAAACGTATTTCTGAACTGGAAGCAAAACTGAGCGAGGCACACAACACCATTACCTCCATCAACTCTCAGAAAACCAGTGAAGAGGTTTGTAACACCAATAACCTGTACGATGAGCTGATGCATAGTGTATCCGGACTGGAGTGTGAGCAGCCTACCATCACAATAGACCTAACTGGGGATGATACCTTAACTAAATGTCCAATTCTAAGTAGTCATAATAAAATTAAGAAGTATATTAAAATCAACAAAAGCATAAAGAAGTATAAAAAACTCTTAAAAACTCAAAGTGTATTTAAATATAATGTTAAACTCAGAAGGGAATCTAGAAACTTAAAAAACCAATTAAATATATGTAACAGTAACTTAGAAACTAGCAAACAAATGTATGATGTTGACATACAGAACCTTCAAACGGAATTACTGATTAGGGAAAATACACTTAAGGAAATTTTTTATAAGTATGAGTGTAGCCAACAGATGTTGAGTGAGCGTATGCAGGAGGCATGTGAGTTGGTGGACCTGGTGAAGTATAATGCGGAAAGGTATGAGTCACTGACTAACAATCTCACCTGTAGTTGTGCTGACCCTCCGCCACCTCTCATGTCACAGCTTGTTGCTCCTATTGCTTTACCCATTTTAAATCATACTGTAGCAACTTTGAACCCCATCCAAAGTAATATCTTAGTGTATTCTGATAGGATAGGAATAGGTTTTGGATCTTTGTTAAATAACCGTTCTAAACACACAGTAGCGAACCATTGTCACCATAACCTACATTTTAATGAGCTCATTAATAAAATTCAACATACTCAATTGAATGAGCAGACCATAGTTGTACTTTTAATTGGAAATAGTCTGAGTATCTCAAAAAAGGACATAGTTAATGGTATCGACACTTTACTTAAGTTAAGATTAGGCAAATTAATTTTATGTGCATTGCCATACTCTGACACATTACTTGCTCAGGAAAATGATTATATTTCTAGTTTAAATAACTTGATGCATATTTTATCATGTCGTCATAGTGACCGTCTATTGTTTTTTGATACTAACAATTTTGTTAGAGATTTTGTTTTGATTGGGGAACATATGTTTCTTGCCAAAAAAAGTCGACATTTTTTGGCTTCACTTTTAGCATTTTTTATACACGCAGTTATTGATGATTTAACTGAGACTAGGTTAAGTGATGAAACAGTATTATCTTGTGTCTCCAATAATACTGTTATAGATTCTTTAAACTATTAGAGCCGACAAAAGAGAAGCCTGGTAACAATACTTTACTTTATCACCAGAATATAAATCGCTTCTCCGGCAAAATTTTAGACGTGGAAATGTTAGTAGATAAATACCACATGGATATTTTATGTTTTAGTGAAACTTGGTTAAAACCAGATAGGATGCTGTTTAATGTAAATAATTTTTCAGTTGCCAGTGCGTTCAACAGATCTTCAGTGGGTGGTGGTACCCTGATACTTTGTAATAGCTGTCTCAGATATAAGGAGAGGAAGGATATCACTGCTTACTCTGTTGATCGCTTATGTGAGGTAGCATGTGCAGAGGTTGAGGGTCATACTGTCTTATGTGTGTATAGACCACCAGCATCAAACTTGTCATTATTTTTAATCACAATGGAAGAAATACTTAGTAAACTTTTCACAGATAATAAATTAGTTTTTGTTTGTGGTGACTTAAATATTGATCTGTTAGTCAATTCACCAGAAAAATGTAAGCTGGTCTCATTGTTTAAATCATTCAACTTAAAATATTTATTTAATGAAGCAACCAGAATAACAGCAACCTCAGCTACATGCATAGATAATATATTTACTAATTGCATAGTAAAAGATTCTTCATTAATTAGTGGCGTTAGGTCAGACCATACTGGTCAACTTGTATCTTTTGAGTTAGAAAAAAAATTACACTTAGTTAAATCAATTCAATTAAGACCTCTTTCTAAAAATAAATTAAAATCTTTTAATAATAATGTTCTTAGCAGTCTTTCTAACGCTAGTTTTGATTTAGAAGATCCCAATATAAACTATGGTATATTATTTTCCACAGTTTGCCAGGAATTTAATAAAACGTGTCCAGTAATAAAACTTAAAGTCAACTCAAAGTCTAAATTTAGCGAATGGGCCACTGCAGGAATAAGAAAAAGCAGAGATATTTTATACAATTTATATCACGAAACATATCTAACCTCAGATCAAGTCTTTCACACTTATGTTAGAAACTATTCAAAAATATTCAAAAGTGTCTGCGCTCAGGCAAAATCTAAATCAATAAGCAATAAAATCGGTATTTCTAAGAATAAAATAAAAACCGTGTGGCAGGTAATTAACAGAGAAACAGGAAAGACGCAACGAGATATGAATGAACTGTCTTTGAAAATAGATAATAAAACCATTTGTGATAAGCTAGAAGTCGCTGAAACCCTAGACAATTTTTTTGCCAACATTCCGTTAGAGGTTACGAAATCTCTCCCCTCTTCAGCTATATTAGCTGAAGCTCTTCTTAAAGAATACTTTTCTAATGTATTGATACAATTAAAAACGCATTCAAAAGTCTCAATTTAAAAAATACTGAAGACTTATGGGGGATATCAGTCAAGGTTTTTGAAAACATTATTGATTCAATTGCTCCTGTCTTAGCAGGCATATTCAATCAATATTTAGACAGCGGCAAGTTTCCTGACTTGATGAAACATAGTAAAGTAGTACCAATTTTCAAATCAGGTTGTAAGAGTGATCCCTCTAATTATAGACCTATATCTGTGCTTCCAGCATTGAGTAAAATCTATGAAAAAATAATGCTGGACCAGATGTTGTCACACTTCAATTCTAATAGGATACTGCATGGTCAGCAGTTTGGTTTCACGAAGGGTAGGTCGACAACGGACGCGGGAGTAAAACTCATCAGTTACATTTAGGAATCCTGGGAGAAGTCCCAGGATGCTATTGGCATCTTCTGTGACCTCTCAAAAGCGTTTGACTGCGTCGACCATAACACACTGATCTGTAAATTACACCACTACGGAATTCGTGGACAAGCTGCTGATCTTGTTCTTTCTTATTTATCAAACAGGCAGCAAAAAGTAAATGTAAATGGGGCGACGTCCTGCGGGTCTATAGTCAAGATGGGCGTGCCCCAAGGTTCAATTCTCGGCCCTTTCTTGTTTCTTGTTTATATTAATGACCTCCCTTACATGATGGCCAAATTTTCGGATATAATTCTATTTGCTGATGACACCTCGCTAATTTTCAAAATTCATAGAAAAGATACGGACGTCTTACACGTCAACGAAAGCCTAACTATTCTCTCAAAATGGTTTGCAGCCAACAATCTTTTACTGAATACGAATAAAACAAAATGTCTTAAGTTTTCTTTACCAAATGTACCACAACGTGACCTAAATTTAAATCTTGACGGCAAAAAACTTGATGTTATAGCGGAAACTGTATTTTTGGGGATTACTATCGATTCAAAACTGCAGTGGGGGGCGCACATTAGAACTCTTTCGGGAAGGTTAAGCTCAGCTGCCTATGCAGTTAGGAAAATAAGGCAGCTAACTGATGTAGCCACGGCTAGGTTAGTATACTACGCTTATTTCCATAGTATTATGGCCTATGGCATTCTGCTGTGGGGATCGGCAGCAGACGTTGACTCAATTTTCATACTGCAAAAGAGGGCAGTCCGCGCCATCTATAAAATGGGTCCTCGCGAGTCCCTCAGAGAAAAATTTAAAGAAATCGATATACTTACTCTGCCTTCACTCTATATTTTAGAATGTATTTTATATGTCCGCAAAAACCGAGGACTTTTCAAAATTAGAAGCGACTTTCATAATATAAATACACGCAGTAAACACGAAATTGTAATACCCAAATTTAGATTAACTAAAACTAGCAAGTCATTTCTTATTAACAGTATACGCTTTTATAATAAGTTGCCAAAGTCAGTTACAGAACTGACCGATGGAAAGTTTAAAAATTATATCAAACGTGTCCTAATTAATAAAGCATATTACAAAATTAAGGACTATGTTGAAGATAAAGAAGTTTGGCCTGAGCCCCTACGCACATGCGGCTTCCCTGGTAGCTCATAAAACGGCACAAATGTGTGGATGTCTCTAACTATTCTCAATCTTATATTTTTTAATTTTTATGTTTTATTTTATTTACTTTTTTATTTTTATTTACTTTTTTCCATTATTTTTTAATCAGATGTTTTACAATATTTTCTTAATCATTACACCATTTTGTTTAGAATAGTTACAGCACGGATGACAACATTTGTGTCACTTGTTTAATCTAGTCTTTTTGCAATATCTTCTTTTTTTTTTTTGCTTGTATAGACTCATTTTCTTATTTACCGATTGTTTGTAAATGTGTGGACATTGTAGGCCTTATAGATTCCTAGATCCTTGGTAACTTTTTATCTTGTTCTACGTTTTGTAGTAAGCAACGACTTATTGTCGGGCCTACGATGTCCACTCATACTTAAGTGCCAACGCTGTAACATAGAAAAATTGTAAAGCCAAATGATTTTAAAAGAGTAACCATGGAGTTTCTTGCCGGTTCTTCTCCATAGGAAACGACCAACCCGAACCGAGCTTTTTGTCGACGTTTTACAAGTGCCCATGTAGGCCTATGTGAAATAAAAATATTTTGATTTTGATTTTGATTTTGATTTCAAAATTTAAATTAAAAAGTTGTTATAAAAAAACCGGTGTGGCAAGGAATGAGTTATAGGGCGTGAAGAGATAGCAAATGACCTCTCCTTTCGGCCTATTCGATTTGGCAAACGATGCACCGAGCACCCTGTATAACTAATAAAACCGATTTAAAAATTATTTACTTTCGGAAGTCGGCAAAAAAGCTAATGAAACAAACAATAGTGTTCGTTTTTTATATTTTATTGTTTTGTACTGTACGAGTTTAATTAATACTTTTGTATCGTTTACTATGCACGAGTGTGCCTGTGTGGTGGTACAGTTATCAGTAAGGTACAAAAAGTTACTGGCCTACACACATTAGATTAATCAGAGTTATAATAATATCAAGTCACTAAATAACTGAAGTGTTCTCTAGTTCAGTATTCCGCAAACTTTTTGTGTTTAAGGTACATCTAGGAAAATAGAAAATTTTGCAGGCAATAATGATTGTTTACGCGTGTTGTCACTACGCGTTGTTTGGATATTCATCGTTAATGTTATAGGTACTAGAAGTTGTAAAGTTTTGAAGCTCAGCATGTAGGTAACGTTGCAGGCGTGTTCGTCCCGGCCGGTGCTGCGCACGCACATGCGCATGGTGCACCGCGGCGGGCGCGCGCTGCGCAACCACGTGTGCCACGCCTGCGGGAAGACTTATATGGTGAGTGTGAACACACACACACACACACACAGTTATCAGCTTTTAATCTGACGTGCTCATTTCTATCAATAACACTAAAAAATTAACTACAACTTTTGATTTTGAGTTGAGTTGTGAATTGAAATAAATACCAAATAATTTCTTCGTTAGAGCAAGCGCACACTGGAGGGTCACCTGCGCTCGCACTCGGGCGAGCGTCCGTACGCGTGCGCGCTCTGCTCGGCCACGTTCGGCTACTCGGCGGCGCTGTACAACCACAACAAGCTGGTGCACGCCAAGGTACTGTGTCAAGCCTAACACTGTTCTAAACTCTTACACTATCACTTAAATTTAAAATTACTAAACAAAACTTACCCTCGCCCGCAGGCCGGCCGCGCCCGCCCCGCGCCGCCCGCGCTCTCGCCTGCAGACGCACCACATACTACATAGACGATGTATGTTCACCATTATCTTAAGTCATAAGTACAGTGCTACACGGATCTTTGGCAGCGTTACGTTGGCAGCGCTCTCTGTTCGTACACATTTGTGAAATTTATTAAAGCGAAAGTTCCTAGCTATCCCGCTGCAACACCAGCGCAGGGACTTTTTTTTACAAAAGATCCCTGTTGTACAAAAGTTACCCTGGCGCTTACACGTTAAAAAATTAAAACACAACACACTATCTCTTTATAACGCAACATTCAGCTTGCAACAAGTGTTAGTCCTTAATACCCTAGTTGTCTCAACACTTACCTATTAAGTACCAATATACTAGTAATATAGAAGTAGAAATATACATAAGGAACTTTATATTGTATAGAACGTATGTACGGGAGCAGTGGTGGACCAGACTGTTGTGACGTGGAATCGAACCCATTCACTTCCATACATAAGTACAGACACCAGCACACCATTGTGCTCATTCAGATCCAGCCTGTCCCCTTGCCCCCCAGCGCCGCCCCTAGCGAGGCCCTTAGCGTGCAGTCGCGCTGTTTGTAAGTAGTTTTATGCCCTGCTGGCTGGACGCCTTACTTTCAAGGCACCCATAGGATAGTCCGGTGAAGCAAACGACAACCTCTGAAGTTGAACTGCGAGATGATTCCCAAAAAAAAATACCATTGTGAACAAATACGAGCCCTTTGTTCAATATTGTATCCCATCAATAAATTTTTGTTCGGATATTAATCCTAAATTTTATACTTGAAACCGGAAAGTTTTGGACGTGACCATATTGTAAAGTATTAAACTTTATTTGAAAGAATTCAGAATGGAATTAACAGTTAATAATAAAGATGTGATAAGAATTCACTAACATACGAACGTATAGTCGTAAACGTCGATACACATTTACTATTTTAAGAGGATAAGCAGTAGATGTAGTTGTTAGTGTATATTTGTAACGGATGGTAGCTCTGTGTCGGTAGACACTGGAAATGTCATAAGCAACATTGTGCGTGCTGTTCGATTTTCAACTTTGAGCGCTGAGGTGAAGGTTGCAAGTCCGACAGCGGGTTCTTTGTAAGTTGCGGCGCGTATTGTTAGGAGGTTCCTATTTCTGTAGTGTGTTTAGTTTACTTGTCATGTTATCAACAAATAAATCGACTCCAGTCGATTTAAGAGAAGGTAAATCCAACATTATTATGCAGGGTGGTTTATTGTACTCAGCTCACTATAGATGGCGCCACCTCCGCTGGTTCCCAATCTGACCAATGAGGTCAAGCTATTTCGAAATAGAAAATGACATTAAGGTAGAAGCGCCAAGAAGCCGCGAAATTCAAATTTTCTTACGTGTGCCTATTTCTTTCAATTTGATGTAATGAACTTGGAGGGTTGTATTGATGATTTTATTTCTGTAAACATATACACACGTTTCACTACCGAGAATCATATTTTGTTCGACATAAACCCTGGCGCTTCTTTAATAGATTTTTCTACCAATCAGTAGACTTGGATAAGTAAAGAGAAACACGCTACAGTTAGTTGAGAACACAGAACTGATGGATTTTAGCATTTTAAATGTATTTTAATGATTGGTTTAATTTTTAGTAAAAACTGTAATATGTATCAATAACTGTATTTGTAACCGCTAATGTCTGAATGTCACAGTAACATTATGAATGTTAAATGTATTTTCGGAATAAATGTCAAAATTTTTGGATAAATACGTACACATACTAATATTTGTTTTATTTATAGCTTGGTATTATTCCCTCTTGGTTATAACATATCCACGGTTCGATCTTTAAGGTTAAGCCGTGCTTGCCGAGGTTGGTCCGTAGATGGGTGACCATAATTACATACCGAGTTTCCTCCGTGCCTCGGACAGCACGTTAAGCCATTGGTCCCGGCTGTTATTTCTAGATCTTTGATAGTCGTTACGAGTAGTCAGAAGCCAAAAGTCTGACATCTAGTCTTACTAAGGGGTATCGTATTACCCAGTTACTGGGTTGTGGAGGTCAGATAGGCAGTCGCTTCATGTAAAATACTGGTACTCAGCTGCATCCGGTTAGACTGGAAGCCGACCCCAAGATAGTTTGGGAAAAGGCTAGGCAGATGATGGTTATAACATACACCTGTAAACAATAATTATTTGCGTAGGACTACTTAGTTTGTTGTATAGAATGCTTGGTTGACGGCTTCGGAAGGGTCCGATTTAACGTTGTATAGGAAAAATAATAAAACTCCGCGTAAATTATGTACATTTTTATTACCTCAGTAACTTGCACAACATAACATGTGACAACACGAACAATAAATTAATAACTTGTACTTCACACACGTCACTAGTAATCATTTCAAGATCACACTGATAACAGTGATAACTAAGAATAAAGTTGCTCTCACTGACAAGTTTGCCAGATAGACAGTGATCTTTATTTCCATAAGAATATGGTTGCTGCAGGATTGCAGATGACAGAAATCAAGTAAGTGTGAAGCGACTGCAGTGGTTTGTATGACACATGCTGGGGCAGACTGTTCGAAACTCATTATAGATGGCGTCACCATAGCTAGGGCCCAATCTGACCAATGAGGTAAAGCTATTTTGAAATATATAGTGACATTGACAGATTGTCAACGAATGACGAATGCGTGGAACTATCTACAGTGGCGCCATCTACATTGTGTGGGTATTGTATCGATATAACTGAATAATAAGTTAAAGCCTTAGCACTGAGTCGTTACTTAAAGTTAATCATTGATAACATCTTAAAGTAACATCTCTGAGCTTGGCTGTTAGTTGTCTTGATAGCACAAATACAACATTTATTTTGCTTTCATAAATGTACCTATTTGTGCACAAAACTATTGTTTCTGACTCAAACGCTATTCTGTATCAATCAAGATAAGTTTTATCCATCTTTGAATTCTGTATTGATACAAAATGCGATACAAATAGCCTCTTAATTAAAAAAAAAATACCATTTATACAAATTCCCAAAAATACTGTAATATCTTAAATTAAAGTTAAATATAAATTAACATAAATAATATTTGTAAACACATGCAACACTGACTCGGTGTTACCATGCTTTCTAACTAAAACTAAATAAAATCGCTTTTTACATGATGGCAATCTTTCCAAGATGGCGGATGGATTGATGACGTTACTCTAAACACTCTCATGTACTCAACACCGACTAGGGATAATTTACGTAGGTACATTACATTATTGGGATTGATCTTGGAGAATAGACAGACCTTTCATTCTATAATACTGGCCTAATGTGGAATGTTTTGTATTCAAATCAGTTGAATGAGACTTGTATTTTTTTTTGCTTTTCATTTTGGATGAATCAACCAAATTGAATCATTTGCCGTCAACAAATGTTTGAACCTAAGTTAATTTTGTTGAACGGTGTATTATTGGTAAACTGAGATTAAGTATAGTAGACAAGTGCGGGTAGAGCGATCTTCCCCACATAAGTGTAGTATGTACATATATATCTACGCGTCGGCCTCACTGATGCTGGTCGCGACGGATACCTCGGTCGAAGGCGCGCTGTCGCCGAAGTAGACGGCCACCTCGTTGTGCTCCGAGCCTTCCGCCGACAGCGAGCACGCAGGCGTGTGTGTGTGTGCGGGCGAGTGTGTGTGTGTGTGTGCGGCCGTCTGTGTGTGTGCGTGCGTCTCTGACGCCGAGCTGTGCAGGTCGGCCGAGCTGTGGTCTACCGGCTCGTACCCTGCAGGCAGAACCAAGCCGTCGGTGAACGACTCGAGGTTCACGTTTGAGTTGAACTGGTTCTGGTATTTATCGTTGGGTAACTGCTGTTGAGAGAGCTGCTCTTGTGACTGCTGAGAGAACGAGTGTTGTTGTTGCGCAAGTTGTTGTTGTTGCTGTTGCGTGAACTGGTGCTGTGATAGTTGTTGCTGTTGCTGCTGCGGGAGCTGCTGTTCTTGTTGCTGGTTCACCTGTTGTTGTTGGATCTGTTGCTGTTGCTGCGAGAATTGTTGTTGTTGCTGGACTTGTTGCACTTGCTGCTGTTGCTGCTGTTGGGCGAACTGTGTTTGTTTCTGCTGCTGGGCAGATTGTTGCTGTGGCTTGCTCGGATCGTCGATAGCTTGCAGGATGCTCTGCAGTAAGCCTTCTGAGAGCAACTGATCGTGCGGCACTGAAGACTTGCCACCATTGGAGGATTGTATCTGCACGGAGTAGCCACCCAACTGCCCAGTAGTGGTTGCGTCCTGCACATTCTGACTGGCCGCGATCTTCTGCTGCAGCTGCCTCGTCTCCTCGTGCAGGTCTCGGATGCGCTCGGATGTGTTCGCGATCTGTTCGCTGACGTACTGCAGGCGCTGGTCCCTCAGTGTGTGCTTCTCCTTCAAAGACTTGGACTTGACGTCACTCTCGCGCTTGTTAGTGTGCGTGTGGACCAGACTGTTCAGACTGGAGACGTAGCGCTCGGCCAGCTGGGGAGGGATCCCCTGTCCCTCCCGCGCCGCTCGCAGGATCGCTTCGTGGTACGGACAGTGCTTCAGAATCGCCGCGGCGTCCAAACTCGATAGATTCGCGAGGAGTGTACCGTCTATAGTAGATGTGACGGTGTTGGTATCGGAGCCCGAGGTCGCGTGGTCGCCCTGACCCACCGTCAGCAGTGGAGCCGAGTACGAGTCGTACGGTGAGCCGTACACGGACACGGGCGGGCCGGAGTGCGGCAGACTGTACAGGGTGCTTGGCTCTATGGAGAGAGACACACTGTGCGCGGGCCCGATGGGAGGCGGGAGGTAGGCAGCGGCGGGAGAAGGGGGGCGGTCTACTGCGTGAGAGTCCTTGTGCTGCGTCGTTTGCGCGATGTGAGAGAACAGTCCGCTCGGTACTGGCTGACGGAACTTGATGGGATGGCGCGGAGTACTGCCGCCTGAGTGGCCTCCGCCTGAATGCTGCCCGTAGCCGAGCGGCAGGCCGGGCAGAGCTCCGTGCTGCAGGCCGGGCAGGGCTCCGTGCTGCAGGTGCAGGCCGGGCGGGGCTCCGTACTGCGCGCCGGGAGGGACTCCGTACTGACCTGAGGGCGCGACCAGGCCCTTCGCCCCCTGCTGCCTCAGCGACGCCGGGTAAGGACCGTTGGATAAAGATTCTATCGGCGGAGCTCCATACGTGTCGAAAGGCTTTCCACTCTGAATCGGTAGCGACTGTACTAGGGATATATCAGGTGCGTGCTTGTTCTCAGTGTAATGCGCTTCGAAGACGGTCTTAGACTGATCGATGTGGTTCGAGTCTCCGCCCACGATAGCGTTCAGGTCGATGTTGGCGAGAGCATCGTGATGGACGTTAGCATAGCCCGAAGTTATCTGGGCACCGGAGAACTGCTGGTTGTTTGACGAGAACTGGTGGTTGTCTGAAAAGAGTTGGTTGCTTCCAGATGAGAATTGATTGTTTCCAGACAGGAATGTATTGCTTCCGGATGAGAACTGGTGATGTTGCTCGACATTAGGCAGAGGCTGGTCCAAGTTGATGTGTATCTCCTGCGTTTGTTGGGGAGGCCCGTATTGTGCGCTGATGTGTCCCACAGGGTGGGAGAGCCCCGGGATGGGCTTCCAGCCGTCGTACAGCACGTGGGGGGGCGTGGGGGGGGCAGGGATGCCGGGGTGGGGGGGCGCGGGGTTGGGGTCCGGCTGCGGGGGGCCGTAGTGACCCCCACCTCCCACATCCCCGATGTTCTGGAACACTAGCTGGTCGTTAGGTCCGATCGGCCCGAGTACGTGGCCCGGCGGACCGTATGTGTCGCTCGGTATGGGGAAGTTCGGTTTCAAGTCCACCGGGAGAGAGACTAGAGGTGTTCCGTAGATCGGAGCTGGTAGGTTTAGACCAAAGTCTAGGTTGTTATTATCTAGCGGCGGCAGAGGCACTTGCGGTAGTTCCGGCAGAGGTAGTGATTGGACATCTCTTATCGGAGGCCCGTAGTTTATCTTTGGAGGTCCGTACACAGGCTTCGGGGATCCGTAGACAGGTTTTGGAGGACTATAAATTGGTTTGTTATAAGTTATCTTCGGAGGTTTAAACGGCACTCCATAGGTCGGCTTTGGTAGACTCTGCTTTGGCGGTCCATACGTCTTCTTTGGAGGACCGTAAATTGGTTTCGGCGGGTTATACTTCGGTGGTCCATAGACCGGTTTTGGTGGTCGGTAGCTTTGTTTCGGAGGTCCGTAGATAGGTTTTGGCCTGTGCTGGGGCGGGGGGGGCGGGCCGTGGTAGAACTGACTAGGGAAGGAGACGGGCGCGGGCGGGCCGTACGCGCCGGGAGGCGGGGACTGGTCCGGGAACACGAGCTGGTCGGGGACTCCGTACACTGGCGATGGTACCGGGTGCGGCAGATCTTGAACTGAAAACAAGGAAGAAAATGGTTAGTACTAATGTTTTAGAAGCCTGTTACATCTTACAGTCAGGATGGTTGATGTTTTACAGAAAATCGCGTTAAAATTCAGATGTAGAGCATGTGGAACTGGGTTTCGGTCGCATAGCAAAACCGGTGCATGCCCTACTCGGATGAGACTCGCACTGACCAGGAAAGCATGGCATGCAGGGGACGTGTCCTACACTCAGCAGTAGTTGGAAGAAGGTTGCAAATAAATAAAATAATACGTCTGGGAATAGAACCTGAGATGACGATCTATGATATCGGACATAATGTTGATGCAACTCTGGACACAGACAGAGACTTCAGTAAGTATTTTTTTATTTTATAAAACGTTGCCTCGCACTTGGGTTTTCTCCTGTATGGTGGGTTCGTTTACAATCACAAACACACTCAAATACCACATACACAAACAGCCAGACCCGGAACAACTACCGGTGACCCTACTGGTAGTTGTTCCGGGTCTAGAAGTAAACAAGGCACCGACGTGAAAACGGTTACCAAAATTCAGTACATCATTATATAACCGATAAAAAAAAATATGTGGGGTGGTTCAGAATGATAATGGTATGTGGTAAGTTTTCGCGTCGGTGTCCCTTCTACTTTGTATGTATATTCCTTACGCTTCTCGAACCCGCGACAGGCAGCGCAACAGCAAATCGCTCAGCCACTGCGACCACCGTGCCGTCATCTTGACTTGAGTGATCCTGTAGACGGTTCAACAAACGTGTGCAGTATGGGTGCTCGGTGATTACTCACTTGTGTTGGGCAGATCATTGGGCGGTCCGTATGCGTCTGGCGGCAACGGCTCACCGTAAGAGTTCGACAGCGTCGCCTCACGCTTCTGTGCTGCGCCTCCTAGAACAACAACATAATCATTTAGATGACTTCCAAATCCATCGATCCAGGGCCAATGTGGACCACTGGTCGTTGATTCCGTCCAGCTGGTCCCGCCATCTCCTTCGAGGTCTACCGCGTCGCTCTCTGGCTGTGTCAGGGCTCCACATCGTGTTTATTTTGGCCCACAGCTAGTTGGACATGACTACAGCCCACAGTTGGTTGGATGATGACATACTGCACAGATAGTCTACCTGACTGTGTGGCCTCCGCTTGCAGATCCTGCTCGCTGTCCTTGTTGACGAGGCCGGGCGGCGTCTCCTCTGCAGCCACTGATGAACACAGCACCAGTAGCAACAGGAACACCTGCGGACGTAAGGGAACATAGTTACGTATTGTGGGCGTATGACCGTACCTCTCTCTCTCTCTCGCACTGACGATCCCATGAAACAAGACAGTGGCAAATGAAAAAATATTTATTTGTCTCTATTTTTCAACACATCCCCGATGTGTGGCACGAATGGACGGAAAGCCGACCATTCGTGTTGTTATTCATTCTAAGTTTCAGCCCCTAACTAATCCTATATCCACTGGTGATGTAACGCCCGTAACTTCGGCCGAAACTACGGGTTTCACGCTTAGAGAGCAGAGCTATTATCTGTATTGTTATGTTTGCGGACGACCTAAGAATGTGACCTGCTGTTTATAGGGTGTATGGGTAGAACCTAGCTAATGACCTCCCAAATCCCTGGAAAAATTCTGTCAATCCATGCGCCAAACATACTGTAGTATGTATTTTTCTTCTTTGCTTCATACATGTGGATGATGTGCTAATATTTTCTAGTTACAATGAAAAATAGATACTTGAAAAGGATTTGTGTAAGATACCACTACTAAAAAGGGTAAAAAATGCAGTAAAAAATTAGAGAGGTTACGCTATTGGAAGTCAGTAGCAAAAAAATTAATGAAACAAACAAGAGTCACCAAGGTTATTTTTGTATAGACACTGCATCTGACGTAGACAATTTTCAGAATGCGTTGCCTTAACATAATTTTCTCCGATGTTGTAAACACTTAACAATCCTAACTCAATATTATAAATGCGAAATTAAGTTTGTTTGTTACATTTTTCAGGCCTTAGCCACTGAACCGATCATCCTGAAATATTGCATATACCTATCCTATGAAGTGTACAGAAACGAACATAGGGCACCTTTCATCCCGATAAAAGTATTCCCGAGGAAAACAACAATAACGTTCTGATGATAATAGATGGCGCCACGTGTCCAAGCCGGTTATTGTCAAATCCATACTTCCATACTAATCCATACTAATATTATAAATGCGAAAGTCACTCTGTTTGTTTGTTAGTTTGTTTGTTTGTTTGTTACCTTTTCACGACTAAACGGCTGATCGGATCTTAATGGAATTTGGCAAGGAGATAGATTTAAACCTGGGGAAGGACATAGGCTATATATTATCACGCTAATAACTTTAGGAGGTGAGCAATATTGCATTATGTCCGCACTCCTTAACTGTTTGACAACTGACAATTGTCATGACAAGCATTAGAATAGAACGGCTATTTTAAACCAATTGTCACTGAAGTAAGTAGCCCGACGGTTTAGCGGCCGCTCGAATCGCATGTTCCAGGATCAAACCTGAGCCAGTATGAAATTCACTTTTTGTATTTTATTTTGTTTTTTAATACTGTATGATTTCCAAAAATTACCATGGTTCGAGCCCCAACTGGTTTTTTTTTTGTAACGTAAATTCGTAAAGTATTTTGTATTTTTTTTTAAATGCTTTAAGATTTTCTTATCATTACTAAATAGTTTTATACATCCTTTTAGTTATTTTGACCCATGTAAACAATCGTTAAACAATCATCTATTTCATTCCAAATTAAACTATAAATGTAAATTTACAAACTTATAAAAAAACTGGTACCTAATGTGCCCAAGAGTGAACATGGGCTGGCACATTACCTGGGTGATGTATAGTAATACTTAGCCTCTGGCCAATGTAAAAGCCAGATCTTGGTTCTCAGAAATTATAAGCTATGAGTGTAGCAATTTCGTTAAAAAGGCTGTGAGCAATGGGTACGCACCACACCGTCCCAAAGTTTCAATCCCAAACGACTCGAACATATGGTTACCGATAAGTTTACTTTGTAGCGACCACAAAAAGCATCATACTACAAAAAGTACTACAGCGTCATCTATGACACTACGGAGGAACTAACATCAATTTCCTACAAGCAAAGTTTACATCGACTTCAGTATATATAGAGAAACCCGATAACAACTATCGGGCAGTTGCCCACCAGACATAACACCTGCCTGGTCGGAGGATCCTCCCTTTTCTAAGGAGTATCGAGGAACTTTACACCCTGTTCCTCATACCCCTAAAACTTTATTAACGCTGCTTGAGGTTCCCCGCATGTTTTGACCAGCCAATCTCTCACAAACGCCAATAAATATTGTCGCGCCAGCGTTAAATTTTAAATCACAGAAATACAATCTTAGAATGACTTCGCTAACATGTAAATAAGTAGGTATTACTTGGTCAATGGTGCGACCCGTGCGACAGCTCTGCTGAAAACTGGCAAAGATACAGGTGCCATGCAAGCACCAGATAATAACGGCAGTCACGTAAGATCACGCCTGTAATCGCTTAAGGGTTTGGCAGAGGTGTGTCCATTTAGTACACCCACATTTCGCCAGTTATGTTTAAGTGCCATGTAATAAGGGTCGAGCTTATTATAATCAAACGAAAAATAAAAAACAAATAAAACACCGCCCGGCGTTGTGTATCGAACCAAGGATCTTATACACAGTAGTAGCGTTTCCGACCACTAGACCAACGATACAGTATAAACGGTCTCTATATATCAGTCTGTTTTAACTTTTCACGCATACACAGCTAAACGGATTTGGATCAAAGCCACAAGAGAGACAGGTCATGATCTGGATTAGGACATAATATAAGTTTCATTTATACATGACACCGCAATACTATTTACTCACTGATTAATCACTCAGGAACTACTTCTACTTTTGAACTATTTAACTTTAAATCTCGCCAGAGCTGAAAAGTATTTTTGGAAATTCCACCCCCAAGTGGGTTTAATGTTAAGTTTAGTGGGCTATTTGTAATTTTCACATGAATGTTTACTATCTTTGAAAATTCTACCCTTATTTTTGTTGGGGTCAGGGCACGCCATAATAGTGGTAATAAGTCCCCTCTTTAAGAAGTGGCTGGAGAGGCGCCACGGCGCCCTCACGTTCCACCTGCAACAGGTCCTCACCGGGCCCGGTTGTTTCGGGAAGTTCCTGCACCGAACCGGGCGGGAGGAAACGCCCGGGTGTTACCACTGCGAGGATCGCCCAGAGGACATGGTGGAGCACAACGTAGAGGACTCCTCCGCTTGGGCCGAGCGCGGCCGTGTTCTCTTAGCGGCGATTGGCGGCGGCTACCTCTCGCGTCCGGCCCTGGTTCAATCCAAGGTGCGGAGCGAGAGGCAATGGGAAGCCGTTACCTCATTCTGCGGTGGCGAAACGTGAGAGGGAGAGAGCCTTGCTTCGCCACGGGAGACGCCCCGGGCGTCGGCCATTGTAGACGCGGGTCTGTAGATAGTGAGTAAGGGCTTGCTCATAATCCGTCCGTCTTACGACGACAGGCCGTGGCGACGGGACGTTCGTGTTCCACGCGCGCCTAAAAGAGATGTCAGCAAATCGGAAGAGGTCAAGGCAAGCCAAGGGCCGATGCCTGCCGGGGCTGCGGGATTGTTCGATAGAGATACCGTGGCCCTGGAACACAAATGTCTAAGAAGGAACATGAAGGGTTTTAGTCAGTACAAGTCGTCTGACACTCCCTTCCGCTCCGCCCAGAGCGAGAGGGGTCATTTGATGATTTTCCATCTGAATAAAAAGGGGTTTGTAAACATTGAGATGGAGATTACACACTTTAAAGAAGTTCTTTCAAACGAAAAATAATCATATAAAATCAATTTAGATCGCTAGGGTCGATCTTCAGGTTAAGTTGCATTTGCCTAGGCTGGTCCATGGATGGAGACCACCGATTACGTACCGAGCTTCCATTGTGCCACGGAAAGCACGCTAATTCGTTGGTACCGGCTGTCATTTGTAGATCTTTGACAGTCGTATAACTTGCGACCCACGGATGCCCTTCAAGTTAAAGGGTAAAATATACAAGTCTGTGATTAGACCTGTCGTATTGTATGGATCACAACACCACCAGTGGTGCGGTTTAGTAGTGTAAAAGGGAAGGAGGGGATCAGAATGCAGGGCTGTGAAGCAGAAGGAAAAAAGATTGCGTGTATCAGAGATGATTATAATGTAAACAAAAAAGTGATGAACATAAATGTTGATGGATAGAGACGGAGAGGAAGACCTAGAAAACGATGAATGGATTGTGTGAGAAATAATAAGAAAGAAAAAGGAGTAAATGATAGCTTGGCGAATGACAGAGGAGCATGGAAGAACAAAAAGTGTTGCGCCGACCCCAAGTAACATGGGACAAGGGCAGGAAGATGAAGACGACAGTCGTATAACCCAGTACTAACTGGGTTGTGGAAGTCAGATAAGCAGTCGTTTCCATATAAAATCCAAGTATTCAGCTGCATCCGGTTGGACTTAATGCCGACCCTAACATAGATGGAAAAAGACTAGCCAGATGATGGTTTATTAATACTGAAGACATCAGGTAACTAATTCAAAACAAAAATTTGGAATTAAGAACCTCCTCACTAAAAAACTTATTCTAGGCAAATCGCGAACCTAACGCGTACGAAGTCGCGGGTAACAGCTAGTATTATAAATGCGAAAGTCACTCTGTTTGTTTGTTTGTTTGTTTGTTAGTTTGTTTGTTTGTTTGTTACCTTTTCACGACTTAACGGCTGATCGGATCTTAATGGAATTTGGCAAGGAGATAGATTTAAACCTGGGGAAGGACATAGGCTATATATTATCACGGTAATAACTTTAGGAGGTGAGCAATATTGCATTATGTCCGCACTCCTTAACTGTTTGACAACTGACAATTGTCATGACAAGCATTAGAATAGAACGGCTATTTTAAACCAATTGTCACTGAAGTAAGTAGCCCGATGGTATAGCGGCCGCTCGAATCGCATGTTCCAGGATCAAACCTGAGCCAGTATGAAATTCACTTTTTGTATTTTATTTTGTTTTTTAATACTGTATGATTTCCAAAAATTACCATGGTTCGAGCCCCAACAGGTTTTTTTTTTGTAACGTAAATTCGTAAAGTATTTTGTATTTTTTTTTAAATGCTTTAAGATTTTCTAATCATTACTAAATAGTTTTATACATCCTTTTAGTTATTTTGACCCATCAATCCCAACAATCGTTAAACAATCATCTATTTCATTCCAAATTAAACTATAAATGTAAATTTACAAACTTATAAAAAATCTGGTACCTAATGTACCTAAGAGTGAACATGGGCTGGCACATTACCTGGGTGATGTATAGTAATACTTAGCCTCTGGCCAATGTAAAAGCCAGATCTTGGTTCTCAGAAATCATAAGCTATGAGTGTAGCAATTTCGTTAAAAAGGCTGTGAGCAATGGGTACGGACCACACCGTCCCAAAGTTTCAATCCCAAACGACTCGAACATATGGTTACCGATAAGTTTACTTTGTAGCGACCACAAAAAGCAACATACTACAAAAAGTACTACAGCGTCATCTATGACACTACGGAGGAACTAACATCAATTTCCTACAAGCAAAGTTTACATCGACTTCAGTATATATAGAGAAACCCGATAACAACTATCGGGCAGTTGCCCACCAGACATAACACCTGCCTGGTCGGAGGATCCTCCCTTTTCTAAGGAGTATCGAGGAACTTTACACCCTGTTCCTCATACCCCTAAAACTTTATTAACGCTGCTTGAGGTTCCCCGCATGTTTTGACCAGCCAATCTCTCACAAACGCCAATAAATATCGTCGCGCCAGCGTTAAATTTTAAATCACAGAAATACAATCTTAGAATGACTTCGCTAACATGTAAATAAGTAGGTATTACTTGGTCAATGGTGCGACCCGTGCGACAGCTCTGCTGAAAACTGGCAAAGATACAGGTGCCATGCAAGCACCAGATAATAACAGCAGTCACGTAAGATCACGCCTGTAATCGCTTAAGGGTTTGGCAGAGGTGTGTCCATTTAGTACACCCACATTTCGCCAGTTATGTTTAAGTGCCATGTAATAAGGGCCGAGCTTATTATAATCAAACGAAAAATAAAAAACAAATAAAACACCGCCCGGCGTTGTGTATCGAACCAAGGACCTTATACACAGTAGTAGCGTTTCCGACCACTAGACCAACGATACAGTATAAACGGTCTCTATATATCAGTCTGTTTTAACTTTTCACGCATACACAGCTAAACGGATTTGGATCAAAGCCACAAGAGAGACAGGTCATGATCTGGATTAGGACATAATATTAGTTTCATTTATACATGACACCGCAATACTATTTACTCACTGATTAATCACTCAGGAACTACTTCTACTTTTGAACTAATTTAACTTTAAATCTCGCCAGTGCTTAGTACGGTAGAAAAGTATTTTTGGAAATTCCACCCCCAAGTGGGTTTAATGTTAAGTTTAGTGGGCTATTTGTAATTTTCACACAAATGTTTACTATCTTTGAAAATTCTACCCTTATTTTTGTTGGGGTCAGGGCACGCCATAATAGTGGTAATAAGTACCCTCTTTAAGAAGTGGCTGGAGAGGCGCCACGGCGCCCTCACGTTCCACCTGCAACAGGTCCTCACCGGGCCCGGTTGTTTCGGGAAGTTCCTGCACCGAACCGGGCGGGAGGAAACGCCCGGGTGTTACCACTGCGAGGATCGCCCAGAGGACACGGTGGAGCACAACGTAGAGGACTCCTCCGCTTGGGCCGAGCGCGGCCGTGTTCTCTTAGCGGCGATTGGCGGCGGCTACCTCTCGCGTCCGGCCCTGGTTCAATCCAAGGTGCGGAGCGAGAGGCAATGGGAAGCCGTAACCTCATTCTGCGGTGGCGAAACGTGAGAGGGAGAGCCTTGCTTCACCACGGGAGACGCCCCGGGCGTCGGCCATTGTAGACGCGGGTCTGTAAAAAGTGAGTAAGGGCTTGCTCATAATCCGTCCGTCTTACGACGACAGGCCGTGGCGACGGGACGTTCGTGTTCCACGCGCGCCTAAAAGAGATGTCAGCAAATCGGAAGAGGTCAAGGCAAGCCAAGGGCCGATGCCTGCCGGGGCTGCGGGATTGTTCGATAGAGATACCGTGGCCCTGGAACACAAATGTCTAAGAAGGAACATGGAAGGGTTTTAGTCAGTACAAGTCGTCTGACACTCCCTTCCGCTCCGCCCAGAGCGGGAGGGGTCATTTGATGATTTTCCATCTGAATGAAAAGGGGTTTTTAAACATTGAGATGGAGATTACACATGAAAGAAGTTCTTTCAAATGAAAAATAATCATATAAAATCAATTTAGATCGCTAGGGTCGATCTTCAGGTTAAGTTGCATTTGCCTAGGCTGGTCCATGGATGGAGACCACCGATTACGTACCGAGCTTCCATTGTGCCACGGAAAGCACGCTAATTCGTTGGTACCGGCTGTCATTTGTAGATCTTTGACAGTCGTATAACTTGCGACCCACGGATGCCCTTCAAGTTAAAGGGTAAAATATACAAGTCTGTGATTAGACCTGTCGTATTGTATGGATCACAACACCACCAGTGGTGCGATTTAGTAGTGTAAAAGGGAAGGAGGGGATCAGAATGCAGGGCTGTGAAGCAGAAGGGAAAAAGATTGCGTGTATCAGAGATGATTATAATGTAAACAAAAAAGTGATGAACATAAATGTTGATGGATAGAGACGGAGAGGAAGACCTAGAAAACGATGAATGGATTGTGTGAGAAATAATATGAAAGAAAAAGGAGTAAATGATAGCTTGACGAATGACAGAGGAGCATGGAAGAACAAAAAGTGTTGCGCCGACCCCAAGTAACATGGGACAAGGGCAGGAAGATGAAGATGACAGTCGTATAACCCAGTACTAACTGGGTTGTGGAAGTCAGATAAGCAGTCATTTCCATATAAAATCCAAGTATTCAGCTGCATCCGGTTGGACTTAATGCCGACCCTAACATAGATGGAATAAGACTAGCCAGATGATGGTGTATTAATACTGAAGACATCAGGTAACGAATTCAAAACAAAAATTTGGAATTAAGAACCTCCTCACTAAAAAACTTATTCTAGGCAAATCGCGAACCTAACGCGTACGAAGTCGCGGGTAACAGCTAGTTCTATATAAACGCGAGCGAAGCCGCGGGTTAAAGCTAGTATTGTATAATTACCTACCCACACTTCACTGAAGTCTGCTAAACAAACACTCTGACCACAAACAAGCCCGCGTGCAATAACTAGTTAAACGAAGCTTTCATTCAACTCACAACTTTTACTTTCCATAGATCACGATCTATAGATCATGCGCTATAGATCATTTGTAGATCTTATTAACTCAAGCTATGTATCTGTACGTAATCGAGTAATTTGTGATATTTGTCAGTTTACATAATTTGTAATAGAAAGTGTTTTTACGCACGCCTGCCCGGAGAGTGAAGAGAAATTTATTATTATGCATAAAATAATAATATTGCCTCGAGGCTTAGTTTAAACATCCGTGTTGTTGACTAGAAATAATCCGGTCGCAACTGAGATGCCTTTGATTTCTTGTGGCTAAATACAGCAGCCGCTCCGATCAATTTACAGGTTCTTTTTTCTTGCCTAGGTTGGCCTGTGTCTGGCCACCCATTTCATAACGAGTTTCCTCCGAAAAGCACGTTATGCTATTGGTACCGGCTGGCATTTGTGGATCTTTGACAGTCGTTACAGGTAGTCAGTGGTCCTAAAGTCTGGCAACCAGTCTTACTAAGAAGTATCGTGCCTTTTTGTTGAAGGATAATTTTTGATATTACTGAAAACGGGCGCATGAGCGGCCAAAACGTCTGGTTTGTATTCCTCAAAGTGTTAAGGTGTTTGGAACACCAATATTTTACTCACAACGGCAGCACCAAATTACGTGAACCCTGTTCGGACTGTATGGGTGCCAGCGATATCTGGTCTAATACTAATAAAAAAGCTGAAAAGTTTGTTTGTTTGCTTGAACGCGATAATCTCAGGAACTACTGGTCCGATTTAAAAAAATATTTTATTTTGTAATAGCCCATTTATCGACGTAGGCTATAGGCTATATATCATCACGCTACGACCAATAGGAGCGGAGCAGCAATGAAAAATATTGCGAAAACGGGGAAAATGTGACGCAGACGACGTTGCGTGGCCCCCTATACATGGGACTTAAACATAATGTGGGTTACTATTACATACACCTCTGCCTAACCCTTGGGAGATAACAGGCGTGGTGTTATGTTATTTTTTAAGTAAAAATAAGAATCGCCTTTGTCTAGTTCTGAGGTTAACACGTCAACAAGAACAACTCGTCAACAAAGTTCCTTCCGCCACACTCGATACTTTCCTCATTCCCATGGACTCATAGCCACAAAACCGTGGCTGCTCTATAATTCGACTCTATTGATCACGCCATTGTCTCTGGCCGTGGCGTAATCATAGACAATGACGATTGGGAAAAAAATCTGGCGCTGCACTGTATCCGAGTAGAGATGAGAAGTTGTCAGTTTTGTTGAGTGCTAGTGATGTGGGGTGGGAATCGTTGTCGATATAATTATGGGCACGTTTTGGTTGTTAGTTACAAAAGGGAAATTATAAATGTAGCCGCAACATTTTTATTTGGCCTCGGAACTCTACCTCTAATTTTATATGTAAGCCACGGGAAAATAAGAAGGCTTCTAATAAAGTAAATCGTCTTTTTTACAACGCCAAAAAACGCTAAATATTTTAAAGAGAGCGTCAAATATAGAACAATAATTATTTTTACATAAGTCCGTGATTTATACATCACCATATAAATAACTAACTCAGCCACGGATTTTAAAACTCACCAACATTTTACATTTTACAGCTTCAACGTATGTTCCTTTAAAAAAAAATGTATTTTAGACATCAACTTGAAAACTTAATTAATATAACTTGGCATGTAATATAATACATCGTATTCTTTTATATCATGAAAATAGCAACTGTACTGTAACTGCCACTGGCCGTAACCACCAATGAGAGAGCGCTATTCGATTCATGCGGAGACAAGTCGTTTAGTGTAGTCAGAAAAATAATAGTCTACTAGATTGTAGATCTTTTATTTAGTTAAAACTAGCTGTTACCCGCGACTTCGTACGCGTTATGTTCGCGATTTGCCTAGAATAAGTTTTTTAGTGAGGAGGTTCTTGATTCCAAATTTTTGTTTTGAATTCGTTACCTGATGTCTCCAGTATTAATACACCATCATCTGGCTAGTCTTTTCCCATCTATGTTGGGGTCGGCATTAAGTCCAACCGGATGCAGCTGAATACTTGGATTTTATATGGAAACGACTGCTTATCTAACTTCCACAACCCAGTTAGTACTGGGTTATACGACGGTCATCATCATCTTCCTGCCCTTGTCCCATGTTACTTGTGGTCGGCGCAACACTTTTTGTTTTCCATGCTCCTCTGTCATTCGGCAAGCTATCATTTACACCTTTTTCTTTCATATTATTTCTCACACAATCCATTCATCGTTTTCTAGGTCACCCTCTCCGTCTCCATCCATCAACATTTATGTTCATCACTTTTTTGTTTACATTATAATCATCTCTGATACACGCAATCTTTTTTCCTTCTGCTTCACAGCCCTGCATTCTGATCCCCTCCTTCCCTTTTACACTACTAAACCGCACCACTGGTGGTGTCGTGATACACACAATACGACAGGTCTAATCACAGACTTGTATATTTTACCCTTTAACTTGAAGGGCATCCGTGGGTCGCAAGTTATACGACTGTCAAAGATCTACAAATGACAGCCGGTACCAACGAATTAGCGTGCTTTCCGTGGCACAATGGAAACTCGGTACGTAATCGGTGGTCTCCATCCATGGACCAACCTAGGCAAACGCAACTTAACCTGAAGATCGACCCTAGCGATCTAAATTGATTTTATATGATTATTTTTCATTTGAAAGAACTTCTTTCAAGTGTAATCTCCATCTCAATGTTTACAAACCCCTTTTCATTCAGATGGAAAATCATCAAATGACCCCTCCCGCTCTGGGTGGAGCGGAAGGGAGTGTCAGACGACTTGTACTGACTAAAACCCTTCCATGTTCCTTCTCAAACATTTGTGTTTCAGGGCCACGGTATCTCTTTCGAACAATCCCGCAGCCCCGGCAGGCATCGGCCCTTGGCTTGCCTTGACCCCTTCCGATTTGCTGACATCTCTTTTAGGCGCGCGTGTAACACGAACGTCCCGTCGCCACGGCCTGTCGTCGTAAGACGGATGGATTATATGCAAGCCCTTAGTCAAAATCAACAGACCCGCGTCTACAATGGCCGACGCCCGGGGCGTCTCCCGTGGCGGCTGGGAAGCAAGGCTCTCTCCCTCTCACGTTTCACCACCGCAGAAGGAGGTAACGGCTTCCCATTGCCCCTCGCTCCGAACCTTGGATTGAACCAGGGCCGGACGCGAGAGGTCGCCGCCGCCAATCGCCGCTAAGAGAACACGGCCGCGCTCCGCCCAAGCAGAGGAGTACTCTACGTTGTTCTCCGTGTCCTCTTGGCGATCCTCGCAGTGGTAACATCCGGGCGTTTCCTCCCGCCCGGTTCGGTGCAGGAACTTCCCGAAACAACCGGGCCCGGTGAGGACCTGCGGCAGGTGGAACGTGAGGGCGCCGTGGCGCCTCTCCAGCCACTTCTTAAAGAAAGTTAGACTTATTACCACTATTATGGCGTGCCCTGACCCCAACAAAAATAAGGGTAGAATTTTCAAAAATAGTAAACATTCATGTGAAAATTACAAATAGCCCACTAAACTTAACATTAAACCCACTTGGGGGTGGAATTTCCAAAAATACCTTTCTACCGTACTAAGCACTGGCGAGATTTAAAGTTAAATAGTTCAAAAGTAGAAGTAGTTCTTGAGTGATTAATCAGTGAGTAAATAGTATTGCGGTGTCATGTATAAATGAAACTAATATTATGTCCTAAGCCAGATCATACCTGTCTCTCTTGTGGCTTTGATCCAAATCCGTTTAGCTGTTTAGGCGTGAAAAGTTAAAACAGACTGATATATATAGACCGTTTATACTGTATCGTTGGTCTAGTGGTCGGAAACGCTACTACTGTGTATAAGGTCCTTGGTTCGATACACAACGCCGGGCGGTGTTTTATTTGTTTTTTATTTTTCGTTTGATTATAATAAGCTCGACCCTTATTACATGGCACTTAAACATAACTGGCGAAATGTGGGTGTACTAAATGGACACACCTCTGCCAAACCCTTAAGCGATTACAGGCGTGATCTTACGTGACTGCCGTTATTATCTGGTGCTTGCACAGCTTGGCACCTGTGTCTTTACCAGTTTTCAGCAGAGCTGTCGCACGGGTCGCACCATTGACCAAGTAATACCTACTTACTAACATGTTAGCGAAGTCATTCTAAGATTAACAATGTATTTCTGTGATTTAAAATATTAACGCTGCCGCGCTGGCGCGACGATATTTATAGGCGTTTGTGAGAGATTGGCTGGTCAAAACATGCGGGGAACCTCAAGCAGCGTTAATAAAGTTTTAGGGGTATGAGGAACAGATCCTCCGACCAGGCAGGTGTTATGTCTGGTGGGCAACTGCCCGATAGTTGTTATCGGGTTTCTCTATATATACTGAAGTCGATGTAAACTTTGCTTGTAGGATATTGATGTTAGTTCCTCCGTAGTGTCGTAGATGGCGCTGTAGTACTTTTTGTAGTATGTTACTTTTTGTGGTCGCTACAAAGTAAACTTATCGGTAACCATATGTTCGAGTCGTTTGGGATTGAAACTTTGGGACCGTGGGGTCCGAGTACTCATTGCTCACAGCCTTTTTAACGAAATTGCTACACTCATAGCTTATGATTTCTGAGAACCAAGATCTGGCTTTTGCCAGAGGCTAAGTATTACTATACATCACCCAGGTAATGTGCCAGCCCATGTTCACTTTTGGGCACATTAGGTACCAGTTTTTATATAAGTTTGTGGGAATGAAATAGATGATTGTTTAACTATTGTTTACATGGGTCAAAATAACTAAAAGGATGTATAAAACTATTTGGTAATGATTAGAAAATCTTAAAGCATTTAAAAAAAAATACAAAATACTTCACACGTTACAAAAAAAAACCAGTTGGGGCTCGAACCATGGTCATTCCTGGAAATCATACAGTATTAAAAAACAAAATAAAATACAAAAAGTGAATTTCATACTGGCTCAGGTTTGATCCTGGAACATGCGATTCGAGCGGCCGCTTAACCGTCGGGCTACTTACTTCGGTGACAATTGGTTTAAAATAGCCGTTCTATTCTAATGCTTGTTATGACAATTGTCAGTTGTCAAACAGTTAAGGAGTGCGGACATAATGCAATATTGCTCACCTCCTAAAGTTATTAGCGTGATAATATATAGCCTATGTCCTTCCCCAGGTTTAAATCTATCTTCTTGCCAAATTCCATTAAGATCCGATCAGCCGTTTAGTCGTGAAAAGGTAACAAACAAACAAACTAACAAACAAACAAACAAACAAACAGAGTGACTTTCGCATTTATAATATTAGTATGGATAAACACTAACACTCCTCAACATCGTAAAAAAAAAGTGCGAGTGAGCAAGTTTTCAAATTTTAAATTAACGGGAGCGAAGCCTAGGGCTAAAGCTAGGAATATCTAATTATACAGTAATTTGAATAGGAGGAGGTGGTGGTCGCGAAATGATGGGACTAGCTCGACGTGGAGTCTCACCAATAGGGAACCCCTCTTCTGACATGATGTAACAAGTATAGAAGAGGGGTTCCCTATTGGTGAGACTCCACGTCTTGATAGTCCCATAATTTCGCGACCACCACCTCCTTCTATTCAATATCTCGGAACATCAGTCCAATTATTACATTAGATATTCCTAGCTTTAGCCCTAGGCTTTCAGAAACACATGATAAAATCTATTAACATTCAAATGTGAATGTCAATGAATAAATAATGTATTCGAAGTGATTTCTTGATCGATCCTTTTAAATTATAATGAAGTTTCTCTTTTTGTTTGAGTATCATAGCCTGTCACTCACCGTGTGGACAGATATCTTTAATCTGCTTATGTTTTTGACTAAAGTGGTAAGTGGGTGGAGGGTGGAAAGTGGCAAGGTACTAAGATTGAGCGAAAACTTACTTCTATAAATAAGAATAATGTAATCGTGTTTATTTTAACTTAATATTTCTAAAATGGATTTTAGTGCGAATTTCACCGTCATTAAGATTTTTTATGACGAATGTATGTATTTATTAATATTGAATACATAATATAGGTATTTCAGTTGTGCGAAAAAGGCATAAAAAAGATGGCTATCACGGGATGCCCAGCAGATGTGAAACATCTATGTTTTTTAATAGTATTAATCATTAATAAAAACCAAGAACAAATATGGAGTACAAGAACGAAAAAAAAATTGAATATGGTACTTTCAAAAACAAAACAAAATCAATCCAAAACAAACTTTACTTTAATGTGAAAAGGTTGATTTTACGTGGCATGGGGGTGGAGGTGCAACAACATTTCCTGTCGCGGCATACGATGCGATTTTTCTACCATAATAATGTTTTATATTAAAAAAAACAGCTACGCCATACCCTAGCTAGGCCAGTTAGTAGACCAGTTGCTGGCAGTTGGCAGGTTGTTTGCCAGTCCTGAGGACCTAAACAAGTAATAATTACGATCGATATCAATTATCGACACAATCCATCGATAGTGTCCCAGCACTAGCCGCGGATAAACCAGTTCTGCGCTTTCGTTTACGATCGGGAGCAGCGACATGATGCCTGCTTCCGAACTTCCGTGTCACTTCCATGTACAGGGTGAAACAGAATAAACGCAACACTTCTCTTGGGTGGCACAGAGAAACTTTTGTCCTGAAGCTTTTGGAAATGCAATTTTTATTAATCTCATTTTCCGTGTGTGAGCTAAAGATTCACTGACCAACCAGAAAAGGGGCGATCCTTTTCTATGGGCGATGAAACTCTTTACACCTTATCATTCCCCTTTAGATCCACTTCAGGTGGCCGGAGCCCTCTGGGCAGCCGACATTCCTGTGGAACCTGTTATTGTTAGATCGTGAAGATACCTAGTGATTGTGTTTGTCTTACCACTCTCCGTCGGGGGATCTGAAACAAATAATTTAGAAATAAGATACTTTAGTTTTCAAAAATTTGTAAAATGTTTTTTTGTAGTAACTATGTCTAGAAATTTGATTCCTAAATGACTACTACATTTTGTTAGGTATTTTAATTTAATTTTAAGTTTGCATGCTGAAATAAGTCGGCGAAATATGTGAAATCTTTTTATTTATAAGACCATAATGTGCTATATTTCATGCAAATAAAGAATCTTGAATCTTCTTTTTGAGAGAAACTTTCAGTGCACTTCGTATGGTAATAGTGGCCAACGCCTTCTATGTACAATCGAAGAACTTGATAGTTAAGCAGATTGACTTGACTGCCCCGTTGGTCTCGCGTTCGCAAGCACGAATACTGAGCGTTAGAAATTTTATTTGTCGTTAGAAGTTTAATTTTATTGTTGTAATTAGAAATTTGTCAGCAATTACTTTGCGGAGTTTGGAAATTGGCAGTATGATGTGAGCGTATCTCGGAAAGCTGTTGGTCCTGCGTCTGAGCTCACTCCAGTCTTGGCAGATCCCATAGTCTATTAGACCCATCAGGCTAAGCGGGTGAGGGCAAAGAGAGTGCCTGCGCAAGTGCGCACACACGTTATGCTCATTCCATACAACTGTCACAGGATGTCAGTTCCGATTTGAATTGAGAGAACATAGACAAAACTTCGGCACCCAAACTCTTCCCACACTAGGTCTCTCTTCAACGCTACTCTCTGGCAGATCTGAACATGAATCATGCATATGTAGTTATGGCAACCTTGGTCACAGTGTGGCAACTCACATGTAACCAGCTGTCTTGTCATGTTAATATTTGTTGAAAAAATAGAAAGCGTCGCTTTTGTAATACGTACTGAGAGACAATACGATTTATATACGGTATGGTTTGGATACGAGTTACGACACTCGTCGCGGCTACCTGAATATATAAGTAGCGGCTACCTGAATATACAAGGTGTTGTTTTGCATCTTCGTCGAACTCAAGGAGGTAACTATGCTAATGAAATGGGTAGGTAATTTTTTTTTCCTCGTTTACGGAAATCGGTAAGATGAACCACCCGTGTTTTAAACGCGGCCCGTTGGATTCTCGCCCTATAACCGCGCTTTCATACATACAAACAATCTCAAACGTTTATTCGATAATTTCTTATTCCCTAAACCATGTTAAGGGGGTTATTTTGAAATACTGACAAATTTACTCAACGAAAAATAGCAGAGTTTTTTTACTAATTAACTAGGAATCGTAATATAAATTGATTATTTATGCTTTCTGTGACAACCCCCTGAATTTTGACGAGAATGCAAATCAAGACCTTATATAAGTGTTTACAATCAGGAAGGACTATGCAGTAAAGTGTTTGAAATGGTGTTTTGAAGGATGAACACAATAACTGACAAATGCTTGCACTGACTGGACAGGTCTACTCTTTGTGTGGTTCTTTCTTCAAAAGACCATTTCAGACGCTTATCTGCTATGTGAACGCTTATCTGCATAGTCCCCATGTGAGTTGGCCAACATTATGTCTGGACCTTATAACACACTATGACCTCTGAGTATGTTTCGGCTGTTTCTTCTCAGAGTAGTCAGATACGAAACACCGGCCTCATCTAGTTTAAAACAAGACGTTGTGTAAAAGTGTTTGTGAAAACCTTTTTGCAAAATAAACATCATTATCATCGCATCAATACAAGTCCCCACCCCCCGAGTCCCGCTCAGTGCGCCAAAACATGACGCAATTTCGGCCAGAAGAGGTCCTAATTAGCCGCAGAAGCGATGACCGTTGGTGTAGACGTGTTCTGGAGTGTAGACCGCGAATAATGACTTCTTCATCAAATAGTCACTCAATGTGATTAAATGAACTTAAAGAGGTCGTACTGATGATTTTCATTATCATAATTCTGTTAATACATGCGTATTACGGCCGAAAATCATATTTTGCTCAAAATCCGACCTGACACTGACCTTTTAATTGTACCAAAAAAACAGGCCAAGTGCGAGTCATACTCGCGCAAGAAGGGTTCCGTACTATTATTCATAAAAACGAGCAATAAAATATTTTTTATTTTATTGTGTTATTTTAGAGCAGAATCAGAATCAGAAGCATCAACAGAAAATACATAATCTGTAGAAATTTCAACTGGTTAACTATCACGGTTCATGAGATACAGCCTGGTGACAGACGGACAGCGAAGTCTCAGTAATAAAAAAAATAAAAAAAATAAAAATACTGAGACTTCACTTCCGCTTCGAAATTTACCCGGGCTCTTCCACCTGATATCAGACGAATAGACCCCAGACCTGCCAGGTGTTGTGTCAGCATAAGAAATAAGCCCGTAACCACTGCACGACCACAGCTGTTTATTGTTCAGATTAACATTCAATTTAAAGTTAATGTATGTATAGCACGTGTTGACCACAGAGCTATAATTTAGACATTATGATGATGATGATTATGTATCATTTTTGTAATGGCCGTTGACTGTGAGATTCATCACCCGCCTGCCAACTTTTTTAGTGTTGGCTTCCATTCTAATCGGCTGCAGCCCATCTGACCTCCACAACCCAGTTAGTATTAATACGATACCCCTTGATAAACCTGCCTAGCCTGCCTGGCGTATGTCCAGCAGTGGACGTCTTTCGGCTGAAATGATGATGATAAACCTGGTTGTCAGACTTTCAGGCTAATGACTACCTGTAACGACTGTCAAAGACCTACAAATGACAGCCGCGACCAACGGCTTAATGTGCTTTCTGAGGCACGGAGGAGACTCAGTATGTTATGGCTGGTCACCGATCGACGGGCCAACCTAGGTAAGCGCGGCTTGCCTAAAATTGATCCGAGCGGCTGTTATTGTTTAGCCGAGAGCTCTTCGTTGACTGTGAGGTTCTCAGTTCGATTCTAGTCTCACAAAGTGTTACCCGTTGCATTCTTTTTTTATCCATTAGGAAATTCTCAATTACAGTCCTGATTCCAAATTCGTACTCGGTTGATGGCAATTGGACTCGTCCCTATTACATGGGACTTAAACATGACTGGCTAAATGTGGTGAAAAGTTGGGCGGATGGAATTAGAGTGGATGCCTGCCCACCCCTTCGGGAAGTAAGCGCGTGGAGTTTTTTCAAATCGGTTCATACATGGCGGTGTTATGAGGTAAACATAAAAAAAAACAATTAGCCAAAACAATTGAGAACCTCCTCCTTCTTTTGAAGTCGGTTAAAAAAGGAAGTGCGTAATATAATATAGATGTACGTCGTGTTCCGCCTACATGTCGCTACAGAGATGAGCAGATCGACTTTCACTCAAACAGGTGCGGGTTCGATGCCCGCCGCCGTGAGCAAGGTAAACATGAAAGTTGTACATCGCGTTGGTTGAAAGGTTGGCCGCGCCTTATCATGTGTCGGTTAAAACATGAGTTTTATTTATGGAACTTCACGCTTGCAGTTCCTGAAGGGGTTGGCAGAGGTGTATAGTTAAGTCACATTTCGCCATTTATGTCTCATCATCATCAGCCTATAATGTTCCCACTGCTGGGACACAGACGTCCTCTCTATGAGAGGGAGTGGGCTGTAATCCACCACGCGGGCCCAGTGCGGGTTGGTAGATGTCACATGTCTTCGAATTTTTAGTTCTAGGACATGCCGGTTTCCTCACGATGTTTTCCTTCACCGTGTTTGAGAGCAGCGGTGATGAAATAAACACAAAGTAATGCGTCCTGTCTGGCTTCGAACCCGCGGCTTACTGTTTGTAAGTCGAGGCTGCCACCACTGGGCAACCGCTGATTTCTTATTTATGTCTAAGTCCCATGTAATGGGGGCGAGCCTATTGCCATCAACCGGATACGACCAGACTCTGTGGCTTCAACTGAGAAGTTCCTGATGGAAAAACTCAATAATGCTATGCTTGACCTGTGAATCGAACTCAAGACCTCATGCTGAGCAGTCGCTGTGCCCACTAGACCATCCAGACAGACTAAAGCTACATGTGTCATATTAACTCGTTTATTTACTGTTAGGCGGACTGCCTACTGTAGCGTTAAGTGTTGTGTAACATACGAGTTAACTTTAACCGCATGAACTTAAGAATTTAACTTTTAAAAGATCAACAGGACAACTGTCATTTAAACGCTTTTTACACAGTTTATATTTTTTCCAAAAAGATTGCGAAGTTCGTAATGTCATGCTTTCTTATTTCTTATAAGTAGTCCATGGTTAGATATTTAAATAAATACATATATATTTTTTATATATTTTGTGTTGGCCACAATTAAATAGGGATGATGTCTGGAATAAGAAAATGTAATTCTATTTAGTCCGTTAGTCAGGTTTTTTTTATCAAATTAGCAAAAAAAAACTTAATTAAAACGCATTAACGTTGGAGAGTGGGGGCTCACAACGTCACAAGTAGGTATATACTCAACCGTGACGTCAAGCGACCTTTCAACTCAATATATCTTCGTAATTTTATTAACGCATGAGGAGCTCGTGGCTAAATAATAACAGCCGCCCGGGTCGATCTTTAAGGTTAAGCCGTGCTTGCCGAGGTTGGTCCGTGGATGGGTGACCATCATTACATACCGAGTTTCCTCCGTGCCTCGGAAAGCACGTTAAGCCGTTGGTCCCGGCTGTCATTTGTAGATCTTTGACAGTCGTTACAAGTAGTCAGAAGCCAAAAAAAAGTCTGACATCCAGCCTTACCAAGGGGTATCGTATTACCCAGTTACTGGGTTGTGGAGGTCAGATAGGCAGTCGCTTCATGTAAAATACTGGTACTCAGCTGCATCCGGTTAGACTGGAAGCCGACACCAAGAGAGTTTGGGAAAAGGCTAGGCAGATGATGAATTTTATTAACGCGTGAAAAAAGAAAAAATAAGTGTCCAATACTTTTAAATTAATCTACCAGATATCTTTGTTATGTGCTGGTACTAAGCGGTCTACTTAGCGGTCCCCCGACGCTAAGACGCTTGGATTATTTTATTTATGGTTTTTTAGAGGTTTTTTGTGTCGGGGGTTTTTTAAATTTTTAATTTAATTTTTATTTCATGCTTTTTAAACTTATATTGTTTTATCTTAGCCTTGACTGTCCCAATACTGGGCATAGGCCTCCCCCATTGCTTCCACTTTTCTCGGTGTTGCGTGTCATCTCGCCAATTAACGAAAACAGCAAAAATTAAAAAAAAAAAAACTTTCTGGGGGGATTGGTGTTAGCACCCCCCTGGCAATGCCCATGGTGACAAGTGACAAGATTTGAAATTTCGAATCGATCAGACCTGTGGAAATTGTTAATTTCCCTTCAACTAGAAAAGAGGTGATGGCCTTCAAACGGCTGATCAGATTTTATCGAAACATAGCTAAGAACACTCTCGATTAAAACACCTTTCAAACGAAACCAATTTTATCAAAATCGGTTCATCCGTTTAGGAGCTACGATACCACAGACAGACACACAGATACACACGTCAAACTTATAACACCCCTCTTTTTTGGTCTGGGGTTAAAAATGTATTATCATCCTTAATGAAGCAATAGCGGAATATTAAGTTCATCATCATCCCCAGCCGGAGTTCAGCCACTGCTAGGTGTAGGCCACTCTTATCTTATGCCAATCTCCTAGTTAATTAATACAACTTTATTGAAGTGAAACTTCTTATGCGACTGCCAACAAGTTTAACGTTTTCATGGAGGGGGAATATTTTCTATTACCCATTAAGAGATGGCGCTATTACAAGATTTGTGACTACGTAGTTCTACTAGGTACGCAAAATGGCGTGCAAACAGTCATGCATTCTACTCTTCGGTGTGACCAGCCTTCGCTCAATTTCCATGAGTAGAATAACCTCGATAAACTTATGTTGTTTTTTATATATATTGATTGATTTCCGACATATACATTTGGCTAAATAAAGACAGCCGCACGGGTCGATCTTTAAGGTTAAGCCGTGCTTGCCGAGGTTGGTCTGTGGATGGGTGACCATAATTACATACCGAGTTTCCTCCGTGCCTCGGAAAGCACGTTAAGCCGTTGGTCCCGGCTGTCATTTGTACATCTTTGACAGTTGTTACGAGTAGTTAGAAGCCAAAAAGTCTGACATCGTCTTACCCAGTTACTGGGTTGTGAAGGTCAGATAGGCAGTCGCTTCATGTAAAATACTGGCTCCAGCTGCGTCCGGCTAGACTGGAAGCCGACCCCAAGATAGTTTGGGAAAAGGTTAGGCAGATGATGATGATTTCCGACATAGCCCATTGCATTATACAAGGTGTACCTACGTGACGCACACGCGAAAACGCTTATCATGTACTCACTACATCGTCCTGAACACCCCCACATAGAAATTTTCATCGGAAAATGAAACAAAAAGCAACAAGCAGCAATGAAACAACAAGCAGTACCTTTGTGCTCTACTATCCTAATGTATTTTGTGTGTGCATAAATAAATAAATAAATAAAAACAGCAGTTTCCTACAAAAGTGCAATACCTACTCGGTCGAAAAGTATGGAACAGCTGTAGATTTTTAAATTCGGGTTCAGGATGAAGTACTGAGTACCTACGTGGTAAGGGTCTTCGCGTCGGTGTGCCTTAGGTACACCTTTTATAAAAAAATAAAATCATATAAAACACATTACATTAAAATAATCAGCAATAAACAACATTAAGCCGTTGGTCCCGGCTGTCATTTGTAGATTTTTGGCAATCGTTCCATGCAATTATCTGACCTTCACAACCCAGACAGTTCTGGGTAATACGATACCTCTTGGTAAGACTGGTTGTCAGACTTTCGGGCCACTGAATACCTGTAACGACTGTCAAAGATCTATAAATGACAGCCGGGACCAATGGTTAACGTGGGTATGTGATTGGGGGTCATTCATCGACGGGCCAACGTAGGCAAGCAGATCGACCCGACCTACTGTTATTATTTAGCTAACAGCTCCTCGCAAAACACGCATGATGTCACTTTATTTTACGTGAACTCCCTCACGGAAGCTACTCACGCGTAGGCACAATACTCTCGCGTCTCATCTGTACACTCATCACTAGCTGGTCTGCGACGGGTCATCTGCTTTCACTTGCTTTCGAGCACCTCACGTGGCGAGCACTCGAACTTGCGTTACGTCAGCACAATTAGCGATACAATGATAACTCATGGGAGACGAAAATATTCTCAATGCCGAAGTCTTTTTGAATGGACGTGTATACAAGGTGTAAAAACATTCTGTAACATACAAGACAGACAAACACTGACTACTAACTTTTAAATATCTACAGTTTATGTAGACAGTTTAATTATTTCTCTGGGACTTCGTCGAGCTTCATTGTCTCGGCGCTTTTCTTCGTGGTCGCTACTGTTGATTCTTGTGCACAGGAGTTGCAGTGGTTTGGGAATAGCCCAAAAAATAAAGCATTCTTTATATCAAAATATGTAACTACGCAAGAATTATTGCTGGAAAACTACTTTTTTCTTCGGGTGAAAAATCACTGTTTTAGGATAGGAGTCAATGTAACGCAATCAAAATAATTGTACTGATGCATTGAGTAGTAAACGGGTCATGGAGGTATTTACAATAAAGTTATAATAACTTAATGTTACACTCGTAAACTACTGTTTAAAAAAAAATTTGAAAAAGTTGGAACTTTGACCTCTAATATCTTCGTAACTATAAGATTCTCAGGTATGGTCCAGAATAAAAAATAAACGCAATGACGGGGAGAACTATAAGTGCCTTTCGACTTCGTCAAGGGTCTATTTTACACACTTTATACAAGGTGTTGTTTTGCATTCTCGTCAAACTCAAGCGAATGACTATACTAACTATGCGAATGATTCTCTACCCGAATCAATAATAAAATGGATAAGTATTATTTTTGTTTTTTCTTATATATATATCGGTAAGTGTGAACCACCAGTGTTTTAAACGTGGCCCGTCTGATCCTCTCTTTATATCCTCGATAAAACACATACAAAAAATCTCAAACGTTTATTCGGTAATTTCTTATTCCCTAAACCACGTAAAGGGGGTTATTCTGAAATACTGACAAATTGAGACAATAAAAAAAAAGGAGATTTTTTTAATAATTAACCAGGTACCGGAATTTATATTTTGATTATTTATGTCTTTTGTGACCACATCCTGAGTTTTGACGAGTATGCAAAACATCACCTTGTATTTTTGACTGTACATCCTAACACGGTACTCCTTTTCTTCTCCTAAAATTGTTTGTCCGAAAATCATTATCCATAACACGTTTGCTATAAACTTCAATACCCATAATGTTCGAAATCCCGAAATTTCGTTTAACATAATTATCTTTAGTTCTAAAAGTATTCTGTCATAATATCGAGTACTATAATAATTGAATCTCATAATTTTACATGGCCTAAAGTCATATGTCCTAAGTATTGTGTTGAATAATGTGTATTATTCCGAATGTTCATTTATAATATTTTTTTAGTCCTAAAATATTTGCTAAAAATTAGGTTTTAGTGACAGAAACGAATCGCTGTAAATCCGACTCCACGCAGTCTTGTCTGCTCTACCCCTAGAGTGTAATTTAAACTCGCGTGGGACCGCCGGAGCCCCGAAGCGCCGGAGCCGTGACAGAAACCATGCCTGCTGCATGTTGCATGCTGCAAGCTGCATGCTCGCTTGAATGCTACATGCTGCGTGCTTGCTTGCATGCTGCATGCTTGCTGCAATAATGCGTCTGGTTCGTGATTCCACCATTCCTTTGTTTAACAGCGTGTGTACACCATTTTCCTCTGAAGTAATCACTCGCACATTAAACTTATATTGTTTATTTTTTTGTACTTTTCGCACACCCAGTAATATTTTTCGTAAGTAAAGCCATTACAATTTAATTTTATGCCACCCTTGTTGGTCTTTAAAGGTTCACTTCACATTGGTGCATTTTCAATAATTTATTTTTGATACGTGTATATTATAAAACAAAAACGTATTTATCCTGCTACTAAACAGAAATACATAACAAGTTAGTGAACTATCTCAAAACAAGTCGGTAGAAGGAAAAATATTGCACGCTTGTATCTACGTAAGGGCTGAGAGAAGTTCATATCAAAAGCTTTGTTATAAAAATTTTGTTCTAAGAATATTATTATTATAAATAAACATTATGTAATTTGAATTTAGGACTTATGACTTTTATTGAAAACGGTTTTATGTCTTTTGTATATTATTGATTGTAATATTTATGACAAACGGATTTAGGACATATTATATTTAGGGATTTCAATTTTATGGCATGTGATATTATGTTATATTAAATTCGGGTAAGTTATCATTTGGACAAATGATGATTAGGACAAAAAAAGTTATGGCACTTTAAATTATGGATAAAAAAGTTAGGTGACACAATAGAGAACCTCCTTATAGACAATAGAGAAACAAATTTACTTTCGCATTATAATATCAGTAAGGATACTGATATTATAATGCGAAAGTAAATTTGTTTGTTATCTTTTAACGCCTAAACCACTGAACCGATCATCCTGATATTTTACATATACGTAGTCAGGTGTACAGAAACGGATATAGGATACCTTTCATCCCAGAAAAAAGTAATGTTCCCGAGGAAAACAGCAAAAACGTTCTTATGAGACTAGATAGCGCCACGTGTCTTTCGAATCATGATTGTGAAGTCACGCTAACAACAAGCATGGAGTACCGAATTGATTGTCCAATTCTAAACTAACACGAGTGAAGCCACGGGCAGAAGCTAGTATATGAAATAAAAATAACTGTAAAAACTTGTTTCTATGAAAGGATGAAGTTCATTCGTTATGAACTCGATCCACCTGTGATTCATACCGAACTATTATTAGCGTATTTTATTAAATCCAACATTATGTAAATATCAAATATTGTAAAAAATATTTTATCAATAACACTCATCCATAAAAATAAAATGCTTCAATTCCCACGCATATAAATATTCATTGACGTAACATTATTTAGCAAAAAAAAATATCTAAACGGCATCTATCTATTTTTATGAAATAACGGCATAATTCACGCAAGTCATCAATAACTTAATTATTCAAACTAGATATTAAAACATCTTCAAACATTAAGATGATGTAACATAACTTAGAAAGTATGATTACCGTGAATAATCACAATTTTACAATTAATCATGAAATATTTCGCGCTAGGATATAAACTTATTGTTATGTTATACAGAATGGAATTTTTCAACGCAACTTGCAGATAAAGTACTATAAATACTGGAGATAGAAAATTTAACTCAAAGGAAACATTCCTTTAATTTAAAAGCTTTTATTTAACTTGCAATGTATGTATGTTTGTTAGAAACATATCTCTGCATTCAAACATTTTCGAAAATTCGCTTGCCAGTTGCCACACTCGAGAATAAAACCAGCTAAAATCCGAAAAAATAACATCCTTTACTTTTATGCTATCGGTCGAGTGTTACAGACCTCCACAACCTAGAATCAACTCGAAAATACGATACTCCTTGAATAGACTGGTTGTCAGACTTTCAGGCTAATGACTGCCTGTAACGACTGTCAAAGATCTACAAATGACAGCCGCGACCAACAGCTTAACGTGCTTTCCGAGGCACGGAGGAAGCTCGGTACGTATTGGCTGGTCACCGATCTAAAGGCCAACCTCGGCAGCATTTAGTCACGAGCTTATGTGTAAATAACTCAATAAAAGCTGTAAGTTTTGTTGTTACGTAGTTAAGCTTACAATGACACGCGCATGATATCGAGTGCGGGACGCTCGACTACTTTTACTCACGGTTTCGTTCGCATATTTGTGTTGCGTAAGATTTGCTCTCTCGGCCGGATGTAGCTGGACATCGGCCGCGCCCTTGTCCGAATGACATTTAACTGTGGGCCTGTGAGCCTCGATAGGGATGAGAAGTAATACGTTATACTGATATTATACAAGATGTTGTTTTGCATCTTCGTAAAAATTCAGGAGGTTGTCACAAAATACCTAAATAATCTGTTTAAATACGGTATCTAATTATTAATGAAAGCTAATTTTTTTTGGTTGTTTAAGTGGTTCCCTATCCATTTGCATAAAATTTTAAGTCCTAATATAACTTAGCATAATTTTGTTTGGCATATTTATATTTTCGCATAATATAATTACGCATAACAGCTTACCCATAATTTTTTTAAGCATAATTTCTCTAACCATAATAATGATTAAGCATAAAGTTCTAAAGCATAACTTTTTTATAAGCAAGCATGCAGCATGCAAGCAAGCATGCAGCATGCAAGCAAGCATGCAGCATGCAAGCAAGCATGCAGCATGCAAGCAAGCATGCAGCATGCAAGCAAGCATGCAGCATGCAAGCAAGCATGCAACATGCAGCAGGCCGGGTTTCTGTCACGGCTCCGGCACTGCGGGCCTCCGGCGGCCCCACGCGTGCAAATCGTCGCAGACGGCTTTCGCTCGCCACCGCAGATTCGGCTTGTTGGCCGGCTCCGCCGGCCAGCCTCAGCCGCGGCGGCTCGCTCGCAGTCGCCTGCTCCTCAGCCCGCGGGCCACCTCGCCCCTACGCGCCTACGCGATTTTAAATTACACTCTAGGGGTAGGACAAACAAGACTACGTGGAATCGGTTTTGCAGCAATTCGGTTCTGTCACTAACTTTTGTTGCACAGCATATTAAATTTTTAACCTAGTTGGTTTAATTTTTAGGCCTACTAAAGTTATGCGAATCAAATTTATGCCAAAACAAATTAGTCTTTAAGATTATTATGCCAACATAAAATGTATGCCTAAAAAAATTATGCCAAAATAAATTGTGCCAAAATCGTTATGCCGAAGTATATTAGGACAAAGAACATTATGCGAAAAGAAGGGATCCCTGTTTAAGTCTGTCAGTGTATCAGAATAACCTCCTTAACGTGGTTTAGGGAATAATAAATTATCGAATGAACGTTTGAGATTGTTTGTATGTGTGAAACCGCGGTTATAGGGCAAGGATCAGACGGGCCGCGTTTAAAACACGAGTGGTTTACACTTACCGATTTCCGGAAATAAGAAAAAAAATTACTACTATACTACTCATTTTATTATTGATTCGGGTCGAGAATCATTAGCATAGTTACCTCCTTGAATTTGACGAGAATGAAAAACAACACCTTGTATTTCGTTTTTTTTAAACGTTGCCCCACTCTAGGAATTACTCCTGTATCGTGGGTGCGTTTACAAACATTTAAACTCACATACACAAACAGCCAGACCCGGAACAACTATCTGTAGGCCATACAAATATTTGTTCCGTGCGGGGATCAAACCCGCGACGCGCAGCGCAGCAGTCAATACTTTCAAACTTCTTTCACTAGTGGGAAGCTACATAATCCTTGCTCGTGTCATGTGTGCTTTAAGGCATCATAGTAGGCCAGCAGATGTATGGACATGGACGAGGCGTTTTGTGTTGTCTGCCGGCGTTATGTGTTACACTACAAACCGATGAGCAGATCTGTGTGTACTCGGAGAAAGGCTACAAACAAACACGATGACTGCGCGGGAATCTGAATGAAAGTCGAAATAATATCTCGCGGTACAGACCGGAGTAACTGGTAAGCGCTAGGTATCATATCCGCCGTCATCGGCAGAGATTATGCAACGCTATCATACACATAATCATTTGCGAACAACCACCGGAAATAATAGGGATGATGACTAGGTAAAGAAAACGAAATTCTATTTTGTCCGTCAATCAGGTAATACAAAAATATTAGATACGTATTTTTTGTTTTATCAAAATATCAAAAGAATACTTAGTTAAACCGCATTAAAGTTGGAGAGTGGGGGCTCATTACGTCACAACTAGGTATAAAATGTACTGAGCCGTGACGTCATGCGCCATTTCAACTCAAAACATCTCCGTGATTTTACGATTACGTGAAAAAAGAAAAAATACGTGTTCAATACTTTTCAATAAACTACCCGACGGACAAATAAAAAAAAATGAGTCACCATCCCTATTAACAACTGTTACTCGGATTATAGGTTTTATGTGAGCTCATAGGAGCTCGTGGACAAATAAAAATAAGTGGTCACGGGACGCCGGCAAAATTTGAAACATCTATGATTTTAATAGAAGCCACCTATACTAATGTTATAAAGCTGAAGAGTTTGTTTGTTTGCTTGAACGCGCTAATCTCAAGAACTACTGGTCCGATTACAAAAAATCTTTCAGTGTTAGATAGCCCATTTATTGAGGAAGGCTATATCATCACGCTATGATCAATGGGAGCGGAGCTGCAATGAAAAATTTTGCGAAAACGGGGATAATGTGACGCAGACGAAGTTGCGCGGGACAGCTAGTCATTAATAATAACCTATAACGAAATATGGAGTAAAAGAAAGAAAAAGAAATTGAACGTGGATCTTTGAAAAACAAAACAAGATCAACAATCAATGTAAAATAAACTTTATTTTAATGGGAAAAGGTTGATTTTACGTGGCATAGGGTGGGGGCGCAACACTATGTCCTGTCACGGCATGGCGGCATACGAGTAAATTTTACTGCCTAGTCGCGCGTATAGATGTTTTACATCAATAACAGCCGCTCGAATCCACCTTTAGAAAAAGCCGCGCTAACCTAGGTCTGTGTGGACCACCTATCATACCGAGTTTCCCCCGTGCCTCGGAAAGCACGTTTAAAAGCCGTTGGTCCCGGCTACTAAAAAACATTTTCGAAAGACAGTGTTACAGTTAAATTAAACCGATCATAAATTAAGTATCTATAGAAATTTCCAATTATCTTACTTTCATTAAAATCGGTTCAGTAATTTCGGAAAATAAGGACTTTAAAGTTTTTGTATGAAATGCGCTAAACGCTCTTAATGGGACTGACCTGAACAAGTGAACAGACATAGATTGTTGGTGCACACATCTGCTTACGCCTTCGAGACAAGAAGCGCGATTTATTTATAATAGTTCGTTTTTTTTTTTTATTATTATAATTAGGCTCGCGTTTGACCACTATCTCACCTGATGGTAAGCGATGATGTGGTCGACGGTGAAGCACGCTTGCCTAGAAGAAACCTATTCACTCTTGACTTGAAGACCCCCAGATTGTAGCTATCGGGAAACACAGACTCCGGCAGGGAATTCCACTCCTTAGCGGTACGCATAATAAAAGTAGTCCCAAAGCGCTTAGTGCGTATAGGTGAGATGTCCACCATGTTCCAATGGCGCATCGCCGTACGTCTAGTTCTACTTAAGAAGTTAATTCCAGACATTGGCCTACATACTACATAGCGAGACTCACATAACTAAAATATTCTATTGTCAAAGACACCGTGACCTCGGAGCGAGTTCAGATATTTCTTCTCAGAGATCTTCAGACAAGCCTCGCCAAAAATCTACCACAACAATGGTTTGCAAAAGTGTACAGAAATAAATATAATGTTACTATAACTTTTGCCTGCGGCTTCTCTCGCTTAGAATTTGACAATGATACCGTCTCGGACACGTGGCGCCATCAAAGTCAAAGTCAAAGCATTTATTTCAATTAGACCATTACAGGCACTTTTGAAAGTCAAAAAAAAACGCGAAGCTACAGTCCCAGTCACAAGACATAATAACTTATGCAAGTACTGTAGTTGCCCATCTATTATGATAAGAACGTTATTGTGGTTTTCCTCGGGAATATTACGTTTTCTCGGGACGAAAGGTATCCTGTGTCCGTTTCTGGAGGTCTACTCTCTTTCTCCGAAACGTAACTTCGGCAACGAACGAAAATTAAACGTAGTTACGTTTGTGACCCTACTCTATATAATTTTCGGACGCACACAATAACATTCAATACATTCGTTGCCTGTGAATTCTAACTTCGAAAATTAAACTACGTTTAATTTTCGTTCGTTGCCGAAGTTACGTTTCGGAGAAAGAGAGTAGACCTCCTGTACACCTGACAAAGTATATGCAAAATTTCAGGATAATTTGTTCAGTGGTTAAGTAATAAACAAAACAAACCTACTTTCGCACGAATAACATGTATTAGCTGGGATTAGGACGGTAGGATTCTTAGTAGCAATTATTTAAGAGCAACGACTTGTAAAATAGTGTTTTTAGGATTCCGTACCCAAAGGGTCAAACGGGACCCTATTACTGAGACTTCGCTGTCCGTCTGTCACCAGGCTGTATCTCATGAACCGTGATAGTTATCAGTTGAAATTCCTACAGATTATGTATTTCTGTTGATGCTATAACAACAAATACTAAAAACAGAATAAAATAAATAATTAAGGGGAGCTCCCGTACAAAAAGTGATTTTTTTTACTCGTTTTTAAAAATAATATGTACAGAACCCTTTGTGCGCGAGTCCGACTCGCACTTGGCCGGTTTTTTATCATATCTATTAACTAAGTACTAGATTTGACCTCGGGTCGATGTTTATGTTAAGACCAAGGCCAAGGTCACCCTGAGTTAGTCCGTGGATGCCAAGTTTCCTTTGTGTCTCGGAGAGCACGTTTTTGCTTAATTATTATATTTGGCCATATGTTGGTCAAAATCAAAATAATTTTATTTTACATAGGCCTACATGGGCACTTAGAAAACGTCGACAGAAGGTGCTCGGTTCGGGTTGGTCGTTTGATAAGGAGAAGAACCGGCAAGAAACTCCATGGTTACTCTTTAAAATCATTTGGCTTTACAATGTTTGTACGTTACAGCGTTAGTACTTTAGTATGGGAGGACAGCGTAGGCCCGACAATAAGGGGTCCCCTATGTTGTTTCGAACGCCGCTGTTCGACAAACGCTGTTGCGAATTAAAGTCGTTGCTACAAAACGTAGAACAAGATAAAAAGATAACAACCATCTAGAAATCTTAAGGCCACCTCTCCTCTATCTCATCAAACATTCGTTCTTCCAACAACACAGCAACTGCCTACTCATCCACTGCGACGCATTCGATAGGACAGGCAGGTCGCATCTGCGTGGCACTGCACACTGGTAGTCTGTGCTGGAACAAGATTTACTTTCACGAGAAAGTCCCACGAGGCGCGGAGGTCGCGACTGGCTTAACGTTCAGTTAGTATACACGTATGAGGAATGCCGCTGTGAGCTATGACCCGACGATTTCTAACAACGACGTTATAACACCTTGTACGAGAAGATGGGCAGAGTTGGAGGTACCCTATAGTACACCCTTTAAATATTCATTTAAAGAAAGAAATAAATAGTATTTATTGGACACAGAAAACATTTTTTTTTAATTAAAATTAACAAAAAACAAATTGTAACTATAAAAAGTTAACATAAGAAAAATAATTAGAAAAATGAAACTGGTCCTATACAAAGCCAAAGGGTGGGATATCTTATCTCAGCATGGTGTTGTAATATTTAAAAAAAAAAGTCACAGCGCTGGTATTCTGATAGGGATCAAAAATACGAATAAATATAGTAATGTAAAGTGTATTTATGAATAAACAAAAGTAAATATGTATTAGATTTAAAATTTAAATCGGGGAAGGAAAACATCGTGAGGATACCGACATGTCCAAGAACTAAAATTCGATGTGACATCTACCAACCCGCACTGGGCCCGCGTGGTAGATTACAGCCCACTCCCTCTCATAGAGAGGAGGCCTGTGTCCCAGCAGTGGGAACATTATAGACTGATGAAGATGAAATATGCATTTCGGGAATATGTTTAGGACCAGGCCCAAATCGAGACTAAGCAATGCTACCTTTGCCCGAGCTGACAATCGAACCCAGGAAGGACATCATACTCAGAAGCAGCGCCTGCGTACACTGAACAACGATTCATTTTTATCTGGTAGCGGACAAGGGCAGGAAAAATGATGCTTCAAAACGTCGGGAAGAAGAACGTCTTAATACTTTGCACAACCTGGAAACGAACCCAAACATAAAACCTCCCGCTTAAACAGTCGTGATTGCAATCATTAGAACCAAAAACAGAATGAACAGTGGCGACTACCAAAAAAGCGCCGAAACAATGAAGCTCGACGAAGTCGTAGAGAAACAATTGAACTGTCTTGGACCCCGCAACGAAATGAATCAGAAAAGAATAGCGGAGGAGTAGAGACAGCTTTGAAGTATAGTTAGCTGGTATTTGTGGAAGTAGTGATGTAGGGCGGTCAATTAAGTCGTTAGTACAGTTCAACACCGGACGTAGGCGTTTTTTTTTTTTTTTCCGGATGGGAAATCATCAAATGACTTCTCCGCGAGGAGGAGCGGGAGGGAGTGTCAGACTTGACTGACTAAAACCCACCCATGTTCCTTCTTAGCCCTTTGTGTTCCAGGGCCGCGGTATCTCTTTCGAACAACCCGCAGCCCTGCCAGGCATCGGCCCTTTCGGACCCCTTCCGGTTTGCTGAAATCTCCTTGAGACGCGCGTGGAACACGTACGCGCCGTCGACTAGGCCTGTCGTCCACACCGGACGTAGGCCTCAGACTTCGATTTCTCCAAGATCCCAATCATCAGATCCTGACCATGGAACTACATGGGTAGTATACTGTTTCTAACAGTGCCTATAAAAGAAAATAATTCCACTTCCCTCTATATCAGCAGGAGACAGAACGAAACAGGCCAATAGGCAGAAAGGGACGCCACTGTTGATTCTGGCGTACAGGAGTTGCCGTGATTTGGGAATAGTGTGTCCCAATAAAAAAAAAGACCAACTATCAAGCAATTTAGACTCATCATCTGCTTAGCCTTTTCCCAAAGTATCTTGGGGTCGGCTTCTAGTCTAACCGGATGCAGCTGAGTACCAGTATTTTACATGAAGCGACTGCCTATCTGACCTCCACAACCCAGTAACTGGGTAATACGATACTCCTTGGCAACACTGGATGTCAGACTTTTTGGCTTCTGACTACTCGTAACGACTGTCAAAGCTACAAATGACAGCCGGGACTTACGGCTATACTTGCTTTCCGAGGCCCGGAGGAAACTCAGTATGTAATTACGGTCACCCATCCACGGACCAACCTCGGCAAGCACGGCTTAACCTTAAAGATCGACCCGTGCGACTGTTATTATTTAGTCACTAGCTCCTCATCAAGCTATTTAGACTGATATATTTTAAATCATTTAAAGACTGTAGGTACCATCACAACACGCCACTGACGCCACGCAAAGCCAATGTAATTATCTACAATGAACACAAAGTAGGTAACATCACATTACGCACATTAATCAATTAAAAGCAAATAATAACCGCGACAAATGAGCTCCCATCACATTCGTAACCGCGCCGGTGGCTGCTTAACCTCACGCACGCGGTCAAGGACGCGTGAGGTAACGTTATCTAAGAGTCAGTTTGTATTCATTGTCCGTCCGTGCGTGTGCAGAGGACGTGATGGAACTTTAATAGCTTGCTTGTGAGACAGTTTGTCTGATGATTTTTTACATACGTATGCATCTTCCTGCACTTGTCGGATTTTATTTGGGGTCAATGCAACACGTTTTTTTAGGGTTCCGTACCCAAAGGGTCAAACGGGACCCTATTACTGAGACTTCGCTGTCCGTCTTTCACTAGGCTGTATCTCATGAACCGTGATAGTTAGCCAGTTGAAATTTCTACAGATTATTGTATTTCTGTTGCCGCTATAACAACAAATACGAAAAACAGAATAAAATAAATATTTAAGGAGGCTCCCATACAAAAAAGTGTTTTTTTTTTCTGTTTCTAAAATAATGGTACAAAACCCTTCGTGCGCGAGTCCGACTCGCACTTAGCCGGTTTTTTAAAACTAGATGAGGCCTGTGTTCGTACCTGACTACTCTGAGAAGAAACTGCCGAAACAAACTCTAGTCTAGTGTCTGAGCAGGTATTTTGAAGAGAGAACCACTCGGATTTGAGTGGCCCTATCCAGCCAGGGAAAGCATTTGTCAGTTATCGTGTACAATAAATGAATTTGAATTTGTAGCTCGACTCATAACTCTTAGGTATTGCAAATGTGGATCTATGCAACGGGGACTAGGGTTTGATTTTCAATAGCTGTCGAAAACAAGTATCCAAACGACAACCTTTTTGCCGTGTCCGACCTCAGTCACATGAGAGAGCATGCGTTTAGAAAGTGTCCGGTGTTGTGACATAACACGCCGCTCCCATCCAAACCCGCGACCGGTCCAGCGGCGCTTAACTTAACTACTTTCGGAAAACACCATCGATCGAAAGCTGACATTACGGTCGTGCAGTCGAAAGATTTCCATTGCTTAACCATGCTGTTGTGTCCTTCCCCGCTTGTGAACCTCAACAGTAATCGGGTCAACATTGTCGGGGATTATCTATTCATCGATACATGCGAATAAATACGAGTATAATTGAAATGTCTGTTTGTAAGGGAGGAGGAGGGGCTCGTGGCTAAATGAAATTAGCCGCACGGGTCGATCTTTAAGGTTAAGCCGTGCTTGCCGAGGTTGGTCCGTGGATGGGTGACCATAATTACATATCGAAAGAAAGAAAGAAAATACGTTTATTTAGCACATGCCACAAGAACACACAGCTTTAAAAAAATAAAATAAAACTTAAACCTAAACACAGTAAACACAATAAATATATTTTATGTGTGTCTCACGACTGTGCCAAATAGGCCCAGTTCAGCAAAATGCCGAGTCGAATCGAGGTTCCTCCGTGCCTCGGAAAGCACGTTAAGCCGTTGGTCCCGGCTGTCATTTGTAGATCTTTGACAGTCGTTACGAGTAGTCAGAAGCCGAAAGTCTGACATCCAGTCTTACCAAAGGGTATCGTATTACCCAGTTACTGGGTTGTGGAGGTCAGATAGGCAGTCGCTTCATGTAAAATACTGGAACTCAGCTGCATCCGGTTAGACTGGAAGCCGACCCCAAGATACTTTGGGAAAAGGCAGGCAGATAATTGAAATGTCTGTTTGTAATATTAAAATAACCGCTTTTTACTACATGCATATGAGTGTATATAAGGTACGTACACCAAATAAATAATAAAATAAAATTGAAGTGTCTGTTTGTCATATTAAAATAACTATACTACATGCATATGAATGTATATACCAAAATAACATTTTTAAAATTCCTGTCTGTCTGTCTGTTTGTTCCGGCTAATCTCTGGAACGGCTGGATCGATTTTGACGAGAGTTTCACTGGCAGATAGCTGATGTAATAAGGAGTAACTTAAGCTACTTTTATTTTAGAAAAAAAACTAATTCCACGCGGACGAAGTCGCGGGCACAGCTAGTTCATAATACATGGCGTGCCGTCCGGTACGCGGTCACCACTCCGTTTTGCCCCACTAGTTTTAATAATCATTCATTCAATTTTCATAAAATATCATTAAAAAATGTATAAATAGAGGTTCGCCGGTCCCGGGAGCAGGGTCCAAGCTACCGGTGGTTAGGGCTGCAGAGACAGGAAGCTCCTCACAATGCGGGCCGTATCGAGGAGTACTGCCTTCTGAATCAGGCCCTAAGTTCAAATTCTTCTTATTATTTTTGTTGCTGTGCCGATAGAGTGCTAGACGTTATTTATTAGAGCATGTTTGTAATGTTGGTTACTATGTAGCTTTTGTTCCGGTCGACGACCGCTGTAGGTCAGAAATGATTTCATGGAAACGCACTAGCGGGACAAAAAGTATCCTAAATCCAAACTCAGGCGTAAATTTGTCCACAGTTAAGGGTGACACCTGTACAGACAGATCGACAGACCTGTATCCTTTTGGCATTAATGGTTTTGATTATTTTTCGTTTAATTTCAAGGTTCTATTTTTATAATGCCAGTGAAAACATTATTCTTTCTTTTCAGACAAAGTTACTTTCGCATTTACAGTGTCTGTATCGATTTTCTCTTAACAGTAATCATGTATGATGAATGACTAAACTATTGCCGGCGACCAGTCAGTCAGTAAGTCAGTAGCGACATAGTCTGAATGCCTGCGATGTTCCCACAGCGAGGCATAACTACCGGAAGAAACGTTTACCGGTGACTGGAGGAAGCCTGCAAGAGAAGGCATTGAGATACTTAAGTTGGATGCGACCGGGCAGACCGCGAAATATAAATTTTCTTACGTTTTTATGCAATTTGCACGGCAGTGTCAGGTTGTGTGTTCATTAAAATATGATTCATATTATATTTATGATAATAATGATAATTTTTATGTGAAACGATTTCGATTTTTGTAATTCTTTGTGATTTCTTGTCATGAAATGCTTTTTTTGTATTTTTTTTTTCGATTTCGTTTTGTTTTTCTTTTGTCTTTATGTTTTATAAATATGATATATAAATATATCTAGGTGTTTACAAAAATAAATAAGAAAAGGTAGGTAGGTAAGGTAAACACCTAGATATATGTGCATGCTGGCTGTGGTCTCCAAAGGTAGGTAGGTAAGGTAAACACCTAGATATATGTGCATGCTGGCTGTGGTCTCCTGTAATAGACAGAACACACGAAAAAGAAACGCTTGAATGATTGTGACCTACAATGTATATGTGTATTCTTTGTTTGAGATCCAAATAAATAAATACGCGGAAAAAGAAAGGTTTGTATTGTTGATTTCATCATCATCATCAGCCTATAATATTCCCTTTACTGGGACACAGGCCTCCTCTCTATCGGTCGGGGATTGTTGATTTGAATTATTATAATTCTGTAAATACATGCGTATTCCGGTCGCAAATAATATTTTGTTCAACGTACAGATTCCATGTCAATCTGTACGTTGAACAAAATATTATACTGGCAAATTGTAAAAAAAAAAGTAAAAAATAATAATTTCGCGGTCTAGCCTGTCGCTTCCACCTTAAGTGTGCAGTGAAGGTTGGAAAATGATTTGCTCACAAATGTGCGGCGCTAAGTACAGGGCGAAGGATGAACGTTGTGGACAATTGAATGGAGGTTCCGTTTCTTATTACGGGAGTGTCGGTTTTGTTCGTTACACAATACTCATTTATTGCATACACTGCTTGAGAAACTTTACATATCCATTTAAAAGCTGATTCCAGGGGCCCTACAATGACGTCTTAAAGCAGTGTTGTTTTAATGTCACTCTAGTGTGGGAAAGAGACGGAGCTATAGAGGATGTCTAGCGCCATCTCTTTCCCACTCTGGCATAAGATTAAAGCAGACGTCATGGTGGCCACGTGTACAGGCTTCGGCCGAGTTTTTGTGTGTTGAATTTGTATTCATTTATCCATCTATTCTACGAATAATGGGGCTCGTTGGTAGAGTGGTCGCAAGGGCAACTGCTGAGCATGAGGGTCTTAAGTTCGATTCCCAGTTCGAGCAAAGGGTTTTGGCTTTTCCCATCAGGAATTTCTCAGTAGCAGCCGCGGGGCCTAGGTCTGTGCCTGGTTGGTGGCAATAGGCTCGTCCCATATTATAAGGGACTAAAAACATAACTTTTAGGTACCTACATCTCTGCCTAATCCCGACCTCGACTCAGCGCAAGATGCCACCGACCCAACGTATTAATTTTGTAGAATAAGTTTTTTGTATGTATTAGTTTAATAATTGTATAAGATTATTTTGTGTATTTATCTATGGTCCTTAGTTGCCTGAAATAAATGGATTATTATTAGTAGTGCCCGACCGAAACTTGTTTTTACGATCGAAACCGAAACCGAATTTCGGCAACAGTCTCAGTTTCGGCCGAAACTGAAACAGAAACTTCCCTACAAGAACCATGTTTTGAGGAAAAAATTAAGAAAACGTTATTATAATCAGTCAGTCGTTATTTTTTTTATCTCACACACATATTTTTTGATCACATGGCTATGCAGTCTTCGGCATAGGTACTTAATATTTAAGTAATAAACAAAAAACTAAACAAAATAAATCTCTTTTATCTTGACTCAACGCACCGACCATGACCGATCGCAGCGCGATAACTCCCGAATGCAGTTTCGATTTCGGTTGTAGTTTCGGTAGGTTTGCCGCCGAAACCGAAACTTAACCGAAACTCGTTTTTTTGCCGAAACTCGACCGAAACCGAAACCGAACATTCGGTCGGACACTAATTATTAGTATTTTTATAAATTGATTGAAATTTTTATTTATTAAGCCTTCGGGGTTAACAGGCATGTTATGTCAATGAATAATGCATTCATTAAATTTTCATCGAGTTGCAAATAATAATGATAATGAAAATACAAGCCAGTTTTGTCTCCCACTGTATGTGAGGAAAGTAGTCTGTCTCATGTTCTATGTCATGACCTTGAACGAACTATTCGAAGACATCATGACGATGGGAACAAATGACCTAAGACGGGCGCGCTGCGTGTCGCGGGTTCGATCCCCGCACGTAACAAATAATTGTATGATCTACAGGCAGTTGTTCTGGGTCTGGCTGTTTGTGTGAGTTTAAATGTTTGCAAACGCACCGACAATACAGCCAAAATGCACAGTGCGGGGCAAAGATCATCATCTCCCCAGCTTTTTCCCAAAATTTGTGGGGTCGACTTCCAGTCTAACCGGATGCAGCTGAGTACCAGTATTTACATGAAGCGACTGCCTATCTGACCTCCACAACCCAGTAAATGAGTAATACGATATCCGTTAGTAAGACTGGATGTCAGACTTTATGACATAACTGTCAAAGAACTACAAATGACAGCCGGGACCAATGGCTTAACGTGCTTTCAGAGGCTCGGAGGAAACTTGGTAAGTGATGATGGTCACCCATCCACGAACCAACCTCGGCAAGCACGGCTTAACCTTGAAGATAGAGCCGTGTGGGGCAAAGATACAATTTAAAAATAAATACGTTTTACTGTTTATTTCATTTCTTTTCTCTTTATAAAAACACAGCCAGTGACTGGATTCTGAATTTAAACTTAACAAGCATTGAGAAAGTGAGAGTTGTTCTGTTGTACAAGTGCGAGAGATTTAAGTTTGTACCAGAGACAATACTTGCTGTTCGAACGTTTTCACAGTGCACAGTGCCGAGAATATTATAAGCTCATTAGCATATTACCGAGATAAATGATGAAGCAGTTAGGTTCTCGCCTCTCGGTTATCGGGCACATCGAGCTTTAGAAAGAGACAAAGTAAATTATTATAGGAGTAATAAAGACGACGCTCTATAGTGATAATATTTTCTAAATACTGCGTCATATGAAAAGTCGGAGACAGTACCTCCGGGCGCTCATTGATATGTACTCACAAAACCGCTTTGGGCTCGCGTCGTGAATTATTCATCATCATCATCAGCCTATAATGTTCCCACTGATGGGACAAAGGCCTCCTCTCTATGAGAGGGAGTGGGCTGTAATCCACCACGCGGGCCCAGTGCGGGTTGGTAGATGTCACATGTCTTCAAATTTTTGGTTCTAGGATATGCCGGTTTCCTCACGATGTTTTCCTTCACCGTTTTTGAGATTAGCGGTGATGAAATAAATTACACAAAGTAATGTGCCTGCCTGGGTTCGAACCCACGGCTTATATCTCGTAAGTCGGGGATGCCACCACTGGGCCACCGCCGCTCTCCCGCCGTGAATTATTGCCCACTCCTTATTGAAGTTAGGAGGCCTGCTGTGTCCCAGCAGTGGGCCCGTCAGATATATTAGGTAACAGTTTACATGAGCTCGTGGCAAAACAATAACAGCCGCTGGAGTCAATGTTCAGATTAAGGCGAGCCACTGGCAGACCAACCTGCTAAGGATATTACTGCTTAACCGGCATCCTTGGTGACCTCAAAAGAATGGTCCCCAGCCAGGGCTTACAGACTAGTACAATTAAATGACCGCTCGCTAAGGACACCCCCCGTTGGGTTCGGACCTCGACTTAGGGCGTCATTAAGGAGGGGGTAGCAAGGGACAATCTGGGTCGTATTATTATTATTTGGGGAGTTTAAAGTTACATGCTCAGCGGCGGGCGCGGGTTTGATCATCGGGCAAGGGTCGGGGGGTGATGTTACAAGGGTTGATGTTACAGGGGCGTCGCGTGTGGACTCATCGGAATACGGATCGGATCGGAAAGCACTCTTAAAAAGTACAAAAACAGATTTTTGTACTTTTTAAGACTGCTTTCCCTACTGCTCTCTTAAAGGAGAGTAATGGGGTCGTCGGGTTCGAAGAGTGTATGCCTAGGACGGAGAATCTTCCCCATCCTGATGAGGACGTATCGGGCGGCGCGCAGACCTACGTATTTATATACAAATCTTAAGTGTTCGAAACTGAACGGTGTTTGGAACTGAACTATGTTCAGTTTGGAAAGTAACTGAGTGGGAATGACAGATGGATTACTGCGCGGGTCAATGATCTTGAGCGGGAAGCGCTCAGTAAGATCAGTGACATTAGCGCAGAGGGGACAGTCCGACCTCATATTCATATTCAATTTTTTTAGTTCCACAATATGAAGTCGTAATCGCACACACAGGGTTCCGTAGCACCAAAGATTATAATATAATATTTTTAACGCTCATTCATTTATTTATTTATTTATACAAATCTTACCTAAAACTATCATTACAGATCTGCGATCCAATGCGATAGATTGGCCTTACTAACTAAATCCTACATCTACATCTTATAAATAATATTCTTTATTCTTAATCTAAGTAACTTAGTATATATAATGTAACTTTTGCAAATTCACTCAAGTTGCAGCACAATACATCAACCCTCTCGTGAACCTCATTCACCACCCGTATGGCTCTAGTGAGAGGAGTTCTCGCCAGTAGGTTGGTTCTGGTTGCAGGCGCAGCCAGCAGGGGCGGGCGTCGCCGCCTCCACACGTACCGGTCTGGCACACAAAGCTCTAGGTGCCGCAGCACTCAAGCTTCATATGTAAATTTACATGCAACGGCATAACTAAATTTGTTTTTCGTAATAATATGTTCATGAAACCTAAGGTACTGCTGCAGTTTGATGAAAAAGTCCCATTTCTCAAAAACCAAACATCAAATCTTATTCAAACCAATTTTCGTACTTTAGAAATCAGAAGGGCACACATTTTACCACATTGGAACCAACGGCTTAACGTGCTTTCCGAGAAACGGAGGAAACTCTCAGTATGTATGCTGGTCACCCATTCACAGACCGGCCTTGGCAAGTACGGTTTAAACGTGAACATCTACCCGTGTGGTTTATTATTTTATATCAGTATAGCACTTACAGTGACCTACACAGCGCCATCTACCTGTCACTAACTACTAGAGCGAGAGGCATAAACATGAGCCACATCGCACAAGGCGTCTGCCGCATAATCTTTGCCTCATTACCATACGTCCCACGAGCATAAGACTCGAGCGGTAGAACAATGCCTTGTTAATCGAGTTCATCTTCATTCTTAACGCCTTTTGCTCCACGTGGGAATGTACAGAGACGGTTTACGAGTACCTGCCAGCTACAGTCGGTGCGAGCTGTGACAATTACATACAAGATTCAGTTTCTGGTAGTAGATTGTGAAACTTACAAAAGCTTACGGCCTTAATCTCTTCAAAGTTAGAGTGAACAGGCTTCTTCTGGGTAAGCTCGTACCATCGTCGAGTTTGTCTCTGTCATCTCTGACCTAGACTAGAGTCAAGAGCACACGATTCTCAAATAAAAAAATACGAATTATAAAAACTGACAAGTTTGGAAGATTAGCTTAAAAATATACTTAATGCTGGTTTTTAATTTTGCTCAATGCGCTGAATTGCTGCACACCTGCCTTACCGAACTTATTTCACCCAGTCCGAATACAAACATAAAGAAAAATTAAATGGAGGGGTATCAAAGTGGCCTAAAAACCCTCAAATGCTCAATGGCCCCTAGTTACTATTATTCAAATTCAAATTCATTTATTAAATGCGAAGGTTTGCGAGGAGAGATGGATGGCTGTTTGTTACTGTTTCAGGCAAAAACTACTGAATGGATTTGCATGACACAGTTAGTTGATAACCTGGAGTTACACATAGAATACTTTTATCCCGGTAGTACATCTCCGTGGGATAATTATCAAACTCCACTCGGGCGAAGCATAAGCCACTCGCTGATGAACTCTCACTTCTTGTAAGGCCTCCAAAGTGTCGCGGCAGGATTAAGGAATTGTTTTCAATCAACGGACTATGACAGTGTGTATTCATATACCCTCAAGCAATGAAATGGTAAGTGGGTACACATGCGCGTGTGTGTGACATGCATGGCTCACTCGAGACCATCCAAAGTTAATGGGCGAAGTAGAGCGAGTCTAATTGCTATTTTTGTTAATAATAATTCCGTGAGCACGCGAGACAACAGTTGTTATTATAAATTCACGATATTAGATTCACTTTTATGGTTCCGTGTGGCACGGAAGGCGCAGTGGATGGACGATTGGCTTCTGTCAGACGGGTCGTGGCTTCGATTCCTATATTATGCTTCTGTGTTTCGTTCTCGAGATTAGATATATATACACTTGTAGTCACACATACAATGTCGCCACTACTGCACTAAGTTCAAAGAAAAAAAAAAAAAATAGATGTGGGTACACTGACAGTTCACATAGATTTACTGCGTTCAATACCTCATTCACATTCCAGTGCTCCGCCACTTTGTACTTCTATTATTGCGTTACAGTTTTTTTTCGTCAGTTTAGTGTTCTTTGTGTTTCTTAACGAAAAATGCCGAAAAGGAAACGTGATGACAAGGATTCATTGAGTTATATTAAGAAGAAAATTAAGAAGTTGGAAAGAAAATTGTTAAAAGGACGACGTAGATCTTCATCATCCTCGGATTCTGAGCCGATGTTATCAAAACCTCAAGGTAGGTACCTACTTATTTGTTTACAATTTTATGACGGATATTTTTTACTGTTTTGAGGATTAACGTTACAACGTACGAGTTGCAACTTATCCTTTTTTCAAACTCGGGTATACGATGCAACGTCTTGAGTTCATCTTACCCGCTGTGTGTGTACGTGTGGTTACATGTAAATATAAGTTACCTGTTTAGGTACCTAATTATAACCACGTAGCAATTTATGCATTTACTAAACTCGGGTTCACGATGTAACGCCTATGAGTTCATCTTACCCGCTGTGCTCGTTTAATAAAAGTAAAAAATTTGAATTAAATCCGTTATCCGCACAACAAATATTTTACATCCTAACGGGAATGGTATAGCAATTTATTATTTCCGATTGCAGATAACGCAATTATAGAATCGGAAAATAATGAAGACCTACCGGTGGACCTTGACGAGCCGGAACCATTGATTAGCGCATCATGCTTGGAGTCACTGCAGGTGTCAAATTTACCTGAAGCGACACAAGAGCCTTCTCCCCAGACAACGGCTGAAGAGGCTACTGCCGCTGAAAAGGAGGATTGCCGTGATGATTTAGACGAAACCGTGTTGGAAATATTGGGGATTGATCCATTAATCACGACATTTTTCGGTAAAGATATCCAGAAGGACTTAGCGGTACGTTATGAGTTCATAGCTACTTCTGGTCTGACAAAAGAACTCCGCAAGGAGCTCTTGGAATCTCATTTGCCTCCAGCTAACTGTAAGCTAATAAACGCACCATCCCTTAATCCAGAGATTAAGGCGGCTGTCACTGACGCCATTGTAAAGCGAGATAATGCTATGCAGGCGAAACAAAAGCAGATAGGCAGTGCTATCGCATGTCTAAGTGAAGCTATTACTATTCTTTTGTCCAAAGAAACAAAAGATCCAGACATATTGAAATTACTTGTGGACACAGGGCGCATCTTGTGCGACTGTCAACATAATGACTCTGTCACCAGGCGTAATTTTATCCTTGTTGTGCTGAAAAAAGATTTAAAAGATCAGATGCAGTTGACAAAAATAGATAGTTTACTCTTTGGTCAAGAGCTCGCTGACACGTTGAGAACGGCTAAGGCTATAAATAAGTCAGGAGCTGAACTAAAATCTGTTCCGCCGCCCAAGGTTTTAGCAAACAAGCCAAGGCCTCCACCATCCAACAGGCATTTAAACTGGAAAGCTCCAGCCCCGTACCGCAGACCGTCGGGGCCTCGGAGAACGAAGGAGTCTGCACCCTTGACGAGGCAACAGCACGCGCAGTCATCCAGAGGCTCACGTCCGACCAACAGCCGCAACCGCCAATAGACACTACGGTAAATCTTGCCGGCAGGCTATGTCATTTTTACGATCAATGGTCACAAATAACATCGGACCAAACTGTACTGTCATGGATAAAGGGTTATGAAATTCCTTTTACACAAACTCCATTTCAGATTAATATGCCACCGTCTAAAAAATATTCTCGCATAGAAGAATATGATTTTGACCAAGCCATAGATAATTTATTAACTATAGGTGCTGTCTCAAAATGTGAACCTTGCCACGGGCAATTCATATCTAATATATTCTTGGTACCGAAACCAAACGGCAAAACTCGCCTAATTCTAAATTTAAAAAATTTGAATGGTTTTATAAATACAAAGCATTTTAAATTAGAAGATCTTCGAACAATAATTATTAAGCTTATTTCAAAAGATTGTTTTATGTCGACAATCGATCTTAAAGATGCATATTTTTTAATTAAAATTCACGATAATTCTAAAAAGTACTTAAGATTTAAATGGAAAAATAACTTATTTGAATTTAATGTTCTGCCGTTTGGTCTCAATACCGCGCCCCACGTTTTTACCAAAATCATGAAACCTGTTGTCAAATTATTAAGATGTACTGGTAATTTGTCAACAATATATCTTGACGATTTATGTCTCGTATCACATTGCTACAGCGATTGTGTTGATAATGTTGAAATTACAAAGAAATTTCTTTGTTCTTTGGGCTTCATCATAAATGAAGCTAAAAGTTGTCTGATTCCTAGCAATTCATGTAAATATTTAGGATTTATCATTGATTCTAAAACAATGGAAATTAGTTTGCCTGCTGAAAAACGTGAGAAGATAAAGAAGGAATTGTTAAAATTTAAACATCTCAATAGATGCAAAATTCGAGATTTTGCTCGCTTAGTAGGATTTTTAACATCTGCTTGCCCTGCCATAGAATATGGCTGGATGTATACTAAAGAGTTTGAGCGATGTAAATTCTTAAATTTAAGAGGCGATGATAATTATGAAAAGTTCATGACCATTCCTTCTACATTAGATTCAGATTTTGATTGGTGGATAAATTCCACCAATAAATCTGTTTGCAAAATTAAATTTGATAGTTATCATTTGGAAATTCAGTCTGACGCCTCAACTACGGGATGGGGTGTAGTTTGTGAAGGGAAAACGGCAAGCGGTTGTTGGAGTAAAGAGGAAAGAAATCAGCATATTAATTATTTAGAATTACCTAATGGCTGCTTTCATTGGTCTTAAAATTTTTAGCAAAAAGTTATTCGGCTGTCAAATTATTTTACGAATTGATAATACAACAGCGATTTCTTACATAAATCGCATGGGAGGTGTTCAGTTTCCCCATTTAACCAAACTTACCAAAGATATATGGCAATGGTGTGAGGCTCGCAACCTTTTCGTTTCTGCCCTTTATATCCCATCAGTCGAGAATAGTATCGCCGATGCTGAATCGAGACGAGTTCACCCCGACATTGAATGGGAATTATCAGAGTTTGCCTTTCAAAAAATAATTAAATCTTTCGGTCAGCCTGATATTGATATGTTTGCTAGCCGTATAAACAAAAAATGCGCTAAATATGTATCATGGCACAAAGATCCTGATGCTTTTAATATTAACGCTTTTTCAATGTGTTGGTCCGAATGGTATTTTTACTGTTTTCCTCCATTCGCAATTATTCAAAAAACATTAAGGAAGATTATTAGTGATAGAGCTAGAGGAATACTAGTCGTCCCGGCATGGCCGTCACAGCCGTGGTATCCCTTGTTTAGTAAGCTTTTGCTAAGTAAACCTTTGATATTTAATTCTTCTCAAGAATTAATAATTTCTCATTCCAGCAACCGTCAAATACACAAGCGGATTACCCTGGTTGCCGGAGTATTGTGCGGGAATCTCTACTGAGAAGAAGTATTCCTCCTGCATCAATTCACATCATGTTAGCGTCCTTCTCGGATAATTCCATCAAACAATATGATACTTGTTTGAAAAAATGGTATTTTTTTTGTAAGAAGAACAGTGTTAATATTTATGAGGCCTCCATACCGAAGATTATTTATTTTTTTACTGAATTATTTGAATCTGGTGCGCAATTTGGTACGCTGAACAGTTGCAGGTCTGCACTGTCTTTAATTTTAGGTCATCAAATCAGTAAAGATGATCGGGTAAAAAGATTATTTAAAGGGCTATTTAGACTTCGTCCACCCTTGCCTAAATACGATTCAACGTGGGATACTTCATTAGTTATAGGAACTCTGTCTACCTGGATACCTAACGATAATTTACCGTTAGATAAAATGTCAAGGAAATTGGTAACTTTACTTGCACTTGTTACAGCCCACAGGGTTCAAACCCTATCAAAAATTAAAGTCGAGAATATTAGTACATTACCTAATGAAATATCAATTAAGATCCCTGATTTAATCAAAACATCCAGTGTAACATCTAAACAGCCAATGCTTATACTACCATACTTTCGGGAAAGGCCCGAAATATGCCCTGCTAAATTATTATTTGATTACTTACGAGTAACCGAATCGTTGCGTAATAATCATACCTTTCTTTTTAATAATACCAAAAAGCCACATAATAAAGTTTGTGCTCAAACACTTAGTAGGTGGATAAAGAGTACCTTAGAGGTCAGTGGAATCGATGTAACAGAGTTTTCTGCTCACAGTACTAGACATGCCAGTACTTCTCGAGCTCATAAAATGGGTGTAAATTTAGATCTAATAAGGAAAACTGCCGGATGGTCAGGCACATCCATAACATTTGCCAAGTTTTATAACAGGGCAATATCAACTGATTCTAGAAACCTATTTGCTAGGAGTATTTTGGTTGATGGTAATTCATAAATCACTAAAGACTGTTTGTATTTTATCCTTGGTAAAATTACCAAAATTTAATGTATTATTTACATGTAGATATTCCTATGTAATCACCTGTGATTATTTTTTTTTTTATCGTCAATGAATTCTTTTGGTTTTTTCAATATTTTGTTGTTTTAACTAACTCCTCTACACTCTGTACATTTCACAAGATCTCTCAATAGCTACAAGTGTATATATATCTAATCTCGAGAACGAAACACAGAAGCATAATTAATGATTAAACGAACTTACCTGTAAGTGAAGTTCTATCATAATTATGTGAGGTGTTTCGTTCGAAGAGATTAGTATCCCACCCTCCCTGGTTTAACCCCCGAAATTGTGAAATGAATAACTTATCTCTGAACTAAATGAGGTATTGAACGCAGTAAATCTATGTGAACTGTCAGTGTACCCACATCTATTTTTTTTTTTTTCTTTGAACTTAGTGCAGTAGTGGCGACATTGTATGTGTGACTACAAGTGTATATATATCTAATCTCTTCGAACGAAACACCTCACATAATTATGATAGAACTTCACTTACAGGTAAGTTCGTTTAATCATTAATTATAAGTATGAAAATGGTTACCTATAAGACAAGACAAGACATTTATTTGTGAAAACATCAGTATACATACAAGGCATGCAGGTTGTTCATAAACAAAAAAGATCCATCATGTTTGGCCTAAGGTGTCTGTTGAGTTGACAACGATGGTGAGTACGGATATCAGCCTTGGCAGGTGCATTACTATCCCAGATACAGAATGTGTGTAAAAATACTTTTATTGAAGCTGAAAGGCCATGTTGTCCACGTCTAATCACTGTGTTTGTTTTTTGTTTTTTACCTTTTAGTTACGAAGATATTGAGGGTCAAAGTTACAAATTTTTTTTTAATACCTGTTTCTAATGTTATAATTTTACATTAAATACCTCCACGACCCTGCAGGTACTATTCAATGCATCCATCAGCACATGTTTTGAGTGCGTTAAATTGAGTCCTACCGTAAAACGTTACTTTTCAGAAGAAGCATTACTTCTCTAGAAGCCTGTGCGGTGGTCCTTTATAAGTTTTATTAATTCTGCTTCGGTGCTATATGAGTTATCCTCTATAATATGCATTTTGCTGACAAGAGACTCGACCCCACGACACAGGGTATACACTAGTGTGGAGTCCAGGGAATATGTTAAAGTCTTACGGTTAAAGATCATTGTTTTTTATTACTAGCTCTTTAATATTGTACCTTGTTATGAGAACTGAATAAAACACATATTATGTACAATCTCATATAGAGAAAAGTGTCAGAAATAGGAAGATCGTGAGGTACCGATCACCTCTCGGGCTAAGAAATAAACATTTTATTTTTATGCTAAAATATAAGTCAGGATAAAATTTTGAATTGAAAATAGTCCTGTATTCCCGTTGTCCCCGTAGGCCATGTTCCCGTTAACGCGGACAAAGGGAATTTAATAAATTAATTAAAATTACTTCCCGTTGTCGCCGTACGTACGCTGTCCCCGTTAATTTCTAGTAATACATAATTATATGCTTTTCAAATTATGCCCGTTGTCCCCGTTGAGTTAAAATTAGAAGTGAGAGTGCCTTAATAGAGAGAATATTGTCCCTATACAAATGAAATGGAACAACAAAACACAAATAATATCTAAATAATAGCTACACCATGTGATTGCGAGTTGCGACAAAAGTATTTATAACTTACTAAGTATTAAAATTAGCAAGTTGGTTGAAATTTAAACAAAAGTAATTCAAAAATCATAAAAACATAAAATTACTGAAACATACTATAGTTCTAAAGCTGTACTACAGCTATAACTTTTAGTTACAATGTAATATTGATACTGAACCAGGATTTGTGTAAGATTTGGATATGTGGGTACCACAACTAAAAAGAGTAAAATTAAAACCTTTTTGCAAAAAAAAATAACCAATTTACGGAAGTTGGTGGCAAAAAAGTAACCACACCGGGCAATGTAGCATTTTTATGAACCCACTGGCCCTTACACGTTGGCCGAACGTCGAAACCAATAGATTTGAAACAGTTTCCATGTTAACTACGAGTGATCACGAACGAAGTATTAAACTTATAAAGTTTTCTCTCAGTGTTTGTGTGATCGTGAACCATTGACACGGATTCTGACGTCCACGATAACCATGAGATACCGGATGCAAGCGTGTGTAGGAACTTGTAATGTGGCGTTACGAAAGTTCTTACAAAAATAACTTTTTGCAAAAAAAAAAAAAATACCGACTTCCGAAAAAATAAACACTAAAATGTGTTTTTTTTTTCATGTTTTTCTTTTTTTTCATATGTATTTGGCGATGTGCTAGTGTATAGTTACAAAGTAAAATTGATACTTGACTAGGATTTATGTGAGATACCACACACAACAAAAAAAGGTAAAATTCACACTCTATGGATTCCAAAAATATGAAATAAAACATTTTTTTTTTAAATAAAACTATTTACAATAACAATAACCGACTTGCAATAAAACAATAAAAAGTGAAAATTAACTTTAATTGGTGGCAAAAAACTCAATGAAACAAACAAAAGTCACCGATTTCCGAAAGCAAAGTTTGTATTTTTGTACATTTGGTTGTAGGGGGGTTAATCTTCGGAATTATTGATCTGAATCCGAATATACTTTTGCTAATGTGTAGCTACATTATCCCCGAGTATCACAGGCTATTTTAAACGTTCCCGTGGGATTACATGCAACAATAACACGAGCCAAGCCGCGGGCTAAAGCTTATAATAATCATCATCATCATCTGCCTAGCCTTTTCCCAAACTAATAACTATCTTCGTGTCGGCTTCCAGTCTAACCGAATGCAGCTGAGTACCAGTATTTTACATGGAGCGACTGCCTATCTGAGCTCCACAACCCAGTAACCGGGTAATAAGCTTTGGTAACCGGGTAATACGCTTTGGTAACCGGGTAATACGCTTTGGTAACCGGGTAATACGCTTTGGTAACCGGGTAATACCCTTTGGTAAGACTGGATGTCAGACTTTTCGCTTCTGACTACTCGTAACGACTGTCAAAGATCTACAAATCGGCCGGAACAAAAAAGCTTGTATTGTACAAAATTACTGAAGTTAGAAGAAAGCTAGAATTTTCTGAAGTTAGTAGCTGACTGCTGACAAATTCCTATTATGATAGGAACACCCGACAACACTACCTGACCTGGGAATGAAATCCGGAACCGCACGCTCAGAAGTCACGCTCGGAGCAACGAGTCAGATGAGCAAGTGTTCCCGGATGAACGAACGTAAAACCTCGACGATTATAACAGTCATCGTCTAGGGAGAAAGGCCTAATCTAGCAACCAGCAGACGGAAGTAGGAACTCGTACATCCAACAGATTGCTAATTGCTTTAATGAGCAGATAATTAACATGTTTGCAATTATCTATATAGACTCTCTTTCCTGTGGGGAGGCATTCAACTTGATGCGGTTGAAGTGTGTATCCTGACTGTTGCACAGGCTTGACTATATTTTAAATAAATAAAGTGGGTATAAAATAAGATAAAGATTGTTGACAGCACGGTTGGCGCAGTGGTTGAACAATCGACTGATGCGTTACGTGTCGCGGGTTCGATCCCTGCACAGAACAAATATTTGTATGGCCTACAGGTAGTTGTTCCGGGCCTGGCTGTTTGTTGTGAGTTTAAATGTTTGTAAACGCATCCACGATACAGGAGAAATTCCTAGTGTGCGAAAATTGGAATTTCGCAAGCTACCCTGGTGCTTCCACCTTAAACTGCTGATTTGAAGCTTATGTCAATCCTGTTAAGACACAAAATGCTTTCCAAACCACTTCCCTAGTACATAAAAGAAACACGGTTATGGCCGCGCAGTGCTAACGGCGCTTGACCTTCACATCCTTGGTTTGAACTTCGATCCTCTGCATGAACATTACTTTAGGCTATTTATTTACTTTAAAACCAGTGAAGGAACGCTTAGCATGCGTAAAGAAACTGAAAATCCTGATGAAAATGTGACTAGAATAACCGTTTTTGTGGCCAGAAGCATACAACCTAGAATTACATTAAAATTACAAAATAAAATACTTCGAAACCAAAATCGGACCAGTATTTACAGAGAAATCGATAAACATACATAAATACATTCGTTTTCGTTTACTTGGATGATCTACTGTTTCATATTTTTTACTGCTAAGTACTTACCTATTTTGATTTAAAAAACAAACTACTGAACCGATTTTGTTGAAATTTTTATGGGAACAATAGGAAAGTATACCCTTTCACATACAGAAGAATTTATCAACTCGTCTCATTCATGTTTAATATACAAAAAAAAAAACATCCAGTCGAACTAATAACCTCATCGTTTTTTGAAGTCGGTTATAACACGAAACGAACTGCCGTAACCTGGGACTTAATGCTCAACAGTCACCCTGCCTACCTCTGAACCAACGCACCGGTGGAGCAACTACACACACCTTCATACTCTCCGTAGTGTCGAGACGAATCTCTATAGTACGGCGACGCTAATATATGCAAATGGACGAGAGAAAGTGTCAAACGCCAGGTTACACACGTAGTTAAGAGCCCCATAGATACTAGACGTACGTGTGAGTGTGTACGCAGAGATGAAGCATACGCGACTAAACAAAACTTTACCTACAGCCCCCGTATTCACAAACGCTCGGATTCGATTTCGATTCGGAAAGTCGTATGTCTATCTCGTTCGCTTTCGTAATGCAAAAACAAGATGGACATACGACTTATCGAATCGAAATCGAATCCGAGCGTTTGTGACTAAGGGCCCAGGGCACTATCCACACGAAAACTAGAAGAAATAAAAGACCAATAAAATAAACGATAGGTAGGGAAAATCATCACACTTGTATTTTTTTTTTTTAATAATAATACATTTATTTGTCAGAATATTGTTACAAAGCTCTTACTTGGTTATAAAAGTTCATAATATTCTGCCGTTTCCGGCGTACAAATACATTTTTAGGGTTTTCGTTAGTTTTAAGAGTACATTGATTTAAATAAATTAGGATAACATTCAAATTCAATAAATATTGGTCAAATAGGTATGAAATGTCAAAAAGATAATTTTAGAAATGTCAATGGAATGTAATTATCTCATAATATTTAGGTCAACTCTTCATTCATAAAATCATTAGACGAGTAGTAGCATTTATTTAAGAGATAATCGAATAATTTACATTTAAATGTCCTAAAGTTAAGAGTTTTAAAACAATCTGGTAGTTTATTATAAATTTTGGTCTCCATACAAAATACATTATTAGAAAATAGTTTATTATTTCGTCTAGGTACACGAAGCATGTGAACTTTTCGGCTAGGTCGGGATACAAGGCCATTATGCAGTTTAGATTCATGCTTATTTTGGTATACAAAAATACATATTTCAAAAATATATAGTGCTGGAAGTGGTAATATTTTTAATTTTTTAAATAATGGGACACAGCTGTCCAGAGGATGCGCTCCACATATTGAGCGAATGCACTTCTTTTGCGCTCGAAACACTCTGTTAAGTTCTACAGAATTACCCCATATTATTATGCCGTAACGCAAAATTGATGATACATAGCCATGGTATGCACATAGTGCCGCATCAACACTAGCCACACGTGTTAATCTATAGAGAACGAATACGAATCTATCTTCTACCTTTGTACAGAGTTCGTCAATATGAGCTTTCCAGTTACAGTGTTTGTCTATTGTTATTCCTAGGAACTTTGTACTCTCAACCTCTTCAATTGTATCGTTATCATGCTGAATTATCACAAAGGGATTTCTGAACGAGCTTCAAGGTTACATACGCTGGGCTAAAGGCCGGGTATTAGGTCCATTTAGCGCCATTAACCACCACTGACCAGTTGACCACTGACCACCACTAAATCATTATTTTCACACAACCATAAATTATTCTTCATTTGTCAAGAATGTTTTTGAAATGTCATCAACTCTTAATAGAATAAATTATGACAGAGAATGTTATAATTTATTCAGATGAAGAATTATAGAGGTAATTATAAAGTTAAAGCGTTTTTGCTTTAATGACGCTTTCAAAATATATAATTAAAAGATTAATAATGGCTTGCGCAGAGTTTTATAAATATTTATGAAAAATAGAGAGCCTGCGATGAAAAATAAACTATTTCTTTTGGCGCTCACTTTAAGATTCAAAAATTGTTTTAATTTTATTTTAAACGTTACGGTTGTATTTTGATAATTGGTCGACTTTTCAGCAATATTTTTTTTTTTTTTTTAAACCAATTCTCTTCTCTATACATAATTATAATAATCGTCCACTTACCATTTTCTTCAGATATTATCCAAATATTTCACTTTGAAACAGTCTTTATTATCACTCCCGACGCAACTAACAATAATAAAACTAATTAGTAATAAAAAAAAACACAACTGTCAACTGTCACTGCATCCCGCGGCAAAATTTATGATTTCTTTTTTTATTTCATAGTTTAACGTCGCACAGGTATTGTTAGGTTCAGCCTATGGCTTTTATTTTAAGTAATAAATACTCTTTGGACGCGTGTGTTGAAGATGAGAGGAGGACTTTGACTGAGTTTACGACACCAACAGACTTCTCCTAAAGAAAGTGGGGTGCCATTTCCTACACACTGCATGCTTGCTTCAAAGGCCGTGTAAGATAACCACAAGCAAAACATAATTGTAAGAGAAAGGAACAAAGTTCAAATTCAAATGGCGGGCTGAATGAAAAGAGGGGCTTAAAAGCTTGTTCAAAAAACTCTAATATTAGTTTAGAAAATACTTTAAATAGACGCATAATTTTAAAATTAATAGTCAAATTGACTTTGGAGATATTTTTACTGGGGTTTACGTAACGAACGCGGTCGGAATAACATGCGTTTGTGGACTTTGTTACCACATACCCGCACACTCGCGGTTTGGGAGCGTCGTCGTGACAAAAGTGATACTTGCGGGATTGCGGGATTCGGGATTACAGTACGCGCACAGGCATTGCACTGGCTGGTGCGTCCCGCTTTCCCGACACCATTTCCGTTTTCCCTATGCTTTGTTTTTAAAAGCTTTTAGTTAACTTGTTTCTATGAATGTCGTGTAGTGGATGACTGCTTTGTAGGTTTAGTGGTCGCAAGCGCTACACTGAGCATGTAGTCCTGGGTTTGATTTCCGGGTCTATATAGGAACTAATAATCATCATGCAGCAAAGAACTCCGTCATAACAGATCGTGGAGATATCCTACCGGGCAAACCACGTTGAAAACCAATTTTATCAAAATCTGTTGATCCGTTTAGGAGGTACGATGCCACAGACATACACACAGACACACAGATACACACGTCAAACTTCTAACACTCCTCTTTTTTGGTCGGGGTTAAAAATAAAATGTAACTCCTTCAACTTTTATAATCGCGATATCTTAGTAATTGTGATTCTTAGTCCAGGAATAAAAATAAAAGCACCATTTGTTATATAATTTTATGATCTATTATCTTTGTCTGAGCTATGTTTTTGATGAAACTTACCGATTCAAGAAAAATAAATTGCAACTTTGTCCTTGAATTTGTGACCAGATTGCGAATTTGTGACCTAGTAGACTGTGAGAGCCCCGGGACCGGGAGAGCAGCCGGTGGCCCAGTGGTGGCAGCCGCGACTTACGAACAGTAAGCCGTTGGTTCGAACCCAGGCAGGCGCATTACTTTATGTAATTTATTTCATCACCGCTGCCTTCAAAAATGGTGAAGGAAAACATTGTGAGCAAACCGGCATGTCCTAGAACTAAAAATTCGAAGACATGTGACAACTACCAACCCGCACTGGGCCCGCGTGGTGGATTACAGCCCACTCCCTCTCATAGAGGACTCTATGAGAGGAAGTGGGCTGTAATCCACAGTTCTAGGACATGCCGGTTTCCTCACGATATTTTCCTTCACCGTTTTGAGAGCAGCGGAGATGAAATAAAATACACGAAGTAATGCGCCTGCCTGGGTTCAAAGTTCGAACCCACGGCTTACTGCTCGTAAGTCGGGGCTGCCACCACTGGGCCACTGCTGCTCTTCAAGATCATAGTGAGCCTAGTATATCTTACTGCTGATATTTTATGAATCAATGACCGTCCGTTTGTTCGTACCGTAGACTCCTAAACTACTGCACCGATGTTGATAGAATTCTGGGCCTCAAGTCTACTATTACAATAGTGTCAGAATGGCCTATCATTGATTCTATAATTGTTGATTTCGACAAGTTTGGTAATCTACTAATATAATGGCGTCATCATGACTTCACAATGGTCAACCACTGACACTCCATTGAAAGAAATGGCATAGAATTTGACAGACCATTATGAATTTAGCAGATTACGGACTTTTAGCAAAATGACAATGGGATCGTGTTGGAATGACGATGTTTATAAAAATAGCAGACTTGAGGCCCTGCACGGTTGTTCTGCATAGGCCAAAGAAATGTTTCTGAATAAAAAAAGGCATTGCAACGCACGGGCCCAACTTTTAGTCTATAATAAATGTTACTTCTTTATAGTTTATAACAAAGTCGCTTCCCGATGTCTGTACGTTATGATCTCCTAAACTACGCAACGGATTTTGATGCAGTTTTCATCAATAGACAGAAAGATTCAAGAGGAAAGTTTAAATATGTAGGTATCATTTATCACAGAAACACACTTTATTTTTAATTTCCATAGAAGTCACGCGCAGTAGCTATTACAGTAAATACATTATATAATAAAACTGCTGCACTTCGGTATTATATGTATTTAATTCGATGCTACAATGGTTAGGGTTTTGACAATACTATTCCTATAATAATACTCTAAACCAGGTACTTGAATATTGCTATCTAATACAAAATACGAAAAATATGCGTAAAACCTCGACGCGCCAAAAAAACCAACAACCTTTTATTTTCGCCCGCGATTCCCGCGCTAACTGACCGCTTTTTTTATAGATCGCACAAAATTCCACCGTTTTCGATGTTGCCAGCACATTTAGTCGATAACAATAAATAATCTATTACAAAAATAGTTGTTTTACACATCGGAACCTAACAATTATAAATGAAGATTGTGATTTGTTACTCTTTCACGCAAAAACTAGTGAACAGATTTGTATGATACATACATAATTATCTTGTTACCTCGGTAATACAATGCCGTGGACAGTTGCCGACCTCCACGCAGGCAAAGCCACGGGCAAAAGCTATTAGTCTATAATATGATCACAGTGATATGTGAGCACAGCGCACTGCGCATGCGTGGTGCGTGACCAATAGCAGACCGCCTTTAGAAAAAAAGTAAAAGTGTCATGATCATCTGCGTGGGAGATGGCGCGAACATAACTCCGTTTAACATAATGGGTGCACAAATACCCATAACGACGCCCAAAGGCATTTGTTATCCCCGACATTGTGATCATTTGTATGTTTTGATCCATACCTGGGAACCTTCTGGTTACGGAGATATTGGAGGTCAAAGTTTCAACTTTTTATTACTTTACTTTTATTTAAAGTGAGAGCAGCGGTGGCCCAAGTGGTGGCAGCCCCGACTTACGAGCAGTAAGCCGTGGGTTCGAACCCAGGCAGGCGCATTACTTTGTGTACTTTATTTCATCACCGCTGCCCTCAAAAACGGTGAAGGAAAACATCGTGAGGAAACCGGCATGTCCTAGAACTAAAAATTCGAAGACATGTGACATCTACCAACCCGCACTGGGCCCGCGTGGTGGATTACAGCCCACTCCCTCTCATAGAGAGGAGGCCTATGTCCCAGCAGTGGGAACATAATAGGCTAATGATGATGATGATGATGATTTAAAGTAAAGTTATAACTTTACTTAACTAGCTGTGCCCACGACTTCGTCCGCGTGGAATTTGAATTTTTATAAAATAGAGCGAAATGGGAACACGATTAGGTACGTCTCTGCTTAATCCTTCGGAATTACAGGCGTGATGTGTGTGTTTCAATGTAGGTAGTGCCAGTGTGCCACTTTCGAGCTAAAAGTAAAAGTGTCACGATCATCTCTAGAGATGTCGCTAACTCAGTTATATTCGAGAACTCCAGGGACGTACAGACGAACTAGTCCCTCATGACGTCACTGACTCTCATCACGAGACGAACAGGTTCACAGCCGCGGCCACTTTCCAACGACTTCTTACGTAAGGTCGCCGAATTGTTACCGCGCCCCAGACAGGTTGCCGCGCCGAGCCGCGGGCCACTCGGGACCAAAACGAAAGCCTAAATGACTGGTTATAAAGAAATAAATACCAAAGAACATGACATGACATCATGGCTGCATGAGGGTAGGGTAGGCAGATAGAGGTGTACCTTTGCTTTATTCATAAACTAGCTGTCCCGCGCAACTTCATCTGCGTCACATTTTCCCCGTTTTCGCAACATTTTTCATTGCTGATCCGCTCCTATTGGTCGAAGCGTGAAGATATATAGCCTAGAGCCTTCCCCAATAAATGGGCTATCTAACACTGAAACAATTTTCAAATCGAACTAGTAGTTCATGAGATTAGCGCGTTCAAGCAAACAAACAAACAAACTCTTCAGCTTTATAATATAAAAATATAAAATATAAATAAGTATAGATAGTATAGATAAAGCAAAGGTACAACAGTTGTATATGTAACTCAGAGCCAATCTCAAGTTCTAATATCTCTCTCAAAAACGAAATAAATACATCATTACAATTAAAAACTAATAAATAAAGTAACAACAAGAACCGGGTCGGTATGTAATCCGGCGGAGAAAGTGTTGGGTGTTATTGAGTTTGTCATCGCTGATGTCACAACGAGGATATTCCTTTGACTCTGTCATTTCCATACACTCTGTGGTCCGCAGCGCCATTTTGTATTGTCTCTACAATATGTTCTTTATTACGTTCAGTATACTGGGCATGCAAGGTGCAAACGGATCACGAATCCCTCAACGAAGCATTCTGTCCGTCACACTTTTAACCGATTTCTAAAAAAGGAGGAGGTTATGATACAACCAGCATGATCTTTTTTTCATGGTCATGTACACGAATAACTCCGTGATTACTGGGACATTTTACGTAATCCTTTGTAGGGTTCCGTACCCAAAGGATCAAACGGGAGCCACTGAGACTTCACTGTCCGTCAGTCCGTCTGTCACCGGGCTGTAGCTCATGAACCGTGATAGTTGACTAGTTGAAATGTTGAAATTTCTACAGATTATGTATTTCTGTTGCCGCTTTAATAACAAAACTAAAAAAAGAATAAAATAAATATTTAAGGGGGCTCTCATACAAAAAAGTGTTCGTTTTGATCGTTTTTATAAATCCAGTACCAAAAATGTTTTTTTTTCGCACGCACTTGGCCGGTTTTTTTTTTTCATTTGGCAGAGGAAGCTCGCGCGGTGTTCTCATTTAATTTCTTTTTTTAACAGACTTACAACGAAAGGAGAAAATTATTACCTAGGTAAGTAATGGGGTTGCCATCACCGATGTCTTCACAAGGATGTAACTTGTCCTGCAGATTTTCACAACTGAGGTTTCGCGGCGAAATTTTTATTGTCTCTGCAGAATATTTTCTTGATTACGTCAATGGGGACAGATGACATGGAATTCTTGGCAAGTAGGTATTGTACACATGATGTAAGCGGAAGTGTCATCCTCGTGAGTTTGACAGATTTCACTCTGATGCGTAATATTGACAAGTTGTACTTTAACAGGGCGTGAATGTCGCAATGGCATGAGGCGACGGAAAATTGCTTATTATGGCTGATACGTGACATTGTTACCAAACAATACCATCAATACAAGATTTTACAAAAACCCTGTTCGTTCGATTAGGTAGGTATTGTGATTAGATTTAGACATTTTACTTAATTTTCAAATCATTATGAAATAGTTCGTCCATTTCAAAAGGAAAAGAGAAAAATCTCTAAAAAGTTTAAAATAAAAACAATACACAACAATATACAATTTTTAGATAAAACACCACGACGTTGTAAATTTTTGCCGTGCGGAAGTAGACCCTAGATACGCAGCGCAGCAATCAATCACTTAGCCACTGAACCAACAGTGCTGGCAGCCCCTGTACATCGCACTTGCGCTGAATCCACATTTCGCCAGATACGTTACAGTCCTATGTAATATAGGGCGAGCCTATTGCCATCAACCGGGCCCGACATTAAATCCAGACTCCGTGACTGCTACTGAGAAATTCCTAATGGAATAACCCAATAACACTTTTGCCCGACCTGAGAATCGAACCCAGAACCTCATGGTCAGTAGTCGCATTTGTGACCACTCGACCGACGAGGCACTCTCACACATCATCATCTGCCTAGCCTTTTCCCAAACTATCTTGGGGTCGGCTTCCAGTCTAACCGGATGCAGCTGAGTACCAGTATTTTACATGAAGCGACTGCCTATATGACCTCCACAACCCAGTAACTGGGTAATACGATACCCCTTGGTAAGACTGGATGTCAAACTTTTTGGCTATTGACTACTCGTAACGACTGTCAAAGATCTACAAATGACAGCTGGGACCAACGGCTTAACGTGCTTTCCGAGGCACGGAGGAAACTCGGTATGTAATTATGGTGACCCATCCACGGACCAACCTCGGCAAGCACGGCTTAACCTTAAAGATCGACCCGGGCGGCTGTTATTATTTAGCCTCGAGCTCCTCCCTCTCACACCTCAAAATTTCTGCGCGAACGAAGTCGCGGGCAACAGCTATTATATCATATTATTATGTTAATTTTTTTTTCCCAAAACTTTTTCATTATTTTAGGAAAAGATCACGATTTGTTAGTTTTGTTTAATTTTCTTTTTTTTATAGTAAGTGTTTTACATATAAAATATGCATGCTAGATTGACATCTAGTAAATGCCAATCAGAAATATTGTTTTGTAACTTTTTTATCGCATTTGTGATTGTACATCAGTTTTGTGAGTAGTAAAAATAATAAAATAAACCGGCCAAGTGCAAGTCGGACTCGCGCATGAAGGGATCCGTACCATTATTTATAAAAACGAGCCAAAAAAGTCTCTTTTTTGTATGGGAGTGCCCCCTGTCCATACATACGACGCTGCAGTGACTTGCACGTCACCTGCAGTCGTCGGCTGTCTACATAAATTGTGACAGGTGTCATGTTTATTTCTTATTTTAGTATTTGTATTTTGTATGGTTAATTGTGTGTCGTGTATTATTTGTTATTATTGAAATTTTGTGTATTTTTGTGTATTAAATGATGAGTCCTTGTCACTTTAATAAATAAAATAAAATTAAATTCAATATTGATTTTATTCTGTTTCTAGTATTTGTTGTTATAGCGGCAACAGAAATACATAATCTGTAGAAATTTCACTTGCAATTTTTTTGTAATGCTCTACAAATTATAATTCGATTTTGTGTGCTGCCTCGTCCGCGTAGTGGTCGCTAGCGGTACTGCTGAACATGGAATCCTGAATGCGAACTTCACCTTGGGAAAAGTGTTACCTAAGTATTGGATCTTTCCGTCAGAAAATTCTTGGGATTACAAATCCCGAGAAATTTGCTTTATTTATTGCTGTAACCTCTGCCTAACCCAACCGAGATTACAGGTGTGATGTTATGTCCTGGTTCAACCACATTCCATCGAACACTGCACAAAATTATCAAGATGGCGTCATTCCACACATTCGCGCCAAAAATATTGACAGCTAAGAGAAAGCGAACACACATCCGTATTGAGCCTCCGACTTACAAGCTAAGGTTGCCACAAATTTAAAATGAACATACGAATTATAGGTTCTAACATTTTATGACCTATTTTTTACTTGTTATTTGTATGTGAATTTGCGTTTTTCATATAAGGTGTCAATTTTTTTTTTTTTCAAGAGAAACAGCAAACAGCTATCATAATACAGGGTGAATTTTTAAAGTGGCGTCGATGGGCACTTTCGAAACTATGAGAAATAGCGAAAAACACTCAAAGAAGTCTTGAGTCCGATTTTTATGAAAACTATAATTGCAGCATTGAAAAAAATATCAGCTGACCCATACATTTGGGTCGAAAAGGTATTGAAATTTTGTATGGGACAGGAGATATTTTTTTCGATATAACGATGTTTGTCCGATGGAGAAACACGTTCAGTTTGATGGTCTGTAGCACACCCTTAAATATGCATATACCCTTTCCGCTACCCCTGTATATAGATACCACAGTACACATGCGACCCGCCCCTAGTTTGCACGGCGTCACTAATCGGCTACAGAACTATTCTATATTTCAAGCTGAATCACAAAAAAATACACATAATGTAATACAAGAATACACATTCACAAAAAAATATTGAAATCAGTTATTACGTGATATACATAAATCTCAAAAAAACTAAAATGTGGAAAATAACTTAACTTTCTGGAGTCGGTGACTTTTGTTTAATTGACTTTTTTGACACCGACTTCCGAAATAAATTTTCCAGTTTTTAGTGTTTTTTGCAAGGTAGGTTATTTTTATTGTACTTAAGTAAAAAGTTTTATTATACCCTTTTTTAGTTGTGGTATCTCACATAAATCCTAGTCAAGTATCAATTTTACATTGTAACTAGACTCTAGCACATCGCTCATACATTCATACGAAAAAAGAAAAAATGCGTAATAATGAGAATAACTCAACAAATACCAAAGCAAAGTATAAATAAAATTCATACGGGACCACCGCACGACCTTTTTCTACCAAATGAAAAACTAATTACCGTAATCGGATCAGTAATCTAATCACGGAGAAAAAGGTGTACATACATACATAAAAAATGAAAAACGATGGTGGTCGAATACATAACCAACTCCCTTTTAAGAAGTCGGTTAATAAATATTTGACAACCCTAACACAGCACACGACGCACTAGTCAATGGCGGATATTTACAAATAAGCCCGGAATGCGACACACTTCGGTACTAAAAGCAACCTATTGTGAATAATTTCGCGATCATAACCACAAAGGAAGGGCTAATTGCTTGTTTTTTTATATTTTGTCGTAGGTTGGCAGTTTGTCAACCATTATGGGGATTAAAGAGTTGTTCTCTTTCGCAACCGCTTTTCTGTTTGTTATTTATTTTCTTTTAGGCTTTGTTTGGAGTTCCAGTCTTATGATCCATTGTCAAATGCCTTTCTAATGTCGATTCTCATCTTCTGCTGGCTTTTGCCAACTCTGCTGGATCTGCAAAATACCTATGTATTTAAGTTTTAAAGTTTTACATGGAGCAACTGACCTCCACAACCTACTTTAACAAATTAGGTTGGTATGTACAGTTGAGGAGCTCGTGGCTAAATAATAACAGCCGCACGGGTCGTTCTTTAAGGTTAAGCCTTGCATGCTGAGGTTTGACCGTGGATGGGTGACCATAATTACATACCAAGTTTCCTCCGTGCCTCGGAAAGCACGTTAAGCCGTTGGTCCCGGCTGCCATTTGTAGATCTTTGGCAGTCGTTACGAGTAGTCAGAAGTCAAAAGACTGACATCCAGTCTTACCAAGGGGTATCGTATTACCCAGTTACTGGGTTGTGGATGTCAGATAAGCAGACGCTTCATGTAAAAAACTGGTACTCAGCTGCATCTGGTTATACTGGAAGCCAACCCCAAGATTATTTGGGAAAAGGCTAGGCAGATGATGATGATGATGTACAGTAAGATTATTATGTACGGCTAGGCTAGAAAAACATAATTTCAAAAAGACCAACTTTAAATTTGATCTGTCTTTGCAATCTCCTTTAAAAACCACTTCGGACCGGTACAGGGCGACTGGTATCGGACAACGTTTCTAATCAATAAATCATCACGAGTCCGCCTGCGTGAGTATCCTTGTGAATAACTTCGTTACGTAAGTCATCTATAATATTGAGTGATGGATGAGATCACTTTCACTTGAGATAGACTTGAGCCTACAGCGTACTGCGAGTAGCAACACGATACCCTAGCCGAGCTCGTATCGCCTGGCAGTAGCTAAGCGCAGCAGTTATCAATTATTGAAGTGAAACTTCTAATGCGACTTCCAACAAGGTTGCGTTAAACGTTTAACGCTTCTGGGGAGGGGGAATAGAAAGAGACAGAGCGAGAGTGACTGCGTGGCACTCGAACGCATGCATGTAGTATACCTGTTACAGGCCAGCGCGAGCGTTAGCATGATTTCGCTAAAAATCAATTTCTACTCCTTCCTATTTTCATTTCCATATAACGAAGTTTCATTTCTTCCGCGCAGAGGGACTTCACGCACTATTTTTTATACTTTTTTTTTTTCTTTGCTTGAGACTCTTGGGTATAGGTATCCTCCCATTCCTTCCACTTTCCTCGGTGTTGCGCCTCTTCTCGCTAATTAACGAAAACAAGTCATAATATAACACTCCCCGACCCTTGTATCGAAGCTAGAACGTCATGCTCAGCAGCACCGCTAGACAACGAGGCAATCCACCATTCCCTCGCGATGTTAACCTCAAAACGGTTAGGACAGTGACGCAATGTAGGTGCCCTGAAGTGTCGCGTGGCAGTCGGTGGATGTACGTCAGATCAGAATGTCTACAGTTCATATCTCGACGCTCTGAACTTTCTCACGCATTCCTTAGCGGTTACCCTACGGTCAACCACTAAAACAAGTGAACATCCGTACCAGGGGGTCTACTCTCTAAGCACGAAATCCGTAGTTTCGGCCGAAGTTACGGTCGTTTCCTACTCCTTATCACTTACGAACATAAGATTCGTTAGGGGCCCGAACTAAAAATGAATGACAATTTAATGACAATAACCCGAAAATATTAGGGAGCAGGGTTCATTTTGATTTATAAAGCTTACGGACGGACCCGTACTTTCGTTGACCGATTTAGAGAGTAGGCCCCCAGGCTAGCCCAATTAAAGGTTATAGTGCCACCACCGACCGAACGTGCGGTCGACAGTACCAATAAATACCACTTGAATGTTGGTCGCAAACGTGACTGCGTAGTTATTGGGTTCGACTCCCATGTCGTGCAAAGTGTTCTTGTGTTTTGTCTAGCAGGATAACCACACAGAGTCAGAGCGATCGACGGGAAAACGTGACGACTGACTTGAACATAACAAGAAATAAAGAAATAAACAACGGCCAAGTGCGAGTCGGACTCGCGCACGAAGGGTTCCGTACCATTATTTATATAAACGAGCAAAAAATCTCTTTTTTGTATGGGAGCCCCTTAAATATTTATTTTATTCTGTTTCTAGTATTTGCTGTTAAGGCGGCAACAGAAATACATAATCTGTAGCAACAATTGGCTAACTATGATAGACGGACAGACGGACGTACAGCGAAGTCTCATTAATAGGACCCCGTTTGAACCTTTGGGTACGGAACCCTAAAAAAGTTGGCCGTCACGGGACGCCAGGCAGATGCGAAACAACGTTGTTTTAATAGAGTTAATTATGAATAAAAATCTTTTACGAAATATGGAGAAAAGAAAGAAAAAAAATTGAACGAGGAACAATCAAAAACAAAACAAGATCAACAATCAATCCAAAACAAACTTTATTTTAATGAGAAAAGGTTGATTTTACGTGGCATAGGGGTGGGTAAATACGTAAATTATTATCTGCCTACCCTTTATGGGGATTCTGGCGTGATCTAACGCGGATGCTGGAGAACGTTTAGTCCACATAACACAGTCTATATCATACCTACTGTATGCCTACTATAATATATGAGCAGCTCGAGCCGTGAACTTTCTCCAAAGGCCGAAGGGCGCGGCTACTTTCACTGCGTAGGGTGACCATGAGCGGGCGGCCGGTGGGACTGTCCTGACACACTCACAGTTACAGAAAGAAATAACTCTGTTCAGAAGAAAAGTAAATGAATAACTAACTGTTTTTATCTCTTTTTTTTATTCTATATAATATCATACATTTTTAAGTACTAATTGTGACCATGAGCGGGCGGCCAGCGGGACTGTTCTGCCTGATACACACAGTTATAGAGAGAAAAATAACTCTGTTCAGAAGATAAGCAAATTAATAACAAACTACATAATTAATTTATTACTTGGGTTGTGTATCTCATATAGGTTAAGTTATTGTTAAAAATGTAATCAGTGCTTTAAATCTATATTTTTTAAACAGTTCCACAAAATTCCCTTAATTGCGACAGGACTTCAAATTTATTAAAATTGATTCAGATTTAAACCCTGTAAACGACACGGACAGGCAGATAAAAACTCTCATTAATTTAATACGGACATTTTAACTATTAATATTATAAAGAGGAAAGATTTGATTGTTTATTTGTTTGTTAAGATTTGACTCAAAAACTACTGGACCGATTTTAAAAATTCTTTCACCATTAGTAAGCTATATCTTTGCCGAATAACATAGGCTATATATTGACATACTAGGTCAATGGGTATTGTCTATACCCATTGACCTAGTATGTCAATAATTTCAATTCCATTTAACATTGCAAGTGACATTTTGTTTTATTTCAATTATTATTTTAACCTCTCCAACCTTGCGGCTAAACGGTAAAACACCCAGCCGGCCTCACAATGACGTCATCGAGCGTGTCAAGTGTCCTGCGCTCATAAAAAGCTTATCGCGCGAGTTCTATTAGCTCTTATCTCAAGCGGTAAACAGTTTCGGGTTCTTGATTAACGAGACCATGTATTACAATATAAACAACTGTTTTATAACTACTTGAGAATTATAAACATCGCATAGAATTCAGAGAGCTCGCCGCAAACATACTGTTGTCGTAGTTTGTTTTTTTTTGGTAAAACTACTGAATCAATTTACACGAAACTTTAGATCTAACATAACAAATATACAAGTAATCTAATGACAGTGTTTTTTAGGAGTCCTACATAAATTATTCTTGCAAGATTCCAATTCAAACGTCTTATTAGAATCGGCCATTTTCTAACTGCGCAGTTCAATGCATGAAAATACTTGAAATATCAATAAATATGAATAAATATGCCTCGAATGCATGAAATTATGAATTATCACTATTTTTTCGCTTATTACTAATGTTTCCAAGACCATATTTCATTGTAAAAGAGTCAAATTCATATTTTCAATTTCGACTGACGAACTTCACAACAAAGGAATTTTTGGAGAAATTTTTGGGTCAAAAACATAATTTTTAGATATTTTTTCCAGCAAATGACTATCTAAAAAGTTACATTATACACTTTATAACATACTATACATTTACTTACCAAAGTTTAACAACACAAAACACAAAAATTTCACTGCATTCCAAAACAAAACACCACCGTTCCACACTGGCCGCCATGACTCATTTTGACAGTCGACAAAGACGCGTTTCTTTATTTTTTTAATAATTTTGTGCAGTTGTTAGGTTGGTATGTTTGGTTTCATTTTAATCGAACTCTAGTTGGCCAGAGACGTAAATTTTTACAAACGAATTAGACCCTTACTGTACGTACGATAAGGGTTTAAGTTTGCTTGTACGAGGCGTTCCCATATGGGAACCTCGGGGTTCAACCGAATTGTTCGGCGTTCCCATATGGGAACCACGGGGCTGGAGAGGTTAAAGTGAAACTTTTATTACATCGTCTCAAAGTTTTTAGTTAAATATCTATAGTGTGAAAAAAAGTTTCACTTTTACCGTGGTTTCATAAAACCACACAATCCTTTTTTTTTACTATTTTCTCTAATTTTTTGTTTAGACATTATTTGAATATTGACGTAGTAAACTTACAACTTTTGACATTTATATGTTTTTCTTAGTTTTTATTTTTTTTTGGCTTTTATTTAACTACATGCATTCCATTTCTAGGTAATTATGATTTCAATTTTAGTGTCAATGTACTCTATGAATATAGTATAGTATAGTACGCCTTCGGGTATAACATAGCGCGTTTGTAATTTTTTATAACAACTATTTATTGTACCTGTGTTCACAAATTATTAAATGACTTATGACTTACGTTTAAGTCCAATGTAATAGGGAGCGAGTATACTCGTATTACCATCAACCGGGCACGAACCCAAACTCCGTGAGAGAGAAATTCCTGATGAAAAAACCCAATAACACTTTGCCCAACCGGGGAATTGAACGCAGTACCCTTCTACTAACGACGCAGTCTGCCATGGTGTTTTTTTTTTTTACAAAAGGTTAGAAAACAAACAACAAGTGAAAGGGAAACATAATACATAATGCTGTAACAACAATAATAATGATTTGCGGTTTCATCTGACATTACTGTTAGCCGCAGATTATAATATTGTTAACTTAACGCCACAAACAGTTAGTGTGTACTTGTGTGGGCTTGATAGTCGGTGGATGCACGAGAGCACAACGCGACCGCAAACAATACATTACATTGATCACTGACACTCACCTGCTGGCCTACCATGACGTCTTAAAGCATTATTGTTTTACTCTTATTCCAGTGTGGGAAAGAGACGGAGATATACAGGATGTCTAGCGCCATTTCATTCCCAGACTGGAAAAGGAGTGAAACTATAAAGTTTTAAGACGTCATGGTAACCCACCTGATGTCAATATAAGCTACTGTTCTTTTGCAGTACGATTATCTCTAATTGGACATCACAATTTTATAATAATGGAGGAGCTCGTGGCTAAATAATAACAGTCGGCAATAGTTGGAACTATCGCCGCCATATTATGTGTTCAATACTCACAAGTGAAATGTTTACCAAAAGTACACGCTCGGCAATATCATTCGCAAAATACATGCAGCGATCATTGTTTCTCAGCACGCGTAGCATGACCGCCGTAGAAACTGGCTATGTCGACGGAAGAATAGACAAACTGACACATTGTCATTGTCTATCTGTCATTATGTCGATTCTTCCGTAGACAAAACTCGTTTCTACAGTGGTCATGCTACGCGTGCTGGTGCTCCCAACTGATATTATAGAAGATACAGCGTGAAAGGGACACCGATGCACAAACGTAATCCAAATATTTAGTGCATCATACCCTTCTTATCGTATTATAGGAATGATGACTGGGTAAAGAAAACGAAGTTCCATTTATTCGGTCAGTCAGGTGATACAAAAATATTGGACAAATATTTTTGTTTTATCAAATTAACAAAAAATGACTTAGTTAAAACGCATTAAAATTGGAGAGTGGGGGCTCACTACGTCAGAACTAGGTATAAAATTTACTTAACCGTGACACCATGCGCCATTTCAACTCCGTAATATCGTATTTTTTTTATTTATAACACAATTTGAATATTCAAAATTCATTTACGCCGGCCGTAAAGGCATGTGCGCCTCCTTGCTTAGATATTTTTTTTTGCTTACTCTTAAACTCAACATGATGTGGTCACCCTACTCCACACGGTGTTACCCAATACCGGTTATTTCCTAAATATTGGTTACCGGTTACCGCGAGTTTCATAACTTATTTATACCGGGGGATTCTGTCGTGGAGAAAATATTTTTTTAACAATAAAATGAGGCTCTAGTTAGGCAGCCGGATCAATGGCTTGATTCAGAAAGCGGTACTCTTGGACTTCCTTTCTCTGGGGCCCTGACCGCCGGTAGCTAGGACCCTGTTCCCGATACCGGTGGGCTACAGTTTTTATATTTTTAATGTTTTTAGGGTTCCGTAGCCGAATGGCAAAAAACGGAACCCTTATAGATTTGTCATGTCTGTCTGTCTGTCTGTCTGTCTGTCTATCTGTCCGTCCGTATCACAGCCACTTTATTCCGAAACTATTAGGACTACACAGCTGAAACTTGGTAGGTAGATGTATTCTGTGAACCGCATTATGATTTTTGTACAAAATTTAAAAAAAATATAGATAAGGATATCCCCCCATACATGAAATTGAAATTAAAAAAAAAAAAAAACTATCACACCTAAACGTGTGGGGTGTCTATAGATAGGTCTTTAAAAATGACATTGAGGTTCCTGAAACCATTTTTTTTTCAAAGTCAATTGTTTGAAAGATAGACACTTCCAAAGTGGTAAAACGAGTGTCCCCCCCCCCTCTAATTTCTAAAGTAACAGGAGAAAATATCTGAAAAAAATATGGGGATGTAGACCGTAAAAAAAACTTTCAACGAAAATTGGTTTGAATAAGATTTGATATGTAGTTTTTGAGATATGGGACTTTTTCAACAAACTGCAGCAGTAACATTGTTTTTCATTAACTTACTATGAAAAACAAATTTAGTTTTGCGGTTGAGTGAAGGTTTACTAATGAATGACCGTTCAAAACATTGTCATTATATTGTTTGGGGCTATGCAAACCCTGTGTGCGAGTAAGACTCGCACTTGGCCCGTTTTTTAAGGAATATATAGAAATGTATATTAATAAATAAAGTACAATGACGACAAAACACCTTACTTACTATCGCATACTACTAGGTACTACTTTTCACCCTAATGCCCTAAGTAATATTGACAGCACGTTTGGCGCCGTGGTTGAGCGATCGACTGCTGCGCTGCGAGTCGTGGGTTCGATCCCCGCACGGAACAAATATTTGTATGGCCTACAGAGAGTTGTTCCGGGTCTGGCTGTTTGTGTATGTTGGTTTAAATATTTGTAAACGCAACCACGATACAGCTGAAATTCCTAGTGCGGGGCAACGTTTTTTAAAAATAAGAAATTAGGTTAAAAAGTGGCCGACCGTCAGTGAACTCGGTATACCGTTTTTTTTTTTTGCTACATAATATTTATACCTAGTGCGCCATGGTACCCAGGATCTATTTTCAAGTGGCCTAGTTAGTTGTTGCCTGTGGATGGGTGACCACTTTTTACATACCGAGTTTCATCCGTGCCTCGGAAAGTATATTATGCTGTTGGTGATGATAATATTGATAACTTCTGGGAATTGATTTAGGAAAAATTTAGGAACTGTCACTCTGGTTAGTATAATATTTTATTTAGTTGAACTTTTAATAATAACTACAATAGGGGATAATCCAATTTTTTTTCTTTGTCCGTCTGGTAGTTTATTGAAAAGTATTGGACACGTATTTTTTCTTTTTTCACGTGGTCATAAAATTACGGAGATATATTGAGTTGAAATGGCGCATGACGTCACATGTAGGTAAGTTTTATAACTACTTGTGACGTAGTCAGCCCCCACTCTCCAACTTTAATGAGTTCTAACTAAGTATTTTTTTTGATATTTTGATAAAACAAAAAATACGTGTCTAATATTTTTGTATTACCTGTCTGACGGACAAAATAGAATGTCGTTTTCTTTACCCAGTCCGATCCCCTATTGTTTGCATAAATAAATTATAGCTAGTTAATCTTGGAATTGCTGTGCATTGCTTGGGGTTACAAAGATATACTTCATAACTGACCATAATTGCGAAGTATTAGTCAGCACAAACCGTATCTCTATTTGTCTTAGTGTTCCACGTCACAGAACCCCCTGTATCTCACACAAGCTGCTGCCTGCATTCCTGAGAGGTCGCGCGGCTCGTAAAACATATTGATTTATTAAAAATATCATAATTATCGCGTTACAACATGCTCATTATTGTTTTTCAACGAGATATCAGTCAAGTTGTGTGCGAGTGGGCCTATGTACCACTTAGGTGGCTAGAGTATGACCACTTTTAGTGTTTAAAGTGGCGTTGCTTGTCAAAACAAAAGTTGACAGTCACGGCACGCCCGGCAGATGTGAAACATCTATGTTTTTAATAGAATTAATTATTAATAAAAAGTTAAAAGCCTAAAGAAGTATCGAGTAAAAGAGAGAAAATAAAATCTGATCAACAATCCAAAACAAACTTTATTTTAATGGGATTTTACGTGGCATAGGGGTGGGGACGCAAAACCATTATCGGTCTCGGCATACGAGTCAATTTTACTGCCTAGTCGCACTTATACATACATGTTTCACATAAAAATTGCATCGATATTTGTGTACATTTATATCAGTTATGTCAAAGGTTGTACATTTATACAAGGTGTTGTTTTGCATCCTCGTCGAAATTCAAGAGGATGTCACAAAAGACATTATATTATAATCAATAAAAATTACGATACTTAATCCTACTAATATTATAAATGCGAAAGTTTGTGAGGATGGATTGATGGATGGATGTTTGTTACTCTTTCACGCAAAAACTACTGAATGGATTTGGATGAAATTTGGCATACGGGTAGATTATAACCAGGATTAACACATAGGATACTTTTTATCCCGATAGTATGTTCCCGTGGGACAATTATCGAACGTCACGCGGGCGGCGCCGCGGGCATAAGCTAGTTATTAATATTAAAAGGTGATTTTTTTTATTGTTTAAGTTTGTCAGTATTTCAGAATAACCCCTTAATGTGGTATAAGGATTAGGATATTTGTATGTATGAAAGCGTGGTTATAGGGCGAGAAACAGACGGGCCGCGTTTAAAACAAGGGTGGCTCACACTTACCTATTTTCGTAAATAAGAAAAACAAACAAAAATTATCTAGCCATTTTATGATTGATTCGGGACAAGAATCATTAGCATAGTTACCTCCTTGAATTTGTCGAGGATGCAAAACAACACCTTGTATTAGTTCGGTGTTCTACAAAAAGAAGAAATTTCCTTGAAAAGGTTGTGAACACATTTTTGAATGAATTCGACATTTTGTTGCTCGACTTAAGGCGGAAACACACTTACGTGTCGTGGCGTGTCATGACGTGCCAGAAGCAAATCGGTTTCATACAATTAATATGGTTAGGGACATATTTGCATGGCGTGTCGTGTCGCAACGATGTATGAAACCGAAGAGCTGACATTAAACATACAGTTTTTAACCCTAGAACCCAAGGGCTGGGTTTTACTTTGGCCAGAGGCTAAGTATTGCCATACAACGTGGCAACGCCGCCAGTCTCTTGGGCACGTTACCAGTTGACAGCGTCGAGGAGGAGTTTTTTGACGACCTTTTATAATTTGTTGTTATTTTAGTTATCTAGTTTTAAAAATAATATTAATTTGTACAATAAAAATAAATAACGTCCGTTTAACATTCTCTTTTTAACAATAAAACTGTGTTTTGCGATTCTTGGGACAATGATTGGCAACGATGTTAACTACTAACGCTGTAACATAGAAATATTGTGAAACCAAATGATTTTAAAAGAGTAATCATGGAGTTTCTTGCCGGTTCTTCTCCATAGGAAACGACCAGCCCGAACCGTGCAACTTTTTGTCAACGTTTGACAAGTGCCCATGTAAGCCTATCATCATTCCCAAACTATCTTGGGGTCGGCTTCCAGTTTAACCGCATGCAGCTGAGTAGCAGTATTTTACATGAAGCGAGTGCCTGTCTGATCTCCACAACCCAGTAACTGGGTAATACGATACCCCTTGGTAAGACTGGATGTCAGACTTTCGACTACTCGTAACGACTGTCAAAGATATACAGATGACAGCCGGGACCAACGGCTTAACGTGCTTTCCGAAGCACGGAGGAAACTCGGTATGTAATTATGGTCACCCATCCACGGACCAACCTCGGCAAGCACGGCTTAACCTTAAAGATCGACCCTTGCAGCTGTTATTATTTAGCCACGAGCTCCTCTCTGCCCAAGTAAGCCAGATATGAAATAAAAATATTTTGATTTTCAACATTACAAAATTACAGTCAGTCAGAGCACGCTCCTTTCACAGGTCGACTAATAAAACCTACAACCGCGAACCATAAGGATCGTGTCTGTCACCTGTGAACCTGTTGCATGCGCCAGTGACCACCCCCTCCCCCCGGCACCGGGGCGCAGGGGGTGAACCACCCTCCACCCCTCTGAGGTAGCGATACGTGACGGGAGCGAGCGACGAGCGGGTTGCTCGCGGTAGAGATCACAGGCGCCAAAAGGACTAGCGTGCCTAGATCATACGCTTGGCGATAGAAAGGACCCTTTTAAGTCGGTTCACAGAAATCTGGCGTTATCTTGTACCACCGCCGCTGCTTGAGCGCTTCTTGCTTGCTTCGCTTGCTATATAATACACGAACGAACATATCTAGTGCATAAGAGGAACTCGTTTCTAAATAACAGCGGCACGGTCGATCTTTAAAGTTAGGCCGGTGCTTGCCAAGATCGGTCTGTGGATGGGTAACCATCATTACATACTGAGTTTCCTCCGTGCCTCGGAAATCACGTTAAGCTGTTCGTCCCGGCTGTGATTTGTAGATCTATGACGGGACGTTACAGGTAGTCAGTGGCACGAAAGTCTGACTACCAGTCTTACCAAGGGGAATTGTATTAGCCTGTAACCTAGCTGTGGAGGTTAGAAGGCAGTCGCTTCATGTAAATACTGGTATTTTAATTTTATATTGGTGCATATTAGTATGCAGCTGGCATCTTGTTAGACTGGAAGCTGACCCAACATCGTTGGGACAAGGCGGGCAGATGATTATGACTGTACTTCAGTAGTTAAGTGTACAGGGTGATTTTTGTGACACGGAGGAAAACAAGGTTATTAAAGTTAAAACTTCTTTAACCGCGTTGAGCAATTTTTGGTAGGGGAAAATCGATGGGTTCGCGTCACCGATGACCTCAACATGCTCGTGACGCATTGCACCAGACTAGCGACGCGGAGTATAGCGGGCTGTACGCTGTGTACAGATTTAAGAATTCAAAAAAAGAACACAGCACTTAATTCCATTGTTTTGGAGTTTTCACTTTTGTCGGCAGTACTTGAGACAGCCTCTGTTTTTTTTTAGTTTATACGGTACTTCGTACAGTGTTGTAACACGCTTCCCGCACCGCTTACATCGTGCCCTCTCCCTTGATCTCTATCCATGCGTATCACGAGATATTACGAAAATAAACGGCGCTCAGTGACACAGGGTGCTCCGTGCTGTGCGAGCCCGACTCCGGAGTGAACACACTGTATACACCGCCACGACTCCGCGTGAACATACCTACTGTGTACCTAAATCGTCAAGACTCCAAAAAGAACATACTGTAAACACAAATGACGATAAGACGAATCGCATAGTCGTTCAAAACTGTAAGTACTACTCAGATGTTTTTATAGCCAAAGAACGTGTCGCAAAATAATTTTAATGTGGGATCAAAATATTTTATTTTAAATAGGCCTACATTTGCACTTATAAAACTTCGTTTGACTGAATTGACTTACTTCCATACTACTATAACTCGTCTTCTCAGCAGTCACTTCCTCGTAAATATATTATTTAACCATAACCATAACCCATAGAACTATATCTGTGTTATAAGTAACGTATTCGGGTTCGATATCGAGATTTCGGATTAACGGATTTTATTCAACTTCAAGAACAGATAACCAAAGTAAGTTATCTCCTCTATCTGTGGCTCCTCTAACAGTTTTAAAGGTATTTCTGCTGCACAACTTATATATTACATTCTAAGTATACATATTCTTGTGGAAAATTGCCAGGAATCTAATGCGAATTACGGCAAATAAGTAAAACATCAACATCATCATCTCTTGTCCTTATCCCAATTTATTTGGGGTCGGCGCAGCATGTCTTCTTCTTCGTATGTTTACTTTCTGGAATAAGGAACAAGTTTAATGTGATGTGTGTTTTGTGCGGAACTGCCCCGTTGATCGCGTGGTCGCAAGCGCCGCTGCTAAGCACGAGGTCTTGGGTGTGATGCCCGGGTCGGCCAATGCGTCAGTGTCATGCGTCAGTGTCGTCAGTACCTAACAGTCTGGAACTCCACATTTTTGTGTCCCATTAATGGCAGCGATCTCGCCTCCTATTCCATGTAATAAGAGGCGTTTAAACAAAACTGTTGGAGCATTCTTTCTGCCCAACCAAACTGCTCTGTATGAGCCTAAGGACAGGCTTGATGTTATGTTTATGTTGGTTTTCTGTAAAAAAAAACTAAAACAATAGTGGTTTAAACATCACTACCCCGAGAGACTCCCCACACAGCTATCGAGCTAAGTGCCTGCTGGTTCAAAGATAACTTCGTTAATTCGCGTCATTCCTTCGCTAGAGCTCTCCTATAGTACACATAACATGAAACACACTCGGTTTACCAATAACCGCATTAGGCAGGTAGGTCGAGGCTCTCAAAGGGCAGAGGCAGATCTGATTGACCTAGTTTACACATTAACGCCTGACCGAAATACATTAGCAACGAGTACTGGATCTACATTGAGGCTACGGGTTTTTTGTTTTCTGAAGGCGCTTTTATATTGGTTTGTGTATTTTAAATGATGGACGAATGATATTAATTCCTAATCTGTACTACTGTAACTACAAGCTATAAGCGAAGTCTTTACTAAGCCGCCAACAAAGTATTCTGTATATCAAACTAAGTAACTCTACGCAGACATTTTTCTTTGAGGTGAAAAATCACGTTTTACGGTAGGACTCAATGTACACAAACCATTATGCTAATTTGGATGCATTGAATAGTACGAAGGTCGTGGAGGTATTTAAAGAATCATCAAAATATAGTTTGTTTTGTATTGATTGTTGATCTTGTTTTGTTTTTGAAAGTTCTCTGTTCAAATTTTTATTTCTTTCTTTTGCTCCATATTTCGTAATAGGTTTTTATTAATGATTAATTCTATTAAAAACATAGAGGTTTCACATCTGCCGGACGTGCCGTGATGATCAGCAGCACGCAGTGACCCAACAACAGCATAACATCACGCCTGTAGTCCCAAGGGTGAGGCAGAGGTGCACCTAAAAGTAGGTACACCCACATTTCCGCCAGTTTGGTAAGAAATTCAAATCAACAATCAATCCAAAACAAACCTTAATGGGAATAGGTTGATTTTAAGTGGCGCAACACCATTACCTGTCGCGACATACGAGTCGATTTTACTGCCTAGTCGGGCATATACTATACATGTTTCACATCAATAAATAAACTATGTGAAATGAGTGAACAGTTGTCGTCCTCTCTATGTTCCAGCAGGATGCACCGTCCCGAGCGTTGGGGGGAGGACGAGCCCCCCCCACCACCCCCACGCTCGCGCTCCTCCTCCCGCCGGAGCTCGGGCTCCCTCTCGCGCCGCAGCAGCCTCAAGAAGGAAACCGACAAGAAGAAGGAGTCCCCTGCGAACAGTGCCCCTCCTTCAGCCTCGTCTACACCGAAGAAAACAGCCGCCAAACCGAGCAACTTGGAGTTCGTGGTGACTGGGAAGCAGATCGTTAAGAGGTGCGCGTGTGTATATAGTCCTGCAGACCGTTTTCGGTCACGGCGGCCAATCTTGGAGGAGATTAGCCATAGGCGCGAGAGATATTATGGTGCACAAGTGTGTGCGCAGACACAGGTGCACTCTCTGTTCCTTTAATTCTCATAGTTCGACGGGACGGCAATCCGAGACGACCAGAGAGAGATCAGGCGCAGTACTAACGGTTTAACGTGCTATCCGAGGCACGGGGTATCATACCGCCAACTTCCAAAATCCGTGCTACTAACTGAGAAAACGGCTTAAACTTGAAGTGCGACCGTGCGGCTGTTATTATTTAGCCACGAACTCCTCAACAATCTGTTAAACTTTAATAGATTTTCAACTTTATATTTCAAGAATTAGGGTGAATGTTGATTGACGCGTCTGTACATAATTGAACACGTCTCGTTCCAGGAGCGACCGCGCGAACTCACTGCCAGGTTCGTACCACCGCAGGCAGTCGGTGGACGTTGGGCCCCGGGGCCGCAAGCTGTCCGAGGTGACCCGCCGTCCCCTCCCCGCGCCCCCCTCGCCCCTCGCGTCCCGGGGACAAGAGGATACGCTGGAGGAGGATATGTCGCTTGACTTGTCACAGGTGAGTGCACATAAGTTCATGCACAGACGTCATCAAACCAACCTACAATAATCTGTTCAATTTATTTAAAAAATTCAGGAAAGGTGCCTTGTGAAAATGACATGATGAAATGAATGAATAAATGCGTCAGAATACCAGTCAGTTCGTAGCAGCAGGCTGTGACGATTTTTGTATTGATCTCATCATAGCCCTCCGACCTAGTGTTGGACAGATAGATTTTCAATTTTTTCGTTTAAGAATTAGGGTTCAAGTTATTTGGAAAATTGGATGGTTTCGGGTAGCTTGATGTGCGCTAACATGGTGGTCTAACGCCAACCTGTTATTAACAATATTAGAACAAATGTACGAGTATAAAAACCCTCGTTTATTCTAGCATCCGCGCGCTGCGTAAAGAAATAGTTAGCGTTTACACGCACGTGATAACATTTCGCATTATGAAAATCGCAAACCTAAAAACATAAATGTGAAAATGGAAGCCAAGTTCAATATTAAGAAAATGCGTGGTAGTTGACAGCGCCTACAAAAGAATTGAGATCTAAATGGGTACCAAGTTCTATAGTTACACATGTTTTTGACAGGATTTTGGTTCATCTTTGTCGGGCAAAACCAAAATATTTTGAGCAGTCGTTGATGAATCTACCAATAAAAGAATTAAAGTTTCCAATAATTTAAGTAAATCAGTGGAGTCATTTAATAATTTTGCGCATGATTGAGTGTCAGTGAAATATATCTTATAGAATTGGGGTTTAAATATCGTTGAAATCGCCAAAATGTGTACTTTTTCGATATTTTTGAAGCGTTTATTAAATCTTTTATCATAAAGTTGAAATAAGAATACTTCCTTGTGCTAAACCAAATTAACTTGTCACTCGTTACCTCAGCAATCTTTGCATTCTGATTTTTAACAGGTTTTGAGAGTCGTGTGTCTAGCACAATATCCAGTACTTCCAGACCTATACTCCTAGGTTTCCGAATGTCAACCGGGGCATCGACACGGACCTAGTCGAAGGCTTAAGATAAATCTAAATCTTCTGTTCACTGTAAGATAAAATCTATTGCTAACGGTACTGGTCCTACAGGTGTCGGACTTCGAGGACATGAACTCCAAGTACGGCATCCGACACAAGTTCGCGACATCCACCCCGCTGCCCACTCCCGCGACCCCCGCGTCGGGCGGGCGGGGCGCGCGTGTAGGCAAGCCGCGCTCCGCGTCGCTGCAGAGCCAGTTGCACGCGGCGCGCGTGGAGACGCGGCGCGCGCAGCACTCGCTGGACAAGCAGAGCCTCACCAGCAGCCGCGACAGCTCTGTCTTTTACACCAGCACGAGCACCAGCAGTCCGCACAGGTGAGCTGCCACTGACACACGAGCAGCGTTCAGAGTTGACGTACAACGAGCTGTATGGCGTGCAATTGGGATGGAATTTTGATGATGACTATATTGTTGTTTGTTTATCACGTAAATTATTAAAAGTATTGGACAAGAGTATCTTCATTCACGTTTTTTAAAAAATACGGAAATATATCGAGTTGAAATGATGCACTACGTCACAGTTGTGTAAATTTTATACCCGCTTGTGACGTAGTGAGCCTTGACTCTCCAACTTTAATGCGTTTTAACTAAGCATTGTTTTCTTAATTTTATAAAACAAAAAATGCGTATATAATATTTTTGTATTACCTGACCGACGGATTAAATAGAAATTCGTTTTCTTTACCCAGCAATCATCTCTATTGGGGAGGCCTATGTCCTGAATATGCTGAGTATGACGGGTAATAGAGAAGTATTGAAGAAAACATGCTGTGCCGAGGCCGACCACGAATAAATTAGGATAAGGCCTGAGATGATGATGTCCAGCAGTGGGTTGCTGTAGGCCGATCATGATGGTGTGTCGTCATCGCTCCTTTAAATGTTGCAGGCACCATACCAATCCATATAAACATTTGTGTCCCAGAGGCGGCGCAGAGCTGGACTACTCGTCGGTGTCTCCGGAGTACTCGGGGCAGTCGTCAGCGGAGCTCTCCCCGCGCACCCCGCGCACTCTGCCCACGCAGGCGTCGCAGGCGCTGTCCCCCCGCAGTCAAGACCTGCAACTGTCCAGGTATGGTGGCGCCAGTTGCATTATTAGCTAGCATATTATTTGTTTTGTCACAGAATTTTTACTCCGAGACTATTGGCACCACACAGTTATTGGGAGAATAGGTGCATACTATAAACCGCTACACAAATATAAAGTGAAATAATAAAAGATAAAAAAAATAGGGGTGGTCCTCCATATATGTAACAGAGGGTTGAAAAAAATAAATCTACGTGGGTATATTACTGTGGCGGGTGTCTATCGATTGCTCTTAAAAAATAATTTCAAGGTTTGTTAAATACATTTTTTTATTAAGTTGAATGTGATATTTGCTTCCAAAGACGTCTTTGTGTCGTTTTTTTTTTCTTTGCGTCGTCTTTGGTCTCGTTCTAACTTATGTAAGAAGAGGATAATTCTGAAAGAAGTGTAGGTTTGTAGAACGTAAAAAACCTTTCAATGGAAATTAGTTTGATTTCAAATTTCGTTTTTGAGATATGGAGGGGTGGGGGGGCTGATGAAGTTGGTCTCGTACCTGGTTAGAAGCCCGGAACTCCTCGACAGTGCTAACATCGAGCAGCGCCCTGACGAGCTGCAGCACCCCGGGACTTTTTCATAAAACTGCAGCAGCAGTAACTTTGACTACATATGTAGTTCTCATTTGTAATTCTTATAATGATTGATTACGTTACAAAATCTTGGTTAGATTTTGTAACATATTTTGATTTAAAAGAGTGTCCATGGAGTTTCTTGCCCATTCTTCTCCATAGAGATCTACGCTTTGGAAAGGGCAACTACAGTACTTTCACAAGTTATTATGCCTTGTGACTGTAGCTTCGCGTTTTTTTTTAGTTTTTACACTTTCAAAAGTGCCTGTAATGGTCTAATTGAAATAAATAGTTTGAGTTTATCATTAACGTACTTTGAAAATCAAATTTAGTTTTGCTGTCGAGTGTAAATTTACATGTGAATGACCGTTCAAAATATTGTTATTATATTTTTTGGTACCTACGGAAGCTTGTGTGTGCAACTTCGATTCGCACTTGGCCGGTTTTATTTTATGTTGGGTGTCAAGTCAACAATTTGATTGGTGATATATATTTTCAGCTCGAGGAGCTCGTGGCTAAATGATAACAGCCGCTTGAGTCAATCTGCTAGTTAAGCCGGGCTTGCCTAGGTTGGTTCGTAGATGGGTGAGGACCCATTACATACAGAGCTTTCTCCGTGCCTCGGAAAGCACATTAAGCCGTTGATCCCGGCTGTCATTTGTATATCTTTGACAGTCGTTACAGGTAGTCAGTGGCCCGAAATTCTGACAACCATTCTGACCAAGGGGTGTTGTATTACCCAGTGCTAACTGGGTTGTGGGGTTCAGATAGGCAGTCGCTCCATGTAAAATACTGGTAATCAGCTGCTTCCGATTAGTCTGGAAGCCGACTCTTTGTATTTTCAATTGTTTTTACTTTGTCCGTGTGTAGTTGCTGCGTGAGCACGTGGGCGGAGTGCAGCGAGGCGGGGGCCGGTGGTGGGGTCTCGGCTGAGGCGCTGGACGGCGAGTGGTGCGCCTTTTGGGCCAACTACAACCACTCGCTCCCGAGCGCGCCCCTGCAGGGCTACTACGACCGCTGCCCCACGCCCTACCGCACCGAAAACGTCGACCTCGCCGACTGGGGTGCGTATGACTACATAATATGCAAATATACGTTACTGGCCCCACCGACCATTTCAATTAATTCATTTCATAAACTAAACTAATGTGTGCACACAATACATACACAATACTGACCATATTTACCCTTACAAGAAATGTTCGGGTGTTTTACTTTTTATTTTTCATTTAAAATAAAAAAATATGGATGGATGGTGTGTGGATGTGAAAGAGAATGGAGTAAATGATGCCTTGATGTCTGACAGGAGAGAATGGAAAAAGAAAACGTGTTGCGCCGACCCCAAACAAAATGGGACAAAGACAGGAAAATGATGACGATTTTTTATTTCAGAATTCTCCGACAGCTCAAGAAAACGTTCCCCCGACAACGTAGAGGTGATCAACAACATCATCCGCACGCAGGGGCTGCACCTCACGCCGCGCGAGACGCAGAACATCATCAAGTGCGCGCATCTACTGGGCAGCGTGCTGTCCCGCGCCATCGACAGGCGAGCCCACACCACCAGCCCCGACCCCGAGCTCCACACCAAGAAGAAGACCATGACCCTTGACCTGAAGGAGACCAGCATACCGCTCGAAGCAAAGGAGGAAAAGAGATGCGAGACCGCCACCACGCAGACTGACATCTCACTACCGAACACCAAGAGCGCGCCCAGAATATTCGAGAACATTCTACGACAGCTGTCGCGGAGTTCCATTGACGTCGACAAGATTGTGAGCAAAGACAAGAGTGAAGCGAACACTGAGGCGAAAAGCGACGGAGATGGGAAGACGGAAGTGAAGACCGAGCTCAAGAAGGAAGAATAGGTGACTGTCGTCGAATGCGACGGTGCAACGTTATGCTGTGTACAGATTATAGGCAACGCAACCTCTTTCTTAAGGTGGAAGCGCTACTAGCCCGCAAATTAATGCCATCTTCTTTTGAGCGCTTCGATGGCAATCTAAATTGGGTTGGCCCAGAATTGAGCTACTTGTTTGACGCCCGTATACCGTCAATCAGTTCCTGTAACGAATAAACAATAGGACAGGCAGGATATTAAGTGCCGCATCGTTAGTGGAACAGCACACTTTACACTCCAGGGCAGAGTCATTACTGAGCAGGTTTTCTACAGGATCCCATTGAATGGCTATTTTCTGAAAACGGTTTATTTGATGTTTGAAGGTTGTATTGATGATTATAACTGAGTACAGCAATATTAGTTTCCGTCGTGAATCATATTTTAGTAAACATACAATCCGGCATTGACCTGCAAATAGCAAAATACGTAAAAAAAAAAAATCGCGGCCTTCCCTGGCGCTTTCACTTTAACCCGGGCTGCACGTAGCGCGCATTTGTTTTCTAAGTGTTTCAATATATGGAAAATGTTATATTGCATGTCTTGCAAATTGCATATTATTTGTGCCCAGCTTAAGAAGCAGTCAAAGGTGTCGCGTGTTGCAAGCATATCTCTGTTAGGTCTAAGCTCGTAAGTAATAACTAAGTAGTATGAATGTCCCTCCACAGTTGTGACCGTATTGTCTAGATCAAGCCCAAGATATTGTTATTTATAAAATTCACGATGTACTTTAGAATTCCATTATTAAACGTTGACCATAAGACACGGCTGTTTCATTCACATGTACCAACTTCATGAAACAATAAGTTCAAGAACTAAAACCCGAACTACTGAAAGATCACGCTCCAAAAAATAAGAAAGAAAATATTTTCGACTGAAAGCGTTATGTAACTACAAACCATTCAATATTTATCGTCTATGAAACAAACAACTCACACGTTACATGACATATTTGAATGTATTTTATAAATATTCATAGTGATGTTCAGAGGCTAGCCACTATGCCGTAAAGTTGATCATCCCTTAGAATTTCGTATTTTTTCATTTAATGTGACGTCACATGGCCTGTAACCAGCGGACGATGAAGAAGCTTCCAACGATACCTCATTTGTCAAATTACGATAAGTATAACCCGTCCAGCCACCAAGCACAATCACTCACTCACTCACACACACGCACACACACACACACACACACACACACATATACGCACATTCACACCTGCGCATAAACACGAACAACAAGAGCACGGGAACCGATTATTTTTCCGAATTTTGTTTGTTCGAATTTCATTTTACCGATAACTATTGACCGACGACTCTTTATAAATATGTCAAAAACGCATATAGCAATATGCGTTTTTGACATCTTTTTAGATCATCGAAGTAGATCAGCTTGGAACTGAGCGATCCGATCGCGGTGTATAGTGCGTCAGACCAACGCGATCCATTAGAGCGGCGCGTAGCAATAAATCTGCCGCGGACTTCAGCGTCGCCGTGCGGTGTCTCATAGAACAATTGTGTTATCTGTACGCTCGACCGACGGACGTCAGCGACCGATGACAGCGTAGGAGGAAATAAAACGCTGTCGTCAATTGTTTTGTGGTACTGGAACGCGTTCGAATTACTGGAACGTAAACATTTCGGCCACCATTCGGGCTTCGAATGCATTTCTGGTGGTCGCTACTGTTGATTCTGGCTTACAGGAGTTTTGGGAATAGTGTGGCGGGCTTGTACCAAAAATATGACATAGAGGTCATAAACGAAAAAGATTGATCACAGGAATTATACGGTTTTATTAGCACAATCAATTATTAGCAGAGAAATTTATTATTATTATTTATTATATGGTTCAAACTACATTTCGGTTATACGATGGAGCTCACGACTCACTTAGACATAGATTACACAAAGATTTAACTGAAAAAGCCTCTTGCCAGGACCGACAGCTTTTTTTATAAAGATAACCTTCTAGAAGTATCTGTTTCACATTTCAAAATTAATTGAACTTACTAACTTATTTGATTGTCGGCCAGAAACAACAAAACGGCTTAAAAGGCCGCAGGGTAGACCGGTCCTTCCATGTTCATTTATGTTCGGTTCTTTCATGTTTTGTTAAAGTCTGTTTGAAACTAAAACTTTGCCCACATACATCACACTTAAAAAGTTTTTCACCCGTGTGTGTTCGTTTATGGTCTATTAAAGTTCTTTTTGCTCTAAAACTACACTGACATACATCACAATTATACGATTTTTCACCTATATGTGTTCGAATATGACTTTTTAAAGAACCCTTTACACTAAAACTTCGCCGACATACATCACACGTGAAAGGTTTTTCTCCCGTGTGTGTTCGACTATGTTTTATTAAATAATCCCTTTCACTAAAACTTCGTCGACATACATCACACTTGTACGGTTTTTCACCCGTGTGTGTTCGAATATGTTTTATTAATGAACCCTTGACACCAAAACTTCGCCAACATACATAGCAATTATGTTTTTTACCAGTATGTATTTGAATATGATTTGTCAAAGCACTTTTGAGTCTAAAACTAAGCTGACACATATTACATTTATACGGTTTTTCACCCGTGTGTGTTCGAATATGAGTTTTTAAAGAAAACTTTACACTAAAACTTTGCCGACATACATCACACTTGTATGGTTTTTCACCCGTGTGTGTTCGAATATGTTTTATTAAAGAACCCTTTTCACTAAAACTTCGCTGACATACATCACACACGTAAGGTTTTTCACCCGTGTGTGTTCGGATATGTTTTATTAAAGAACCCTTGACACCAAAACTTCGCCGACATAAATCACAATTATGTTTTTTAACAGAATGTATTTGAATGTGTCTTTTTAAAGAACCCATTAAACTAAAGCTACACTGACATACATCACACTTATACGGTTTTTCACCCGTGTGTGTTCGAATATGTTTTTTTAAAGAAGCCTTTTCACTAAAACTTCGCCGACATACATCACACTTGTATGGTTTTTCACCCGTGTGTGTTCGAACATGTTTTGTCAAATTATTTTTTTTATTAAAACTACACTGACATACATCGCACCTATACGGATTTTCACCACTATGTATTCGAATATGTTTTGCTAAGGAACCCTTATCACAAAAACTTCGCCGACATACATCACAATTATGTTTTTTACCAGAATCATTTTGAATATGATTTTTCAAAGCACTTTTGAGTCTAAAACTACGATGGCATACATCACACTTATACGGTTTTTCATCCGTGTGTGTTAGAAAATGTTTTTTTAAAGAACTATTTTCACTAAATCTCCGCCGACATACATCACACTTGTACGGTTTTTCACCCGTGTGTGTTCTATAATGCCTTTTTAAAGAGCCCTTTAAACTGAAACTACTCTGACATACATCACACATGTACGGTTTTTCACAAATTTGTGTCAATTTCTTAACTCGATTTAAACCACGCTGATCACTTCTGTAAGGCTCTTTGAAGTAAATTCCTGGTTTGCCCGTAAGATTTCGAGTTGTCAGGGAAACTTTCAAGTTTGATTGTTCATTTTTCTTTAGCTCCGCCGTATTAATATCTTCTAGTTTTGTTTTTCTTGTGGCGGGCGCACCTGTAATTATATATCTGGTTAGTACAATTAGATAGGAGTACTGTTAGATTAAAGAAGATTTCCATGAACACAAATTTAAATAACCACAGTTTAAATAATATTAGCAAAGAAAACAAAAAAAAAAAAACAAATATTACCTTCAATAATTGTACACGAAAACACTTATCTAAACACTATGCAGCGTTAAAACTAGGGAACACAGTGTTTTCGATGAGCTCTGGCACCCAATGTAAGATTAAACTAAACACTGAATTTAAATTTAAACACATAAACCCTATGACAGTTATTAAAGCTTTCCGGCAAATAAATATCAAACTGGCCGAAGACCTATGGGGAATGTCTATCAAAGTTTGTACATCCATCATTGAGACTATAGCACCATACTTAGCTTTAATTTGTGTGTGGACCAAGGAATTTTCCCTGATTTAATGAAATACAGTAAAATCATCCCCCTTTTCAAATCCGGAGACAGTAAAGATACTAATAATTATAGACCTGTATCCGTGTTGCCAGTCCTTAGCAAGGTATTTGAAAAGGTAATGCTTAATCAAATGCTCAATCATTTTAACACCAACAAAATTTTACACGATCAACAGTATGGTTTCACCAAGGGACGTTGTACAACTGACCGGCGTTACCCTATTAAAGCACATATTTACAGCGTGGCAAGAGTCCAAAGACGCCATTGGAATATTTTGTGACCTCTCCAAAGCATTTGATTGCGTAAATCACGACACATTACTTTTGAAACTTGAGCATTACGGACTTGGTAAACTTGCACTTAGTTTGGTAAAATCATATTTGAGTGATAGGCAACAGCAAGTTCAAATAAATGGTGTTAATTCACAGGGTTTAAAAGTAAAAATGGGGGTTCCGCAAGGGTCAATATTGAGTTCTTTCCTCTTTCTAGTATACAAGGTGTTGTTTTGCATTCACGTCAAAGGGCATTGGGTAAGTTTGTATGGACCAGTGGCATGATATTTTTTTCACAGCGGCCACAAACAATATTGTTGCTAACGTATTGTGGAATATATGATAATAATGACTTCTAAAAGAATTTTGCCGAAAATTATATCGGAGCTGAAATATCTGATGTTAAAGTTGTATTATTCCTACTAACAGTTTGCATACCGTTATGTATTTTATCGAAATATAAATATTTCCTTTCGTTTGCCGTATGCCATTACTTCCCAGAATTTGATCCTCAGCGGCGACACTATCGAATGATGTAATAATACAGGATGTCTTTTTTTCAAAATTAACTGGTTCGATTCCTGGCTAGGAATATTGATTTTTCAAAAAACCAATGATGCGGTTTTAGTTTTTATCAAAATCGGCTCGTTAATCCTTTGAGTTTTTTTCGCTATTCCTCATAGTTTCAGATTTGGCCTTCCACCCACTTGAAAAATTCACCCTGTATATCTCGGCTCCGATGCACTTTGGAAATAATTGTTAATAGAAGAAAATGAATGTCTTATTGTATTCTTACTAATGAAATATTTTTAATTAGTGGCCGCAGACTTAGATAATCATGCCACTTTTACCCAAACCCCTTTCAGGAGGTGGTCACAAAAGACATAAATTATCAATTAAAATTACGGTACCTAGTTAATTATTAATAAACCCTGATTTTTTGGTTGTTTAAGTTTGTCAATATTTGAGAATAAGTGTAAGTAATACCCTTAACGTGGTTTAGGGAATAAGAAATGATCGAATAAATCAATGTTTGAGATTGTTTGTATGTGTGTAAGCGAGGTTAAAAGGCAAGAACCAGACGGGCCGGGTTTAAAACAAGGTTGGTTCACACATACCGATTTCAAGAAAAAAAATAAAAATTACTAACCCATTTTATTATTGATTCGGGACGAGAATCAGTAGCATAGTTACCTCCTTGAATTTGACGAGGATGAAAAACAACATCTTGTATATTAACGATCTACCCACTTTATTAAAAAGCCAACCACAAAATATGGTGTTATTTGCTGATGACACTTCCCTAATTTTTAAGAGAGATAGACGGGCCCAAAATCTAGATAACGTTAATAATGCCCTACTTCAGGTCCAAAATTGGTTCACAGCAAACAATTTAGTATTACATGAACAAAAGACTAAATGCATAAGATATTCGTTACCGAATGTTAAAAGTAGTGTTTGTAGTATAATATTGAATAAAGAGAAACTAGAATTTGTCGATAAAACGGTTTTCCTGGGGATTACGCTTGATTCAAGGCTTCAATGGGGTTCTCATTTAACATCTCTTGCGGGGCGGTTAAGTTCAGCAGCATATGCTGTTAGAAAAATCCGTCAATATACCGATGTTGATACCGCAAGATTGGTCTATTTTAGTTACTTTCATAGTATAATGTCTTACGGCATTTTGTTATGGGGATGGGCTGCAGACATTGAGTCTATTTTTATTATGTAAAAAAGAGCCATCAGAGCCATATATAATGTACATTGCCAATACATTTATGAAAACATAATGTACGTAAGAAAAAACCTGCATCTTTTTAGTAAAAGAGGTGACAGACACAATTACAACACTAGAAATAGAGACCAATTAGTTCAGCCAGGCTTCAGACTCGCTAAAGTAGAGTCATCTTTCATGGGGTACTGTTTAAGATGCTATAATAAAATTCCACAAAGTATTCTTGAACTGAGTGAGACGAAATTTAAAATATGCATTAAACGCACACTATGTAAGCAGGCTTATTACAAATTGGACGATTATATCGCTGATAATAATGATTGGCTCAATGCCGGTCCTGCTCCACAAGGACAGGGGCGCATAAAATGATAGCATTAAATAGTATTGTTGGAGCTGCTGAAGATTGTACAACTATCTTTGCATTGTATAAATTCCATCTAGTATTATATAATTGCATAGCCCATATTGTGTGAGTAAGCTATATACTAGCTATCATTTACTGGAAACCTACGTCTTTTATTGACTTGAATTTGCCCTGGCGGTTGAGAGTATGTCATGCTCGCTCAAATGTCACGCTGATGGTGGCGCGTGTGTCGGGTCATTTAGTTCCCTTAAAATGGTTGAGTTGAATGATGGCTGATCCATGCGTCATGTTCGTGAACGGGCGCTGTCAGTTGTGCCTGGTCGTCTCTTAGCTGCCACGGCTCATTTCGACCTAATTATTTCATCTTGTAATAGTTCTTTTTGTTTTTACTATGGACACTTTTAACGTGCACGTCTTGCTACATCGTTCTCACATAATGTACCATCTCTAAATCAATGATGTAACCAAGGTTTTGTAATAAGATTCTGATTTAAAAGAGTGTCCATGGAGTCTCTTGCCCATTCTTCTCCATAGAGATCTACGCTTTGGAATGGGCAACTACAGTTCTTTCTCAGTTATTATGTCTTGTGACTGGGACAGTAGCTTCATTTTTATTGTTTTTCGACTATTCAAAAGTGCCTGTAACTGACCTACTTGAAATAAATGATTTTGATTTTTTTTTATTCGATTTGGCACAGAGCACTACCTTTAATAAGTTACTAGCTGTACCCGGCGTGCATTGCACTTTTTCGTACCTACCTACAATACCTACCTACCTTACCCTACCTATCTACCCTACCTACCTACCGGCGCGAGCTGAGGATCGAAGCTGAGGTGGTGAGCGTTAAAACCATCTGCGACGATAAACTCGCGTGGAACACCCGCAGCCCCCAACGCCAGAGCCGTGACCGAAACCATGCCAGCTGCATATTGCATGCTGCATACTTGCTTGCATGCTGCATACTTGCTTGCATGCTGCATACTTGCCTCCATGCTTGCTTGCATGCTGCATAATTCAATAAGGTCAAATACGGTGTACCGCAGGGGAGTGTTTTGGACTTCCTCTATTTCTCCTATATATAAATGACTTGCCACGACAGACACGACAACCCATGGTATTATTTACAGACGATAGTACAGCGATAGTTAAGTTCACCAATAAAGAAAACTATGAAAGCGTAATTAATAACACATTAGAAACAATTATACATTGGCTTGATAAAAATAACTTGAATATAGGAAAAAAATAATAATATCAAAAAGACAAAAGTTATGCACTTCTAACAAAGGATGCGCTCTGATGATATAAATGTTAGTTATAATGGCCAAGTGGATAAAACTAGTGTAGCGAAATTTCTAGTCATCCTGATTTACAACAATTTGACTTGGAAACCGCACGCCGATGATGTATTTAAGAAGTTAAATAAATCGGCCAACGTACTGTATAACCTATCACACAAAGTTAGCAAATTAGATCTATGGCAAACCTTAAAAGCACAGACTGCAGTGAACCTGTGTTTCGGGCCCTGAGGATACTGACTTTTCCATGTTTGTACATATTGGAGGTGGCATTTTTGTAAAAACCAATCTCAACTTATTTCCGCCACTGGCCAATATAAGAACACGCAATGGATAAGATCCCAATACAAGAACTTGTTACATTCGGACAGTTACAAAGCAGCACTGTTAGGGAAAAGTATTTTTTAAACATAAGCGTCTACGCCACATAAATAGTGTTAGCAAAATAGTGTTTTATTCTCTACATAAGATTGCAAACAAAAACAGGTTTATAAAATAAGTAATAATTTATTAGGGACATGTGACTAATGTTTCGTTTGAAATAGGGGTGACAGGTGAAATAAAATATGAATAAAATAAAAAAAAAATATAATCGAAAAGTAAAAAATAATGAATAATTATAATAAGGCTTGAAACAACTAAGGCAAATCCCCGGCTTTTTGTCGCATTTATTACAGTAAAAAAGCTGAACATAATACTCAACATGCCTATGCCATACTTATTTTTGCACTTTAGACCAGAAAACTTGTGGTCATTATTCGTCTAAAGTGATCAATAGGTGTATTACCTAAATTTACTTGCAGTGCTGGGTTCCCCATAAATGTAAATAGATCTTGGTTTTCCGAAGATGGACTCCCCACACTCCAGCCAATTTGTGCAGGCGCGGGCTCAACGTCGCTTTCAACATCAAGGCTTGCTGGCAGCTCTAAATTAAAGTCGAGTGGTACTTCTTCATCCAAATCTTCTGTACCACGATAATCTCCTTGCAACATCCCAAGAAGTTCCGCATCAGACAGGAGATCATTTTCTATTTCATCGTCATATATAGGACTTAGAGGCGATTCCTCCATCATCATGCGAATATTTTCTATAGTATCCTCTTCAATAAAAGTAGATGTTGAAGGTATGGTTTCTTGAAATGGATTCATTTTACTCTGTAATAAGAATAAAGTGATATTAGTAACAGGTTCCGATTTGTTATATTCGTAACAACTTCCACGCAGTTTATTAGTACAAATTTGTAGTAGAGTAGTTCACCGAGTAATCCTACTTAATATTATGAACGCGAAAGTTTGTAAGTATGGATGGGTGGATGTTTGTTACTCTTTCACGCGAAAACTACTGAAGGGATTTGGATAAAATTTGGCACAGGGGTAGTTTATAACCTGGATTAACACATAGGATGATTTTTAACCCGATAGTACAATCCTGTGGGACAGTGATCGAACACCACGCGTGAGAAGCCGCGGGCACAGGCTAGTCTGTAATATATACAAGGTATAAGGTACACTGACGCGAAAACGCTAACCACGTACTCAGTAAATCATTCTGAACAGGGGCCACATGGAAATCATCGGTAATTTAAGAAGTCAATAATAATTTTCACCATAACATAACTATTGTTACATGGCAGATTTTGCACATTAAACACTCTTAATATGTATTTGTAAAAATCGGTTCCGAGACATTTTTGTAGCGAAAATTGATAGCTGAAAAAATATACATATGCGTGTAAATACGTGTTAAGCGATTTTACATCGGTGTTCCTTACACCCCGTATATATTCCACGGAACCCTGAACCATTTTCTAATATAAAGGCAGGCTAGCACACAGCTATCTGACAGTAAAAGTCCCGTCAAAATCACTCCAGCCGTTTCCGAGATTAGCCGGAACAGACAGACAGACAGACAGTTTAAGTTCTCAAAATAGATGGACCTGGAGTTGGAAGAATTTTGTATGAAGAGTGGCCTGCCTGACTTCCGCCATTTTTATCATCAGCCTATAATGTTTCCACTGCTGGGACACAGGCCCCCTTTTCTATGAGAGGGAGTGACAACTAGGAAGTATGATGAATTTGCACTATGATGCGGTTGAAGGCTTGTGAGGTGTGCGTGTGATGTCACCGCTGATGTATGCACAGTTATCATCTGCCTGCCTGTACCGAGCTATGTTGGGATCAGTTTCTTACCGGATGCAGCTGAATACCAGTATTTTACATGGAGCCACTGCCTATCTGACCTCCACAACCCAGTTAGTACTGGGTACGATACCCCTTGGTAAGATTGGTTGTCAGACATTCGGGGTGATGACTACCTATAAAATAGTCAAAAATCTACAAATGACGGCCAGAATCAACAGCATAACTTGCTTTCCAAGGCACTGAAGAAACTCGTTATGTAATAGGTGGTTACCCATCCATGGCCCAACCTCGGTAGGCACGGCTTAACGTAGAATTCAACTCGAGAAGCTGTTATTATTTAGACACAAGAACGAGTTGATGTCAGTCTTGAACTTAATGTTATAAACTTTATATGTATACGGTTTAAGACAGTTTTACGCAAAAAGTATACAATTTACTTCACATGAGAAATACAACATACTCTAATTACTTAGGGTAAGTAGGGTGGGTAGGTAGGTTGGTAGGGTAGGGTAGGTGGGTAGATAGGTAGGTAAGTGGGTAGGGTAGGTAGGTAGGAAAAAGTGCATTGCAACGCATGCCGGGTACAGCTAGTAAGATAGTCTGCTTACTAAATATATGAATTACTCATCAAGAAGGTAGGTGCTGGTAAATTAACATTACAATTTATAGTTTAACAACTAGCTGTCCCCGGCATGCGTTGCAATGCACTTTTTACCTACCCTATCTACCCAACTACCATACTCTACCCTACCCTACCTACCTAGGTGTCGCCTTGTTTCGCAGACAGAAGTTTCACAGAATTTCGTTTCCCAGAAAATGTTTCACATAATATTTGGTTCTCGTATTTTTATCTCGAATATTTTTGTTTCAACTACTATTTACTTGAATGAAACATATTTCACAGAAACACACTTCAATGAATTTTATACTCACATTTTTTTATTTAACAAATTTATCAAACAATAGAATTACTTTTTAACGAATATTGTTTGTTCGATGTATGTTTCCATGGTATTTTATTTCAACGAAATTATTAACCTTAAATTAAAATATTGTCCTTAAAAGTCAATATGTTGTACTACAAAATTTAGTGACAAAAACGAATGGCTGCAAATCAGACTCCACGTAGTCTTGTCTGCCCTATCCCTAGAGTCTAATTTAAGCCCGCGTAGGCGCGGAGGGATGAGGCGGCCTGCGAGCGGAGGAGCAGGTGGTATCTATCGCTTGCCGCCGCGGCTGAGGCTGGCCGGCTTGCCGGCCAGCAAGTCGAAGCTGCGGTGGTTGCCGTGACAGAAACCATGCTTGTTGCATGCTGCATGCTTGCTTGCACGCTGCATGTTGCATGCTTGCTTGCATGCTACATGCTTGCTTGCATGCTGCGTGCAACAGGCATGAACACCATTAGTGAGAATAAAAAGATTGTTTTCCTACTTGACAAGAATTTAACCGCATTATTTTTGTGAATGCGGTGATGTAATTTTATAGGAGGGTGTGTATTTTTCAAAGGTATGAGTTTTAGAAACTGTCACTCAATAAAATGCAATTCTTCGTAATAAGTTTTATGTGAAACAAACAATATGTGGATAAAGAATAATTGATTTGTTATTCTATGATATGAATATTCTAACATTAAACTTTATTTGAAACAAAAATTGATGATTTAATTTTTTTCAAAGTAAGTATTCTGCGTATTGATTATTCTATGAAATGATAATATGAGAAACAATTTATGTGAAACGAAATTCGATGAAACAATTAGCGACGAAACAACGCACAACCACCTACCTACCCTACCCTATCTACCTAACTACCATACTCTACCCTACCCTACCTGCCTACCTACCCTACCCTACCTACCTACCCTACATACCTACCTACCCTACATACCTACCTACCCTACATACCCTACCTACCTACCCTACCCTACATAGTACCTACCTACCCTACCCTACTTACTTACCTACCCTACCCTACCAACCTACCTACCTACCTACCTACCTACCGACCTACCTACCCTACCCTACCATACCCTACCCTACCCTACCCAACTCTACCCTACCTACCTATCTACCCAACCTACCTTTCTACCCTACCCTACCCAACTCTACCCTACCTACCTATCTACCCTACCTACCTTTCTACCCTACCTACCTATCTACCCTACCTACCTATCTACCCTACCTACCTATCTACCCTACCTACCTACTTACCCTACCCTACCTTTCTCACCTTTTAAACCTTCCCTGGACTACGACAAACATTTCAAAACCAAAATCAGCTAAATCGGCCCAGCTGTTCTCGAGTTTTAGCGAGACTAACGAACAGCAATTGATTTTGATATATATAGAAGATAGAATAGATAGATAGATTATACAATGTTACATGTTAAAGGAAAAAGTTAGTGTCCTGTTACATATCTATTCATGAAAGCAAGTATCCTAGTTATCTTTATACCTAGAAAATTTGTAAAAATATAAGTTAACAAATAAAAATGTAGATTATTGTTACTAAATTTATTTAAAATAGGTATGTACTTTTGTCATTGAATAATAAATGTTAATATTATAGACTTCTTTGAATTACAGATTTTATGCAACACTTCATCTATTTCTTTTTCAAAACAATCACACAACCCTAAAGGAGGTCTATACACACTTAATATGATAAACTGCTCCAATTCTATACGGGCGTATATTTCAACTGTATTAACGAGTACAAACTGGACTGTGGAGGCCAAAGAGGCAATTGCTCCATGTAAAATACTGAAACTCAGCTGCATGCAGGTTAGACTGGAAGCTGATCCCAACATAGCTCGGTACAGGCAGGCAGATGATAACTGTGCATACATCAGCCCACTTACCTACCTATCTATCTATCTACCCACCTACCCTACCCTACCCACCCTACTTACGCTAAGTAATTAGAGTATGTTGTATTTCTCATGTGAAGTAAATTGTATTCTTTTTGCGAAAAAATGTCTTAAACCGTATACATATAAAGTTTATAACATTAAGTTCAAGACTGTGCATACATCAACTCGTTCTTGTGTCTAAATAATAACAGCTTCTCGAGTTGAATTCTACGTTAAGCCGTGCCTACCGAGGTTGGGCCATGGATGGGTAACCACCTATTACATAACGAGTTTCTTCAGTGCCTTGGAAAGCAAGTTATGCTGTTGATTCTGGCCGTCATTTGTAGATCTTTGACTATTTTATAGGTAGTCATCACCCCGAATGTCTGACAACCAATCTTACCAAGGGGTATCGTACCCAGTACTAACTGGGTTGTGGAGGTCAGATAGGCAGTGGCTCCATGTAAAATACTGGTATTCAGCTGCATCCGGTAAGAGTGGAAGCTGATTCCAACATACCTCGGTAAAGGCAGGCAGATGATAACTGTGCATACATCAGCGGTGACATCACACGCACACGTCACAAGCCTTCAACCGCATCATCATACTTCCTAGTTGTCACTTCTTGCAATAGTATTGCGGCACAAAAACAGGGTTATGACAGTTCTTAGCGCTAAGCTGTTAAATTGTGGTGACTGGTCTTTTGTTGGCGATTGTTTTAACATTGTTATCAGAATTTAAGTTTATTGATTTACCTATGATGATCCTAGGGCATAGAGTTACAGTTCCACGGATAAAAAAAAAAAACAATCTATTTCTTTCAGCACGCATTCATTAGTTTATTACATTAGAATAACGCTCAATCTTTCTGAGATAAGATTATGTGCGCTATCGGTTTGGGTTTAGGTGTTACTCGCTCACAGGTATTTGTCCGTTAGTAGACCCACACGCAGGCCCTTTCCCCATTCCAAACTTTTCAGTGGTAAAGTAGACTTTTAGGATTGTTTCTCATTTGTTGAGATTTTTTGTTTTCTAACTTTTTGGCTATTTCCTTAGGCAAGTTGTTTAGAATGCTTGGAAGAGCATACGTCCAGACCCTTTTACCGTATTTATTGTTAACTTTTTGCAGTTTATATAGAGGCAAGTACGACAGATTACGAACAAAATGAGGCCTACTTATTTTTTGTAACTTATTCATATTATTCTCACAGCAATCAGAGGCAACAGCTAATTTCACTTTATCAAATACATTTATGACTTTACAATATTGGAACAACTTATCATAATTGGGTTTATATTTCAGTTTAATTAACACAATTCAGGTAATGCTTCCACTTCATATTGTGAAGTCAATCGGCCTGTTTGCTTACCAAGTTAATGATTAAGTAACTAATAGGTACTTACTGCTGATTTCCTTGGCTCTTCTTGATATTACTAGTGCCTCTTCCATTTCAATTCTATCTCTAGTCTTCTGGTCATGTCCCCATTGGAATCTGATGCAGAATGGTTTGAGTGCATATCTTCAACTGGTTTATTACTAAAATTGTTTTATTACACTACTTATCAATGCAATCCTTCCTCTTCTTGCCAACTCCCTTCAATACAGTCATCAAACAATATTTTCTGGAAATAAGATCACTTATTGAAAATATGATGACGGCAGTATTGATTTTTTTATTTCAACGAATAAACTAAGCTTTTGTTTTACTTTAAGCATTTACCATATAGTGAATTTTTGATAAACTAGCAACGGCATCGCTACAATTTGCAAAAAGCGAGTAGAAATTATCATTAGCAATTATTAATATTCATATTTGGAGCACCAACCTCGGTAAGATCGCAGCCACCGGTGAGTGCAACACTGATTATATATCTTTAATAGTACAGCCAGTTTGTTATTTCGTGGTAATAATAATAAATGAATACGGTATCAAAATACAACACAAAAACCAGCCTAATTTAATTATTTGCAATAAGACAACTTCGATAGTAGTTCGACTACTTCGACTACTTCGACTTGACACTTGGCTCATGGCTGCACTTGGCTTTGGCAATGGCATTGATGAATGGCGGACAATATCGGGGTTGCTAGTTAAGTTAGGGTTTCGGAATTTACCGCCAAATTCTTTTTTTTTAAATTTAAAATAAAATTTATTCAAACCTATCTATCTTCTATACAAGGTGTTGTTTTGCGTCCTCGTCAAATTCAAGGAGGTAACTATGCTAATGATTCTCGTCCCGAATCAATAATAAAATGGGAAAGTAGTTTTTATTTTTTTCTTATTTACGGAAATCGGTAAGTGTAAACCACCCGTGTTTTAAAACGCGGGCCGTCTGATTCACGCCCTATAACCGCACTAACTTCCACAAATACAAACAATCTCACAATCGTTTATTCGATAATTTCTTATTCCTTAAAAACCACTTAAGGGGGTTATTCTGAAATACTGACAAACATAAACACCAAAAAAAATCAGCGTTTATTAATAATTAACCAGGTACCGTAATTTTTATTGATTGTTAACGTCTTGGGTGACAATCTTTTGAATTTTGACGAGGATGCAAAACAACACAGGTGCTAGGCAGGTAGTAGGCATGTAGTAGGTAGGGAGTACACAGGTGCTAGGCAGGTAGTAGGTCAAATTGTAATAAGCATGTAGTAGGCAAAATTCAGAATTGAAATCGAAGTTAGCATCTGCTCTTACGGCGTGTGTGGACGCTGTAGGCCTTATTTATTTATTTAACATAACTGTGGAAAGTCTGTTAGTCAGTACTGGACCAAAAAGCATAAAGGGGTAAATTATAAAAGGGTCTTAGCGTTGTTTTCCCGACGTTGTGGGCGCGCCTTAAACCCAAACATTTGATTTTGTCGTAGCAACACTCGTGAGCTGTCAATCTGTCTGACCTGACAGCTAAATTCCAAACATTGTCAAATGTCAAAACCACAAAATAGACGCTAATGCTTTCTTTTGTAAATAAAACGATCAATAATCTTAATTTTTAACATAGTTTCAGTTTAGATACGAGTTCTAAATAACAAAGTTGTTTATGAAAATATGGGCGATTTATGCACAGCTTGCATGTGTAGCGGAAGAAATTTGTATTACATCGGGGAGACTGGATTCTATCACTTATATTCTCAAATTTTGAATGAAATACAAGTAAGTATGAACGTTTGAGCATTTAATTATTTAGTTCCACTCTGTTATTATAGGTTATATTCTTTATCTGCGTAAAAAAACCATTTCTGGATATTAAAAACGCATTGTGTGTTCGCTGATAACCAAATGACTAGGTTACGAGTATAACATTCAGAAATGTTTTAAATGTACGGTTAGACTCGGAGCCGACCCCAAAATAGTTGGGTAAAGTCATGCACATGATGATGACTTTGTCAGAAGTGGGAGGGACATAAGATGGGACCCTACAAAATCAAAAATGCAATGAGACATTTTCTTAAAATCATGGCATGCAAATTTAAATAAACAAGAAGCTTATTTAGTAAGCAATACTATCTTCAAATGAATACAATTATTTATTATTATAAAAAAAAATTGCATTCAAAGTTTAATAATCTTTAAACAAACCAAAAACGTCATGCTGATGTAAAACCTGTATGTTAATATTAGAATTCATAATTAATAATAAATTTAATGTATGACTGTTAGGATCTTTGTATTGTCCTCCTCCTCAAGTCGTGCTCCTCATTGCTGAGGGTCGTGATCCACCCTTGCAAACATCTTTTTTATGACTATGTTTCACCATCTCAGTCTATTCTTGGCCAAGTGAAGCGCATCGTGGAATTTTGTACCAAGAGCAGAGCTTATCTGGTCGGACCATTGCAAAGGGCTGCAACCCCTAGGTCGTTTACCATCCACCTTGCAGGTAACAATCAGTTGTTTGGGTTATTGCCATCTTTTCTTGCTATATGGCCGAATAATTCCAAGACTCTACGGAGACAGGTCTTAAAGAATCTGGTCTTTATTTTGAGCTCTCGTAGGATGGACTCATTGGTGCGGAAAGCAGTCCAGGGTATCTGAAGTAACTTCCTCCAGCACCACATCTCGAAGGTGTCTATACGAGCTCAGTCCGCCTTTCTCAAGGTCCATGTTTCTGCTCCATATCCATAAATTGAAAAGACCAGCGTGTTTTTAAGACCTTAGTATTGTAATGTTATAAAATAAATCTTACAGTATTTATTTTCTTCTATCAATCATTAATGGAGTAGAACTTTGAATGTGGAACTTTCAAAAACAAAAAGATCAACAACAATATGAAACTAACTATATTTTAATGAGAAAAGGTTGATTTTATATGGCGTAGAGGGCACAATAACATTTCCCGTCACACCATACAACTTGATTGTACAGCCTAGGTGCATATACATGTGAAGGGACAATGTAAGTACGAATGTATGCGAGAATACTCCAGTACCTGTACCTGTTTTAGATCCATCCGTGAGTCCATGTAGTTGTCCACTGCTAATAGTACAGCCATGCTGTCTGAAAATATGCAAATGGAGTGGTCCTAAACCCTCCTGGCTAAGATGGCTGATGCGGCCAGAGAAATGCCGATGCATTCTGCCTGAAATACCGTGTTGTGGACCCCCAGTGGTATTGCTATATGGATGAAGATCCGTAGCTCTGCGGGATTTAACCCTTCACAGCGGTGGTCCTCATGGAGCTGGATATTGTATTTTTTGTCGAATACAAATTGTTTAGGTACCCGATCGTTTATGACTTTCGCCAGAGGGAACTCGTTGTAGAATCCCTCCAGTACCGCGGTGTGTAGCGTGTTTTGCTTACTCCAGAGTGCCTCAAAACTTGAAGAGTTCTTGAGGCATGCTGCCGCCATCGTTGCCTCCTGTTGTATGAACAGATAGAGCGGTGGAAGCTTCAGCATGGCTTCGAGAGCGGCTGTGTAGGTACATCGCTGCCTAACCGTTCGGGAATTATCGGCGTGATGTTATCTATACTTAACATTATAAAGCTGAAGAGTTTGCTTGTTTGTTTGCTTGAACGCGCTGATCTCAGGAACTACTGGTCTGATTTGAAAAATTCTTTCAGTGTTAGATAGTCCATATATTGAGGAAGGCTATATCATCACGCTACGACCAATAGGAGTGGAGCAGCAATGAAAAACGATACCTAAACGGGGAAAATGTGACGCAGACGAAGTTGCGCAGGACAGCTAGTGACGTTATAAATGCGAAAGTTTGTGAGAATGGGTAGATAGATGTTTGTAACTCTTTCGCGCAAAAACTACTGAATGGTTCTGGATGAAATTCGACACAGGGATAGATAATAGTCGGGAGTAGCATATAGAATACTTTTTATCCTGGTAGTACAAACCCGTGGGATAATTACCGAACAAAACGCGGGTGAAACCGTGGAAATAAGCTAGTTTTATATAATAGGGGTGCGGACTGGGTAAAGAAAACGACTTTCTATTTTGTCCGTCAGACAGGTAATACAAAAATATTAGAGACGTATTTTTTGTTTTATCGAAATATCAAAAAATTACTTAGTTAAAACCCATTAAAGTTGGAGAGTGGGGGCTCACTACGTCACAAGTAGGTATAAAACTTACCTACATGTGACGTCATGCGCCATTTCAACTCAATATATCTCCGTAATTTTATGACCACGTGAAAAAAGAAAAAATACGTGTCCAATACTTTTCAATAAACAAACCGACGGACAAAGAAAAAAAATGTGATTATCCCCTATTGGTCCGATGCCTAACATTATAGTCTATTTGCCAGGTGTACGACTCGTCTCCATTTTACGTCAGGGTGTGCTGGGAATGTGTAGCACACCTGCGGAGATGGCTGAAGTTCAAGGAGACAGCCAAGCGATCCTATACACAGCTGCAGTATGTGCAGCAGGTCAGTGCTTGTTTATTTATCTACTAGCGCCCTCTTGCGGCTAGGTTTGCGTAAATTCTTTTTTTTTCACCGCATCTTCGACCTAACGATATCAATTGAGTAGAACTTTAAATGTGGAACTTACAAAAACAAAACAAGATTAACAATCGATCCACAACTAACTTTATTTTAATGGGAAAAGGTTGATTTTACGTGGCATAGAGGCGTCACATCATTTCCCGCATATAGATTTTCCGTTCCGACTCAAACCAAAAAAAAAAAAAACTCACAGAAATTCAAATTCAAAATTGTCAAAAAACTCCTAACAATTCGATCGTCGAATGCATCACTATTATCTTATCACTAATGTATTTTTCTATCTATACTAATACTTATTACCAGAGGTCGGAATTAGGTCTCTACCTATTATTTTTGTACTTACACTGATTTTATACAGCGAAAGAATAAAGTGGATATGCCTCAAAATCCGAGATTAATTTTAAAGTGCAGAAAAATCCCGTGATTTATGAAATTAAAAAGTTATTTACTTTGACACAATTCCAACCATCCGACATCGGATGTCCGGAGTTTCAAAATTCCAATGCGCACACGCGCGATGTTGCTTGATGTACATTTGTAGTTGGCACAACATAGCGAAGATCCATATTAATATCAACATTTCGATGCAAGTACTTAAATAACTCTACCTAATTCCAACCTCTGCTTATTAAAAAGCTGAAGAGTTTGTTTGGTTGAACGTGCTAATCTGGGGAACTACTGGTTCGAATTGAATAATTCTTTTAGTGTTGGATAGCCCATTTATCGAAGAAGGCTATAGGCTATATAACATGACACTACGACCAAAAGGAGCCTAGAATTAATGAAAATGTTGTAAAAACGGAGAAATTGTGAGGCAGACGAAGTTGCGCGAGTCAGCTAGTACTTCATAATACTTTTAATTGCAGAACAACTTTGAGCAAGAGCCAGCGCCCTCGCACTTAGTAATCTCACACGCATATAACTACAGTTACCCCGAACAACACATAGACTTGAAGATCAAGACCGAAACGGATGAGACACAGCACCGAGACAACGAGACACTATCGCGAGAGTGTGAGAATGAGCAAGACAGGCTACATGATGTCAAGACAGAGGACACGCACTGTGAACCGGAGACTTTTGTTAAAAACTTGAATTTGGAACCGAAGAAAAAAAGGGGGAGGAAGGTTGAAAAGGTAAGATTCAAGATTCTTTATTCGTATGAAATATAGTCCATTAGGGTTCATAGATATAAAAAAAATGTGCGTGGAGTCCCTCCGCGCGGAAGAAGTGAAACTTCGTAATGTGGCAATGAAAATAGGAAGAAATAGAAATTGCTTACAATTCACAATAGGGGATCGGACTGGGTAAAGAAAAGACATTCTATTTTGTCCGTCAGACAGGTAATACAAAAATATTAGACACGTATTTTTTGTTTTATCAAAATATCAAATTATTACTTAGTTAGAACTCATTAAAGTTGGAGAGTGAAGGCTTACTACGTCACAAGTAGGTATAAAACTTACCTACCACAACGTGAAAAAAGAAAAAATACGTGTCCAATACTTTTCAATAAACTACCCGACGGACAAAGAAAAAAAAATAGGATTATCCCCTATTGATCGCATCTTTTAATAATCATTTTTGAGTGGAGAAATATCCAAATTTATAACATTTACAATGGGATTATGATAACTAAAGTAACATACGAAATGATTGAGTTCGCTTTCGCTCTTTCTATTCCCCCTCCCCAGGAGCGTTGAACGTTTAACGCTGTTGCGTGCTTTCATACCCCCTCCATGGTAGCGTTAAACGTTTAACGCAACCTTGTTCGAAGTTGCATTAGAAGTTTCACTACAATAAAGAAGTAGATATGCCCTCAAGACGGAAATGTATCGAAAACCAATGTCTTCAGTTTGCCCCTCCCACACGGCAACTACTACACACGCAGTCACGCACACACCCACATTTCTTAATACGGAACGTACTACACAATCAATTATGAACTTTATCCCGTCAAACACAGCGTGCATATACCATGCACCGCACATCTTACCCCTCAATTCCTTAGTGGTCGGCGCAGCATGTCTTCTTCCATACTTCTCTATTACTCGTCATCTGATCAGACACCTGCTTTCTTGCCATATCATATTCTTCACACAATGTGATCATCTGCCTGCCTTTTTCAAACTATGTTGGGTGGTCGGTTTCCAGTCTTACCGGATTCAGCTGAATACCAATATTTTACAGCGACTACCTATCTGACCTCCACAACCCAGTTAGTACTGGATAATACGATACCCTTTGGTAAGACTGGTTGTCAGACTTTCGGCCACTGACTACCTGTAACGACTGCCAAAGATCTACAAATGACAGCCGGGCCAAACGGCTTAACGTGCTTTCCGAGGCACGGAGGAAACTCGTTATGTAATGAGGCAGCAGGTCTAACCATTGTTGTATAATAGGGATGGTGTTTTTTTTTCTTTGTTTATCAGGTAGATTATTAAAAAGTATTTTTTCCTTATTGCCGTAATCAAAAAAATTACGGAGATAAATTGCAGAGTTGAAATGGCGCATGACGTCACGGTTAAAAAATAGTTTGTGGAGTCCCTCCGCGCGGAAGAAGTGAAACTTCTTAATACTACACGCATTCTTTCGAGTGCCATGCATTCACTCCCGCTCTGTCTTTTTCTATTCCCCCTCCCCAGGAGCGTTAAACGTTTAACGCAACCTTTTTGGAAGTCGCATAAGAAGTTTCACTTCAATTAATTTTATAACCACTTGTGACGTAGTGAGCCTCTGCAGGTTTAATGCGTTTTAACTAAGTATTTTTTGTTAATTTGATAAAACAAAAAATACGTGTCTAATATTTTTGTATTACCTGGCTGACGGACAAAATAGAATTTAGTTATCTTTACCCAGTCATCATCCCTCGCGGGAGTCACAGATTGTCCCCGAGACCATTACGTCCATCCAGTGTTGATGATGCTTATGTTTTGCAATGACTTAATTCACCACACTTTCCAGCAGTCTGTAAAAGACAAGCCCAAAAAGAAAGCAAAGCCCAAAAGAGAGAAGATACCCGTCAAGAAAAAGATAAAAGTGAAAAAGAAGCGATCCCCATCCCCTTCGCTGGACTCCTTGCAAGACGAGCACTTCGATGCGAATGAGTTGGAGACGGAAGATGATGCAGAAGTAAAGGATGATGTTATTGATGGGATAGAGAAGAAAGAAGAACTACCTTTAGTGAAAGAGGTAAAATGGTTTTTTTTTACTTGTGTCTGAAAAAAGTACGGTTAAACATTAAATTAAAGACGTAAATTGTACGAGTAACGTAAATTAAACACAGAAATTGTAACTTTGAATTCTGATGAAAACTTTCCAACAAGGACTCTAAATCTTATATATGTCGTAGTGCGGTGATTTTATTTCGTTAGACACGGTCATCATGTGGGCAGAACATGGGTTTCGTGCTATGAAAACACACACTACAAAATAAAAAGTCATTTATTCAAACTAGGCTGATTATAATCAGCACTTTTTGAACGTCAAAATTACAAGAGACAGTCTCGCAAAACGCCCGCCCTTCGCCACTTCCTAGTGTTTTAGCTGGGAAGAAGAAGTGGCGGAACAAACTCCCCAGCAACACATCTGTCTGTTAGGTTAGAAGAACCAGATTCTATACACAAAGTACACTGCTTTTATCGAACTAACAAATTACTTGAAATTACAATCCAACACAATAAACACTAGGCACCATGAATTGGGGGTACAGTTCCGGGACGTCATGACTCCGCCGCGATCAGACACTCTGTGTCGTCCTTGCAGCGAACTCGAAACATCTCGACTCTGTAGAAGCGCACTTAGGTGTGGGTAGACTGGTAAGTAGGTCGCCTTTGGCGCGCTTGCCGATATATGCCATTTTCTGTCCGTAATAATGACTGGATCCGACATATACATATACAATTCTCGTGTCACTATGTTAGTTACCATACTCCTCCGAAACGGCTGAACCGATTTGTATGAAATTTTATGTGCATATGGGGTAGGTCTGAGAATCGGCCAACATCTATTTTTCATACCAAAAAAAAACCCCGTGAACGAAGTCAGGGCAACCGCTAGTAATCTATATTAATAAATCGAATTGAAGTGTCTGTTTGTAAACTGAATACGTATGAAAGTATATATGTTACAATCAAAACTGTCAATCAGACAAAACCACTTATGACCGGTGTCAGTCAAAACACTTATTAAGTTAACTTTTCCTGTAATAAAATGTTTTGTTTGAGAACGCCTCAGTTATAATTACCTAGAATTACTACAATACGATGTTTTTCAAAGGTTCACAAAAAATCGTAACAACTTAATGAGTAAATGTATAATAAGTAAATGTTAGGTTTTGTTAAAATAATTTTAACCGGCCAAAAGTAGTTAAGACTAATTAACTGTTTTGACTATCATATACATCAATAAATTCTTTTCCTGTGTCTGTTTGTTCCGGCTAATCTCCGAAAAGGCTGGACCAATTTTGACGAGACTTTTACTGGCAGATAGCTGATGTTATTAGGCGTCACTGAGGTTTATTTAGATGTTTTGGGTAGATTTTAGAAAAATAATTAGAGTTCGGTGCACAAACTCATAAAATTGGTTAGCCATAGTTTTTTAGCAGTACTTCTGGAAACGGCGCGTTTTGTTAGGAGGTTCCTCTCCCAAGAGTCCTGAACACCGGTAGCTCGGACCCTGTTCCCAATGCCGGTGGGCTACTATTTTTTTTTAATTTTAAATATATTGTTTTGTTAGTTATAATATTAAAAATGAAAATAGTATGTAAGAAAATGAATAAGTAAAAGATTTATAATAATTTCACGCGGGCGACAGCTGGTCTGATAACATAGAAAATGTAAATGTTCGTATTCTTTCAGAGCATAAGACTGAACGGCGTCGACAAGGGAAGTAAAGAAGTTCCTCCGAAGGAGGCGCCCCTCCCTGAGAGACCTCACTGTGAGGAGTGCGGGAAGAATTTCAGCTCGCGGAAGACTTACCGGTATCACTTGAAGTAAGTGGAACACAGCCTTTACCATCAATAACACTTCATCATTAGCCTATAATGTTCCCACTGCCGGGACATAGGCCTCCTCTCTATAAGAGGGAGTGGGCTGTAATCCACCACGCGGGCCCAGTGCGGGTTGGTAGATGTCACATGTCTTCGAATTTTTAGTTCTAGGACGTGCTTGCATGCATGGTTTGCTCACGATGTTTTCCTTCACCGTTTTTGAGAGCAGCGGTGATGAAATACATTACACAAAGTAATGCGCCTGCCTGGGTTCGAACCCGCGGCTTACTGCTCGTAGAGCAGCGGTGATGAAATAAACTACACAAAGTAATACGCCTGCCGGGGTTCGAACCCGCGGCTTACTGCTTGTAAGTCGGGGCTTCCACCACTGGGCCATCACTGCTCTACATCGCTGTTCAACTGTGTAAAAACCGAAAAAGTACAGTAAAAAGTTCGCGAGTAGACTCGGTGAGTTTTGTGTGTCGGGAACAGAATCGAGTTGTGAGTGACAGTGGTAGTGGTACGGAGCGCAAAATACGAACAAGAAAGAGTGTAGACCGATTTGTCTGCACATAAACACCCACCCGCAAAAACTTCAGTTTATCCGTGATCATGGCGTTTGCAACAGCGCCAAAATATCGGGAACTCGAAACAAATAATACACATGGTAAATATCCCGTTACAAGTGTTAGTATGTGACTTGGTTTGGACGAAGAACGGCAAAATGACAGATTAGCGAATTGACAGGTGTTAGTATTTTGACACAAATGGTCAGACTCTTAAAAAGATAGATTAGCAAAATGACAGGTTCGCAAAAAGACATATTAGCAAAATGACAGGTTGACTATATCAGTTTAAAAACATACAAAGCCTATACATCATCACCTGCCGTTTCCCCTATCTTGAGGTCAGTTTCCAGTCTAACCGGTAGCAGCTAAATACCAATATTTTACATGGAGCGACTGCCTATCTGACCTCCACAACCCAGTTAGTACTGGGTAATACGATACCGAACACAGCCTATACAAGTACACTAAAACATTGCATTAGGTATAGAGTTGTAACTAATATTACACCCACATTTGGCTAGTTATGTTTAAGTCTGATGTAATAGGGGGCGAGCCTATTGCGCGGGCCTGTGGATGGTGAGTAATGGGCTAGCTCACCGTCCGTCCGTCTCATGACGACAGGCCGTGTCGACGGCGCGTACGTGTTCCACGCGCGCCTCAAGGAGATGTCAGCAAACCGGAAGGGGCCCGAGAGGGCCGATGCCTGCCAGGGCTGCGGGTTGTTCGAAAGAGATACCGCGGCCCTGGAACACAAAGGGCGAAGAAGGAACATGGGTGGGTTTTAGTCAGTACAAGTCTGACACTCCCTCCCGCTCCGCCCAGAGCGGGAGGAGATTTTGATTCATTTGATGATTTCCCATCCGTAAAAAAAAAAGGCGAGCCTATTGCCATCAACCGGGCTCAAATCTAGACTCCGCTGCTGTTACTAAGAAATACCTGAATGAAAAATCAAATAATATTTTGCCCTGCCCGGGAATCGAACTCAGGAGCTCATGCGCAGCAGCAGCACTGGCTACCACTCGACTAACGAGTTTGTCATTCAGTCGAGTTACAGTTTAGGGGCATGAGGAACAGGGCGTAAAGTTCCACGATATTCCTTAGAAAAGGGAGGATCCTCCGGCCAGACAGGTGTTATGTCTGGCGGGCAACTGCCCGAAGTTTGTCGGGTTTCTCTATATAGTCTTAAGTCGATGTAAACTTTGCTTGCGAGATGTAGGAAATTGATGTTAGTTCATCCGTCGTGTCATAGATGGCGCTGGAGTACATTTTGTAGTAAGTTGCTTTTTGTAGGTCGCTAAGGTACAATAACAACTAATGTCCTTCGTTTAATATTGTTCGTCGTGTCGTTGAGTTCCTCGGTTCATGAGTCAAGCTACACGATAACTGATAAGTGCTTGCACTGACTGGACAGGTCTACTCGAATCTGTGTGGTGCTTTCTTCAAAAGACCATCACGTACACTTATCTACATGGTCCTTATGTGAGTTGACCTCGTGGGTTTTTTCAGATATTTTTTACCAGAGTATTCAAATATACAAGTGTTGTTTTGCATCCTCGTCAAATTCAAGGAGGTAACTATGCTAATGATTCTCGACACGAATCAATAATAAAATGGGTAGGTAATTTTTTTTCTTATTTTCTGTAATCGGTAAGTGTGAACCACCCGTGTTTTAAACGCGGCCCGTCTGATCTTCGCCTTATAAACTCGCTTACACACATACAAAAAAAAAGGATTGTGTGGTTTTATGAAACCACGGTAAAAGTGAAACTTTTTTTCACACATTGAACTAAAAGAGAAACATTTAACAAAAAAAAATTGGGAGGGCCTTTCACTTTATCCCTACTCCGCGGCCGAGCGTCACGCGACAAGCAACACACAGACGAAAAAGTTTGAGACGATATAATAAAAGTTTCACTTTAATTTCAAACTATTAATCTATAATTTCTTATTCCCTAAACCACGCTATGGGGGTTATTCAGAAATACTGACAAAGTTAAACACCAAAAAAAGCAGTGCCTTTTAATAATTAACTAGGAACAGTAATTTAAATTGATTGTTTTTGTTTTTGTGACAACGTCCTGAATTTTGACGAGGGTGCAAAACAACACTTTGTATACTGAATAGGGATTGTGACTCATTTTTTTTATTTGTCTATCGGGTAATCTACCCGATAGACAAATAAAAAAAAATATTTGACACGTATTAAAAAGTATTTGACACGTATTTTTTCTTTTTTCACGTAATCGTAAAATTACGGAGATATTTTGAGTTGAAATGGCGCATGACGTCACGGCTCAGTACATTTTATACCTAGTTGTGACGTAGTTAGCCCCCACTCTCCTACTTTAATGCGTTTTAACTAAGTATTGTTTTGTTAACTTGATAAAACATAAAATACGTATCTAATATTTTTGTATTACCTGATTGACGGACAAAATAGAATTTCGTTTTCTTTACCCAGTCATCATCCCTATTGTTAGAACATTGGTTTAAACAATGGTTTGCTTGCAGCGTCCTCCACAAAGGACAGAACCGCTACCCGTGTCCGCGCTGCGGGAAGGTGTACCAGTGGAAGTCCAACCTCGGGCGACATCTCAGGAGCCATAAGGTTGGTGCCGTTTAGCATAGCGGTCCTGGCCCCCCTATTCACAAACGCTCGGATTCGATAAGTACGAAAGCGAACGTGATAGACATACGACTTTCCGAATCGAAATCAAATCCGAGCGTTTGTGAATAGGGGGCTGAACAGTTGGTCTGCGGGTCACCAGCAAAAATGCCTCCTTACAGCAAAAATACAAGATGCCTAAGAATCCTTCACGAACGTGTATTCCCCGTTCGTCCCACCAACTTTGTCCCCCTAGTGGAGCGAACGGGAATAATTTAATAATATTTTTTTTAGTCCAATTTTTTGATGGGAATAATAGGTCTCATCAAAAAATTTCGTACTGGTTTTATTAATGGTAAAAAAAAAACAAATTTTAAAATAAAAATCAGTCATTTATTAAGGAATAAGAATCAAAAATTAAAAAAAAAAATTGTCGATCTTTGACGACACGGTTGGCGCAGTGGCTAAGCGATTGCTTGCTGCACTGCGTGTCGCGGGTTCGATCCCCGCACGAAACAAATATTTGTATGGCCTACAGATAGTTGCTCCGGGTGTGGCTGTTTGTGTATGTGAGGCACCAGGCCCGAAGGCTCCTAAGAAGCCGATTCCTGCCGGCTTCCCTTTGGGAACAAGGCACTATACGTAGTGTCTAGTGTCTACTGTAGTCAAATAGTAAATTATGTACACATCTGAGGTTATCACATCACAGTACAGACATTAAATACATCATAGGTTTGAAAACATTACATAAATGCCAGCATTTTTCATGTCAACAAAGAAAGCAACATGTGGCGCCAGTAAGCCGACGCTCGGGTGTCAGAATTCAGAACTAAATTCGTATGAACGCGGACACGTGACTTCGCAGCTATCAGCAGCGTTTTGTAAGGACTAGGTAAGCCGAAGATTTTCGAGTTACGACAGGGAACTTTCAATGTTTGTATGTATAGGAAGCTAAATTAGAACCACTTCCCGATGCCCGATTTAGCTGAAATTTGGCGCACACCTTTGGTTCTAAGAACAATACATTTTTATGACAGACATAACTTAATCCTGCAGCCAGGATCGTCTCCTCACGAGGGAACTCCTCAACGTTTAATAGCACAGACACGAAAATTTGTATACAAGTTCATATTTGATGGATAAACATGAATTCTATCATGATCTTATCCTGCAGCCAGGATTGTCTTCTCACGAGGGAACTCCTCAACGGTAAATAGCACGGACACGAAACTTTGTATGCACGTTCATATTTGATGGATAAACACGAATTCTATCATGATCTCATCCTGCAGCCAGTATTGTCTTCTCGCGAAGGAACTCCTCAACGTTTAATAGCACAGACACGAAACTTTGCATACGAGTTCATATTTGATGGATACACATGAATTATATCATGATCTCATCCTGCAGCCAGGATTGTCTTCTCACGAGGGAACTCCTCAACGGTAAATAGCACGGACACGAAAATTTGTATGCACGTTCATATTTGATGGATAAACACAAATTCTATCATGATCTTATCCTCCAGCCAGGATCGTCTTCTCACGAGGGAACTCCTCAACGTTTAATAGCACAGACACGAAACTTTGCATACGAGTTCATATTTGATGGATGATCATGTTTTGTATCATGAACTTATCCTGCAGCCAGGATCGTCTTTGCACGAAGGAACTCCTCAACGTTTAATAGCACAGACACAAAACTTTGCATACGAGTTCATATTTGATGGATACACATGAATTCTATCATGATCTCATCCTGCAGCCAGGATTGTCTTCTCACGAGGGAACTCCTCAACGGTAAATAGCACGGACACGAAAATTTGTATGCACGTTCATATTTGATTGATAAACACGAATTCTATCATGATCTCATCCTGTAGCCAGGATTGTCTTCTCGCGAAGGAACTCCTTAACGTTTAATAGCACAGACTCGAAACTTTGCATACGTGTTCATATTTGATGGATAATGACGATTTGTATCATGAATTCATCCTACAGCCAGGGTCCTCTTTTCATGAGGGAACTCCTCAACGGTTAATAGCATAGACATGAAACATTGTATTTATACGCGATCACTTTTATGAATAAACATATTTTCTATAGTTCCTGTGCATTTAATCGTTACAATACATAAGTTATGAAAAAAAGATCAAGTTGGGTCCTTCGAAAATTTTTGTGTATACTGATCATGGGTGACATTTTCGTGGTTGAATGTTGCTGTCGTTGTTGAATGAAAGGCGTTCTGGCGAGCGCCTTTCATTTTATCCCTACTCCGCGGCCGATCGTCATGCGACATGCAACACACAGACGAAAAAGTTTGAGACGATGTAATAAAAGTTACACTTTAAAAACAAAATTAATGATCTCATTTTTTTCGTCGGCTTCCCCTTACTAAATTTTGACCCTTCGCCACTGTGAGGCACTAACCAGTAGTATGCACGACAATAAATCAAACTATACAAAACCAGTTTATGCGGATCTTTCATTGTACGGGAAATCCATGTTATACTAGAAATGTAAAGGTTGATATTTCGCCGTGTGTATGTCTCTGCCTATTCTGTCGCGGATGGCGTGATTAATTTATTTATTTGGATCGCCAACAGAGGCTACACAATTACATGCATGCTAACATATACAAGGACAATACAAGTGTGTACTTCCAATTATAGGCAACCACATCGTTTACTTATTATCTAAGCAGGTACAAAAAGTTTGATAAGAAAGAAGTATTTAAAATTAATCAAAGTACAGTATACGAAAATCATAGAAATTAATGAATAAATTATTATTATAAAAGAATTAATTAATTAATAAATCAATATGAAAAGCAAAACAATAAGGGTACTAAATAATAAAAAAAAACATACAAACTAATAATAAAGCAATTCAAATCACATAAAACAATAATCAAACAATAACCACAGAGAAATCCAAAGAACAAAACAGAACAAAATGTATGTAATAAGATAGTTGTGCGTGTTGAAGGCGCGTGACTCGGGCGAGCTGTACTGCGAGACGTGCGACAAGCGGTTCGCGTCCGTGGCGACGTACAGGCAACATCTCAGAGTGTCGCGCCGACATGTTCCTGAGAGCGACTTCAGGTGAGACTAATAACGAAACATTTTCAATATGTTAAAAAAAAGCCTTGGTCGATCCAGCACGCGTAGCATGACCGTTGTAGAAACGGGCAGTGTCCACGGTAGAATCTACAAACTGACTCTGTCATTATCGATTCTTCGGTACACAAAACTCGTTTCTACAAGGTGTTGTTTTGCATCCTCGTCAAATTCAAGGAGGTAACTCTGCTAATGATTCTCGTCCCGAATCAGTAATAAAATGGGCAGGTAAATTTTTACATTTTTTTATTATTTACGAAAATCGGTAAGTGTGTACCACCGTGTTTTAAACGCGGCCCGTCTGATTCTCGCCCTATAACCGCACTTCCACACATACAAACAATCTCAAACGTTTTTTCCATTATTTCTTATTCCCTAAAACACGTTAAGGGGGTTATTCTGAAATACTGACAAACTTAAACAACTAAAAAAATCAGCGTTTTTTAATAATTAACTAGTAATTTTAAATGATTATTTATGTCTTTTGTGTCAACCTGCTGAATTTTGACAAGGATGGAAAACAACACTGTATATTGGTCATGCTACGCGTGTAGAAGAGGTATGCCACTGACATTACCAAAATAAAATAAGAAACAAAAAAATTATGAAAACAATGAATTTTCCACCATTTAGTTTCCTTTTCTAAAATCTAACAAACTTTTAATACGTGACAACACCATCTCCGATTCGATTGTTTATTTATGACGTCACAACCCGAAAAGAGCAGAGTGTCGCCGTCCGCGCTCCTGTGTTGCCATGTTCCTCATTTTAGTACCTACATTTCATTTAATTTGATCAACTTGTTTTCCAAAAAATATGACATCTATAGAATCTAATCTCGGTGCCATAGTCATAGTCATAGTCATCATTTATTGCTGTTATTGCCTAATAATACCCCTCACGAATCAGACGGGTTTTTTTTCATACAAGGTGTTGTTTTGCATCCTCGACAAAATTCTGGAGGTTGTCACAAAAGACAAATAATCAATTAAAATTACGGTACCTAGGTAATTATTAATAAACACTGTTTTTTTTTTGGTTGTTTATGTTTGTCAGTATTTCAGAATAACCCCTGTAACGGGGTTTAGGGAATGAAAAATATCGCATAAACGTTTGAGATTGTTTGTATGTGTGGAAGTGCGGTTATAGGGCGAGAATCAGAGGGCCCGCGTTTAAAACACGGGTGGTTCACACTTACCAATTTCCGTAAATAAGAAAAAATATAAAAATTACCTACCCATTTTATTATTGATTCGGGACGAGAACCATTAGCATAGTTACCTCCTTGAATTTGACGAAGATGCAAAACAACACCTTGTATAATAGTAGGCCATCTAGTATTTAATCAAAGCGTATCCGAGCGCAATGAAAAAGCATATTGTTAGATTGTCAACTCTCGGCATATAGCAGTGAGTTGAAATTCCTCTATACGTGATGAAAAAATCGTCCCGTTGAAAAAGGGCTTTCAGCCTCATTTTTGTTCATAGTAAACTATACCTTATCACGATAGCGTTACGTGTCAGTTTCATGTGCAACGAGTGCGGGAAGAAGTTCGTGAACAAGACGCGTCTGCGTGACCACATCGACTGGGAACATCTGAAGAAGATCAAGTTCCGCTGTCAGCTGTGCAATAAGGTAAGAACGAACCAACCCACAACATATCATTCATTCTTTATTTTGTAGTAAGCAACGACTTATTGTCGGGCCTACTCTGTCCTCCCATACTTAAGTACTAACGCTGTAACTTCAAATATTGTAAAACCAAATGATTTTAAAAGAGTAACCATGGAGTTTCTTGCCGGTTCTTCTCCATAGGAAACGACTAACCCGAACCGTGCACCTGTTGAAAAACATTTGTAAATTGTCTGATTGAAACTCAAAAGCAAAAATTAACCAAACAAACAAATATGAATAGCAAAAATGAACCAAACAACTAAATATTAATAATTCAGTTGGTTAAAACATTTAATTATTATTAGGTTTCTCGTTTTTTATTTTGGTATTTGTTATAATAGATATTAGTATATTTTATTTGTATAATGTGTATTAGTATATGTCATCATCTGCCTAGCCTTTTCCCAAACTCTCTTGGGGTCGGCTTCCAGTCTAACCGGATGCAGCTGAGTACCAGTATTTTACATGAAGCGGCTGCCTATCTGACCTCCACAACCCAGTAACTGGGTAATACGATACCCCTTGGTAAGACTGGATGTCAGACTTTTTTTGGTCAAAGATCTACAAATGACAGCCGAGACCACCGGCTTAACGTGCTTTCCGAGGCACGGAGGAAACTCGGTATGTAATGATGGTCACCCATCCACGGACCAACCTCGGCAAGCACGGCTTAACCTTAAAGATCGACCCGGGCGGCTGTTATTATTTAGCCACGAGCTCCTCCTCGAGTGTATTAGTATATGTAAGTGTATGAAATATTTTTTGTACCTATCACAATGTTGTCGTATTTTACACTATGGTTGACAGGTAGAGAATGCCTTGTGACATTAGGTCCGCCTATGTACCAATATTGTACATCAAGTTTAAATTTAAAAAAGTACTTTGGAATGCCAAAAAGATCCAATCGAATCAATCCAAAACAAACTTTATTTTGATGGGAAAAGGTTGATTTTAAGTGGCATAGGGGTGGCAACACCTTTTCCCTTTTACTAAGTAGAAAAAGACACATTAAAAAAAAAAACATTAAAAAACTTGAAAAAAGTTTGAACTTTGACATCCAATATCTATACACTCGCACTCGCTCTGCTTCGGTCACGGCGACAGATCTCGATCGAGAGTATACAGCCACCATAAAACTGATTTGAGAAATAAATATAATTAAATTTGTATGTTCGCAGCCGTTCAAGTGCCACACTTCGCTGTACGTGCACTTGCAGAATGTTCATCGCAACAAGGAGAAAAAGGACAACCTGTGCCATGTCTGCGGCAAGTCCTACCAGGTCAGAACAACCTTACCTCTGTTCCCTCAGCATCATCTTGTTGCCCTTGTCCCATGTCTACTTGGTGTCGGCGCAAAACGTTTTCTTGTTCCATTCTCCTCTGTCACACTTCACTCATCATTCTCTCTTTATTTATTAACCCCCGACCAAAAAAGAGGGGTGATATAAGTTCGATGTGTATCTGTCTGTGGTAGCGTAGCTCCTAAACGGATGAACCGATTTTGATAAAAATTTTGTCGTTTGAAAGGTATTATATATAGCTATGTTTCGAGAAAATCTGCTCAGCCGTTTGAAGCTCATCACCTCTTTTCTAGTTCTTGAAGGGATGGGATATAAACAACTTCTACGGGTCTGATCGATTTGAAATTTGAATTCTAGTCACTTGTAACCATGGGCATCACCAGGGGGGGAAGGCTGCACCCCCCCTCCTCCCCCATTAGGGCTCGAGATTTTTTTTAAATTTATAACTTTCTTTGTTTTCGTTAATTAGCGAGAAGAGACGCAACACTGAGAAAAGTGAAAGGAATGGAAGGAGACCTATGCCCAGGAGTGGGACAGTCAAGGCTAAAAATAATAATTTAAGTTTAAAAAGCATTAAATAAAAATTAAATAAAAAAATTAAAAAACCCCCGACTAAAAAAACCTCTAAAAAATTAAAAATAAAATTAATCTAAGCGTCGTAGCGTCGGGGGTCCGCTTTGTTTAGTGTTTGTGCTGAGCGGTCTACTTACCACCACCAATAGGAGAAGAGCAGCAATGGAAAATGTTGTGAAAACGGGGAAAATGTGACGCAGACGAAGTTGCGTGGGACAGCTAGTAAATGTAAGTTTGTTTGTTACGTTTTCACGCGAAAACTACTCAACAGATCATCATGAAACTTTGTACACATATTCTTGGAGGTATTAGAAGTAACATAGGCTTATTATGTCATCACGCTACGACCAATAGGAGCGGAGCAGCAATGAAAAATGTTGCGAAAACGGGGAAAATTTGACGCAGACGAAGTTGCGCGGGACAGCTAGTATACCTATAATATATATCAGAATATTTCAGTATAGAGGAAAGGTAATGTTCTTTGACTTGCTTTTTGTAGAGAAATAAAGTTCTCTTTCATATAATTTTCCTAACACCACCCATCCATGTTTTCTTTGGTCTTCCTCTCCCTCCCTCCATCCACATTCATTTCCATCACTCTTTTAGTCACATGCGTATCATCCCTCCTCATTTCAATCTAGCCGGATGTAGCTGAATATTAGAACTGTTCTAATAGAACAGTACTTTTATCCGAGCCTAAAAAGGTTGGCTTGACTTTTAAGGGTTTCTGAAAAGTCTGCTCGCCTTATGTGCTTTCCATAAAGTTGGCCCCTAGACACGCCACTGCTGAATACCTGCAGTATTTGACATGAAACGACTGCCTATCTTACCTCCACATCCCACTTAGTACTGGGTAATACGATACCCCTTGGTAAGACTGGCTGTCAGACTTTCGGGCCACTGACTTTTAACAACTGTCAAAGATCTACAAATGACAGCCGGGACCAACGGCTTAACGTGTTGTCAGAGACGCGGAGGAAACTCGGTATGTAATGTAATGGCTGGTCATCCTTTCAAGGAAAGCACTGCTTATACTATAGATCGACCTAATCAGCTGTTATTATTTTACAAACGATAAACAAAATGGTTCCGGTTAGCCTTAGGTACCCACCAAATTTGGGAAGAGGCTAGACAAATGCTGATGTTTATAGTTTGTCAATTATGTCTGTTTAATATTTTTTTTCCTACATAACATATTATATCAGGAAAAGTGTATAAAAACCTGAAATAAACGTTTATTTTACATAAATTACAGAACGCAGCGAAGCTCAAGTACCACATCGTAGCGATGCACACGAGCGAGACTCCGTATCAGTGCCAACACTGTACCGCGGCGTTCGGCTGGTACTCCAGTCTGTACCGACATGTGCGGGAGGTGCACTACAAGGTACGTATCAGTGCCAACACTGTTCGGCTGGTACTCCAGTCTGTACCGACATGTGCGGGAGGTGCACTACAAGGTACGTATCAGTGCCAACACTGTTCGGCTGGTACTCCAGTCTGTACCGACATGTGCGGGAGGTGCACTACAAGGTACGTATCAGTGCCAACACTGTTCGGCTGGTACTCCAGTCCAGTGTAGCTTTCCATAATCAGTATTTGCGAAGATTACCCCTGCATTCTAATGTATATACTACTTTTTAATAATATTAGTGTAGATTTGTGTCTGTTAATTACGTGAGGCAATTTCGGCAATTATTCAACACCTCCCCTTGCTTTTGGTGAGATATCGTGAGATTTGACTTGACCCCCCTTATCTCACGTGAAATTCCCCCACACCCTTATCTCACGTGAAATTTATTAAAATGCGTAGTTAAGTGTAAAAACATAATTTTATTACTTATTTTCTCTGAATATTTATTTAAATATAATTGTTTAGGATTTTGCAACATTTTAGTGGATAAACATTTTTTTTGTTTTTGAACGTAGTTTTTACGCAATTTGAAACTTTTTGCGGGGAAAATAACGTGATATTTGCCGAGAGCCGCCCTCTCTCTCTTGTGAGATGTGTCTCGACAGCCTCCCTCCTAACGCCCTCTAACATTACGTGTCCGCATGTCCGCAGCTGCGCCTGCAGCCGCGCAAGCCGAAGAAGGCCAAGGACGACATCCACCCCGCGCTCGTGCCCGCCGTGCCCGCACTAGTGCCCGCGCTCGTGCAGCCAGCCGGACCTTAGTGACGATCCATGGCGTGTGACAGCAAGGCGACCTCATATTGTAGTGTACTGACTTTCAAACTGAACCACTTTCTCAATGGAACCAACATTGTAATCGCGAATCAATTTTTTTTACTAGCCCTTATTTTTAAAGTGAAACTTTTATTACATCGTCTCAAACTTTTTCGTCTGTGTGTTGCATGTCGCGTGACGCTCGGCCGCGGAGTAGGGATAAAATGAAAGGCGCTCTGACGAGCGCCTTTCACTTTATTCCTACTCCGCGTTTTATACGTTTTATACCCTTAATGGAATATTATTCCAAAAATTTTTAGTTAAATGTCTGTAAGTTTCACTTTTACCGTGGTATTATAAAACCACACAATCCTTTTTTTTTAATAGCTCGTGGCTAAATAATAACAACCACACGGATCTATCTTTAAGGTTAAGCCGTGCTTGCTGAGGTTGGTCCGTGGATGGGTGACCATAATTACATACCGAGTTTCCTCCGTGCCTCGGAAAGCACGTTAAGCCGTTGGTCCCGGCTGTCATTTGTAGATCTTTGACAGTCTTACCAAGGGGTATCGTATTACCCAATTACTGGGTTGTTGAGGTCAGATAGGCAGTCGCTTCATGTAAAATACTGGTACTCAGCTGCATCCGGTTAGACTGAAAGCCGACCCCAAGATTGTTTGGGAAAAAGCTAGGCATATGATGATGACATTGCGTTCTACCGTAAACCTTGATTATCTCACCCCAAAAAAATCGTTTCCCTGCAATATTTTTGCGTAGAGTTACCTACTTAGTTTATTATAAAGCATACTTGGTTGACGGCCCCGTCAAGAATCAGTTGACACCTTATACATGGGGCAGCTGACTATTTTTCGCGTTCTGATGGTGGTTCCATTAAGACAGTTGTCAGTTTGATGGTCTGTAGCGCACCCTTAAAATACGGTCACATCATTCTGATACCAACTTTATAAGTATGTATGATCATCATCTGCCTGCTTTTTCAACTGTGTAGGGGTCGACTTCCAGTCTAACCGGATGCAGCTGAGTACCAGTATTTTACATGGAGCGACTGCTTATCTGACCTCCACAACCAAGTTAGTACTGGGTAAAACTTAAACCTAAATGTTCATAAAACTGGTTGTCAGATTTTCAGACTACCTGTAAAGATTGTCAACACATGACAGCCGGGACCAACGGCTTAACGTGGTTTCCGAGGTACAGAGGCAACTCGGTATTTAATGGGTGGTCACCCACCCGCGAACCAACATAGGTAAGCACGGCGTAACCTTTAAATCGATCCGAGCGATTTAATCACGATTTGTGTATAAGTATGTATGATATAATACTTCGAAAATACGAGAGTGTATAATCAGAATGAAACCTAGGCTTCACAAAACGGAAGTGACTGAATTTTTATACTTTATTCCTGTAAACTAGTATTAATGTAAAGTAAGAATAATGAAATGATCTGTGTAAAATAAAATGATTTTAATTATTTAATATTTTGTTTTATTTAAGGTGGAAGCGCCGGGGTAGCCCACGAACTTCAATTTTTCTTATGTTTTTTTTTTGCAATTTTCAAGTTAGTGTTAGTGTCACCAATAGATTAATTCGAAAATTGATCTACAGGTCCAGCTAATTTGTAGAGGAAGCACGAGTGTAAAGTGTGCACTATTTTAACTAAAACTACACTGACATAAGCTTAAAAGGATTTTCGCCAATGTGTATTCAATGTGGTTTATAAGATTAGACTTCTGAAGAAAGCTACGCTGACATGTCACATTTGTAGGGTTTTTCATCAGTGTGTTTTCGAATATGTCTTTTACAAGGACTATTTTTACCAAAACAACGCTGACTTTACACTTATAAGGTTTTTGCACCAGTGTGTGTTCGAAAATATAGTAGTAAAGAAGCGTTTATGGCCGGTTTACATTATTCCATTCCAGTGATCTAGCGCGATTCCAGTCCAGTGTTGGACTGGATCTGTAACGTTTACATTATTCCAGTTATTTAGAAGCCGTTGAAGTTTGAACACTACAGTGACAATGATTTCAAGAAGAGATCAGTTTCGAAAATATTTCAAACGTGCTCAATCACTCTTGCTACAAGAAGTTATTAATGAGGTTGATAATTTGTTAATATTTTGTTGTTCATTTCACTTTGGGTTGGTAAACATTGCCACTAGCACCAGATGTGGATGACTTCTTAATCTTGTCTAGTTCAAGGTAGTATGTCGAACGAATACTTTTTATTTTGTTTTTCACATCTTCCAATGTGAATCCTTCAATTTCCATATCAATGCACAGATTTTGCAAAGCAGTTTGGCGCATAGCTTTGTTTTTAACCGACTTCTAAAAAAGGAGGAGGTTCTCAATTCGGATGTTTGTATTTTTTTTTTTTTTTTTATGTTTGTTCGCGCTTTACTCCGTCGCTTGCCAACCGATTTGGAATTTTTTTTTTTGTTGGAAAGGGTATACTTCCCAAATGGTCCCATAGTCACCAAGTCGGGATCTGATGATGGAATCTTGGCGAAATCGAGGGAACTCTTCAAATTTTATAGGCAAACGTACAGTGATTTTGGTATTTTCTACTACAAGTGAAACATTTGCGTCCAATAAGAACCATACTACCATCAGATCTGATGATGAATCCAAGAGACAGGCTTCGGAACTCCATAACAAGGCAATGAATCTTAGCTGTGTTTGGGCTTGTTGGAATTGTAACGGTATGCACTTTCCAGGTGTATACACCGATTACGCTGAGATTTATGATCCGATTTGCGTTATTCTTCTTTAGTTTGATGTGGTATACACACATTACATTTGGTCCCATAAAAAATTAATATAGTTTGGCCATATAGTTTTCATTTTATTAAATTTTTTGTTATTTTACATATAACAAAAAATTTTCACGTATGTACACCGATTTCTCCGTGGTTACTGGACCGATTTAGACGATTTTTCATTCATTTGGTAGAGAAGCTTGCTCGGTGGAGCCATATGAATTTTATTATCTTTGCTTGTACTTTTTGAGTCATCCTCTTTACTATGCATTTTGTCCTTTGTCGTATGTATGGATGATGTGCTGGTGTCTAGTTAAAATGTAAAAATTATACTTGACTAGGATTAAAGTGAGATACCACAACTGAAAAGGCTAAAATAAAAACTTTTTTACAAAAAAAATAACCGACTTCCATAAAACACTAAAAAGTGGCAAATAATTTTAGTTTCGGAAGTCGGTGGCAAAAAAGTAAATGAAACAAACAAGTCACCGACTTCCGAAACTAAAATTATTTGCCACTTTTTAGTGTTTTATGGAAGTCGGTTATTTTTTTTTTGTAAAAAAGTTTTTTTATAATGTTCTGATGTTATATCCCATAAACACGGATTTTCTCTGTATATAGTGACAAACGTTACAGTTTCGTCTTCAGATAACTTCCTCACCATTGTTAAATACTTTTTCTTCGCAAAAAAAGTCCGCAAAAACAACCAACACGTGGGTACTTCGCCAACACAGATTGGTTCAGTGTTGTATTTGGTGAATAAAACAAGATAGGATTTAGCTTTTCTTGTTGGTTATTGTAGAAGGCATCAAGAACATCCTGGCTTGAATGATTTTGGGAATACTAAGAACCTTTTCAGATACATTAAAAATTTAGTTAGTAGTGGTATACAGTATGTTCGTGGTAACAATTTGACTTTGAAACACTGAGGTATTACTACTACGTATAGAGCAGACAAACGCGTTGTATGATTTTGCGCCACGCTTTGTGGTACGTTGTACCGCAACTATCCAGTGAGTGTCCAACGCCCGTAGAGACAAGTCGTGTTTGGCTCGCATAAATAACAACATCCAAATGCCTGGTTGTATTCTTAAAGATTGCCGTAAAAACTCCAGAACATCAAAAAAGTGATGGTTTAACATTTCATCGGTAAGTAGACATTTAAACGTTTAAAACTCTGATTTAAAGTTTTTCGCGATGTAACAAATGCTCACTAGAATCGGTTTGCCGGGCGCCGCCATTTTGCAATACAACACACGACTTGCAGTTACACTACGTTGAACGAAACGCGTAAGCGCCATGAAATTCCTGGCGCTTATGACGTTTTGGTCGCGAGAAAACTATTCCCTCTATACGATCTAGCGCTGCATGTTTAAATAGTTTGGTTAGATGACATAACTATTGTTTTAGCGCTACAGCGAACTTTAGTTCTAACTCTTACCAAAATTAAGCAAACCTTTGGTTCGGCGTGTCTGTTCTATACGCTAGTAATATAGTTCAATGCTTTGAAAGCATATTGTGTTGCAGATTTTGCAGGTGATCCTGAAACTAGGAAAAGTACGACTGGCTTTGTATTTTTTTATGGTGGTGGTCCAATTCATTGGTGCTCACGTAAACAGTCAGTCACTGCTCTTTCCAGTACCGAGGCTGAATATATTTCTGCAGCCAAATGTGTAAAGGACCTATTATTATAGGTACATTCAGAGTTTGATCTTCGATTTGACAAATAAATTACCAAAAACAGAATTGTTTGTTGATAATCAATCTGCAACAGTTTTGATTAAAAATTGAATTTTAAATAGAAGGAGCAAACATATTGATAAATATCATTTCATTAAGGAGAAAATATATCAAAATTTATATCTAAGCAGCAACAAAATTTTGGTTGGCGCTACGCTCGAGTCGAAACAAAAGACATTGACACTATTGACAGCAGTGTTACCAACTCTCAGAAATATTTACCTAAAGCTAAAGTCCCCCCCTAAATTGCCACAATAACTTGAAAATTCCCGTAAAATTAAAAATAAAAACAATATGCTTCTTCTTAGCGTGTCTATGATAATTTAATAACAAAAAAAAAATTGTATGGGAAATTTTAAATAAATTACTTAGGTACACCCACACCTTAAACATTTATTACACCTTAAATATTTATTTTATTCTATTTAAGTATTTGTTGTTGACGGACAGCGAAGTCTCAGTAATGGGGTCCCGTTTGACCCTTTGGGTACGGAACCCTAAAAATTGAGTCAGCCCACAATACGACGAGTTTTGCACTTTTAGTAACGTCCATCAGCTCCCGTGATGTGCAACCGACAGGGCAGGCAGGACACGATATCGGAGTCCCATCAAATGACAATTCAAAGTCGTGCTATAAAACCGTTTTTGTGTGAGGTCTCGATTAACATCGAAGAGTTCTCTCAAGACAAATCGAAAATTCTTTCCAATTTGTGCCGCAAAACTCTCGACATTGTTTGCGTTCAAGAGACCTATTGAGATGAAACCCAAAGCCGGTACATCGATGGACTCACGCTTATATCGCCGAGATCTGTCACCCGAAACACGGTAACGCAGTGTTTGCTGCTCCCGGCGTAAGCATACTTTCCACCAAGACAATAATTATGACTCAAACTAATTAACAACAATAATTAAAAGAATGAAGTTTTTACTAATATTTTTAAAAAATATTTAAATATGTAATATTTTTTTATAGAAATAAATATTAATTAAGTTAAAAATTTAAAAAACCCCCGTCACAAAAAACCTCTAAAAAACCAAATTTAATTTTTAATTTAATTTGTTATCTGTTATATCCATAATAAACAATGTAGGAACACATCTTCTCTGAGTCGTCTCAATTTCATAGTTTCTAGCATCTTACTTTGTTCTTTGTTTGAGCATAAGTGACTGCTTTTTGGAGTCAAATTTTGTCTACCAATACAATATATCTTATTTTTTCATATCGTCTTTAGAAAAGCTATTCCAGAAAAGTATCGACAACATTTTTGTCAACAATGCACACGCGAACATGTCAAATACTCTGACAGTTCAGTAAACGAACTGTCAGAGTAAATAACAGCTTTATCCTTGGAATAAAACTTGTTCTAGTTTAGTGAAATCGGGCATCATCGTCTGGCTCATCTGCCTAGCCTTTTCCCAAACTATATTGGGGTCGGCTTCCAGTCTAACCGGATGTAGCTGAGTACCAGTAATTTACATGAAGCGACTGCCTATCTGACCTCCACAACCCAGTAACTGGGTAATACCCCTTGGTGTACTGATGTCCGGCTTTTGGCCTTTGACTACTCGTAACGACTGTCAAAGATCTACAAATGACAGCCGGGACCAACGGCTTAACGTGCTTTCGGAGGCAAGGAGGAAACTCGGTATGTAAAAATAAAAAAAAATTGAAAGAGCTCAGCGATCACTTATCAAGGTGATGCACTTTAAACCATTTAGGTTCCCCACAACAGACCTTTATAAAATCAGCAACTTACTATCAGTTAGAAAACTTTATGTTCTAAATGTGACCCTAACCCTGCTTAAATGTCTTCCTTTTGACCCAGCTACGCAGGGCAGAAGGCGCAGAGATATTGTGGCCTACTCTCCAGGGGTTCGATCAGCTTTTGCTAGACGTCAATATATTACACAATCTACTTACATCTATAATAAACTGAATCTTAAGTGTGAAATATATCCCATGCGGTTATGCTCCTAGTCATGCTCCACACCCATAGAGGCAATCGGAATCATCTGAATTACAAAGTGAAGATATTGTGAAAGCTGCAGAAGATTGTAAAAATATATTTGCATTGTATAGATTCAATCTCTTAGTATTATATAATTGCATAGCACATGTGTGAGTACTATGTACTGTAAAGCCACCATTTAATGAGTACCTAAATCTTTCATTGACGCGAAATTACCCTGGTGGTTGAGTGAATGTCATGCTCACTTAAATGTCACGCTGATGGTGGCGGGTGTGTCGGGTCGTTTAGTTCCCTTCAAAATGGTTGAGTTGAATGATGGCTGATACATGCGTCATGTTCGTGAACGGGCGCTGTCAGTTGTGACTGGTCATCTCTTAGCTGCCACGGTTTATTTTAATTACTTTATTTTTAATTACTGATTTAATCTTTTACTCTGGACGCTCTTAACTTGCCCGTATTTCTACATTGTTCTCACATATTTGTAATTCTTAACATAAATGATGTAACCAAAATTTTGTAACATATTTAGATTTAAAAGAGTATCCATGGAGTTTCTTGCCCGTTCTTCTCCATAGACATCTACGCTACGGAATGGGCAACTACAGTACTTTCATAAGTTATTATGCCTTGTGACTGGGGCTGTAGCTTCGCGTTTTATATTGTTTTTTTTTTTACTTTCAAAAGTGCCTGTAATGGTCTAATTGAAATAAATGCTTTGACTTTGACTTTATACGATTCTAAAATAACAATAGGTGATTGGTTAAGATCTCTAACATATGAAGAAACAGAAAACATTTTGATCAGGATAGGCTAACATGCTGGATAATTATACACCCATGCACGCACAAACACACACTCACACACAAACACACACACACGCACGCACAAAATACACACCTATTGTATGCACTCTTAAATACACACCCACGCATATACAAATACGTGCGCCCCTCACACATTGAGAGCTGCTTAATTAACTATCATTTTGACTTGATTTGATTTGATTTCTTTTTAATTTTATTTTTATTCTATTCTTTAACTTCAGTTTCATCATTGTTAAGATACCATTTAAGGTAGAGCGAGACAGCCCCAACACAAGTACTATTGTAACTTACCAGGGCTGCCTCAGTTTATGTAAGACACAATGTTTGAGAAGAAATAAACTTTTTTGTTTTTTTTTTTTTTTTGTAATTATGATCACCCATTCACGGACCATACCTCGGCAAGCACGGCTTAACCCTAAAGATCGAGCCGTGCGGCTGTTATTTAGCCACGAGCTCCGGGCCTAAGCAGAATATATAAAAATCTTTTGTTTATGGTGAACCATAGTACAATATATTTTTTTCTTCATTAGACTCCGTATTCTTAAGTGGGTGATAGACGTGCGAGTAAGTACGCGGACTTGTGGCTCGTCGACCTTTTTCGCGTGTGTGTCACCTTAAGCACGCGTACTTTAAAATTGCCGAGCAAGTTCGCCGGCGATCCAACCGGTTTGAAATCTTACTCGTAGCTCGTCTTGGCTCGTACGTGTGGCAGCACTGCGAGCCGCCATTTTTCCACGTATTTTTTGTTGGTTTAGCTAATCATCTGTGTTGTAGAAATTTTAAAATGAGTGATTTCCGTACATATTCTCATGATCTATTAACAGAGTTTATTAGAAGGATTCCGTAATAATCCTTGTCTTTGGAAAATTAAAAGCAACGAATACAAAGACAAAAATATAGTTTTTTATCGAAACGTTTCGTTTTTTTTTCCTTTTTTACTTGTTTTTAAAACGTAATAAGATACAATTCCTAAATAACACAAAGCTTCTTCCGTCGATGACATGGTCATACAGTGTGAGCAAGCTTCTCGTGTGTCACCGACGTCGAGCCGAGTAAGTTCGCGATCTTAAAAACCGCGTACTTAAAGTTCGCACGTCTATCACCCACTTTAGTAACGAGGAATTGCTCTAGATGTCCTTATGTATCGCTACGTCGCGTCGCCAAATAAATTGGAGAGTCCTATACATGTAAATAAAAAAGTCCCTGAAAATATAACACCCCTAAAAAACCACGTATTTAACCCCTAAATTTGGGGAGAAAACCCCTGAGTTGGGAACCCTCGTTGACACTAGCTGTCCCGCGCAACTTCGTCTGCGTTTTTCCCCGTTTTCGCAACATTTTTCATTGCTGCTCCGCTCCTATTGGTTGTAGCTGATGGTTGTGGTTGATGATATGTAGCCTATGTCCTTCCCCATGTTAAAATCTATCTTCTTGACAAATTTCATTAAGATCCGATCAGCCGTTTAGTCGTGAAAAGGTTACAAATAAACATACAAACAAACGAGTGACTTTCGCATTTATAATATTAGTATGGAAGTATGGATATGGAGAGTGCGTTCCGCGTAACATCATAGCGCCGAAAGACGTTCTTCGAGTTCGACGAGTTTCTGACTGAATCAAGGCGGAAATACACTTACGTGTCGTGGCGTGTCGTTACGCGCCAGAAGCATATCGGTTTCATACATTTAATATGGTTAGGGACATATTTGCATGGCGTGTCGTGTCGCAACGCGTTCTGTCGTGGCGTCGACTGCTCACCACCGATTGCGCCAGAGCGGTGGAGGGGGTTATGACGCGACACAACAGAACGGGCAAATGTGTTTCTATACCGCGTGGCTCGTGGCGCGAAATTCTAGCGGACATTTTTTTAATAATCACTTATTATATTTGCAGAATGTTTCTGATAAATGTCTGACGAGCTTATTGAACTTGTATGTCAACGAAAAGTTTTATATGACACAAAGTGTAAAGAGTTTAAGGATCATTTAATCAGAAATATTATCCGAATTCGAAGAAAACATCATGTACGTTCAAACGCTGCAAAGGTTCGAAATGTACTGTTCAGAAAAAACGCCAGAGCACGCCACGACACGACACGTTAGTGTGCACACTAACCGTCACGACAGTAAGCACCGCGACACGCCACGACACGTAAGTGTGTTTCCGCCTTCACTCTACAGTCCACTGTCAAACAAAGTGTCAACTGTGTCAAGTGTCAATGTCATTAATCTGTCCGGCGGGCGTCGTGAGTCGTCGTCTATCGTTTTCGATTGGATTTGATCAAAGAATAGAATACAATACCAAATTATTCTATCCGAGCATTAAAGTAACATTACAGCAATAGACTTGTGTATTGAACTGAAACATTATTTGATACTTACTTTTGGAGTTCAAAGATGAAGAAACTACAAATGTGTCGGATATGTTTAGTGAAGAATGTTCGCATGTTTAAAGTGGTGAACAAGAACTTACACGAGCTATACAAGAAGCTGACTGATATTCCAGTAAGTTAATGACTTTAGAAATCATTGAATTTCCAAAATAATATGTTATTTATTTCCATTCCATAATAATTCATACGTATATTCAGCTAGAGGAATCACAGCGCGTTAGTCAAGGAAAATAATGTAAAAAAATATGCCTAGAATAAGAGTGATAATCAATGATTGTGCGTGTATTTAAAACATTAACTGTATGCTTGCTGAATCATAGAAACAAAATAGTGTAAGACAAGTTTTGTTGCAGTTTGTTACTGAAGACAGAAGACCGAGTCTTGCTTGTTTCTTCTGCTGTACTAAACTCAAGCAATGCTTCTGGTTGATGACAAAATGTTTGGAAGCCGAAGAGCTATTAGCTCACATGATGAATGAGGATTATGAGGTGAGGTATTCTTCAAGTGACATTTATTCTCAAACTTCAATATGAAATTAGTATATATGTATGGGGCAGTTTGATAACAGTTTTGACATCAAAGCGAAACCGGGTATTGTATGCCCTAATAACAGTCATTTCTCATGTTAGCACAAGCTATGCAACAATAGCTGATACACTCAGTGCAGTTGGTAGCAAGGCCGACTTTCCGGGGTGCATTGGGCCTACTTATCTATCCTCAATTGTGAAGGGGCTTTTCACTGATTATTGTATTGCATTGTATAGCGGTCTGATTTCGGCAACTCCATGTCTAAAGCGCGTATTTTGCGTATGAACTGACTACCTAATACCATAATACCTACTACAATAATATTCTTTTTGCAGCCTAATCAAATAAACTCAGACCTCTTAGTGTTTTATGGTGGGTTTGTTAAAAGTCCAGCAGTAAACATAAGTATGGTTGATGAATGTCAAACAGGAAGCGTTGCTATCAAAGAAAAATTACCAGCTCTTTGTGAGAGACCGACCGACAATATTGAGCCGAACAACGAAAATCAAAGTGATGGTATGTTTTTTTAAGAACAAAGTTTTAATTTATTACTTTTTTTAGTATATTTAAATAGTTTTATCAATTTGTTAGCAAATGTAAATTCTATTATAACCAATTTTGACATACGAGAATCTCTTGCAATTTCTAAAAAAATATCTTATTGATAAATTTAATTATCAATTTCATTTAATTAATATCTATAATAATGTGTTTTTAATTTTTAAATTTAATTCTCTTAAACCGTTTCAATATATTTCAATGGTATTATTTTGTTAGCTTAGATGTAAATTCAATTATGCATGCTGTGGTCTCCTGTAAGTGAAGGAGTTCACCTACGTGATACTTTTTAAGTGCAGTCTATTTCACATGATCTGTGTACATCCTTTGTTGGTGATCCTAAATAAAAAAAGAAATCTATCATTTATCAGAAGAACATTATCTTAAAAAAAAGCTTTACCGGGTGAAAGGGACACCAACATGAAAACATAACGTTACGACATATGCAGTACATAATCCTAAGCGAACAAAAAAACAGATGTTTCCTACAAAAGTTCATTATCTACACAAGGTCAAAATGTATGGAAAAGCAGTTTTTTAGTGTTCCGTACCCAAAGGGTCAAACGGGATCCTATTACTGAGACTGCGCTGTCCGTCCATCCGTCTGTCACCAGGCTGTATCTCATGAACCATGATAGTTAGCCAGTTGTAATTTCTACAGATTATACATTTCAGTTGATGCTATAACAACAAATACTAAAAACAGAATAAAATAAATGTAAATATAAATATTTAAGGGGGTAAAAAATGGTACGGAGCCCTTCGTGCGCGAGTCCGACTCGCACTTGGCCGGGTTTTTTTTAAAACACTGATGAAAATTTTCTGGGCTGGGGGGGGGCTGGCTTGGACTGATGTACTGAATAAGTTGTAACCATTTTCGTGTCCGTAGAGAGCAGCGGTGGCCCAGTGGTGGCAGCCCCAGCTTACGAGCAGTAATCTGTGGGTTCGAACCCAGGCAGGCGCATTACTTAGTGGTCTCAAAAACGGTGAAGGAAAACATCGTGAGGAAACCGGCACGTCCTAGAACTAAAAATTCGAAGACATGTGACATCTATCAACACGCACTGGGCCCGCGTGGTGGATTACAGCCCACTCCCTCTCATAGAGAGGAGGCCTGCGTCCCAGCAGTGGGAAAATTATAGGCTGATGTTGGTGATTTTCGTGTCTGCCCAGAAGCTAAGTGTTGCTATACAACGTGGCAACGCCGCCAGTCTCTTTGGCACATTACCAGCTGATAGCGTTGAAGAGTTTTGTGATGCCCTTTTATAGATTGTTAGTTTAGTTTATTCAATCTTTTTTAACTGCAATAATGTATATGGCGTGGATGGGACACGGTACCCTTCAATCCTGTATAAAGATCTTAAATTCATGGTCTGAATTTCACACAATCAAGATTGCTATTGTCATATATTTGTTACAGTCAAAATTGTTAACCGGACAAAACCACTTTTGACCAGTGTCAGTCTAAATCCCTATTTAATTAAGAGCGTTTATTCCTTACCGCTTTTCATACAAACTTTCAAGTAGTTTTTTTCCGAAATGACTGAACTGATTTTGATGAAACTTCGTACACATAAGCAAGATACACAGATCTAAAAAGTTACTAAAAAAGATTTTCAAAATGTGTTTTAAAACAAAAGATAATTGGAATTTTCTGTTTCTATAGAAAATTTAAATTTGGTCTAATTTAACTGTAACACTATTTTTCGAAAATGTTTTTTAGTAACTTTTTAGATCTGTGTATCCTGCTTATGTGTACGAAGTTTCATCAAAATCAGTTCAGTCATTTCGGAAAATAACGACTTGAAAGTTTGTATGAAATGTCGTAAGGCGTAAACGCTCTTAAATGGCGTTTTCTCAATATTATCTCTACATTATCTCTATTAAAAAATTTTTGTTTGAGAATGCCTCAGTTATTATTATTTACCTAGAATGACCACAATGCTATGTTTTTCAAAGGGTCCCAAAAAAAAAAACTATCAGCCTAATGAATTTCTAATCTTAGTAAAAGCTAATTATTGTTAAAAGAGTTTTAACCGGTCAGAAGTATTTAGGAGTAATTAATAGTTTCGACGTTGACATGATATTCACTAAGTAGTCGTTTTTTGCAGCAAAATATTATTTCTTACAGATTTAGAGCTAGTAAATGTAGACAATAGCCGCCTAAATGTAGAAGAAGTACTCCCACACCGTTCTGAAACAGATGCAGAAGAAGATTCACCTTTCATGCAGGTTACAGTTAAAGTGGAAGAAGTACCAGAAGTATCTGAGATGACCAGAACTGCCGTGGAGACCAATAGTGAGTATTAAATATTTAACGAAAAGGTTAGCCATACCTTTAATAATAATAATAATAATAATATTTATTTATTTTCAGGCAACTTTGGCCCATAGATATATACCTTACAGTCTAACATACATATAATAAAATACAATTAGTGTTAGTAAATAAAACCTTAAAACTACATGTGTTAGTAGCACTCACTACGTCACTGTGCGTTCATGTGGCACTTGCCCGCGGAAGCGACGGAACACCACTCCCTGCGGCCAAAAGTCCTCTTGCAAGACGAGGTGCAGATAACAAGTTGGTATTCGCACCACGAACGCCTTAAAGTTGACGTTCCGGCGCGACTCAAGCAGCTGCACTCTCGCCACGTAGTTGGTCTTCTGGCGCACGTACTCCACGATGTCCTCCGCCGTAGTGGTGTAGTGTAGGCGAGAGATGTACACCGGAGTGTTCGGCTTCGCGGCACGAATAGTCACGTTGGGCTCCGAACGAGCCTTGCCGCAGCGGTTCTTGTTGGTCCGTTGAAGGCGTTTCCTCCTCAACACCGTCACAAAAACCATCATCAGCCCCAATCGGTGCCTTTTCAGGCGCGGGCTTCCCAGCGGGAGCAGTTTTGCCCGCGACTACGCTAGCAAAATCTACAGGAACTTGCCGAGATTTTGGAGCTCGTGGCTAAATAATAACAGCCGCAGTTGTATTGTATTGTATAGCAGGCTGATTTCCGCAACTCCACGTCTAAAGCGCGTATTTTGCGTACGGGTGGCAACATTATGCGATTCACCCTAGTTCCCCGAGAAAGGCCAGCAGCTCCTTGGTGTTGCTGACGATCTCGCGGAGAGTACCTGGGTTACCGAAGTACTTTGCCCTGTATGTTGCAACCTCTGGGCAGTGAAGAAGCACGGAGGCATACCGAGTGTCCTCCACGCCTCTGAAATAATGTTAAGCCGTTGGTCCCGGCTGTTATTTGTAGTTCTTTGACAGTGGTTAAAGGTAGATAGTGGCCTGAAACTCTGACAACCAGACTAACCAAGGGGTATCGTATTAACCAGTTACTGGGTTGTGGAGGTCAGATAGGCAGTCGCTTCATGTAAAATACTGGTACTCAGCTACATTCGGTTAGACTGGAAGCCGACCCCAAGATAGTTTGGGAAAAGGCTGGCAGATAATGTCTGTAACTGTTTGTCGCAAATGATGAACTAGTACCATCTTAGTTTTGTCAACTTTGTTGTTAAAACTTAGTTGTTATGTTAATACGATAGCCCTTGGTAAGACTGGATGTCAGACTTTTGGCTTCTGACTACTCGTAACGACTGTCAAAGATCTACAAATGACAGCCGGGACCAACGGCTTAATGTGCTTTCGGAGGTACGGAGGAAACTCGGAATGTAATTATGGTCACCCATCCACGGACCAACCTCGGCAAGCACGGCTTAACCTTGAAATATCAACCCGGGCGGCTGTTATTATTTAGCCACGAGTTCCTCCACACAGTATTAAACAATAAAAGTTTAAAATTAACAGAAAAAAATAAAAACTTGAGAGGTGTCAAGGGACACCCGGATGGAACGAAGTTCCTTTCACGTACATAATATCATTACATTTTAGATTTAAGTTAGTGTGCGAAAAATAAAATATTTAATTTAAGGAAGATTAATCCTTAATTCGAAGCAATACGTCTTACTTAACTGCACAACCGAATTTGTACTTTGTAGTTCGGTCACTCAAAATAATAATCATATCTATCCTTACTCACATACACACCCCAATTGTACGTAATTTAAGGAAATTTCAACTTTATTTTAAAGAAATAAAGCTTACAATAGCTTACTATAGCAAAAAGTATCGTGACAACTTTTCGTAAGAATTTTTTCCGTCTAGCCCCCTTTCACAACGCGCGATAAGGAACTTCGTTCCAAAAAGAGAAAAAAGAACAGACAGCCATAGATTGATAAATATCAAACGGAAATGATTGCAATCAAAGAAGAATTACTTTCTGTTTGTGAGGGACTAGATTATATTATAAAGGAAGAAACTGGATAGCCATGACACATAACTGCCAAAAGTAGAGAGATTTGGAAGAGACCTACACTCAGCATTGGGTGGCCAAGGGTTGAAGAAGAGAGAAGAGAGATTATATTATTATATTCAAATGTGCAAAACGAAGGTGTTGGTATATAGTGCGTGGAGTCCCTCCGCGCGGAAGAAGTGAAACTTCGTAATACTACACGCATGCGTTCGAGTGTCACGTATTCACTCTCGTTATTTTATTGAGCTTCTAAATAATATTTTATTGTTTTATTGTTGTACACTTTTTATTACATAACTTTATCGAGGTTATTCTACACAAGGAAATTGGGCGAAGGCTGGTCACACCGAAGAGTCGAATGCATGACTGTTTGCACGCCATCTTGCGTACTTAGTAGAACTACGTAGTCACAAAACTTGTAATAGCGCCATCTCTTAGTGGGTAATAGAAAATATTCCCCCTCCATTAGAACGTTAAACTTGTTGGAAGTCGCATAAGAAGTTTCACTTAAAAAAAAAATGGAAAGTTGGTTGCAAAAATAAACTTGAGTTTGAATAGATTGCTTGAATTAGATTCTCGGGTCGGACAAAGTGTCATTGGGTTTTCAATCAGGAATTTATCAGTGCCTGGTTGATGTCAATAGGCTCCCCCTTTTTACATGGGTCTTCAATATATCTGGCGAAATAAGGGTGTGCAACATTGCCTAACCCTCCGAGGATTTTAGGCAAGATCTTATGAGATTTCTTAAGGCGAGTCCAGACTATACAAAGAGTTGTGTTGCATCCTTGTCAAAATTCAGGAGGTTGTCACAAAAGACATAAATAATTAATTAAAATTACGGTACCTAGTTAATTATTAATAAATAATGTTTTTTTTGGTTGTTAATGTTTGTCAGTATTTTAGAATAACTCCTTTAACGTGGTTTAGGGAATTAGAAATGATTGAATAAAAGTTTGAGATTGTTTGTATGTGTGGAAGCGAGGTTATAGGGCGAGAATCAGACGGCCCGCGTTTAAAACACTGGTGGTTCACACTTACCGATTTCCGTAAATAAGAAAAAAAATAAAAATTACTTACCCATTTTATTATTGATTCGGGTCGAGAATCATTAGCATAGTTACCTCCTTGAATTTGACGAGGATGCAAAACAACACCTTGTATATAACATAATATGTTATAAAACATTGTTATTTCTGTTATTTTTTTTTTTTTGTTATTTACCATTTTAATTTCTGTTCTGTGTTTTTCATCACATTCATAGCAATATCTTTGTAACCACAAGGACTAGACGAAAGTTTTATACCAATTTGCAAACCTTAAAAAATGTACAAGTTTTTGAAATAATGGTACACTTCGGTGTCATACATTTTTTTTTCAGGAGAATTTTTCCAATTCTGGTCTTTTCATCGTAAAAAAAAAACTTTTGAATTCAAGAATTTTTTTCTAAAGCAAATAAAATGTTATTAAAAAAAATGATATCTTATTACATTAGTAAGCTATTCAGAAATGTTTGACAAAAATCACACCTAAAAATGATATCATTTGCAGCAACAGCATTAAAAACACTGAATGCTGGTAAAGAAAATGGTAAAAATCGAAAAAAAAAAATATCTTGGTTACCTTACCGGTTTTTTTTTACTGTTCAAATTAGTTGTTGGAAATGAGGTAAGGTACCTACCCGTTACGTTTGATCCATTATTTACGGGACACCCTGTATATATAAACGTTTGCTAGCGTTTTGTGAAATATTACTTAATATGGACGCATCCTTAATCATGTTCTACACTTATACAATGTTTTTGTTTAGTATGAGATGAGTCTCAAAGCAGCTTCATTCAAAATATGTAACGATTTTTGCTACTTGCAGCTGTGGTTTACGTTGAATTTATATTTTTCTTAGTACTCGTTTTTGCAGAAAATGTTATAAAAGAGCGGAATTTGAGGAGTACATATTTCTTCAATCACTTTAATTTAACAGAAATTCATATAAGTAAAGAAATAAAACTATTTACATAATAAAACTCACGAGGCCTAAATGTTAGCGGCCAACACACATCGTGCTATTCTCCACATCAGCTTCAGAAGTCGAAGAAATGCTCCAAGATCTGAGCACAGAAAGTCTTGAGGTTGGACTTTCAATAGATCCAAGACACAGATCAGGGCATACGTTGCAAAGTGTTGACGAGTATGTACCTATTTGGGCCAGATAGTATCGATCAAAAACATGTCGTGAAAAATGTTTTGAGTATGAATAGGGATGGGAATAATCAAATCAAATCATTTATATCATGTAGGCTAGTTACAGGCACTTTTGGATAGTCGAACAACAATAAATTAAAGCTACAGTTCCAGTCACAAGACATAATAACTGTGAAAGTACTGTAGTTGCCCATTACAAAGCGTAGATCTCTATGGAGAAGAAAAGCAAGAAAATCCATGGATACTCTTTTAAATCAGAATCTTGTTACAAAACCTTGGTTACATCATTCATGTTGAGATGGTACATTATGTGAGAACGATGTAGCAAGACCCAGTATAAGAGTAGGGAACCAATGAAATGATGAATTGATTATGTTAATTGGCAAGAAAGATGTGGCTCATGAGGTTAGAAGTAATAGAGAAGTATGGAAGAAGAAGACATGCTGCGCCGACCATTAATGAATTGGGGCAAGGGCAAGAGAATGATTTATTTATGTATCATGTACAATATAATAGATAAAATCGAAACAATTGTACAGTGATAACATATTTACAATAAAATATGATAAAAATCCATACTAATATTATAAATGCGAAAGTCACTCTGTTTGTTTGTTACCTTTTCACGACTGAACGGCTGATCGGATCTTAATGAAATTTGGCAAGAAGATAGATTTCAACCTGGGGAAGGACATAGGCTATATATCATCACGCTACGACCAAAAGGAGCGGAGCAGCAATGAAATATGTTGCGAAAACTGGGAAAATGAGACGCAGACGAAGTTGCGCGGGACAGCTAGTATTAAATAAAGGACGTAAAAACCACAACAAAAAAAGTCATCTTTCATGCATTGTCCCACAGAACAAGCACAAGAAAAAATCACCTTTCGTTCATCTTCTCACAGAAACTCTAACATCCACGACATACGTCTACCCATCTCGAGGTAAATAAATCACACTTCGGTGTCGTTCAAAAACAGTCAAGACAAAGAATCCGAAACACAAGTCCATAATACTTCGAAGACATTCTAGGCCCTGAAGAAATATAATATAATGAAGGGAAGCCTTCCACTTACATTGAAAAGAAATCTCGTCGACAGTTCCATCCTGCCCGACCTAACCTACGGTGCACAAAGTTGGTCACTTACGCAACAACAGAAGTCCAAACTCAATGTTTGCCAGTGAGAAATGGAGCGCAGAATCATCATCTGCCTCGTCTTTTCCCAAACTTTCTTGTGGTCGGCTTCTAGTCTAACCAGTTGAAGCTGAGTACCAGTATTTTACATGGAGTTACTGCCTATCTGACCTCCACAAACCAATAACTGGGTAATACGATACCCCTTGGTAAGATAAAACTGGATGTCAGACTCTTGGCTTTTGACTACTCTGAACGACTGTCAAAGATCTACAAATGACGGCCGGGACAAACGGCTTTCTGAGGCAAGGAGGAAACTCGGTATGAATTCATGGTCACCCATCCACGGGCCAACCTCAGCAAGCACGGCTTAACTTTAAAGATCGACCCGTGCGGCTGTTATTATTAAGCCGCGAGCTCCTCAATGGAGCGTGGCATAATAGGTGTTAAGCGAACAGATCGCATTAGAAACACCGGCCTAAGCACCATAACTCAAGTAGCTGATGTTGGAGAAAAAACAGCCAGTTTTAAGTGGGAGTGGGCAGGTCACGTCGCACGGATCCACTCGGTGTGATGGGCAAAGATCATCACACACGGTTGCTTGTCGTTGGACGCCTGAGGAAGGACAGCGCCGTCGAGGTCGACCGCGGCGAAGATGGCGTGACGATCGACGGGTGAACATGACTAGAGACCAGATATAGATAGACACAGGATAGAGAGGTATGGAAGGAGAAGGAGGACGCCTTTGCTCAGAAGTGGGACACGATATAAGCTAGTAAAAAAAACTATTATTAAGAATATGAAGAACAGAGAGCTGCGCCGTGCCCTCGTTACAGAAGTAGGAGGAGACCTGTCGCTGCCGAGCGTCGTTCGCACGATGGTCGGCAGCACAGAGCCCTGGGACGCGGTAAAGCTACGGAAAGGCAGAGGGCAAAGAACGCCCGCGCTCCTTCCCATCCCGCAGCAGACGCACCGGGCGTTGGCAGAGGACGGAGAACGCCCTCTTCTGGCCACACTAAACAGGTCCAGGGCCGACGGATTCGGGGACATCCATCGCCCCCCATCTTGCTGGACCCGAGACGGCTGCGCGTTGTGTTCCACGCGCGCCTTTCATAGATGTAACAGGGGGAGTACACCTAACTCCCCCCAGGGACGAGGCCCGCACAGGTCAAGGGGTCGGCACTAGTCTGAGGCAGCGGAAGTCGCAGTCCCTCCGCTCTCCCCAGGGCGGAGGACATTCATCGAGAATTTGTAGATAGTCAAAAAAAAAGTGGTTTGATGTGGCTGTGAGTTTTGAACCAGAATGTGCTTCCGCTGCATGCTGTTGGTCAAGAAGGCCCATTTGAAGCTGGCTGGCTGTGTGAGTCGCTGCTCGAAAGCTTGAGGATGATGTAGAGAGTGATGTTGAAGATGATGACATCACGTTGCTCGAAGGCTGTGTTGACGTTCAGTATCGGAGTCACCAGTGTAGGAATATGAGGAACAGGTTATTAAGTTATTCATTCCCCCTAGAAAAGGTTAGATCTTCTGACCAAACAGATGTTGTGTACTGTGGGATACTGCCAGAAAGTTTTTGTCGGGTTTTTCTATACAGCGTGTCTCAGAAAGGTTTGGTCATATTTCAAGGTGTGATTCAGACCATTAAACTGAACTACTTTCTCCATGAAACCACCTTAAAAAATCCGAAAAAAAAACAGCTTTCCCGTACATTTGAGACAAGTAGTTAGGAATAGAACTTTTGTACTAGACAGCTGTTTTATTAGATTAGATTACGATTTCGTTAGTGGTCTCATGAAGAAAGTAGTTTGGAATGATGGTGTCAATCACACATTGAAATATGACCTCTTTGGATATCTACAATTCCGCAATTCAGAACTTTGATGTTAGATCTTCTTTTGTGGCATAGAGGGCGCTGTATTACTTTTAACAATGCTGCCACAATGCTATTGAGTGTTTTTTTCCTTAATTACAGATCTAGAACCAGAAAATGTAGACAATAGCTATCTGGATGAAGAAGATATAACTCTATACTATTCTGAATCAGACTCAGAAGGTGAGCCTTTAATGGGGTTCACAGCAGCTGAAGTGGAAGAAGCATTAAAAGGATCTGCGAACAAACAAACAGCCGTGGAGACCAATAGTAAGTATTAGTTCCTTAATCAGTAGGTAAGCAGACATGCACATGGTCTACTTGATGGCAAATCGTTAACATTACTTACAGCGTTTTGAATTCTATCCATAGGACTGTAAATCACAGTTTTATAAACACTGTTAATCTCTGATAACTATATTAAAATCATGGCCAGCGCAACGACCAGGCACCACAATTGACGAGCCTTCGCCCTCTCGGTGTTTTTGTGCCTCGACGACGATCATAATAACACTTAAAATAAATGAATTCTCGAGAGTGCGTTCTGCGAAGTGTTCCAGTGATGTCGGCGTCGATGTTTGCACAGTTTTGTATTCAATGTAAAAAATGTAATATAATGCAAACATCAATGTTTTTTTTAAACGTTTCTCTATGCTAGGTTTGTCGCCTGTATGATAGGTCAGTTTATAAACATTTAAAATCATAAACAAACAGCCAGACCCGGAAGGTATACCTGTCGGTCATACAAATATTTGGGGAGCAAATTTTTTGAACTGTTATTAAAACATTCAAGGGGGTTATTATGATCAGTTAAAAAAAAGAGTCAGTAATTTTTTTTATCGGCGGTTGGGAACTTTGTGCGACAGTGAAACATAGACAGTAATAAAAAAAAAAACAATTGGTCGGTTATTTCGTCTTACAATGTCAGTACAAAAAATACGTAGGCAGACTAATGAAGATATGCCTAGTAAAAATGATGGAATGGGCAGTTAGATAAATAGTTCGGCAGTTCACTTCTGTTTTTTTTTATTTACAACCCTGCTTTTACCCCGACTCGGGGTCATGAGGACCGTAGGCCGAAGTCCGGCGGAGCGACTACGGCATTGTTGTCGGATGATAGCGTGGCAGCTTTTTTTTCGCGAGCGCAGCGAGCACATGTTAAGCCGCAAGCAGCTTAGAATGAGATTTCTTACCGAGTAATTCCAATTTGTCAACTGCCCACTCGTTATTGCCCATTTAGTTATTTCACTGCTCAGTATTTATTAAATGATTTATTTTATTATTTTATGACTCATTTTTGTTTACTTTACTGCTAAGTTTTAACTGCCGAACTTGTTAATAAATATGTATTCTGTTTTTTTTTTTTTAACTTACCTCAACTAATTTATACAACTGCTGCTTTATATCAGTGCCAAATATTTGTTCCATGCGGGGATCGAACGCGTGACACGCGGCATAACAGCCAGTCACGTAGCCACTGCGCCAACCGTCCCGTCAAAAAATTCTCTTGCTCTGCACTCTTTTTCAGTCTTCTTTGTATCATTCAAAACGCTGTTATTTCGTTTCGTATGCATGTCAAACTGCTTTAACATTGTACTAACCATACATATAATCACAGGTGCGCCCGTCTCAATAAGAACAAAACTACAGGACACAAGAACAACGGAGCAGAAAAATGAGCAGTCACACTTGAAAGTGTTTCGGGTAACTCGAAATCGTACGTCCAAACCTGACACTTCTTTCATAGAGCCTGTCGAATGTGATCAGCCTAGTTTGAATGGAGTGAAGAACTTAAAAGAACATGCTCGGACACGATTTTTTGAGAAACCGTTTATGTGTGAGTTTTGTCAGCGTAAATTTAGTGACAAGTATAAATTAGCCATTCATGTTCGAATACACACTGGTGAAAAGCCGTACAAGTGTGATGTTTGTCTACGTAGTTTTAGTCAGACGAGTCATTTAAAAAAACATGTTCGAATACACACTGGCGAAAAGCCTTATATGTGTGATGTATGTAAGCGTAGTTTTAGTGTAAAGGGTACTTTAATAGAACATATTCGAGTACATACTGGTGAAAAACCTTTCAAGTGTAATATATGTCAGCGTAGTTTTAGTCAGAAGATTAACTTAACAAATCACATACGGATACACACTGGTGAAAAACCTTACAAGTGTAAAATATGTCTGCGTGGATTTAGTCAGAAGACTCCTCTAACAAATCATATGTTAATACACACTGGTGAAAAACCTTATAAGTGTCATGTATGTCATCGTAGTTTTAATGGAAAGCCTACTTTAGCTAAGCATATTCGAATACACACTGGTGAAAAACCTTACAAGTGTAAAATATGTCAGCGTAGTTTTACTCAGAAGATTAATCTTAGAAATCATATTCTAATACACACAGGTGAAAAACCTTACAAGTGTGGCATATGTCAGCGTAGTTTTATTCAGAAGATTCATTTGACTAAACATATTCGAATACACACTGGTGAAAAACCTTACAAGTGTAAAATATGTCAGCGCAGTTTTAGTCAGAAGAGTCCTCTAACAAATCATATGGTTAATACGCACTGGTGAAAAACCTTATAACTGTCATGTATGTCAGAGTAGTTTTAATGGAAGGCCTACTTTAGCTAAACATATTCAAATACACACAGGTGAAAAACCATACAAGTGTGATAAATGTCAGTGGAGTTTTAGTCAGAAGATTCACTTAACTAAACATATTTACTTTTGTATCCCTTACAAATTAGTTACAATAGGGGATAATCGTATTTTTTTTTCTTTGTCAGTCGGGTAGTTTATTGAAAAGTATTGGACACGTATTTTTTCTTTTTTCACGTGGTCATAAAATTAAATTACGGAGATATATTGAGTTGAAATGGCGCATGACGTCACATGTAGGTAAGTTTTATACCTACTTGTGCCGTAGTAAGTTTAATGAGTTCTAACTAAGTAATTTTTTGATATTTTGATAAAACAAAAAATACGTGTCTAATATTTTTGTATTACGGGGAACAAAATAGAATGTCGTTTTCTATACCCAGTCCGATCCCCTATTATATCGGAGCGAAACTCGAAATAGGTATTAGAGCATCCGAATATGTAGCAAAAGTCAACAACAATTCTTGGGGCAACAGAGATTAAATGCTTATTTATTTTATAGGTAATATTAACCGTTTTTAGGGTTCCGTACCTCGAAAGGAAAAAACGAAACCTTTATAGGATCACTTTGTTGTCCGGCCGTCTGTCTGTCTGTCAAGACCCTTTTTCTCAGGAACGCGTGGAGGTATCAAGCTGGAATTTATATTTTCTGGCCCTTGGAGCTGTGAAAAAATCAAACTTCTAAGCCAACGCAATCAACAGTTACAGCCGTTTATGCCGCAAATTTTCGATACTCGCAAGGGAATCAAACCCTACAGGGTACTTTCCGTGAACTCAGAATCTTGAAACTTGGTACGAGGCAACGTCTTTCTCATTCTACGCACAGATAAAGGAAAAATTGCGAAAACTGAAAATTTATATTTACATCATATAATAAAAATATTTTTAATAATTTTAAACTTACTACCCCCTTCCTCATGAACGCGTACAAGTATTAAATTAAAATTCATATCAAATACTCAGGTCTATAATACCTTTCATCTGTAACAAAATCAAATTTCCATGTCAACGCAATCAAAAGAAACAGCAATTTAAGCCGCATATTTTCAAACTCGCAACTACTCGCAAGGGAATCAAAACCTAAAGGGTATTTCCAGTAGACCTAGAATCTTGAAATTTGGCATGAAGCAATATTTTATAGCACATATAAAGGAAGAATTCCGAAAACCATAAATTTTTAGTTACATCACATATTTTTATTTATTCTCTTCAGTAATTTTAGTTTGTACGGAAACCTCGGTGCGCGAGTCCGACTCGCACTTGGCCGGTTTTTTTAGTATTGAAGTGTATTAGGAAGGGCTCGCATGTTATGTACATCAGAACGTTCGGCCAGTCGAGATAGGGAGCTGGCTGCTACTCCAGTTTTAATGACGATTATGTGACGCATAAAGACGCCAGCCAAAGAATTTGTGACAGAACAGTTCGAAAGTTAGAAGCATTTATTTATGGCCGAACGACCTGATATCAGAACGTTCGGCCAACCTGAATATCCCTAACTGAGGACCTTAGAGTAACTGTTACTGAATAAAGATTTATTGACGATTTAATGACAAACAACCAATGCTTTACTTTTACTCGTAATGCCACCGGTTAAAAGTAAAATGAATTTTGGTTTCTGTAACATCAGAACGTTCGGCCAACGTAATCTCCATAACTGAGGACCTGAGAGAAACCGTCAATGAATAAAGACTTAGTGACTAGACTGAAACGAACTTTTATTGTTTTATATTTCTTTGTGATGGCCCTCTTATATAGTAAATTGAAAATTTAACATATAACCTCAAAACATTGTCATTATCGATTTCTCCACAAGGAAGAAGCCCAGAGAAACCGTTAATCAATAAAGATTTTGTGACGACACTGAAATGAACTTTTATTGTTTTATTTTTCTTTGTGATGGCCCCCTTATATAGTAAATTAAAAATTTACAATATAACCTCAAAACATTGGGATTATCGATTGCTCCACAACGAAGAAGCCTAGAATACTCGCAAAACCCTTGATGTGTTAAAGGTTTCAGTGCAATGGTGTCAGTATTTTTGTTGATTCCAGATTAATCTTTAAAAATGCACTATGGCGGATAGCGACTGAAATAGGGTGACCATGTATTCCAACGAAACAAGTATTTATCGAGTACTAAATTACCTAAACAATGAAGGAAAACACGTCGAAATTGTAGAAATAAGGTGACGATGTAGGTATTGCAACAAAATAAATGGATACGCGGACGGATGACTTTGAGAAGGAGTGCAGATAACCAATATTTTATATAATATGCATTAGAAATAATTGTTATACAAAAAAACGTTACACACACCAATGGTGGTGCGCGTAACGTTTTTTTTTATAACAATTAGCGTTATGATGTGGCCTCTTTGCTTCTACTTTTATTATTTTTCCGTGTCTGGAGGTCTACTCTCTTTCTCCGAAGCGTAACTTCGGCAACGAACGAATATTAAACGTAGATACGTTTGTGACCCTACTCTATATCATTTGCGGACGCACACAATAACATTCAATACGTTCATTGTCTGTGAATTCGAATTTCTTCAAAAATGCAAATTATATAGAGTAGGGTCACAAACGTATCTACGTTTAATTTTTGTTCGTTGTCGAAGTTACGTTTCGGAGAAATAGAGTAGACCTGTCACTGTCACATGAAAAAACATAATTGAAAAACATATGGGCTTAACGCATAGACATATAAATTATATGGACTTGAAATGTTTGACTATAGAAAAAACAGTTATACAAATACGAGGCATATCGACGCCAAAATCAGAAAAATACTGCTATCTCTTTTTAACTTTCATAATTTTGCGTAAGTGAAAAAGGATAATAGTGTTTTTGACAGTTACTACAATGGCAACCCTACATTTCTAAGTCATTGAAATACCTATTTGCGGCCGGGTCGCCATTTTATCCGCTCGCTGTTTGATATCTAAGTTGGGTACGTCAACTGTCAAATGCTCTTTAGCTGTGGTTAAAATTTGTGAATTCAAGATGATAAACAAAGGATTCTGCATTTATTGAAGAGTTTCAACAGTAAAGCATTCATATTTTCCCTTTTGCCTCTATTTTCAGCAGTTTTACTACATGAAATCATTTTCTTGTTATTGAAGGGATAGAGTAGTGCATTCAGACATTTTTATATTTATCGATAATGCAATTTTATGGTTCTTTATTGGTTTTATGTTTTACTTTTAAGGCTATAAACAATTGGTGTGGAAAATATAAAAATTACAACAAAAACAATAATTATTTGTTCTCTTCACTTTGAAGAATCGTCTTTCAACTGAACACTCAATAAAGTAACATTGCGTGACGATGCTTTACCTTCACGAACCTTATTGGTACGTACGTTTGATACGGTTGCAAATCATATTTTTATCAAGATAAAACCTGACACTGACCTGCAAATTGCAAAAAAACGTAAGAAAATTTGAATTTCGCGGGCTACCTTGGCGGATCCCCCTTAAGATAACAGTATAAAGAAACCGTGGGGACAGCAAGTGAAGCAAAAAGGTCGATTAAAAAATTATTCGGTGTAAGTAGGTATTTAACCCGTGCGCGATAAGTTGAGACCTGACTCCCCCCGCCCGCTTCCCCGCACTTCCCGATGGCGCCCGTATTGTACCGTGGCGGTACAAACACGCCCCTGTTACGTCACCGCGCTCAGGTCTCAATTTCATCAAATTTATCGCGCACGGGTAGTACAAGTCGTGCCATTAAAGTTGAGACTTGACGCACCACGTGGTTTTAGCGGTATCTGGATAGATACCGCTGAGGTGATCCTCATGGATACCCGCGAAAAAGCGGCGGGAGGCGTGGTCAAGTCTCAACTTTAATGGCATGACTTGTACTTACTGCTTTTCATTTCTTGTAATAGCTAAAAGAATAAATTCCAAGAGCATAAAATTATAAAACCGACTTCAAAAAAGGAGGAGGTTCTCAACGGGCCGACAACTAGATAAACTTGTTGCTTAAATTATACAATGGAGTGAAATCAGTTACAGAATACTAGGTCGATAAAAAACAGCATAATATATCTGTCCTCCAAGTTTCAACCTGTCTTAATAGGAAACATCAAAATAAGTTCTACGGTTTAACCGTGAAAGAAGGACGAAACTTCTCAAACAACAACAAATGAAAGGTATGTTATTATGTTAGAAAACTTGGGGTATTTTCACCCGTAGATATTGTACCGTAACATTATGAAAACATTCTCACAATCTTTTATCGATGTTATTATATAGAAATATCGATAAGGGCTGCCCTATTAGCCGCCATTTTATCAGCTCACTAAAGTGTAGGTATGCACGTTTTTCTTGTAGGTATGCCAAGTCCATATGATTTATATGTCTATGGCTTAACGTGCTTTCCGAGGCACGAAGGAAACTCGGTATGTAATTATGGTCAGGGTATCCACAGAGAATGGTTACGTACAGCAAAGGCCAGAAACAAGTGGAAATCCTTAGAGGAGGCCTTTGTCGAAAGACAAGCTGTTAAGAGGAGAGATAAATCGAAAGCCGAGAATATGTTTCAGTTTAAGTTAACATAGATTCTTACCTTTATTTTCGTAAATGTAAAGTTAAAATGTAACAGCAATAAAGGCTTATTTTTTTTTCTTTTTTTTTTATCCACGGACCAACCTCGGCAAGCACGGCTTAACCTTAAAGATCGACCCGGGCGGCTGTTATTATTTAGCCACGAGCTCCCAGTATAAAAATATGGTCCAAAATAAAAATATGGTTGCACTAGTAAGTCGGATTTATTTTGGATAAGAGTTTTCCACTATAACTTCTTCACCTGTCGGTTACAAAACGTCAACATTCAAATACCCAACACATCGACTTTTAAACATTTCCACAAAAACCTAAACATTACATCGGATCACTCAATAAACCGTGTAATAATAATCAACACTTAGTTGTAACAAAATTATTGATCAATAAAATCTGAGCTAATTAAAATATAATAATATTCGGCGAACGGCAAGATGTCAAGCGGAAAGTGCCATAACGTATTTTGATTATTTAACAAACAAACTAAAAATAAAATAATAAACACTAAATAACATCTTTACAATTAAATTAAACTTATTAAAATAAAATCAGAATTGTTGACCATCATTAACTTATCATCGCATCGATACCTTATGCTATCGAGCTGGTATAAAGGCGGAAACATACTTACGTGTCGCGGCGTGTCGTGACGCGCCAGAAGCATATCGGTTTCATACATTTAATATGGTTAGGCACTTATTTGTATGGCGTGTCGTTGCGACACGACACGCCAAAATGTATGAAACCGATATGCTTCTTGTATAGTGTGTTTCTGTCTTAAGCAGTAGGTACCGGAAGTCTGTAACAATAGTAATTCATATTTTTATGCTATAAACTTTATTAACAACTACATAGCTTCTACCCGGGACTCCGGGTCTGCGTGGAGTTTTAAACTTTTCTATGGCAATCGATTATAGTGTAATTTTTCCTAAATGAATGATTTTTAGGGATACGTACCCAAAGGGTCAAACGGGACCCTATTACTGAGACTTCACTGTCCGTCCGTTCGTCCGTCTGTCACCAGGCTGTATCTCATGAACCGTGACAGTTAGCCAGTTGAAATTTCTACAGATTATATATTTCTGTTGATGCTTTAATAAAAAATACTAAAAACAGAATGAAATAAACATTTAAGAGGGCTCCCATACAAAATAGTGATTTTTCGTTTTTATAAATAATGGTACGGAACCCTTCGTGCGCGAGTCCGACTCGCACTTGGCCGGTTTTTTTGAAATATTCATCCGATTGCAAAAAAACCTTTCGGCGTTTATCTCCTACATCCAAACGTTACCTTTTTATAGATAAAAACAATTTATGCATTATAGGATTATTGTAATCCATTGTTTTCATCTGTCATCGAGTATTCTACAAGGTGTTGTTTTGCATCCTCGTCAAATTCAAGGAGGTAACTAAGCTAATGATTCTCGTCCCGAATCAATAATAAAATGGGTAGGTAATTTTTATTTATTTTCTTATTTACGGAAATCGGTAAGTGTGAAACACCCGTTTTTTAAACGCGGCCCATCTGGATCTTGCTCTATAACCTCGCTTACACACATACAAACAATCTCAAACGTTTAATTGATAAATTCTTATTCCCTAAACCATGTTAAGGGGGTTATTCTGAAATATTGACAAACTTAAACAACCAAAAAAATTTGCGATATTAATAATTAACTATAGGTACCGTAATTTTAATTGATTATTTAAGTCTTTTGTGACCACCTCCTAAAATTTGACGAGGATGCAAAACAACAACTTGTATAAATACACACTTTGCACACAGTTGCATGTCACTCTTATCTGGCGTGTCGAGATAACGCGTCCCCCGCGTATTGTCAAGATATCGGCATGATGTAAACAAGAAAGTTGGTCTCGTCTGCCTGTCTATTACCTTTTCACGTCAACGGCCGAATGTATGTTGATGTAAGGAGAATGACATAAACACAGTTACATCTTAACGGACCACAAAATATCAACGATTTTTCATTTAGGTTAGTTGGCACTTAAGTCGGACTACATTTATTGAAGTGAAACTTCCAACAAGTTTAACGCGACCATTTCTAAAACTCACTGAGAGATGGCAGTATTACAAGATTTGTGACTACTTAGTTCTACTAGGTACGCAAGATGGCGTGCAAACAGTCATGCATTCGACTCTTCGGTGTAACCAGCCTTCGCTCAATTTTCATGAGTAGAATAACCTCGATAAACTTATGTAATAATTATGTAATAAAAATAATACAACAAGAAAACAAACAAAATATTATTTAGAAGCTCAATTAAATAACGAGAGTGAATGCGTGGCACTCGAACGCATACGTGTAATACTCGTATTACGAAGTTTCACTTCTTCCGCGCGGAGGGACTCCACGCACTTGTTTTTTTTTTGTTAGCATCAACTGTCCCACTCCTGGGCCCCCCATTCCTCTCAGTTCTCTCGGCGTTGTGCCTCTTCGCGCCTATTTATGAGGAAGCAATTCAAGGCGTCCTTCTGTCGTCTGTGTCTTTCTCCTTCTGTCCGCCGCGACAGCTATTAACACTTGCGTTGCCAATAATATACAAATGACAGCCAGGACGAACGGTTTATTATCGTGTTTTTCGAGACACGAAGGAAACTCTGTATGTAAAGGATCACCCATCCACCACGGACCGCCTTAGCTGATGCTGAACTTTGAAGATTGATCCGTATATAATATTGTGGAGGAGAAAATTAACCTACAAGTACTCATCATCTGCCTAGCCTTTTCCCAAACTATCTTGGGGTCGGCTTCCAGTCTAACCGGATGCAGCTGAGTACCAGTTTCTTACATAAAGCGACTGCCTATCTGACCTCCACTCGGTATGTTATTATGGTCACCAATCCACGGACCAACCTCGGAAAGCACGGCTTAACCTTAAAGATCTACCCGTGCGGCTGTTATTATTTAGCCACGAGCTCCTCACCTACCACCTACCAACCTAAAAGTGCTATGAGACATAAATAAGGCGAAGTCCAGGGCATAGCTATATATAAAGACTCTTCTGATGATCATGACAAATCACAAAGTCATCTCGATAAGATTATATTGTCATTCTATTTCTTTTAGCGATATCGACCTCTGTATAAATATGTAGGAACAGTTCTACTTACCGTAAAAAGTAGTGCAATAAGCAGTGCTGTGTCAGTGAGTGAAGCTTCAAGTCGGTAAGCCAAGATTGAATCACTTTAACTTAACTAAATACAAGGTGTAAAAGAACGGGGTGCAGCCAGTGGCCCCCAGCCACCGTAGGCGCGAGCCTGTGGACGGTGAGTAATGGGCTAGCTCACCGTCCGTCCGTCTTATGACGACAGGCCGTGTCGACGGCGCGTTTGTGTTCCACGCGCGCCTGGGTCTGAGAGGGCCGATGCCTGCCAGGGCTGCGGGACTGTTCGAAAGAGATACCGCGGCCCTGGAACACAAAGGGCTAAGAAGGAACATGGGTGGGTTTTAGCCAGTACAAGTCTGATACTCCCTCCCGCTCCGCCCAGAGCAGAGGGTTATTTGATGTTTTCCCATCCGTAAAAAAAAGGTGTAATTTAAGAAACCCTTCTCGAAGCCGTCAACCAAGCAATCTGTACATAAAAACTAAGTAACTCTACGTAAAAAATATTACTAAAAATATTATCACGGTTTACGATAGGACACAATAAATAGGACAGGGATCGTGAGGTTGAAAACCGATTGTAATTAAAAACTGTTTTAAAGTTGGAATTTTGACCTCCAATATCTCCGTAACAGAGCAGCGGTGGCCAAGAGCAGCGGTGGCCAAGTGGTAGCAGCCCCGACTCACGAGCAGTAAGTCGTGGGTTCAAACCCAGACAGGCGCATTACTTTGTATAATTTATCTCATCACCGCTGCTCTCAATACGGTGAAGGAAAACATCGTGAGGAAACCATGACCTAGAACTATAAATTCGAAGATATGTGACATCTACCAACCCGCACTGGGCCCGCGTGGTGGATTACAGCCCATTCCCTCTCATAGAGAGGAGGCCTGCGTCCCAGCAGTGGGAATAATATAGGCTGATGATGATGATGATGATGATCTCCGTAACCAGAAGATTCGCAGGTATGGCGAAGTAAAATATCGCAATGACTGACGGCGAGAAGAAGTGCCTTTACACTCTTTATTGATAAAATGTTTTGCAACATATTTAGTTTTCATTCCGCAAATAGATCCACGTTTGGACGACAGAGGCGATATCTGACCATGTTCGCCCCGCAAATAAGATCACACACTGTGGACACTCTTTTAATGACTGATCTGTTTATAAGAAGCTCGGGTCCCTCTGCACGGCATTTTCCGCCGACCGCAAAGACCATGTATTCGCACTTCTTAATATTATAACTTAAACCATGTGTAGCACGGCACCGTAGGCGTCAAAAGTCTTAAGAAGTTCCCCGATTCGCCCGCAGAAGGACCCAGCAACACCATATCATCCGCATAGCATTATAGCTAATGTTGTTTATTATTCTGCTGGGTTTCATTGTCCGCTAGCAAATCTTGAGTTTGCATTTGCATACGTATTTTGCACTTGGGCGGTGTTGCATCTTGCATTCAAGTCTGATTCTATTTGCTATTTTAAAATACCCTCAATTCTATTCTGAAAATACCTGTACACTACTTTACAGATCAAAAACCGGTATGAAGGCCTTGCCGATAATCTTGCTGTTCCTAAAATATTGCGAAGGATTGCCAAGAGTAGACCCGCTGGCTGAAACGCCGCGAGGCTTAATAAGAGGAATGCAGAGCAAAGATGGCGACTATGCCATGTTCCTGGGGGTGCCGTATGCTGTGGTGGACGAAAACAATCCATTTTCCGTGAGTACCTTCGGATTATATCACGTTAACCTTTTGAACGCCAGAGCATAAACGCACGCGCGAGCCCTTCACGCCATGCCACAAATTCACCGCAAATAATTACAAATAAAAAAGTATTGTTAACTTATTTCTTGATAAGACATTTAATATTTAAGGTTATTTTAAAGACATATAAATGTACACACACAAGTAATGATCTAAATTGCTTATTTCGTGCTAAAGTGCATCACATTTTTTGTCACATATTTGTGTCGTTGGCGTACAGGGCACGCGCTTGCTTGTCACGTTTATATGACAATGACGTTCAAAAGGTTAAGCCGCTGGTCCTGCGCCTGAACTCTCTCTGGTCGTGTCGGATTGCCGCCCCATCGGCCTATGGGAGTAATGGACCAGAGGTTACCACGTATTCAGTGAACTGAATGATGTATCATTCCGAACCCTACACACAATTTAATGACACTTTGGTAATAAAAACTACCTTGTCGGGACACCACACACACAGTGGTATATCCATACTGTTTCTCGAAGTGAGTACTGTGATACTAATTTTGAAAGCTAATAAAACAAGATAGTTGTTCCTGTAATTTGCGCGTTAAGTGTAAGAACCTAATCTGCCTTGAAATGCAAGGGTAAAGGTTTCATTTTTTTCTCATATAATCATTTATGATTCCTTTTTGATAGATTCACTAAAAGAGTGATGAATAAATGTTGATTGATGGATTTTGTGAATAGGAGTAAATAACGAATAAAAAAGGAGAATTCTAATGTATAAATTTATACTTCTATACTAATATTATAAAGCTGAAGAGTTTGTTTGTTTGCTTGAACGCGCTAATCTCAGGAACTACTGATCCGATTTGAAAAATTCTTTCAGTGTTAGGTAGCCCATTTATCTATAGGCTATAATATCTTCACGCTACGACTAATAGGAGCGGAGTAGCAATGAAAAATGTTGCGAAAACGGGGAAAATGTGACGCAGACGAAGTTGCGCTGGATAGCTACTTATTATATATCTATCTATTATTATTATAAATAAAAAGAGAAGTCCTGACTGACTGATTGACTGACTCATCCACGCCCAGCCCAAACCTTTAAACCTTGCAATGAAATTTTGCACAGAGGTTTCTTTTAAAATGTAGACAAGGAATAAGGAAGGATTTTTCGAAATTCAACCCCAAAGGGACCTAAATAGGGGATGAATCATTTTTAAAGTTAGAAGGCTGAAATTTCATATAAAAGCTTCTGGTTAGAAATAAATAAATACATATTTTAGCGTTTTCTAGAAATTACCCCCTAACAGGGTGAGATGGGGGTTCAAAGTTTTTATGCGGAATCCGTCATTTTTGAAGTAAGAAGAATGACATTAAATATTGAAGTTTCTGAGCAAAAATAAATGAACACGTATTTGGTCATTTTTGGAAATTCGACCCCAAAAGGGAGAAAAGGGGTTGAAACATTTGTAAAACAAATATAGTCTGCACAGCTTGAAATTTACTATTTGTCAAGTGTATCTCGATGGAATTGATAAACACGTATCAATGTTTTTGGAAAATCCACCCCTCAGACGATAACAGGGGTGGCAATTTTTTTTTTTTTGTAGTGTTAGCACTTTTGTATGGACAAATACGCTAAAAAAACTTCATATAAGTTCACACTTCTAGGGAATCTGGGTCATTTGTGCGAAGGATACTTGTGGGATGAAAATATATTGCGCATGGATACTTGCGCGAAAGACACTCACGCGACTGGACACTTGCGCGACTCAATGGCTTCATGGGTGTCGTTTTCGTGGTTTTAGCGGGTCGCTGGCAATGAAAATGAAAATCCGAGATGGCGCCGAGGAAAATTTCCTGTTTTTCGTTCATTGGTGTCGTTTTCGTGGTTTTCGGGGTCGCTGATCAAATTGACGCCGAGGAAAACTTCCGGTTTTTCTTTCAGGGGTGTCGTTTTTGAGGACTTCAGGGTCGCCGATAACGAAAATGATTACCTCATTTTCTTAGTGCAAAAAATAAAATTTAAAATATGCATTGTCTGAATATCGGAGGATATTCAGACAATGCGTATTTTAAATTTTATTTAGGCTAGGCTATGTCTGGCATTGATGTAAGTGAGAACTGCGAAGCCGCGGGCAACAACTATTATCTATAACATTTAAATGACTATTTTCGACATTATTTTGGGGGGTTAACGCATACGTGGGCAATAGGGGATCGGACTGGGTAAAGAAAACGACATTCTATTTTGTCCGTCAGACAGGTAATACAAAAATATTAGACACGTATTTTTTGTTTTATCAAAATATCAAAAAATTACTTAAGTTGGAGAGTGGGGGCTTACTACGTCACAAGTAGGTATAAAACTTACCTACATGTGACGTCATGCGCCATTTCAACTCAATATATCTCCGTAATTTTATGACCACGAGAAAAAAGAAAAAATACGTGTCCAAGACTTTTCAATAAACTACCCGACGGACAAAGAAAAAAAATTGGATTATTCCACGCGGGCGAAGCCGCGGGCAGATGCTAGTATAATCTATAAATGTGTATGGATTGTGTGTGTATGGAACAAGAGCTGGAAGATGATGATGGTTTTCAAAAGATTAATTCGTTTATGCGCTATCTGATAAGTACCATGTCAATGCTCCGAGTGGCGTAGACTTGTCACAATTATAATTTTTTGGTCGAGACGAGCAAAATTTCCAAAAAAAAAAAATGCTCGATTCCTCCGAAAAAAACCCAGATTCGACGCCTATATATCGGGTCAAATTTGTCTACACACAATTACCAATCACCCTTTATATAATTAGCTTAAATTACTTATACATATTATTTATTACCATTTAGAGGTTATTTACATGGGACTGAAAAATAAATGAGCCACTATACAGCGCTTCATTACCTTTTAAGGGATACAAGCTTAATTTTCTGATATTTATCTGACTCTGTTTTCATCATCTTCCAGGCCGCGTCACCTCATCCCGGCTTCAGTTCAACCTTCGAAGCCTACCACGACAACATAGCTTGCCCACAGTTCAGCAACAACAACGCTATGGGCAGCATACAATGCTTGCAAGTCAACCTCTACGTACCAAACTCAGCAAGCTCGCACAATAGATTACCAGTAATGATCTTTCTACATGGAGGTTCATACATAAGAGGTCACAAGTCTGAGCCTGACTTGTCACCTAAGTTCTCCGCTAGACCTCTCTTGAGTACTACACTACCCAAAAAAAATATACCGTAGATCGCACCTGGGTGACTAGAGTCACCCAAGAATGATGTAACGATACGGCGTCTTATTATGTCTATTTCTTTCTATTTCACGGTGTTTAATATCCTTTTTCTCTTTTCTACTTGAACCATAGTGAGTTCCTTCATGCTAAAAATACGACAACAGTTCACCAATCATTCATTTTGATTTAAAAAAATAATGTCAAAGTCAGTCTGTGGTTCACGTGCGACACGCGAAAGTTGTTCCGCGGATTAAATGCATTTTTTCGGTTGTGAATGAGTGTTTTGAGTAAATAACTGCTTTAATTAGTTAATTAGAATATACTTTATGTGTGAGCAACCAGTTTTTGACCTGAGGCTAAGGATATTTCTATTTTTATATGGTTTTCAATGCACTCGTAACGGTTCTAGAATTTGGCGGAATTCTATCGTAATTTATTAAATAGTGCGACCGATTCTGTGTAAAAACTAATAATAATATTGCATTGTATATTTATTCGATAATAGTTTTCAAGCAAAACATATACCAAAGCTACAAAATTTGTGATAAGATAATAATTTTTGTTCAACTGAGTCGGCAAAACAGCGAAACGTAAACAAACAAGATGGCGGCCACCAATAAAGGCTGGAACACAGTGCACATTTTGACTCGATTCAGTGCCGGTGTGGTGTGTGGTGTCTTGTGTGTGGTGTATAGTGTGTGGTGTGTCAGTGCCGCGCCCTTTGGTGGCGGGAACCCCAGAAGTGCCGCCCAGTCTGCAGTCAGGTGAGTAAATTATAATAATTACCTACATACATTCGAAAAACATTACCCTCTTTTTTTTGCAGTCGGGTAATAAAAATCATCACATTGTTTTTCATCTTTCCATTGAAACAGGGATTGGGACCTGTGGCCTCATTACATTTTTTTTATTTTTATCACATATAAAAACAATAGCTTTTAACCTGGATGTGGATGTGTATTCACTGTTACCCCGCCTTTATGACATCACGTGGTTTCTTTTTTTTTTGTCCATTCTCCCGTTTTGTGATATTTCTTTACTTGTGTTTTTTTTCGATGGCTATTGAATAAGATGTGTTATACCTCATTGGAAAGAGCATTTCTTGTAGAAAATGGTTAGATATAATGTACTTTCTTAACTCAAACTTCACTGATCAAAAAAATACAAGAATTGTTATGTGCGTTTTTACGTAAGCGGGAGTTCCTTCAATCAATCCCATATATTTCTGTAGTAGATTAACCTATCAACTTCATATTTACACATAAGTTCCTCTATGAATGTAGCTTTTAGATAATATCAATGTTTTAAGTTTACGTTAAACGGTTTAGTCGTAATATTTTTTTTAATTTGGTTGAAAAATTATTCGCCGTCGGCAAATATTTAATGCCAGTCTTATGCATGTAAATAAATATTTTTATAGCATGAAGTATGTATATAATTTTTTTGCGTACGTAGATAGAACCCTTCTACCAATAAAAGTCAGAATATATATATGTCATCGATTTACTTTTTAAAATAAACCTCTTTAAAATTCACATAACGTGTTTTTTTTTTTTTTTCTACTTACGTCAATATTTACCGCTAAATATAAACAAACAAAAACGAAACGATAACAAACACTTGACGCAACTCGAAAGAGCCATTCATTAGCTTGAATAAAAACAACACTTGAGACGACTCACGTTACAAACGAGGCGACAAAAAAACATTTCGTGCGCCGGCCATCTGGCGCGCGGCGGGGTGACGTCATCCGTCGTACCGGTGAGCCGTCGAATCTTTTATAACCGCGGGGGGGGGTACATATCAAGCGGTTAGTCAGACACAATGTCATAATAGTGACTTTTAACTATAGAGTTGGTCCATACGGCTTTTTGTGTGTTAGCGAAGCAGGTTATAACAATCAAGGTTTAAAAGACCAAGTGCTTGCTATAGAATGGATTAAAGAAAACATTGCAGCCTTTGGTGGGGACGTGGATAGAGTCACAGCTTTCGGGCAGTCAGCTGGGTCAATATCTTTAGATATACAATTGCTAGCGAAAGAAGGTTTGGTTAAACGGGCGATTTTACAAAGTGGATCGGCGTTAACCACTTGGGTTATAGCTGAACAGAATGATAGTATACCTTTGAATATAGCTGCAAGACTTGGCTATGATGGACGAGATTTGAAAGGAGCAATGAATTTTTTATCTAACGAAGATCCTTTACATGTTATTAAAACAGCCAATGAAATCATGTTTTTCGGCCATGGACACCCCTATACTCGCCCGTGTGTAGAAAATTTTGAAGACGATACATTTTTAAAAGATTATCCTACGAACTTACAACCGAAAGTCAAAGGAATGGACATAATGATTGGACACACGAATAAAGAAGCCAAGTTCATGTATGCAGATGATTCCAACAAAGACTTTTATACAAATTACAAGTTTGAAGAAGAACTAGCATTTGTTTTTGAAGATGTTCCCGATGTCAGTACTGTCAGACATTTCTATATCGGAGATAAGAAGTTAAGTGAAGAATTGCAGAGTGTTATCCTCGATTACGGATCGGATCTTGCATTTAACTATCCAGCAGATAGATCAGTAGATAGATACGTAAACGCTGGCGCTAATAGAGTGTTTCGGTACATGTTTGCGTATGAAGGAGGTCGGAATAGAGCTAAGCTATCGAGGAACTTCACATCAAACGGCGCGTCGCACGGAGACGATACTGCTTACCTCTTTGATATGTCTATGTTTAGAGATACACCCCCGAGTGAAGATGATCAGAGGATCATTGATGCTTTGACTACAATGTGGACTAACTTCGCAAAATACGGGTAAGTGCCATTGTTTATAAGATATAATAATGTTACGTCTACGTTCCCAAATGTGTTAACAGAAGGTTAAGCCCCGTGTTTAGCGTAATAGTCACGCTACAGATGACTAAACCAAGGAGACAGTCTCACGTCAAAGTAATCATTATCTGCCTGACTTCTGCCAAATATGTTAGGGTCGGTTTCTAGTCTAACATTACCAGTGCTTTACATGGAGCGAAAGCTTATCTAACGTCTACAACCCAGTGGATGTTCTGTCAATCGGTTCAGACAGGTTGTGGATCAGCTGCGGACTTCACTTTAGCGCATTAGTAGAGTCCGATATCCGGAACTGCGTCTGCTAACTATGCCGTACTAGTTGAACGATACTTTACTGGGTGACAAGATATCAATGAACAGCACTCCCAGACATTAAGGACTTATAATATTAAATGTTTTTCAGAGATCCAACGCCTACAGTATCAGATGTAACTCCTGTCATATGGCAACCAGCTGATCGGACCCGGCGGCCATATTTAAACATAGACAAACAAATTACACTAGAGAGCAGAGTGTTCCACGACCGAATGGCATTTTGGGACATCTATTATAAGTTGTACGCTAATCAAATGAAAGGTTATAAATATAAAACAACAATTGGATCTGAATAAAAAAATGTATTTTTTAACTACGTATATAGTTTATTAATGTTTTACCCTACTGATTAAATAACATGACCCTCGACGGGGTAAGTAGAGAGATACATAATAGTACACATTTGGCCAGTTAGTGCCATGTAGTATATGGCGAGTCTATTGCCATCAACCCGTAGCTGCTGGACGCCTGTAACTTCTTTGCGGTGGATCCACACAGCCTGGCGGCACTGCCAGCGGCTTGACCACAACTTCAAAAAGCCGGTAAGCGCCAGCCGCCGCCGGCATGCGCGGCTGTGAATAGATATTCTCAGTTGTCGTGTGAAAATTCGCCAGCAGAAAAATATAGCGACACATCGGGTGCCGCTCCCCAGCTAGTTGCAATTGGACAGCTTAACAAATTATTTCGAGTCCCGACCTTATGTTTCGATGCTGCTTTGTAAAATAATCTTATTACTTTTTAGTTTGTAATTAGTTATACTGATTTAGTTTAAATTATAAATCCAATTATTGATCATTAACACCGTATCCATCTTCCATACAGTGAGTGGCATGACGTCGCATAAACAGATTGTCATCATCATCATCGTCAGCCTATAATGTTTCTGCTGGGACACAGGCGTCCTCTCTATGAGAGGGAGTGGGCTGTAATCCACCACGCGGGCCCAGTACGGGTTGGTAGATGTCACATGTCTTCGAATTTTTAGTTCTAGGACATGCCGGTTTCCTCATGATGTTTTTCCTTCACCGTTTTTGAGGGCAGCGGTGATGACAATTACACAAAGTAATGCGCCTGCCTGGATTCGAACCCACGGCTTACTGCTCGTAAGTCGGGGCTGCCACCACTGGGCCACCGCTGCTTAATTGCAACAGATTGTTAAAAATTACTCTTCAGTTGTTTTTCAGCCGAGGGCTGTTTTTCATGTCAATGATAAGAAAATCTGTTTCTTCAGCACAACTACAACCATGCTAAAAATACATTCATAACACAAGAAACAGACAGCTGGCCTTGTCTAGACATCCTTTTTAATAAAACTACGCTGATACACACAACACATGTAGACTTTTACAACAGTGTCTCCGAATGATCACTTATAAAAGCTTTTTTTTTTATATGTTTTGTTAAGTTTCGTAAATCATTATTAATTAAATTTAATTATTGTGAATGTGAGGACCATGCAGGTCACATTTTTTTTTTCTCCCACCGCTGTCTGGCAGTTTGAGTACTTGGAGGGAATCGCCTACACATGAAATAAAAACCTACGAACTTCTTACAAATACCTACGGGTTGCGATCGTCTGGTTTTTACCCAAATGTCCTTTCTTTGGTATTGTTCGTCGTTTCGTTGAGCTCCTTGAGTTATAAGTCGAGCTACACGATAACTGACAAATGCTTGCACTGACTGGACAGGTCCACTCAAATCTGTGTGGTTCTTTCTTCAAAAGACCATCTCAGACACTAATCTGCATAGTCCTCATGTAAATTGAGCAATGTCTGGACTTTAAAAGAGTAACAAGTTAACAGAGAACCTCTGAGTTTGTTTCGGCTGTTTCTTCTCAGAGTAGTCAGGTACGAAACACCGGCCCCATCTAGTTTTAAACAAGAATGACGTGTAAAAGTGTTTGTAAAAACCTATTTGCAAAATAAACATCATTTATCATTTAAGTAATCCTTTTCCTTTTCTTTTTCTAACACTTATAAGGCTGTCACCACTGTGTATATAATAATGATTTTTCAAATTACTTACTGTCACAATTGTAAGATTTTTCACAGGGTTTTTTTTTAAATTACCTTGGGACTCAATTCAAGTTGACATAAATCACACTTGAGAGTATGTTTCAATTTCTTTACTGGATTTAAACAACGCTGATCACATTCGTCAGGCTCATTGAAACAACTGCCATGTTTGGACGTACGATTTCGAGTTGTCCGGAAAACTTTCAAGTTTCATGGTTCATTTTTCTTCTGCTCCGCTGTAGTTGTATCTTCTAGTTTTCTTGTGACGGGCGCACCTGTGATTATAAATCTGGTAAGCATAATTTTAAAAGGAGATTGACATGCACACGAATCGTAATATCAGAGGTTTGAATGATTCAAGCTTCAAGCTAGACTAAAATGGAGCGCAGAGCTGGAAAATAGCTGTAAAAATTGAATAACACTCTAACTAGTGACATAATGACAGTAGTGACATAGTGACAATACAGAACTGTGCAAACATCGATGCCGACACTCTGTCACTCTGACACCTCATAGATGTTCTAGGGCATTTTAGTGCGCACTCTCAAGAGTACATGTTTTTTGTGCAATCGTTAAATGTATCTGCTCAAACTGTTCACCTCACACGCGGTGTTGTCCACCGCATGCGTCCCGCGAGAGTGATTCATATTAATTATTTTACATACACTCTTAACTATTTGAGTTGTAGCTTGAGATGTATTGTATACTAGCTGTCCCCGGCATGCGTTGCAATGCACTTTTTACCTACCCTATCTACCAACCTACCTACCCTACATACCCTACCTACCTACCATACCCTACCCTACCCTACCTCCTACCTACCTATCTACCCTACCTTAGGTAGGTACCCCCCACCTTTCTCACCTTTTAAAAACCTTCCCTGTACTACGACAAACATTTTAAAACCAAAATTAGCTAAATCGGCCCAGCCGTTCTCGAGTTTTATCGAGACTAACGAACAGAATTGATTTTTATATTAAATAGACAGATAATTATAATGATTTATTAAATTACTTTTTTTATTAAACCTCCTCACTATGCATGCCGTGTCCAGAAGCACTGCTTTCTGAATCAAAACCGCCCGACATACCCAAATACTTGTAGGTCTCGGTTGAGGATTTATAGAATATGCAAACCAAGACCCTCGTCTCATCCCAAGTCAATCAAAGTTGGAATCGTGTGCTTATTTTCTCCACTGTTCTTTGCAAAAGTTAGAGGACGTTTGACCACAACTGGTCCCCTCTCTTGTCCATAAGATCGATCCGACAGTAATCCCTACATCCAGGTCCACGGAGAGTCCACCATCTACACCCAGGATGCACCACGAGGTCTTCTGGCACATACTGAATCCCTAAAAACGTAATTTTAAAAATATTACATTCTCATTATTTGGCAGCCCATCAAACTTTAGTGTTACTTCGTTTAGGGTCGAAAGCTGAAGCATGTTTACCAGTTTATCCCTAATGACTTTTATAACCGACCTTTTATAAGGGGTATTATGCCCTCCCTCTAACATAGCTGTCTTAAGCTCTCTGAGGGTTGCCAAATAACGCCGCCGTTCCCGTGAGCGTTCTACGTGCTATGATTAAAGTCTGCTGAGCCGTCCATTGGAAAATTTCGGCGTTGTCGTCGATATTTTGCGCCCATTTGCTCGACGAATACGTCTTGTCATCGCCGCTGAATTTCCCTATGCCGGTTATTCCGTCTGCGAGCCCGAAGCCCATTGCTGTTTGCTTGTCGTCTGAAGTAGTCATCGTCTTTCTTACTTCAGCCGTTTTCTCCTTTTCGAGCACGTGTTCACCGCGCCGGTACTTCGTCGTATTACGCCTTTTGCTGACTTTTATTGGCCTGATTATTGGTTGCATGATGATTGGTTCTTGAGTCAAACAGTTTCTGGTTTTATGCTTATTAGATTTATTACTTCTTTACGCCTTAATTTAGAGAACCCACGTCTTTTACAACTTTATGCAGTTCTCTCCATTTTATTTGTGTTCCTCCCACTCCCTCAGCGTTCACGTCATCTTGAGCATACATCACCTGTCTCACTCACTCTCATACCTCTGTCTCTTTCACACATCTCATGCATCCGTCACGTTCCATTCCTACATAAAAAACATTATTATAGTGTATTCACGGAGACGAGTTAGTAGAGCGCTATCTCACTCACACAATTTTTTAACTGCGATTGGTCAGTAATAAGCGCTAAGATGGTGTACACAGTACGAGTACTTTTTAGTCTACTCATACTTCCCGTACTGTGTAGACGTGCTCTTAGTTGTGACTGACTGTATGCTCAACTCATGAACTGGTTTGTGTATTGGATTTTATGATTTATTGCTTTCCTGAGGTCTTGGTCACCTCGAAGAGTGATATGCCTTGATAACTTGTTTATTATAATATAATATAATAAACTAAAACTAATAATTAACTCTCGATTTTATTGCTTTCCTTCACACCCATCAGATATTGAAATTATCTATAAAAAAAAATCTTACCAAATAAATGACTCTCAATTTATAGAATAGAATAGCATTTATTTGCAAATATGGGTAATACATAAGTAGGTAGAAGTAGGTATAAGATCAGAGTTCTGCCATATTTCAACATTCGGCATGCAAACATTTTCATTTTACAAAATTATTAAAATTAAAATATAATATACCAGTTAAAATAAAATATACAACAGATGAAGCCGCAGGTATAAACTAAGCGAACTTTTAAGAAGCGCAGTGTGACCGTGCATTTACATTTCTAAGGTATTGTTAACGCCCACCGACCCTAAAAAAGTTTTTTTTGTCTTTTCATTTGTATGATAATGTGCAAAAGAGAAGGCGCTATACTAACTCGTCTCCGTAAATACACTATAGATTTAGTAAATCGGTAGACCAACTAAGGTTATTGTTGCCAGACCTAAGCCCGTTAAGTAGGAAGGAAAATTTCAAATCAACCAATTCAATTCACAAATAAAAACAAAATCATAACGAATACTTTAGGCTGAATTTACGTACAATGTACCGAGTGTTAGTGTAGGAATTATTATTAGGTAAATCCGTCCGACGCGCGACGGGTGCGCTTGTTAGGTATCTAAGCAACATTAGCGCAACATAGCCTCAGTAGTGCGCCTCAGGATCCGGAGTAAAGATCCAAGATTGCCAATTTTAGGATTGTCCGTTCAGCAGGATAGCAGTAAAGCAAAACTAACATTTTATTAACCATCTGATAACTACCAAACTTACAGGTCAATGAACTTTTCTTTGGCGCACTTGTTTATCTGTCATTAGTAAGATTTCCGTATTCCAATGATGCTTAAAAATGAGTTAAGTATCAAGCGAAATTTATGACAATAATGTAGGTGATTTTCGAAATAAAATAGGCAAAATTATTGCTAGGTACCGGTCGCCGCGCGCCGTAGGTCATCGCACGGTCGCACGCGCCTGCATTTCGTAGCTATGACGTAATCACTCACACACAGAGCTCCATTATCGCTGTGTGCGTAGTTGGGTGATTCTGTTTCAAGTGTTTTGAATTGAGGGTTGTAATTTGAAATACTGTTAAATTTCAACAACAACAAAAAAGCAACGCTTATTAATTATAGACCGGTACCTTATGTGTTTTATGACAACCTCCTGAAATTTGACGAGGATGCAAAACAACACCTTGTATACTACCACTTATAACTTAGATCATGTGGTTTTTGACCACCCAGAGTGTTTTCGAATATAGTTAACTAAATAAACACGAAATAAAGAAAGAAATCATTTATTTGCTGATAATGTAGATATACATATATGTGAATTGGAATATTTATTAAGTGTCCCGATACATTTTACCTTACGACATGCAACATATTAGGTTTGAATTAAATAGTACTATAGATACAGCCATCGATCACATACACTTTTAAGGTTTTTCACCAGTGTGTGTTCGAACATGCCTTTTTAAAGTATATATCCATCTGAAAGTAAGCTGACACACATCACATTTGAAGGGTTTTTCACCAGTGTGTATTCGAATATGTTTGGTTAAACCATACTTAGTAGTAAAACTACGCTGACATACATTGCACTTGTAATCATCATCACACATTTCACCAGAGTGTATTTTTATGTGTTTTTTTAAAACATGATTCTGACTAAAACTACGCTGACACACATCACACTTAAAAGGTTTTTCACCAGTGTGTATTCGAATATGTTTTATCAAATTATACTTGTCATTAAAACTAAGCTGACATAAATAACACTGGTAAGGTTTTTCACCAGTGTGTATTCGAATATGTTTTGATAAATGATGTTTTCGTCTAAAACTACACTGACATACATCACAAGTGTAAGGTTTTTCGCCAGTGTGTATTCGAAAATGTTTTGATAAATTATGTTTTCGTCTAAAACTACACTGACAGACATCACAATTGAAAGGTTTTTCACCAGTGTGTATTCGAATATGATTGGTTAAACCTCCTTTATAACTAAAATTACGCTGACATACATCACATTCATAAAGTTTTTTACTAATTCGTGTTCGAGTATGCTGTTTCAGTGTCTTTACTTCATTTAAACTACGCTGATCACATTCGTCAGGCTCTTCGTAAGAACTGCCAGGTTTGGACGTACGATTTCGAGTTGTCCGGAAAACTTTCAAGTATGATTGTTCATTTTTCTTTAACTGCGCTGTAGTTGTATCTTCTAGTTTTGTTCTTCTTGTGACGGGCGCACCTGTGATTATAAATCTGGTAAGTAGAATGTTAAAAGAAGATTGGCATGTAGACGAATCGTAATCATGAATGTAATCGGTTTGAATGATTCACGCTAGACTAAAAAGGAGCGCAGAACTGGAAAATTGCTGTTGAATAATACTCTTTCTAACTAGTGACATAAAGTACAAAACTGCGCAAACATCGATGCCGACACTCTCGTCACACAGAAACGGTCCAGGGCGTTTTAGTGCGCACTCTCAAGAGTACAATTTTTCAGCGCGGGTAGCGGCGTACGAGCGATGGGCACTAGTCTAGCGTTGCCCGCGAGTTTTCATTGACGTAGTGTTGAACATTATTTTTTTTGCTTTTTAACGACCGACGATGTTTTAAAAAACCCGCCGACGCGTGGTAGAGGAAATTATTTCAATGTTTTTGTTAGGACACCGATATGGAACAGCAAAAATGTATACTATAAACATAGGAGGGTAATTAATTAGTTATGGAACGAATTTAAAATCGAACTGAATATTCTAAATCGCACTTGACAGCTTTAAGAATATAATCAAACGTTTCGTGGTACGAAAAAAGTCTGAAGCTGGCAAAAGAGCATCTAATGTATTGTCTGATATGTCTAAGTCTCCTAAACGTAACCTATAAGTACAAACAAGCATACACGACGATATTGATTTCTGATCCCCAAGATACAGACTAACGTCTAGTTTGGGGATCACCGCTCAAACAGCCATGTATGATATACTTGTTTAATAATAAAGATTAAAGATTGACATTGCACCTAAAGAGTATTAGTTATGCTATGATGTTTTTGTGATCTCTCAAAAGCGTTCGATTGCGTCGACCACAACACACTGATCTGTAAATTACATCACTACGGAATTCGTGGTCGAGCTGCTGATCTTATTCTTTCCTATTTATCAAGCAAGCAAATGTAAATGGGGCGACGTCCTCCGGGTCTATAGTAAAGATGGGCGTGCCTCAAGGTTCTTTTCTCGGGCCTTTCTATTTCTTGTCTATATTAATGATCTCCCTTATATGATGGCCAAATTATCGGATATAATTCTATTTGCTGATGACACTTCGCTAATTTTTAAAATTCATAGAAAAGATACGGATCTCATACATGTCAACGAAAGTCTAACTGATCTCTCGAAATGGTTCGCAGCTAACAATCTTTTACTGAATGCGAACAAAACAAAATGTCTCAAGTTCTCTTTACCAAATGTAACACAACGTGACCTAAATTTAAATCTTGACGGTTAAAAACTTGATGTTATCGCGGAAACTGTATTCTTAGGGATTACTATCGACTCAAAACTGCAGTGGGGGTAAAAATGTTATTGTGGGATATCCATAAGAGATAGACATATACCATCGCGGAGTTTTCTGTAGACCTTTTCAATGTGTACAATACTTAGTACATTATTTTGATAAATCTCGTAGGGTTCAGCCTGCGTTTGCAATGTAAGCGGAAAAAAATTCATTATTTACGACATCACATTAGAAACCTCAAAAATAACAGTATTTCTCCACTATTCAATGGATGTTATTATACATATAAACTTTCCTCTTTAAGCACTCTATCTATTAAAAAAACCGCATCAAAATCCGTTGCGTAGTTTTAAAGATTTAAGCATACATAGGGACATAGGGACAGAGAAAGCGACTTTGTTTTATACTATGTAGTGATACGCTTTTATAATAAGTTTCCAAAGTCAGTTACAGAACTGACCGATGGTGCATCAAACGTGTCCTTATTAAAAAGCATATTACACAAAACCTCTAAAAAAACAAAAATAAAATTAATCCAAGCGTCGTAGCGTCGGGGGTCCGCTTTGTTTGTATATATATTTTTATGTACTAAGCGGTCTACTTAGCGGTCCCCCGACGCTACGACGCTTGGATTAATTTTATTTTTGGTTTTTTAGAGGTTTTGTCCGTCGCGGGTTTTTTAAATTTTTAATTTAATTTTTATTTCATGCTTTTTAAACTTAAATTATTTTTTCTAAGCCTTGACTGTCCCACTCCTGGGCATTGGTCTACTCCCATTCCTACCACTTTTCTTGGTGTTGCGCCTCTTCTCGCTTATTAACGAAAACAAGGAACGATATGAATTTGAAAAAAAAACTTGAGCTTATAGGGGGGAGGGGGGGGTATGCAGCCTACCCCCCTGGCGATGCCCATGGTGAGAAATGACAAGAATTCAAATTTCCAATCAACTAGACCCGTAGAAGTTGTTTAAATCCCTTCATCAACTAGAAAAGAGGTGATGACCTTCAAACGGCTGAGCAGATTTTCTCGAAACATAGCTAAGAATACTCTCGATTAAAATACCTTTCAAATGACACCAATTTTACCAAAATCGCTTCATCCGTTTGGGAGCTACGATGCCACAGACGGACACACAGATACACACGTCAAACTTATAACACCCCTCTTTTATGGTCGGGGGTTAAAAATTAAGGACTACGTTGAAGATAAAGAAGTTTGGCTGTAGTTCCTTCTGCTCATGCGGCTTCTCTGGTAGCTCATAAACGACACAAATGTGTGGATGTCTCTAACTATTCCCAATATTATTTTTTCCATTCTTTTTATGCATTTTTTTTTTACTATAGTTTTCCAATAATTGCACCATTCGTTCATTGCTCAGAATAGTTACAGCACTGATGATAACATCTGTGTCTATTGTGTAATTTTACTTTTGTATAGATTCTTTTTATTTACCTATTTTTTGTGAATGTGTGGACAGTATAGGCTTTGTAATTTTTTTTTTTTTTTTTTTTTTATTACTACCTTCTGTAGTAAGCAATGGACTTATTGTCGGGCCTACGCTGTCCTCCCATACTTAAGTACTAAAGCTGTTACTTCAAATATTGTAAAACCAAATGATTTAAAAGAGTAACCATGGAGTTTCTTGCCGGTTCGGTAGGCCAATGTAAATTTTTTTTTTTTTGATTGATTGATTGATTATGCTATACTCGTTCATTGCTTATGTTCGACGAAGGTGATTTTTCCAGGGAACAATATGAAGTGATTTTTTAGTTATTTTTTCTGTATTATCAATAATAATATAATTTTCCTGTCTTCAAACAACAGATCAATAAAAGTAGAAAAACAATTCTGTCCATCCAAGACTGTTAAATCTACCTACGTGCGTAGGTGGGAGGTTAATTCCCAGCTAGCAAACTACCCTCACCAACAAAAACTTGTAAGAGCTGAGGTTTCATATAAGGTTTATATGTTCGCTGATTAAGCAAGAAACACTTGGTAAGCTTACCAACAAAAGCATGTAAGAGCTATGGTCTCAAAAGGGGTTTATATGTGTTCTGGTTAAGTCAGGAAACCTATGAGAGAATTCATACTTTTTTTTAAACTGACATGGTCACTAACACTATTAATAACATTTACTACGGGATATTTACCATGTGTATTATTTGTTTCGAGTTCCCGATATTTCGGCGCTGTTACATAACCCCGGATTGAGTTACATAACCCTCAGGTCATCTCGACAGAACGCCACTATATACCCAGACTGGTAAGAGAAGCGATTGAAATAACTAAATATAAGAACTTCAACCGGGAGGATGGGTTTCAACTGTCGAGAGCCTGGAATCCAGTGGTTCAACTGTGTAAAAACCGAAAAAGGGTCGTAAAAAGTTCGCGAGTGGACACAGTGAGTTTCGTGTGTCGGGAACAGAATCGAGTTGTGAGTGACAGTGGTAGTGGTACGGAGCACAAAAAACGAACAAGGAAGAGGGTAGACCGATTTGTCTGCACATAAACACCCACTCGCAGTAACTTCAGTTTATCCGTGATCATGGCGTTTGCAACAGCGCCGAAATATCGGGAACTCGAAACAAATAATACACATGGTAAATATCCCGTAGTAAATGTTATTAATAGAATTCATACTTGTAACTTATAGACGTATATAAGAAAACGTATATAGTATATATAAAGAGCAGTGGCATTAAAAGCGCCTTTTACAAGTCTAATAGCCTTTGAATGCTTATAAATAAATTTTGCAAGTGCATAATACGATCTTAGAAGAAGTGACTATACTAAGTGTTTTTGTTTATAGTATGGCCGTGTAGACCATGGTTTTAGGTTTAATTTGACTTTTCGAGTGTGATATAAACCTTACAAAAGAGTATCAGACTTATATTGTTCTGTTAAAGCACTTATAAGTCATGGTCATAATGACGACATTTTATTACAATCTCTGACAAATTCAAATCCAGGTTTAAAAAAAAACTTTAGACGTCTGCGATGCTTTTTCAGCGAGATATCGGCGATAATGTGTTTGTCACCGTTTCGATGACGCGGCCATTGGGATTTAGTATTACAGTTCCTAAAATATAAACCAAGGATTTTTTCTGCTTTATTTTTACAATTTTTTTACAAACTTAATCTGTGGGTTACCTGAATTTCAGGTCAAATTTTTACAAACACATGGCATAGTTTTTTTTTAAAGAAAACGACTTGGCCGCGCGATCGAAAAGGACACAAAATGTTACAGAAGGCTTACGGTGAATCGCCCGTATCAAAAACACGTACTTATGAGTGGTACAAAGCGTTCAAAGGCGGTCGAGATAACGTCTTCAATTGAAGTTTACATTGCAAAGAAGGAAACAGTGAGTGAATCCTCATTCAAGTTTGAGAGAGATGGCCGCTGAACTTTGTGTCTCACGACTCGATCCGTACCATTTCAAATAATCAAAAAAAACTCAATTGTATAAGAGTCGCTGAGGACATGCTAGAACGAGTCAATTGCGACCCAACATTCCTGAAACGCATCTCAGATAATATTTAGGTCAAAGTCAAAGTCAACGCATTTATTTCAATAAGACCATTACAGGCACTTTTGAAAGTCAAAAAAACAAAATAAAACGCGAAGCTACAGTCCCAGTCACAAGGCATAATAACTTGTGAAAGTACTGTAGTTGCCCATTCCGCAGTGTAGATCTCTATGGAGAAGAATGGGCAAGAAACTCCATGGACACTCTTTTAAATCAAAATATGTTACAAAATCTTGGTTACATCATTCATATTAAGAATTACAAATATGTGAGAACAATGTAGAAATAGGGCAATTTAAGAGCGTCCAGAGTAAAAGATTAAATCAGTAATTAAAAATAAAGTAATTAAAATAAACCGTGTCAGCTAAGAGATGACCAGTCACAACTGACAGCGCCCGTTCATGAACATGACGCATGTATCAGCCATCATTCAACTCAACCATTTTGAAGGGAACTAAACGACCCGAAACACAGATATGCCCTTGCACTTGAGTGAGGTACCTGAGTAACAGGTTTATTATCATCGTTCTGGTAGAATCCAATAATTTTATACCTATAGTTTTTAAGGTCATAGAAAATTTTTCTAATTCATTTATTTTAATACATAATTTCAATTTCATTTAGGGTCCAGCTAAAATATTCTGTCATGATTATAAATAGCGGTAACGTTCAAGATTGAAAAGGAACGGTTTGTTTAACGTCACCCGCACTATGCTACACCGCAAATAGTGTAATTGTCACTGATTGCGGGGACGTCGGGAACAAAAACAGCGAGAGAATTATAGGATTATGGTTGATATTACAGTTACATTCGAGAATTGTGGCGACTGGTCATTTTGCTGGCCATGGATTCAGTATTATTATTGGTTTTTTGTTTTTAACTCCCGACCAAAAAAGGGGTGTTACTCGTATAAGTTTGAAGTGTGTATCTGTTTGTCTATCTGTGGCATCATAGCTCATGAACGGCTGAACCGATTTGGATAAAGTTGATTTCGTTTGAAAGGTGTGTAATCGACAGTGTTATTAGCTATATTTCAAGAAAATTTGCCGTTAGAAGATCATCACCTCTTTTCTAGTTGATGAATAGATTAACTCAACTTCCACAGTCTGGTTGATTCGAAATTTAAAATCCTGTCACTTGTCACCGTGGGCATCGCCAGAGGGGGGGCGGTGACCCCGTTCCTCTACCCCCCCCTAGTTTCATTTATTTTGAAGTTTTAATTTTCCCTGTTTTCCATAATTGGCGAGAAGAGGCGCAACACCGAAAAACATTGAAGGATGGGGGGCCTATGCCCAGGAGTGGGACAGTCAAGCCTTAAGTTCAAAAAACATAAAATAAAAATTAAATTAAAAAGAAAACCCCGACAGAAAAAACCTAAAAAAAAACATAAATAAATTGATCCAAGCGTCGTAGCCTCAGGGGACCGCTAAGTAGACCGCTTAGAACAAGCAGGTTATTGAAATTTTTAATTTAATTTTTATTGTTACAACTATGATGGACCTAGTTCTATATTCCATTCGCAAATAATCACATCATACATTTCTATGTATGATGTGGACCGCTAAGTAGACCGCTTAGTACAAGCACATAACAAAGCGGACCCCCGACGCTAAGATTGGATTATTTTATTTTTGGTTTTTTAGAGGTTTTTTGTGTCGGGGGTTTTTTAAATTTTTAATTCTAGTTTGTATTACAGTTTGACATTTTAATTTAAGCTTTTCCTAAGGACTTTTCTTTATACTCATTTAATTTTATCACAATAATACAACAGCCGTTATAGTATAAGCACGTGTTTAAGTATCGATCACTTATTACCAGTCCCCCGGTCAACCTATACAAGGTGTTGTTTTGCATCCTCGTCAAATTCAAGGAGGTAACTATGCCAATAATGATATTCTCGACCCGAATTAATAATAAAATGGGTGGGTCATTTTTATTTTTTATTATTTTAAATGGAAATCGGTAAGTGTGGACCACCCGTGTTTTAAACGCGATCCGTCTGATCCTCGCCCTATAACCGCGTTTTCACACATACAAACAATCTCAAACGTTTATTCGATAATTTGTTATTCCCCAAACCACGTTAAAGATTTTTTTCTGAAATACTGTTTACTGACAAACTTACAAAAAGCAGTGTTTTTTAATAATTAACTAGTTTTCGTGATTTATATTGATTATTTATGTCTTTTATAACACATCCTGAATTTTGACGAGGAAGCAAAACAACACCTTGTATACACACTGACATTATTTACTTTATCAAGTACTTATAGAATTTCTTTTTTTTTACACTTTTTTGATTTAGTTTACATTATTTACTTTTTCAATTACTGTATTTCACTTTTTTTTACACTATTTTAGATTTAGTTTACATAATTTACTTTTTCAATTACTGTATTTCAATTTTTTTTACACTTTTTTAGATTTAGTTTACATTGTTTACTTTTTAATTACTGTATTTCACTTTTTTTTTCACTTTTTTACATTTAGTTGACATTATTTACTTTTTCTGTGTTACACAATAATTATTTCAATTTATTACTGTGAATATAAGGACTGTTTGGGTGATATTTTTTCGATTCGATTTAGTTAGTTTGTCTGGCAGTTAGCGTACTTTATGTGGCCTACCCAAATGTCATTTCTTTGGTATTATTCGTTGTGTCGTTGAGCTCCTTGGTTTATGAGTCGAGTTACACGATCACTGAAAAATGCTTGCACTGACTGGGCAGGTGCTCTCAAATCTATTTGGTTCTTTCTCCAAAAGTCAATCTCAGACAGTAATGTGCATGGTCCTCAGAACAATATCTGTACTTTAAAACAAACAATGACCTCTGAGTTGGTTTCCATTGGCCTGTTTGCTTACCTATTGCTTAACTAATACTTACTATTGGTCGCCACAGCTCTTTGTTTCATCTTAGATGCATCTATTGGTTCTTCCACTTCAGTTTTAAACAATAGTAAAGGTACATCCCCTTCCGAATCAGATTCAGAATGTAGTGGGTGCATATCTTTTACATCTAGATAGTTATTGTCGACTTCTTCTGGTTCTAGATCTGTAAGTAAGCAATAAATGATTTTATTAAAATTTTATTTTACTACATTACATGGTTTTCTGTACCTTATTCCTTCATTGAAGTCCTAAAAATAATATAATAAGACTAGACACTACTTGGGGGCAATATTTCAATAATAACAACATTGATTTTTCAGATGATAAAACGAAGTTAAATATTATCCTTAGACATTGGAATATAACCACTATCAAAATGCCAAAATATATGCACTAAAAACGCAGAATATGTAAAGTCAAAATGCTTTGAGTGGATGCATATAATGTTCTTAGGAATGATTACAGAGAGATTATAAGGTTCAATGTTCTGTTGTTATATTTTATTTACTCACGGTAACTACTACAATGGAAGTATTTTATAAAGAATAAGACATGCTGCGCCCACACCAAATGAATTGGAATAAGAGCAGGTGACTGATGATTAACCTACTACAATTGAAGAACAGGGTAAGTATAGAGTGACTGGTAATTGAAGTACAGGATAACTATAGGGTGACTGGTAATTGAAGAACAGGGTAAGTATAGAGTGACTGGCAATTGATGTACAGGATAAGTATAGGGTGACTGGTAATTGAAGAAGAGGGTAAGTATAGGATGACTGGTAATTGAAGAACAGGGTAAGTATAGGATGATTGGTAATTGAAGAAGAGGGTAAGTATATTTCGGCGCGAGTATGGCCGGACTGGATTATCGGTGACCATGTCGTGTTGAGAATGGTCATTTGCCATTATTTTTAAAGAAAATCAATATTAAATCAAAACATTTTAATACGAATTTAAAAATGATAACAAAATAATGAATTAAAACAATAATTAAATTTAAACTGATGATAATATGATTCAGGCGTGAACCGTGTCACAATTAGAGTTGTGGACGGGTCGCTCGCTAGAATTTGAATGCCCCGCATCGCTCGGCGCTCCGTATTATAAAGGCCGACCCCTTCCACAACTCGCCTGATTCACTGAGTGGTGCGATGATGTCACAGAGCGTTCCGTTTCGTTTTAAGTCGTAATAATTTGCTCACGCCGACACGGCCATTCTGCTAAAAGGTCGTCACTGACCTCATAACTCTGCAATAAGAGAAAAGATACCACAGTATCAAAACATCACACAACTATCACAATGAACGGGTCATCTTTGCGCACAACCAAACATATTATCAAGAGAAAGGAGGCCCCTGGCCTCAACGAAATCTCAATAATAACATGAAATGGTTACAACTCAAACACATTACTAAGAGCAAGGAGGCCCCTGTCCTCAACGAACTCTTAATAACAGCGTCAAAAATTCGGAGGCCCCTGTCCTCAACAAATTTTATCAGTCTCAGTTTGGAGTCCCCTGTCCTCAACAAACTGGTGTTATTAACATCAACCAAACATATTATTAAGAGAAAGGAGGCCTCCGGCCTCAACGAAATCTCAATAATAACATGAAATGGCTATAACTCAAACACATTACTAAGAGCAAGGAGGCCCTCCGTCCTCAACGAACTCTTAATAACAGCATCAAAAATTCGGAGGCCCCTGTCCTCAACAAATTTTATCAGTCTCAGTTTGGAGGCCCCTGTCCTCAACAAACTGGTGTTATTAACATCAACCAAACATATTATTAAGAGAAAGGAGGCCTCCGGCCTCAACGAAATCTCAATAATAACATGAAATGGCTACAACTAAAACACATTACTAAGAGCAAGGAGGCCCTCCGTCCTCAACGAACTCTTAATAACAGCATCAAAAATTCGGAGGCACCTGCCCTCAACAAATTTTATCAGTCTCAGTTTGGAGGCCCCTGTCCTCAACAAACCGGTGTTATTAACATCAACCAAACATATTATTAAGAGAAAGGAGGCCTCCGGCCTCAACGAAATCTCAATAATAACATGAAATGGCTATAACTCAAACACATTACTAAGAGCAAGGAGGCCCTCCGTCCTCAACGAACTCTTAATAACAGCATCAAAAATTCGGAGGCCCCTGTCCTCAACAAATTATATCAGTCTCATGGTTTGGAGGCCCCTGTCCTCAACAAACCATATCAAATAAAATGTTTGGAGGCCCATGTCCTCAACAAACTTAAATAAGTCATTACAGAACACGGGTACAACAATGCAAATAGTGTAAATGTAACTTAACTTGAGTTCACCTTCCAATGTTATAGACTCATCTTTCGCCGACACGGTACCCTGGTCGATTCTCCAATTTTTGGTGCTAACCGTAGCTGGTCATGTGCCACTTAGTTTGGTCTTCCTCTGAATAGTGTTATATAGGTAATAGTAGTTAGTTTTCCTCTTCATTAGTGAAATCGGTTTCCAAATTGCTTAAAGCGTCCTCAGTAGCTTGAACCGTTGAAGGCGAGCTTCTTACTACTTAAGCATTTTGTTAAGTAACCAGAATATTCAAGCCAGTGCCTTTTATGATTTTAGTTCAAATCATTAGATCATATGGTGTTTCTTGATCATCGACAATGTGAAACGTAATGACAGCGAAAACATTCTTTATCCAATGCCATTGGGGTAAGTATTTCGTCATGTTCCAGTGCTACATTGACATTTTCAGCTTCGTTTGTCATCTTCCTAAAACATTTCTCTTCAATGTGTCCAGTTTTGTTGCAATAATTCCATTTGAGTTTTGGGCGTTCCGTTCGAATCCCAGACTCCTCTCTGGTGTTTTCGCTCAGTAATGGCTTTGGGTCGTTCAGTTTGCCATTTGCTTTGTTGCAATTTGCTTGAACTGTCTTGCCACACTTGAAGCATACTATCGGTTCTTCTTGATCGTTCCTAAGCCTGGGCCGTTTGGCAGGCGGTTTGCCTTGGCGTGGTTCTTGTGGCCTGATTGTGGCTGCAACAGAAATTAATTCGGGGACAGTTGTGCACTTACTGGACAGCAATTTTGAGCAAAGATACTCATTATCCATGCAGCCAATAACGGCTTCAACAGGCGCTACGCATTGTGGATGGTGCAGGGAATACGACCTTTCAGTCAATCCCACTAAAACTGAATTAGTCATGTTTACCCATAAACGAACTTTAGGGCCTTATCGCCTACCTAAATTATTCGATACAGAACTTCAGTCAGCTACTGTAGTCAAACACTTGGGAGTCATCCTAAACAGTAAGTAAAACTGGAGCAGTCACTTACACAACAAAATTAACAGGGCATGCATCACCCTCTGGCAGTACAGGAGGATGATAGGTAAGAAGTGGGGCCTATCCCGCAAAATGATACTTTGTCTATACTGTGTGTTGATCCGTCCCATGATCTCGTACGGGGCAGTGGTCTGGTGGCCACGCATCACACTCGTCTCAGCATCGTACAAACTTCAACGCATGCAGAGACTTGCCTGCATGGCAATTATAGGCTGCATGAGGACCACTCAGACAGCTGCTCTTGAAGCCATGTTGGAGCTTCCGCCGCTCTATCTGTTCATACAACAAGAAGCAACAATGGCGGCCGCACGCCTCAGAACACTTTCAACTCTGTTGTAAAAAGACACGCAATACACCGCGGTACTGGAAGGATTCTACAACGAGTTCCCCCTGGTGAGAGCCATAAACGATCTAGTACCAGAGTCGAGCTACACGATAACTGACAAATGCTTGCACTGACTGGACAGGTCCACTCAAATCTGTGTGGTTCTTTCTTCAAAAGACCATTTCAGATACTAATCTGCATAGTCCTCATGTAAATTGAGGAATGTCTGGACTTTAAAAGAAGTAGCAAGTTAACAGAGAACCTCTGAGTTTGTTTCGGCTGTTTCTTCTCAGAGTAGTCAGGTACAAAACACCGGCCCCAAATAGTTAAAAAAAAAAATGACGTGTAAAAGTGTTTGTAAAAACCTATTTGCAAAATAATCATCATTTATGATTTACCCAAACAATTTATATTCGACAAAAGTACAAGATCCAGCTCCATGAGGACCACCGCTGTGAGGGGTTAAATCCAGCTGAGCTGCGGATCTCAAAATACATATAGCCGTAACACTGTGGGTCCATAACACGGTATTTCAGGCAGAATGCACGGGTATTTCCCTAGCCGCATCAGCCATCCTAGCAAAAAAAGGTTGAGGACTACTATTCGCATACTTTTAGACAGCAGGGCTGAACTGTTAGCACTAGACAACCACACGGTCGACTCCGGGTTAATATAAGAGTGTCACCAGCGCCTAAACCAGGTCGGTAATCACAACAACATAGCCATACAATGGATTAAAGGTCACAGCGATTCCCGGGGCAACGATGCAGCGGACGAACTCGCCAGAACGGGTTCGACCATGGCAGCAGTGGGTCCAGACTCCTGCCACTGTCCTTCGGGTATCTACGAACTCTGGTAAGGAAATGCACCAATGAACAACACCACAAACTGTGGCAACACCACGGTGAGTGTAGGCAGGCCAAGGAAGCACTTCCTACTATAGACGGCCGCTTTACCAAACGAGCTCTCCGGCTGACAAAGCTACAGCTCCGCATAGTCACAGCCGCCATTACTGGGCACAGCTCCTTTAATAAACACCTCCTTGTCCTAGGAGTCACAGATAGCCCACTGTGCAGAGCCTGCATGGAGAAAAACGAGACAGCAGCCCACGTGCTTCTACACTGCCTAGAGGTTGCAATTTAGAGGGCAAAGTACTTCAGTAACCCTCGGGGAACTAGGGTGGATCGAATAAAGTTCCCACCCGTACGCAAAATACGCGCTTTAGACGTGGAGTTGCGGAAACCAGCCTGCTATACAATACAATGCAATGGCTTCCACAGCGTCAGTATCTTTATTGCCGCTTATCACTCGTTTTCAGCTATGCCACCTTCGGTTATCGATTCTGCTAGATTAGACATCAAATTAGAAGTTGCTCACCTTAAGGACATCAGTGGAGTAACGTGCTTCAGGTTCGAACGTTTGTATCAATGCTTCTCGCATCTCCCTCCAGACAGGTGATTTTACAAGCCACGCATCACCAATAGTCTTGGCTCGTCCTTGCAATAAACTCGCTATCTTAATGCAAACTTCGTGGTCAGCCAACTCCCGGTGTGCTTTGGCTCGATCGACTTGCTCGCACCAGTCTCGAATTGGGACATCACCATCTGGATTGTAGGATGCTATATAGATGTCACGTAATCTTGGTCTTCGCGTCGGAGCTACAGTCTTATTTATCACCCGTGGCCAGCATCTGTTTTGTGCTAGAGCCATCCGTTTCTCCATCATTGAGGGTGGATGGGACCGAAGATATGTCCCGGTAGATCCCGCTTCTGATTTCGGCGCGAGTATGGCCGGACTGGATTATCGGTGACCATGTCGTGTTGAGAATGGTCATTTGCCATTATTTTTAAAGAAAATCAATATTAAATCAAAACATTTTAATACGAATTTAAAAATGATAACAAAATAATGAATTAAAACAATAATTAAATTTAAACTGATGATAATATGATTCAGGCGTGAACCGTGTCACAATTAGAGTTGTGGACGGGTCGCTCGCTAGAATTTGAATGCCCCGCATCGCTCGGCGCTCCGTATTATAAAGGCCGACCCCTTCCACAACTCGCCTGATTCACTGAGTGGTGCGATGATGTCACAGAGCGTTCCGTTTCGTTTTAAGTCGTAATAATTTGCTCACGCCGACATATAGGATGACTGGTAATTGAAGAACAGGGTAAGTATAGGATGATTGGTAATTGAAGTACAAGGTAAGTATAGGGTGACTGGTAATTAGTGACTGATACTTAAACACGTGATTGTACACATTATAGCAAACAACTTTCCCTAAGAAACATTGTTTTTATACTGATTCACTTTTTTTCTTATTGTTTTATCTTGCGATCAGACTTTTAGACTATGAGCAGATGAGATGGTTTGGATGGCGTGTTGGGCGCTACTCTCAGTAGAGTCTGCCCTAACTTTTTGAAGTCATTCCTCGTACTGAATGTTTTGATCAAAGATGTCCTGTCGCTTTTTAATCGACGGATGCTTTCTGGGATGGTAACCTGCCCCGCAAACTTATTTGGATGCTTTAGGAGTCGGGATTTGTAGTTTTCATGTGTACTTATCTCCTCGTTGACCAAGGGAATATTGAGGATTTCATGGATCTCTGTTGTCTTAATAAACCATGGTGCGTTGGATATTTGTTTGAGTATGTAATTTTGTGCTCTCTGCAATTTCATTATGTTGGAGGCACTGGCTGATCCCCTAAGTTGGATGCCATATGTCCAGATTGGCTTTAGTATAGTCTTGTAGATGAATACTCATTCACTTTTATCACAATAACACAACAGCCATATGAAAAGGTTATGGGCACACAAAAAAATATACTTCGACCCATTTGCTGGGTGCTTAAAACAGAAAGTGTTAAAACATACCATCACTTTGACTGTCCTTGATTTCATCTAGTCCCTCGCACACCTCTGGTACTTCTTCTTTGATATCAATGCTTTCTGTAAAACAAAATTTCCAGTTAAGCATAACTTTTTTTAATTAATAAATGATATCTTGATTTAATTAAAGATTTTTTTTTTATCTATGATCAAATTATTATTTGGCCGACCCTGGAGAATAAAATGATAACTGCACTTTTCAGGAAAAATAAATAACATGTTTTTGTTGATTGCTCCATAAATACATTTATCATTATCTAGTAAAACATTTCTCACGAGAACATAATTTTATGACCGTTTGTCATACTAACCCTTTATTCTCGTTATTTAAGGCTGGTGTTAAATCTTTGAATACTATTGTAAAATTTCGTAACTTCGTAAATAACAGTGTAAAAATTACCAAAAGAAATTGAGCCTGAGGAAATCATGTATTACCACCCACAGATCCCAAAAATGACATAACACTAAGATACTGGCGGCTATCATTTTATTCTCCAGGGACGGCGATTTGTTCTTAAAACTTACCATCACTTAAATTTCCCTGAATATCATCTACACCTTCACAAACTTCTGGTGATTCCTCTTTGATAGCAATATTGCTTTGTGTTTGACCTTTTTCAACTATACTTATGTGTACTATGGGAGTTGTGATAAACCCACTGCAATAATCTGGCTTTATTAAAGAATTAGGCTGCAAAGATAAGGTAATTAAGGTAATTCATGGAATGATTGGATGGAGAGATCTGCACATAGAAAAGAGTGGAAGGTTATAGGGCCTTTGTAAAATATTATTTAAAAAGCTAGAGGCGTATGGAATACGGGGAAAGGCTAGAGATCTCATAGAATCATATTAAAGTAACAGAGAACAACAAACTGAAATATACAACTAGCATTTCACATGTCACAAAAGTCGAAAAAAAACATTTGTCAACACCAATAAAAGGCTGCAAAGGTGTACCACAAGGGAGTATTTTAGGACCTCTGCTCTTTATTATTAACGACCTCCCCATATCCATCAAATCCTCCATGGTTCTGTATGCTGACGATAGCACTGCGATAGTGGTTTCTGAAGACCTCCAATACTTTCAATATACATTATGAACAATTACAAATAGAAAAAAATAATTCGACAAAATTCCTTGGACTACACATAGACTCAGACATGAGATGGAGTACACATATTGAACAAGTATGTAATAAACTAAGTCGGTATTCATATGCCCTATACATGCTTCGTAAAGTAGGAAATCAAAGTGCACTTCTACCTGCCTACCACGCTTACGTTGGTTCGAGTCTAAGGTATAGTATAATCACAGTGCAGCGCAATGCGCGGTCGAGTACGGACGTGTTTGCGCTGCCCGATACGAATATTATATTCGCGTGTCGCGCGGCTTTAGCCGTTGCCCGATTAACGTCGCTATGAGTTCACAACCGCTCATAGCCAACGAGGTCTTGGCATTTATCAACCATGCCATTGACTACATGGACGAAGTCAGCATCTTGCAGATCTGCAAGTCCAGTTTCAAGGAGGAGGAGATCAGCAGTGCCCAGCTGCTGCTGTTCCAGTCGCTCGGCAAAGTCGAGCAGATGCAGTCCCGCCGGAGGGATGGTGGCCCGCCAAAGGGATGGTGGCCCGAAGTGTGTTCAAGACATCGTCACGTTGTTGAAGAGCACCGACCCGGACGACGTGCCCGCTTTTGTGGCGAGGGAACTACATAAGTTGCCCCCAGTCACGTTTGACCACGTCGACGTCACCAGGTTGCTGAAGGACATTACAAATCTCAAGGCAAGCCTGGCTGAGGTACAGTCCACTTTGCAGGTGTCGAATAACACCATTGGTGAACTACGTGCCGAAGTAGAGTTGTTGCGCAACTCTGTTAAGGTAAATAGGTCGCCTGATGCCTACAACGTGAGCACATGTTGCGGAGCGAGAAACGCTAGCATCGGCAGTTTTGAGTCGGCGAGCTCCACTGCGTCACCCGCCGCTGATATTGCACGCGTTGCAACTTGCGCCGCCGCGGACTCGAGGCCGGTCGAGGTAGCGACTCGTGTAGGTACGTCGACCCCTAAACGTGCCTACGCTGCTATTGTCGCCACGCACAAACCTATGTCACAGAGCAAGAAGGGGGATGAGAAGAAATGCTGTGAACCTGGCAACAGGAGTTCGAAACAGCAAAGACCAGCTTCAGGAACATGTGACCAGGATGGCTTCGTGAAGGTGGAGAGGAAGAAGAGGAAGAAGCCTTCCAGTCGGAACCGGTGCGGGACCGCGTCGGCAGGACCCAATATGATGCTGCGTCCGGCAATACCCACGACGCAGCTCTATGTCTCTCGGCTACATCACACCACGAAGGTTGAGGACATCATGGAGTATGTTCGAGTGAAGACCAGCACGACACACAACACACAACACGAATTTCAAGTCATTCGTGGTGAGAGTTCCAACTCATCATATCGAGACCTTCCTCAAGGAGGAGTTTTGGCCGAAGGGTGTCATATATCGGCGATTCCGCGGAAGGCTACGCGACACCACGCAGCGCAACACGACGCCGTCACTTCGTGTACAATAGTTTTATAATACTTTCCTGGTTTTTATAAATATGTATGATAGTTTGTAAGGTATTTATGCTATGGGTCTTTGTTATCCGAATTAAATGATTTGATTGATAATGTTCTGGGGGAATGCCACTGATAGAGAAACTATCTTCAAAGCCCAAAAGAAATGTATCCGGGCAATATGCGCTTTAAAACCAACAGATACATGTAAACCACATTTTATAAATCTAAAAATATTGACATTCCCATCACTGTATATTTATGAACTAGCATTAGACATTAGAAATTATATTAACAAATATGAAACATTAAAAAGTACCAGGCTGGCTAGTATACTTCGTGCAATACGCCATAAAACGGTTATGTTTGACAAAAGTGCATTTTGTATGGGCCCTAGAATTTATAATAAATTGCCTAGTTACATAAAGGAGGCCGAGAATTTTATATCGTTTAAAAATAAATTAAAGACTTATTTAATTAATAAAGCCTATTATAATGTAAATGATTATTTTAATGAAACAATGTAATTTAGATGTACTAATTATTAAAATTTTAAATTATTATTATTAAACTATTATTATTAAAATATTTGACATTGCATGTAACACATATTTACACACCTGTTGTTAAGGTAGAATATGGCATTAAGAACTTTTGTTGTTTTGTAAAATCTCATGTATGTACCCATGTTCCAGCAAATAAATGATTTGATTTGATTTGCCAGGACCGGGACAACACAACGTAATTAAGAAAAAAAAAAAACTTAAGTAGGCCCAATGCACCCCACATACTCGGCCATGCAACCAACCGCACAGACCACTGCACAAGCTATTGTTGTATAGCTTGTGCCAACATGAAAGACGACAGTTATCAAACAGCCACATACAAGTACAAGTGTCAACTGGAACTGCAGCAGTATTATGTAAAGCATTTAACATGACATAATTGTAATTACCTGCAGCACGCGTAGCATGACCGCTGTAGAAACGGGCTAAGTGGACGGAAGAATCGACACTACGACAACAATCGACACGACTATCTGTCATTATGTCGATTCTTCTATAGACAAAACTCGTTTCTACAGTGGTCAGGCTACGCGTGCAGGTGACAAGAGCATACAAATCAACATTAAACTCTCCATAGTGTGGTTAGCATTAATTCAGACACAATGTCAGTTGAAGAAATACCTCACCTCATAATTCTCATTCATCATCTGAGCAAATAGCTGTTCGGCTTCCATACATTTTGTCATCAACCGGAAGCATTGCTTGAGTTTAGCGCAGCAGAAGAAACAAGCAAGACTCGGTCTTCTGTCTTCAGTTACAAACTGCAACAAAACTTGTCATACACTAATTTGTTTCTATGAACCACAAAGCATAAATTTTTTGTTTCCTATAAGCAACTGACATAAAAGCGTCGACGAAGCGGTAGGGGATCAAAATATTGCAAATGTTTTTAAAGATCTGTTTACTGTAGAACCATTGCCACGTGATGTTAATAATTTAAGTGGACCAGACGTCAGACCTGGTGAGAGGTACGGTCGAATTAAGCCATCAGATGTGCAAAATGTCATAAGAAAGATGAAGCGGGGAAAGTCACCAGGTCATGACGGTATTAGTATAGAACATTTGCGTTATGCAGGTGTACATCTGCCCAGAGTCCTGAGTCTATTGTTTAATTTTTGTATAGGACATTCCTTTATACCGGATGACATGATGAAAACAGTAGTGGTTCCAATAATAAAAAACAAAACCGGGGATCCATCTGACAAGCATAATTACCGCCCTATATCATTGGCCACAACTATGGCAAAGGTCCTTGATAGTCTCATGAACGCGCAGCTGAGCGAACACCTTCACATACATGACTTGCAGTTTGGCTTCAGACCCAACCTGTCAACGGAAATGGCAATTATGTGTCTGAAACAAACTGTAAGGTACTATACCGACAGGAAGACACCAATATATGCGTGTTTCCTTGATCTTTCAAGGGCCTTCGACCTGGTGTCGTATGATGTTCTTTGGCATAAACTGCTTGAAGAGACCACTGTGCCGCGGGAACTGGTATCTCTCCTCAAATATTGGTACAGCAATCAAAAGAATGCGGTCAGATGGGTCAACACACAGAGTCAGGAATATTACTTGAAGTGCGGGGTTAGGCAGGGCGGATTGACCTCCCCGAGTTTGTTTAACCTGTTTGTCAACCAGCTGATTGGCAGGCTCAGCGGATCCATGGTGGGATGCTCAATAGACGGAAAAATGATCAATAATATTAGTTATGCGGACGACATGGTTCTGCTGAGCCCGTCAGTGAGTGCGCTCAGGAGACTTCTGTCCATTTGTGAATCGTATGCCCTGTCACATGGACTCAAGTATAATGCGAGTAAGAGTGTTCTCATGCTATTCAAAGCAGGTAACAAGGCTCCCTCAAATGTGCCGCCAATTAAGATCGGTGGGTCGGTACTCGAGAGGGTGTCTAAAATGAAATATTTGGGTCACATGCTGACAGAGAGGCTACAGGACGATGAAGACCTAGAGAGGGAAAGGAGGGCGTTGGCAGTCCGCTGCAATATGCTGGCCCGCAGATTCGCACGATGTACCACAGATGTAAAACTGTTACTTTTCAGAGCCTTCTGTCAGTTTTTTTACACGTGCAGTCTGTGAATCAACTTTACGCGGAGGGCTTACAACGCCATGCGTGTTCAGTACAATGACGCGCTGAGGGCAGTGTTGAGGAAACCCCGGTACTGCAGTGCTTCCGCAATGTTTGCGGATGCGAACATCGCAGTTCTTTTCCTGATGATTGAGAAGAATTGACTTCTTCTCAATCATCAGGAAAAGAACTGCATCGATGATGAGCAGGGTACGTGGTAGCACCAACTCTGTCCTCAGTGCGTTAGCGTATAAGATAGACAGTCCTTTTATTGTATACTGGGCAAGTACATCTGCACAGAAATAGGAAATAGGTTTTAATTATTATTGTTTACTTGTTTTGTTTACTAACAAATTACTAACACCTTTTTTATTTTTCTTTCTATTTTTTGTGTGCTACTAACAACCCTACTAACGCTGTTCTTGTAAAAATGTATGGACGTATGTCTGAAATAAAGATAATTTATTAAATTATTTTATAAGTTATAAGCATGGATTACTACTCTTATTCAAGACAATTGGCGACTTAAATGTCTGTGATTCATATTTTCCCATAAGACGACCTGACCGAAAATTCATACGAATTCTCGTGTATGAGATGAGAGGTACTGAGAGCACATTATTATCGGAAACTCAATGGTTTTTAAAGTATCAACTTACTGGAATATCTGTCAGCTTCTCATATAGTTTTTGCAACTTCTTGTTGGCCACTACATACATACGAACATCCTCGGCTAAACATATCCTACACATTGGTAGTTTTTCCATCTTCAAACCCAAAATTCAGTATTAAATCTAATTCATTTAATTATATTAGAAAAAGTGCTGCAATGAAGTTGTGGCGCTAAGCTCCAAAGTAGGCGCTAGGCTAAAGGCTTAGGCTCCTATGCTCCGCTCGAAACGATTGACATTGACAGTTTGACAGTGAGACGCTTTTTTTGTGGAATCTAATGTCACAGCTACTAAGGCCTTTAACCCAAGTCTTTTTTTACGAGGAATTGCTTTTTGGTACACAGACAGTTTCACACTAATGCAATATTCATGTATTAAGATTATTTTCACAGTGTTTTAACAAATGTTTAAGAGAATTTAAGTCTTTTAATAAACTATTGCAAAAGTTGCGGTGGGCAAGGAGTAAATAGTACGCATAGATGAACAAGCTATAGAGATGGCATAGCTGGACTTCTGCTATAGTATTTATTTTTTAACCCCCGACCAATAAAGAGGGGTGTTATAAGTTTGACGTGTGTATCTGTGTGTCTGTGTATCTGTGTATCTGTGTATCTGTGTGTCTGTCTGTGGTATCGTAGCTCCTAAACGGATGAACCGATTTTGATAAAATTGGTTTCGTTTGAAAGGTGTTTTAATTGAGAGTGTTCTTAGCTATGTTTCGAGAAAATCTGCTCAGCCGTTTGAAGGTTATCATCTCTTTTCTAGTTGAAGGCAAATAAACAACTTCCACAGGTCTGGTCGATTCGAAATTTGAAATCTTGTTACTTAGCCATAGACATCGCCGGGGGGGGAATGCATCCCCCCCCCGCTCCCCCCTAAAAGCTCGGGTTTTTTTAACTAATAACTTTCGTTGTTTTCTTTAATTCGCGAGAAGAGGCGCAACACCGAGAACAAGACAGTCAAGGCTAAGATAAAATAATATAAGTATAAAAAGCATGAAATAAAAATTAAATTAAAAATTTAAAAACCCCCGACACAAAAATCCTCTAAAAAATCATAAATAAAATAATCCAAGCGTCGTAGCATCGGGGGACCGCTAAGTAGATCGCTTAGTACAAGCACAAAACAAAGCAGACCCCCGCCGCTACGACGGCGACGCTTGGATTATTTTATTTATGATTTTTTAGAGGTTTTTTGTGTCGGGGGTTTTTAAATTTTTTATTTTAGGTTTTTTAGAGGTTTTACGGGTCGGGGGTTTTTTAAATTTTATTACATACTAGCTGTCTCGCGCAACTTCCTCTGCGTCACATTTTACCCGTTTTCGCAACATGTTTCATTGCTGCCCTGCTCCTATTGGTCGTAGCATGATGGTATGGTGTAGGTTATAGCCTTCCTCGATAAATGGGCTATCTAACACTGAAAGAATTTTTCAAATCGGACCAGTAGTTCCTGAGATTAGCGCGTTCAAGCAAACAAACAAACAAACAAACTCTTCCGCTTTATAATATTAAAAGTAAAAAGTATAAATAAAGTATAGATTTTGATGAGATGACTAGGAATAAAAAGCCATGCTGCGCCGACCCCACATAAATTGTAATAAAAGAGAATTATGTTGTTATTATACCGGGTGGACTGACCCCCGACATCTGAATTTTTAATCGGTAATTTTAAATTAGATTTTAAAAAATCTGCTGTTCTTTAAATTTGGACCGTATAGGCGTTGCACTTTTTTATAAACAATAGCTCACTCAAAAGAAAAAGAGTGATTGGGTATTTCACTCTAAAGAGCTATATCAGAGCTCTTCTAGTTCACTAGCTTTTCTTTAGCTCAGTGACTTCAGACGCATACTGATATATAGAAACTCTTTACTCTTTTTCTTTATGAATGTATTTCTTATAATTTCGTTTGTCATTAGTATTGTCACCAATTTGTCTTAAATATTCTGTAAATTTTAAGCATAATAAAACCTTGTATTTATGAAAGGTTTTATCAGTTATATCAATTTATTATGCTTAAATAAAATATGGAAAAATATCTACGGCCAGAAAGGTTTGACGCCGACCCATCTAATGGTACTGCATCCAAAGCATGGGAACATTGGATAAAAACATTTGAATACTTCGTGACAAGTCAAAAGAATGCGACCGCTCCTTCTTCATCAGCAAAGGACGCACAGTCGACGGACAATCAATGGAACGAAGTTAAGTATCAACTTCTCGTTAACCATATTTCTCCAAACGTTTATGAATTCATAAATGAAAGTAAAAGCTATGAAGAAGCTGTATCTGTTTTGCAAAAGCTGTACGTAAAACCAAAGAATATTATTTTCGCGCGACACAGGCTTGCATCGCGAAAGCAACGCTCTGATGAGACAATAGATTCCTACTTACAAGCTTTGAAACAACTATCTAAAGACTGTGATTTTACTGCCGTCGACGCTAGTTTCAGCGTCGACGGCAGTAAAATCACAGTCTTTTTTATCAGAAACGACTGCATACGCTATGCCTTTATATCTGGTATATTATCAAACAAATACAGACAGCGACTTTTAGAAAATCTTACTTTGACTGTCGATGAAGCTTACAATCAAGCAATTTCCTTAGAAACAGCTGAGATAAACTCAAACAGCTTTAATATTCTGCCAGTGAACGCAACTAATAAAGAAACTGCTCATGTCTCTAAACAACGAGTAACGCAAGACGGGAACCTCTCTGCTACTCATTCACGCCAACGAAAATGCTATTTCTGTGGAGGACAAGTACATCTGCGCAAAAACTGTCCAGCATTAGAAGTAGTCTGTCAACTTTGCAACAAAAAAGGACATTTTGCTTCTGTATGTAGAAGTTCATCCACAAAATCTTATTCAGTTACAACAGACACGGATAATTCAGCCTGTACTATTGTCGCAGCATCACCTGTGTCTCTTAGAAAAGCTACTGTACCTGCATACATCAAAGGTATAAGAGCGGAAGCACTTTTAGATACAGGAAGTTCCGTTTCTTTTATAAATGATAGTTTCTGTAAACTTTGCAGACTTAAAACGAAGCCCTGCAGTCAAACAATATCAATGGCCTCACTTAACCATATATCACAAGTGGAAGGCCAAACTTTTCAAACAATCAATATTGGACATCACAAATACGACAATGTGAATCTTCTTATCGTCAAAAATCTTTGCGCCGATATAATAGTCGGTCATGATATTCTCGGAGAACATGCGTCGTTAGAATTTTCCTTTGGTGGGCCAAAGAAGCCGCTCCAGGTGTGTAATGTCGCTGCAGCATCTGTACCAGCCGTACCACTTTTTGCAAACGTCGCTCCTAATTGCCAACCTATTGCTGTAAAATCCAGGAAACACACTGATGAAGATACTAAATTTATTAAGGAAGAGATCAGTAATCTTTTAGCTGAAGGTGTAATTGAAGAAAGTAAATCACCTTGGAGAGCTCAAGTCCTCGTAATTAAGAATGAAACGCAATAGGAAGCGACTTGTAATTGATTATTCTCAGACAATTAACCGTTACACAGAACTTGACGCATATCCACTGCCAAATATCGAGAACTTAGTCGCAAAAGTAGCGAAGAACACAATGTTTAGCTTGATTGATTTGAAAAGTGCTTACCATCAAGTTCCTATTTTACCCGAAGAAAGAAAGTATACTGCTTTTGAAGCTCTAAATAATTTATATCAGTTCAGACGTATACCTTTCGGAGTGACAAATGGCGTCTCAAGTTTTCAACGAACAATTGATTGGATTATTAGAAAAGAAAAACTTGACAAAACATATGCTTACCTTGATGACATTACTATTTGTGGCCTTACTCATGAAGAACATGACCACAATTTAAACCGCTTTATGACAGCCGTTAAAAAGTACGGTCTGACATTGAGTATGCAAAAATGTAAATTTTCTCAAGATAATATTAATATTCTTGGCTACAATATTCATAAGCACATTATCAAACCTGACCATGACCGCCTGAAGCCACTTATTGAATTACCACCACCACAGGACATACCGAGTCTCAGACGTACACTTGGTATGTTCGCACACTACTCTAAATGGATTCCTAATTTTTCAGAACGTATTCACTCACTTATTAAAACGACAGTTTTTCCCTTTACAAACGATCAAACTAAATGCTTTGAAAGTCTAAAACACGACATTGCCAAATCATCAATCCATGCGATCGATGAAAATGTACCGTTTACTGTCGAAACTGATGCGTCAGATCATTCTATCGCAGCAGTGCTAACGCAAGACTCTAGGCCTGTTGCATTCTTTTCAAGAACCCTTAATCCAACCGAACAAAATCATGCTGCCATAGAAAAAGAAGCTTATGCTATCGTAGAGTCTTTAAGAAAATGGCGCCATTACCTTAGTGGTAAGCAATTTCGTTTGGTAACCGATCAACGTTCAGTTTCTTTTATGTTTAATATGAAACACTCTAGTAAAATTAAAAATGAGAAGATTCAGAGATGGCGGTTGGAACTTGCTGCTTATAAATTTGATATCGTGTACAGGCCTGGTAAAGAAAACTACGCTGCCGATGCTTTGTCTAGAGTTTGTGCCTCAACAGAAAATAATACAGCCAAACTTATATCGTTCCACGAAGCTCTCTGCCATCCTGGCATTTCACGTATGTTTTATTGGATACGTTCTAAGAATTTACCATATTCTCTTGAACAAGTCAGAAACATGACCAATTCTTGTCGAACTTGTTCAGAAATAAAGCCTAGATACCTGCGAAATATCAATGATGAGCAAGCAAGACTCATCAAAGCAACGGCTCCCTTCGAACGCTTAAGTATAGATTTTAAAGGTCCAGTTCCTACGAATACTACTAATAGATACATTTTAACTCTAATTGACGAATTTTCACGATTTCCGTTCGCTTTTCCTTGTACTGACGTCAGCTCGAAAACAGTGATCAAACATCTTAATAATCTATTCATGACATTTGGTTTTCCATCTTACATTCATTCGGATCGCGGCACAGCTTTTCTTTCTTCTGAAGTTCAAAAATTTCTTCATGAGAGAGGTATCGCTACAAGTCGAACTACTGCCTACAATCCACAGGGCAATGGACAAGTGGAGAAATTGAATTCGACTCTCTGGAAAACAATACTTCTTGCGTTGAAAACCAAAAACTTATCAGTCGAGAACTGGGAGCAAGTCCTGTCTCAAGCCTTGCATTCTATTCGCTCCCTACTTTGCACTGCTACTAATTTCACACCGCATGAGCGAATGTTTAGACATCCTCGAAGATCAACTAACGGAGTCTCTATACCAACTTGGCTTACGAATTCGGGCCAAGTTTTAATGAAGAAATTGAATAGATCAAATAAATACGAACCAATAATTGAGGAGGTGGAATTATTACACAGTAATCCAGATTATTCGTATATTAGATATCCCGATGGACGAGAGACTACTGTTTCGAATCGGTATCTAGCACCATTGGGATCAGATGATATGGCTCCCCAAGAAACTTGTGAGGAAGAAGATTCTTTTGTTACACCGCCTACATCACCTATAACTGAAAACCGTGACGTTACACCTACAGAGTTGAATGAACCTATGTCTGATCATAGCGGACACCGAGTTCAAGAAGAATTACCACCCGTATCTCCACCACAGGAGATACATCATCGATCCAGCCGCATAAGACGGCCACCAAAATTTTTAGAAGATTACATTACAAATTAGTGTGGGAGAATGATATATAGAAACTCTTTACTCTTTTTCTTTATGAATGTATTTCTTATAATTTCGTTTGTCATTAGTATTGTCACCAATTTGTCTTAAATATTCTGTAAATTTTAAGCATAATAAAACCTTGTATTTATGAAAGGTTTTATCAGTTATATCACATACTGTTAGCTCATTTAAGCTGCGGTTCCACTGAGGTGGAGCGGAGCAGAGCGGAAACGAGCTGTGCCACGATTCACCAAACACATGGCATGAAATCCACATCTCTTCTCCACTTCACTTCACTTCAAGCCTTGTGATTGGTGAATCACGGCACAGCTCGACTCCACTCTGCTCCGCTTCGTCTCAGTAGAACCGCAGCCTTAACTCGCGCTGCGCGCGCTTTGTCGGAGATGGCTCGCCTCGCTCAATAGTCAATAGCTCTTTGGAAGTTTGGACTCTTTATGGTTATTTAGCTCATTAACACGCGTAGCGGTAAGCGAAGTACTATGGATATCGTTATAACATGGTCAAGGTCAAACATCCTACCTACCTTGACATTTGAAGTTCCTATTCCACAGAATTTACGCAAATTCTCGTTTGACCTTGAAACCAACAACGACAAGAAATAGTTTTTTGTCTGACATTTTATTTCATTTCGTTGATAATTAAACGCAAAGAAATATTGAGTCATCATCATCTTCCAGCCCTTGTCCATTGTTCGGAACGCCTTTTGGCGCCATGATCGCTAACAGTGTTTTATTTCGTGATTCGGAACGGACAGCTGATATTATGTATGTAAATGTATGTCATGTCAATGTCAGTGTCATCCGATTTGCCCGTATATAAATATTATATTGTAGTCTTTGCGCAAACTTTGCGAGTCTTTGGCATCCGATTCAAGTCAGACTAATATGTAGTTATCTGTGGATTCAAGCAGAGTGCCTGATTCTGTGGCCTGATTGCATTGCTGTCAAACGATGCAAATTTGATCCGCTTTGGTCTAAGTCCTAACTAGAAAGCGCGGGAAACTTTCAACTTGGCGGTCGCGTATTTTTTGGATTTTAATAATATTTATTTGGAAAAAGTTCTCACATATATATAAGATTAGTGGTAGTAGTAGTAGTAGTAGTTAGAGTTAATATTTAGTTTTGTACATTCTTCGGTAGTGGTAAGTCTCTTCAATTATAGTTTTTAGGGTTTAAGGATGAAAGATCCGCCCGACCCGGGGGACTTTGTTCCCCCGGCAGGCGTTTTTGTCACAGTTCAATCCAATAATGAATCGGGTATGGACACTGATGGGTCGTCTTCGGCTCGAAATTTAAAAAGAAGTCGCATGCATGTCTGTAAGCACTGCAATAAACGTCGTCGTACCCGTAAACATGGCGGTTCCGAGTCCTCGGGTTGTGGTTGTGTGGATTCACACTCAACTCAAGTTGTGGAATCTACACCTATCCATCCTGATAATGTATTGCCTAATGATATTCCCACTCCTTCCAATGTCATTCCCACTCAGATTGGTAGAAAAGCCTACGACAAAACAGACAGCGCGCCTTTTATAATACACGTACAAAAAATTGTATCTTCACCAGATGATGGTACGACATTGCACCCAATCACATTTGGGAAGTTTTTAAAACACAACGCCTTCCAAAATATTATTAATGGTAGCGTCAAAAAAATCGGGCGCAATAGGATTTCGTTATCTTTTTCTAGTTTTCTGGACGCAAATTCCTTTATTGCACATAATAGTCTAGAAAAATACAATTTTAAAGCTTTTATACCTACTTTTAACGTTACTAGGATGGGTTTAGTACGTGGTGTTCCTGCAGAATGGTCTCCGGAGGAAGTTATAGATAATATAACAGTACCGATTGGTTGCGGTCCAATTTTGAAAGTGAGACGTCTTAATTTTAAAACCATTGTTGATGGTTCAACCATTTGGAAACCATCCCAATCCATAGTTGTTACATTTGATGGGCAGGTCTTACCAAAAAGAATTTTTATGTGCTATAATGCATTACCTGTAGAGTTATATATTTTCCCTACCATACAATGTTTCAATTGCTGTCGTTTTGGGCACACTAAAATTCAGTGCAGATCTAAACCTCGCTGCTATAAATGTGGTCAAGGCCATACTGGAGATAGCTGTGAAAGGGATGTAGAAAATGCATCTTGCTGTCTGTGCTCTGGCTTTCACTATGCTATTAATAAATCTTGTCCTGAATTCTCTAGACAAAAACAGATTAAATCATACATGGCACATAGCTCAGTTTCTTATGCTGAAGCAACTAAAGTATATCACCCAGTTACTAAATCATATGCTGACACACTTTTATCTTCTCCTTCTAAAAACTTTGCAGATACTCCATCAATCTCTTCACCTAATAGAATGCAGGCTTCAACTAGTTATAAAAAGACTGTCTTCCTGAAACCACGTTCCCCACCCAAATCTATACAAGGCTATAATAAAGAGGCCCACAATGATATTATTAATGATTTTAAAATTCCCCAGCCATCTAATGGTTGTGCCTTTACTAATAATCAAAATAATGATAAAAATGATGTAAACTTTTCTATAAATGATTTTCTCTCTGCATTACACAATCTTCTTTCTCAGTTCAACATCTCACCGTCCAACGTTGCCTCAACTTTCAATATACCTCAATCCATTCATAATGGACAACACATCCAATATAATCCAGTGGAACTGCCGCAGTCTAGTAAACAAAAAGAGTGATGTTATATACCTTTTAAATAAATATGAGCCATTTGTCTTTGCTTTAGCAGAGACCTGGCTCAAACCAAGTCATATTTTTAAAATTAATGGTTATTTAACCATTAGGAAGGATAGATCTGATGGGTATGGTGGTGTAGCTATACTTATCAAGAACTCTTTTCCTTTCTCTATTGTTTCATTACCTCCTCATAGTGAGGAAATTTCTATTGTAGCTATTAAGGTGCACCAAACTTGTTTTGTTTCTATTTACATTCCTCACCCTTCTTCTTCTATTCTTCAAGAGATGAATAATCTCTTTTCTTTTCTTCCAAAGCCTTTCTTAATATTGGGGGACTTTAATTGCCATCATCAATCATGGGGTTGTTCTGTTTCTAATTGTCATGGTGAAGATTTACTAGATATAATAGACTCTCATAACTTATGCATCTTGAACTCAGGAGCTGCTACTCGCCGTTCAGATCCCAACCAAAACCAAAGTGCAATTGACCTTTCTATCTGTTCTCCAAGCTTAGCCTCTTCATTAACTTGGCATACTCTAACCTCTACTTATGGTAGTGACCATTTCCCAATAGTTATTTCTTACCCTCTTTCCAAATCAAAGGCATCATCAAGGAGATCTAACTTAAAACATAAATTACCAAGTAGAAATAGTAGTGACTGGGACAAATTTAGAAGCCTTGTTGACAGTAAGCTTTCCTCCTTGCCTGTAATTTCTGATGGCAATGAAAACAGCTGTGCTGAAGCTTTAGCACTATTGTTAATTGAAACTGCAGTTGTAGTTTTTCCTGTAAAAAATAACAATAATAGTACAATTCCCTCGCCTCCATGGTGGGATTCTGAGTGTACAGAAATAGTTAACAAACGTAAAGAGGCGGAATACAATTATAACCTTGAAATGTCTGATATTAATTTTAAAACTGTTACTAACATAATTAACGAAACTTATAAACTTTTTAAGAAGAAAAAATTTGAATCTTGGCGTAACTTCTGCTTATCAATTTCACCGAACACTCACCCAACGATTGTCTGGTGTAATATCCGTAGATTTAGATCAATTTATAAGAACCCTTCCCCTATACCTAATTCTTTAGCCAGCGAATTTTTAGATAATTTAGCGCCGCCTTGGGTCCCTGAGGCTGTTTACCCTAACCTGCCCTTACCAATATTGTCATTAACCAACGGGTCACATAACCAAGACACCCATACGACTCTAGATGGCCCATTTACTCTTACTGAATTAAAAGGTGTTATTCATAAAACTAAGGATTCTGCACCAGGCAGTGATGGCATCCCATATTCCTTTTTTGCTAATTTAAATGAAGACGTCCTCGGTTATTATTTACACCTTATCAATTCTATTATGATCACTGGAAACATCCCTGTTGAATGGAAACGTCAAATGGTGTTGCCATTCCTTAAACCAAATAGAATCCCATCTGACGCTTCTTCATACCGTCCCATAGTTTTGTCTTCAGTTCTGATGAAATTAGCTGAACACTTAATTAAAAATCGTCTAGAATGGTTTGTTGAAAGTAAGGGCCTTTTGGCAGCATCACAATATGGCTTTAGAAAAGGTAGGAGTACCAGTGACTGTTTAGGCATTTTAACATCGGATATTCGGATTTCTTTTTCTAATAATCAATCTACTGTCGCGGTTTTCCTTGACATTAATTCAGCTTATGATAATGTTATATTATCAGTTTTACAAAATAAATTAAGAGCCCTAGGGGTTCCATTGAATTTGACAAATTTTATTATTAATATCCTGACTGAACGCTCTATTAGTATGCTAATTGGTGATCAAGAGGTATCTTACCTTGTGTGGAAGGGCCTACCACAGGGTTCTGTGCTCAGTCCCCTTCTATACAATATTTACACTTTTGATTTAGACTTGTCCTTATCTGACCATGTTACGGTTCTTCAATATGCCGACGATTTGTTGCTATATTCTTCAAGCCAATCCATCGAACAGGCTAGTCAGGCTATCAATTCCGCTTTATCTAATTTGGAGTCATGGTTACATCTTAACGGTTTGGATATATCCACGTCTAAAAGCGCGGCAGTTTTATTCACCCGAAAGAGAAATATTCCCTTAGTTAACATATTCTACAAGGGATCACTTATTCCAGTTAAAGACAAATTCAAATATCTAGGTGTAATATTTGACTCTAAATTAAGCTGTGTTCCTCATTGCGACTATATTGTTAATAAATGTGAAAATCACTTAAACATGCTCAGATGCCTCTCAGGTGTGTGGTGGGGTGCACATCCCTTTTCATTGAAACTTATTTACAACGCAATCATCAGAAGCACTCTGGACTATGGATTATTCGTTTTAGAACCTGGTAGTGTTATGGCTTTCAAAAAATTGGATCTGATCCAGTCAAAAGCATTACGCATTATTTCGGGTGCCATGAAATCTAGTCCTATCAATGCACTGCAAATCGAATGCGGGGAAGCTCCTTTAAGCCTTAGAAGACAATTCCTGTCTGACAAATATTTATTCCGGATTCTTCAGTTCTCAAATCACCCTCTCATCCCTAAACTGGAATCTTTAATGTTACAAATTGAATCTTCAGTTTACTGGTCCCATAAACGCGCTCCTTGTTTGGTTGAAAGCTATAAAAAATTCCTCTCGCTTTCTTCGCCTATTCACCGTTCAAATAAATTGCCCCTATTTAACAATAGTTATGAGAGTTTACTGTTCAATCCCAATATTGTATATAATTGTGTAAATAAATCAGAGCCCGATTGTCATTTAAGTTTTAATATATTTCTGTTTGATCATTCGGACTTCCACCATATTTTTACGGATGCTGCCAAGCGTTCTCCGACGGGTTGTGTTGGGATTGGTACCTACCATACTCAATACAACATCGTTCAAAAAATTAAACTACCTCCGGAGACTTCTGTTTTCACGGGTGAATGTTTTGGTATTCTAAAAGCTTTAGAATATGCACGTGTTTTTAAACTAAAAAAATGTTTAATTTTTACCGATTCACAGAGTGCTCTTCTAGCCATAAGTAAATATCCTTTCGAACATAAAGTGCAGTCTCCTCTAATTTGTGCAATAAGAGAATTAGCGTCCAGAACCATCTCTGAGGGTAACACACTGCAATTTGCCTGGATTCCGGGCCATTCAGGAATCCATGGCAATGTTGTAGCTGATGCACTCGCTGGTGATGCGGTGCAATGTGGGGACTTAGTTCCTTATAAGAACTTTAGCTATGACCTCGAGACGTTGCCAAAGAATTTTCTTCGTGATACTTGGAAGGTAGCTTGGGATATCAGCAGCAAATCCAAGGGCCGTTACTTTTCTTTTATTCAACCCGAGATTCCGGAAAAGCCATGGTTTGGCAAGGCAAGGTTTAATAAGGCGGAGACCTCCATTTTAATACGGTTGAGACTGGGCCATGTTTGCTCTCCAGTCCATCTTGCCAAACTTCATATCATCGACGACCCCAATTGCTCGTGTGGCACAGACGTTGGTGACCTAAATCACATATTTTTCTCCTGTCCTTTACATGACCGTTCTTCCTTTCTCTGTAACCTCTTGTCCCTTCGTATTCCTTTTCCTACCTCAATACTTTCCTTACTTTGTACAAATAGCTTTCCTGTGTATAAATGTATAGTCTCATTCATCACCTTAAATAATATTAAGCTGTAATTTTCGCCATTGTAATTTGCTCATTATTTACATGTTATCATCACCATTAAAATAAACTGATCCTATATATCCTTTCCTAAATTCCGTTCATATTAATATTTTTATATTTTGGTTTCCCTACCTTTGATTTTTATAAAATATAAAACCCTGACGTGACATTGGCTGAATGCACAAACCGTGCGAAGCCAAAATGGAAAAAAAAAAAAAAAAAAAAAAGTCCTAACTAAGGATACTCCTCTTTGCCAATTGCCGATAGGAATAAATGCTTGCAGCTCTGAGCACGAATAAGTATTGTACTCTTTGCGGAGCACTCTGTATAAAAAGCATTGTTTAATTAATAAAACAGTTATAAATAATTTTAAGTACTACTTTTTGAGTTGAAGATGGAAAAACTACAACTGTGTAGAATATGTTTAGCGAAGAATGTTCCTATGTATGTAGTGGTCAACAAGAACTTGCAAGAAGTTTATGTGAAGCTCACTGATATTCCAGTAAGTTTTAAGATATTTGTTGAATTTCCGAAAATTCGGTCAGAGGGTAGTCTTATGGCTGAATAGAAATCAAATACGTAGGTGAAATAAAACAATCTGAGGAGACCTGAGAAAACCGATAGTAAATTAGTCATCAGCCTAAAATAAGAGTGATATTCAACAACGAAACAAAAACAACATAATGTAAGACAAGTTTTGTTGCAGTTTGTTACTGAAGACAGAAGACCGATTCTTGCTTGTTCCTTCTGCTGCGCTAAACTCAAGCAATGCTTCCGGTTGATGAAGAAATGTTTGGAAGCCGAACAGCTATTTGCTCAGATGATGAATGAGGATTATGAGGTGAGGTATTTCTTCAACTGACATTGTGTCTGAATTAATGCTAACCACACTATGGAGAGTTTAATGTAGATTTGTATGCTCTTGTCACCAGCACACCTAGCATGACCACTGTAGAAACGAGTTTTGTCTGCAGAAGAATCAACATAATTACAGATAGACATTGACAATGTGTCAGTTTGTTGATTCTTCCGTCAACATAGCCCGTTTCTACGGCGGTCATGTGTGCTGCAGGTAATTATAATTATGTCATGTTAAATGCTCTACATAATACTGCTACATGTTCAGTATGACACTTGTACATGTATGTGGCAGTTTGATAACAGTCCTCTCTTGTGTTGGTACAAGCTATGCAACAATAGCTTGTGCAGTGGTCTGTGCGGTTGGTAGCATGGCTGAGTATGTGGGGTGCAATGGGCCTACTTAAGAGTCCTCACTTCTTTTGAAATATTTTTTTCTTAATTCCGCTATGTTGTCACGCTACTGGTGAATGTATCCCCTATAACTTTCCACTCTTCTCTATGTGCAGATCTCTCCGTCCAATCATTCCATGAATTACCTTAATTACCTTTCATTTGCAGCCTAATACTTTAATAAAGCCAGATTATTGCAGTGGGTTTATTACCACTCCCACAGTACACATAAGTATAGTTGAAGAAGGTCAAACACAAAGCATTTTTGCTATCAAAGAGGAATCACCAGAAGTTTGTGAAGGTGTAGATGATATTTATGGAAATCTAAGTGATGGTAAGTTTTTGGAACAAAAAATAATATGATTATCATCATCATCATCCTCTTCCTTGTTCCATTCTACTTAGGGTCGGCGCAACACATTTAAATAATATGATCACTGGTAAATAATAATAATATAATATGATCATTGATAAAAAATAATAAAATAATATGACCATTGATAAAATAATATGCTCATTGATAAAATAATATGATCATTGATCAACAATAATTGATAATTAGTTGTGTCAGCCAATGGGATAAAGCCTCAACCAACATCTGAGGAATCTCTCACTTGGCAACTTGATTCAGAAAGCATGACACAGCACACATTTTTAGGGTTCCATACCCGAAGGGTCAAACGTGACCCTATTACTGAGACTTCCCTGTCTGTCCGTCCGTCCATCCATCCATCTGTCCATCTGTCACCAGGCTGTATCTCATGAACCGTGATAGGTAGCCAGTTGAAATTTCTACAGATTATGTATTTCTATCGATGCTATAACAACAAATACTAAAAACAGGATAAAATAAATATTTAAAGGGCTAAATAATGGCACGGACGAAAATTTTCTGGCATCAGTCCAAGCCCCCCCGGTTTAGACTGATGTACTGAATAAGTTAAGACCCACTGCACCGGTAGCTCAGACCTTAAATTTTTGCTTACTTACAGATCAAGAACCAAAAGATGTAGACAAGAGCTGTCTTGATGTAAAAGTTGTGCACCCACAGCATTCTGAATCGGATCCGGGAGGTGATGTACCTTTAATGGAGGTTTCAATTCAAGAAGCAATAGATGTGTCTAAAAGGAAACGAAGAGCCGTGGAAACCAATAGTAAGTATTAGTAAGTTAATCAATAGTTAAGGATACATACGGATGGCTTAATGTGCTTGCCTCCGTGTCTGGGAAAGCACTTTGAGCCGTTGGTCCCGGCTGTCATTTGAAGATCTTGGATGGTCGTTACAGGTAGTCAGAGGTCCGAAGGTCTGACAACCAGTCTTACCAAGGAGTATCGTATTACCCAGAACTGACTGGGTTGTGGAGGTCAGATAGGCAGTCACTCCATGTAAAATTCTGGTATTCTGCTTGTTAGCATTGAATTATTAATTAACTTTAGGTTGTCTAGAGCGGTGTTTGAAATAAAAAAATGATTTTAATAATCTCACAAACATTTATTGAAAACTAAAGCACTTACATTATATACCAGATATAATTAGAATCAGCAAATGACATTACATCCTAGGATAGAATTAAAAGACACGGCACAAGTAATTAAGAAAGAATAACCATCAATAGTATTTACACATTTAAAACATTCTAACATAAAATTAACTGACCGATACACCTGGATAGCAATATTTCTTCACGGGGTAACGGTATTACTTTTAGTTATTTACACTTCGGCGTCGTAGGAACAACTGAGCTGCGGATGGCAGATACTCCGTTTAAATAAAATATGTTTCGCGCGCACAGACAGGCGTCGCCCGCCAGCCGTAAAGCTTCCTCTACACTGCTGGCGAAGTTCCTCGGCGAAGTACTCTAGAAACTTTGGCTAAAGTCCGAAGTGCGACACTACACACTCCTTCAACTTCGCGATGAGCTCATTCGCTCTGTGGTGCCGATAGCCTGCGCACGTTTGTAATGGACGCTCAAGTAGCAACTGCCGTAGCAAATTGCATGCTCGTATTATTATATATCCATTTGTACTTTAAAAACAGTGATATTCACAACATAAACACTCGAAATAAGCATAAACTACGTGCTCCCTTTCACCGGCTTCATAAGGTTCATAATTCATTCGTAGGGCTTGGTATAACATTTTACAATAAGCTACCATCTTCCTTTTTAGACTTGCCATTTAATGTGTTTAAAGCTAAAGTGAAATCTAACCTTTGTTCAAAGGCCTACTATTCCATTAACAACTACTTAAACGATAAGAATAGTTGGTCGCTGGGTTGAACTCAAGACAATGTTTATGTTCTTTCTTTCTCTTATTAGCTTACTGGTATTATATAACCTCACGCGTAGTTTTTTTTTTTTAACTTTATTTTTTATTTAATTTATTTTATTTTACTTTATTTTATTCGTCTGTATGCACGTGTAAGCGGGCACGCCCTTTATGTCGGGAGGCTTTATTTATTCTTGAGTATATTTTTTAATATTTTATTTTATTATTGGTGTGTGCTAACTGACATGTGACATTAATTTGATATAATGGATTCCTTGTTTATATAAACTTGAACACTTTTGTATAGAATCTGGTTCTTCTAACCTAACAGACAGATGTGTTGCTGGGGAGTTTGTTCCGCCACTTCTTCTTCCCAGCTAAAACACTAGGAAGTGGCGAAGGGCGGGCGTTTTGGGGGACTGTCTCTTGTAATTTTGACGTTCAAAAGTGCTGATTATCAGCCTAGTTTGAATAAATGACTTTTGATTTTTATTATAATAACTACATGCATACTTATCACACGAAGAGAACAAAAAAATCTATATAAATAAAAATCAATTGCTGTTCGTTAGTCTCGCTAAAACTCGAGAACGGCTGGGCCGATTTAGCTGATTTTGGTTTTAAAATGTTTGTCGTAGTCCAGGGAAGGTTTAAAGGAAAAAAGGTTGAGAAAGGTAGGGTAGGGTAGGTAGGTGGGTAGGTAGGTAGGGTAGGGTAGGTTGGGTAGATAGGTAGGTAGGGTATTGTTGGGTAGGGTAGGGTAGTGTAGGTAGGTAGGTAGGGAAGGTAGGCAGGTAGGGTAGAGCAGGGTAAAGTAGGTAGGGTAGGTAGGTAGGTAGGGTAAGGTAGATAGGTAGGGTAGGGTAGGTAGGTAGGGTAGGGTAGGCTATGGTAGGTAGGTAGAGTAGGGTAGGTAGGTAGGGTAGGGTAGGTAGGTAGGTAGGTTGTTTGGTAGGTAGGGTAGGGTAGGGTAGGTAGGGTGTGTAGTTTAGGTAGGTAGGTAGGGTAGGGTAGGTAGGTAGGTAGAGTAGGGTAGGGTATGGTATGTAGGTAGATGGGATAGGTAAAAAGTGCATTGCAACGCATGCCGGGGACAGCTAGTAATTTATAATTATTTTAAAAATAATTTATAATTTTTTTTTTTATTTTTTTTTTTTTTTTTTTTGGTTTTCTTCGTGCAAGTAATTATAAATTACGCACTGGCACATACGAGTACGACGTCTGAATGAGTACTGAAGTCGACCGAGTAGTGTAGAGAGGTACTTCGTGAACGCACTTCGCGCAATTTCGGCCCCTTTGACTCGGGCGCAAAAACCGACAACAAATGGAAGTCGCCCGAGGCGAGGTAAAGTTTGACGAGGTAAGCCGAAGTGCCTCTACACTATCGTATTCGTCTAACATCGTTCAACTTCGCGAGCAGTGTAGAGGAGGCATAACATGATTCAAACAAGAAGGCGGTAGTTGATAAAATAAATGCCAACTGTGCACTATGTTTATTAAAATCCTAACATGCTACATCGGTTATGACTGGAAGCCGACCCAACATAGTTGGGTAAAGGCAGGCAGATGATAACAAGCAGATGGTCTACCTGACGGCTTACTCTCAAACTAATTTGAATTCCAATCTAAGGCCAATCCGATTCCAATGTCAATTTTTCATGTAATTCGGTAGTCTTAAAAACAATACTGTCAAAATTGGTTTGAAATTGGGATTGCCCCGCGATTTTTTTCTTACTCGTGTAGTTAACTGAGAAACGTGCCGCAATAAAGTTGATCAATTGATTACAATAAACTGGTAATAGCGCTTTAAAAATGCTTTATTCTTTCAAAAACAAGGTTAATAAATTAATATGATACAAATAGCGATTATTAATTCGTATTATTTATTAAAAGTAACGTACTAAATTTAATTGGGCGTAAAAAAAATGATTACATTCATAAAATTAACCATGCCACCTTTGGCTTCCTGGCAACACTTTAAAAAAAAAGGACCGCGAAAATTTCCCAATTTCAAAATTCAAGTCAAGTGGTGTTTGAAGTGAATTCGACTTGCAAATTTGTTTACAAAATTCACTTAGAGATATTGTTCGGTTTGGTTCCTTTTTTAGTAAAATATTATATTCAGCTAAGTTACTTAATTAATATTATTAAAGTTTTGTACAAGTGGTAAGTGAACAATCATACTCACTTTATTATTTGAAGTGATATTTATAAATTGTTTTATTAGCTATATTTATGTTTTGTCAATGTAGTTACTTGCTTGGCTTTTTATGTTGTGCATAATAAACGTTTTCCAATTTTAGTTAGAACGACAAATCGTCCCTGTTACGCCCAACTACAAGCCTTGGTGGACTTCTTGGAGCATAACCCGGGCATAGCCAAAGGAGTGCTTCGAACCACTCAAGGTAAATTAGAGACGAAGCGGAAATGGGCACATTTGGCCACCAGTTTAAATTCTCTCGGAGGAATAAATAAAAATGGTCCATCCTGGGCTAAGGTACCTAATTCAAAATAATGAAGCAAGTAATTGGTATTAAGAATCATTATACAGGGTTATTTAAAAATAATAATATCAATAAAATTCATGTGTGTTTTTAGTATTGGGCTGAGAAGAAATGTTCTCTTAAGAGGACGTGTGCAGAACTGTCAGCCTCAATGAGGCGCACTGGTGATTGCACAGCGGACAAATTGTCTGCCATAGACAGTAGAATGGTGGCTGCGATGGGTGGACTAGAGTTTTGTGATGCATTTCCTCAATCAGTAATATATTTTAATATTTACATTTTTATCATGTTTATTTTAGAAATACAAAATATTTTATTAATCTAATAATAATACTTCTGTTTCAGACAATTGTGCCAGTGCAAGAAAAAGACAGTGAAATAGATTATTTTCCCATTTCCCCTATTCTTAGCACATCACGCAATGACGCAATACCAGGATCATCCACAAGTAAGTTTATTCCAATTTGTTTAAGAATGTTTAAATATTTTGAACTAGCTTATGCCCGCGGCGTCGCCCGCGTTGAGTTCGATAATTGTCCCACGGGAACATACTATCGGGATAAAAAGTATCTTATGTGTTAAGCCAGGTTATAAACTACCCGTGTGCCAAATTTCATCCTAATTCATTCAGTAGTTTTTGCGTGAAAGAGTAACAAACATCCATCCATCCATCCTCACAAACTTTCGCATTTATAATATTAGTAGGATAAGCCGTCCATCAGTCACACAAACCGAATTAAGTGTGCAAAAAAAAAGTGCAGTATTATTTATTGAGTTGTTATTTGTATTTAATAATTAAACTCAGAAGTTTAAAAATTGTTGCGTCAAGTGCCGATTTTTTTTTATATTTCAGTTCCTGCGCCTCCCACGCCACTGAGTACGAAACCATCGCCACTGGGTACCATTCCACCGCCACTCAGTACCATACCACCGCCACTGAGTACCCAACCATCGCCACTGGGTACCATTCCATCGCCACTGAGTACCAAACCATCGCCACTGGGTACCAAACCATCGCCACTGGGTACCATTCCACCGCCACTAAGTACCATACCACCGCCACTGAGTACCAAACCACAGCCACTAAGTACCAAACCAGCGCGACTCTGCCGGCGCCGCTCTTCAATTCCGAGGCCGGTGAATGCAAGTATGGAGAAGCAGTTCGCGACCATCGAAGCGCGGCGCGTTGAAGCGGAGTTCATGACAGCGCAAGCATTTAATCAATTGGCCGAACATGTTGGTAATATGACAATTGCTTTGATGTCAATTGCTAATGCGATTTCAGATGTAGCTAGAAAAATGCCAAATCCCTGACTTAGCCATTTTTTAGCTTCATTTCTTTCAAATTGCATTCGCAATTAATGTCAAAGCTTAATGTTATTGCTAATGTTTTCAGATATTGATTAAATGCTTGCGTTGTGTTTCAAATATTTCCTTGTTTTAACCATTCGATTTGATGTATTATGCATTTGTTTTATCGTTTTATTAGTAAGTAAATAAAAGTACATTTAAGAAGAGAAACTATATATTCTGTCATCCATTTTCCAAGAAATAATATGTAAATAGTAATGACATTTATTCCCTAATACATACTATATACTTATTGTTTCCTATTACACTTTGTCCGTCAGACAGGTAATACAAAAATATTAGACACGTATTTTTTGTTTTATCAAAATATCAAAAAAATACTTGGTTAAAACTCATTAAAGTTGGAGAGTGGGGCTCACTACGTCACAAGTAGGTATAAAAATTACCTACACGTGACGTCATGCGCCACTTCAACTTAATATATGTCCGTAATTTTATGACCACGTAAAAAAGATAAAATACGTGTCCAATACTTTTCAATAATCTACCCGACAGACAAGGAAAAAAAATGTGACTATCCCCTATTACCCACTTTTTTATAACTTTAGCAATTATTTATTTATAAACATAAACAATAGAAATAAAATGTCCCAAATAGCATGCAATACATTCTTAACCTCTCCAACCTCGCGGCTAAACGGTAAAACACCCAGCCGGCCTCACAATGACGTCATCGAGCGTGTCAAGTGTCCTGCGCTCATAAAAAGCTTATCGCGCGAGTTCTATTAGCTCTTATCTCAAGCGGTAAACAGTTTCGGGTTCTTGATTAACGAGACCATGTATTACAATATAAACAACTATTTTATAACTACTTGAGAATTATAAACATCGCATAGAATTCAGAGAGCTCGCCGCAAACATACTGTTGTCGTAGTTTGTTTTTTTTTGGTAAAACTACTGAATCAATTTACACGAAACTTTAGATCTAACATAACAAATATACAAGTAATCTAATGACAGTGTTTTTTAGGAGTCCTACATAAATTATTCTTGCAAGATTCCAATTCAAACGTCTTATTAGAATCGGCCATTTTCTAACTGCGCAGTTCAATGCATGAAAATACTTGAAATATCAATAAATATGAATAAATATGCCTCGAATGCATGAAATTATGAATTATCACTATTTTTTCGCTTATTACTAATGTTTCCAAGACCATATTTCATTGTAAAAGAGTCAAATTCATATTTTCAATTTCGACTGACGAACTTCACAACAAAGGAATTTTTGGAGAAATTTTTGGGTCAAAAACATAATTTTTAGATATTTTTTCCAGCAAATGACTATCTAAAAAGTTACATTATACACTTATAACATACTATACATTTACTTACCAAAGTTTAACAACACAAAACACAAAAATTTCACTGCATTCCAAAACAAAACACCACCGTTCCACACTGGCCGCCATGACTCATTTTGACAGTCGACAAAGACGCGTTTCTTTATTTTTTTAATAATTTTGTGCAGTTGTTAGGTTGGTATGTTTGGTTTCATTTTAATCGAACTCTAGTTGGCCAGAGACGTAAATTTTTACAAACGAATTAGACCCTTACTGTACGTACGATAAGGGTTTAAGTTTGCTTGTACGAGGCGTTCCCATATGGGAACCTCGGGGCTCAACCGAATTGTTCGGCGTTCCCATATGGGAACCACGGGGCTGGAGAGGTTAAACTAATATCAGAATTTAAATTTTAAAGAAATCCTGTCTTTATCTTAGTATACCCTTTTACCTACCTTCTACTCGCGCACAACTGCTGGAATGAAATATTTCGCATTTCAATGCCTTGCCTTACTTCTGCAGTTGTGCTGCTAGTTAATTCTTGAGAGGTGACAGCTGGGTAATCATGAGTACAATCACGTGTTAAGTATCGGTCACTAATAACCAGTCACCCTATATACTTATTACTTACTGAACACCACTTAAATAAAATACAAAATAATTTCTGAAAAGTAACACTTTTGGAATGGCATAATCACAATCGACAAACAATCCCAACGCAATACAGTCCAAATAGCCAGCTGTCAAAATAAACTCAAGAGTCGCGTTTACGTTACGCCAATCCCGGTTCCGATCCCGATCCCACTTGGTTCCCCAAATAGACACACAAACTAAACACAATGTAGCGCTAGCGTCGAATTGACAAGACGACAACGAGGACGACGTTCAAGAGCACGAAACGTCTAAATTGTCGATTGTCGATCGATCGGAATTAAATTCCGCGAGTAAGTGCGCTGATAGGAAGTGGTTAGCGTTACCTGAAGCATGTTGAATTCTATCCATAGGACTGCAGCCATCTATTCAGTTAACAAGGAAGTCTAAATATTGCCTTGGATGGCTTCCTCGTGAATTAGCGAGAAGAAGCAAACCACTGTGAGAAGTGGAAGGAATAGGGAGAGGCATTTGCCCATGAGTAGGACAATACAGACAAACAAACAAAAATGCCATGTTGGCTTCAAATAAAAATATTTTTTTAAGGTTTTCTGGACGAATCTTTGGATTCCGGTGAATGTTGTGGCGAAAGTAGATAAATCGGCTTCGGCCAGAAATCGCCCTCGGTAGGACACTACTTGCTGTTGCTTTTAATGCGTGTAATTCAATGTTTCCAGTGATCCTCCTGCTTTGCGCTGGTGTTCAGTCTAGAGTAAATCATTCAAACTGCTGTTCTTTCGACTCCTGTGCATGCCGATCTCCTTTAAAATCAAAATCAAAAGTCATTTATTCAAATTAGGCTGATAATCAGCACTTTTTAAACGGCAGAATTACAAGAGACAGTCCCCCAAAACGCCCGCCCTTCGCCACATCCTAGTGTTTTAGCTGGGAAGAAGAAGTAGCGGAACAAACTCCCCAGCAACACATCTGTCTCTTCGGTTACAAGAACCAGATTCTATACAATAAGATAAGATAAAGATTTATTTTCTCACCACAATACATAATTACATTATTAGTTTTCGTGAACAATACATGGCTTTTATAATACTGTGGGAGACTGGTGCCTAAGCTAGACGAAAAGCCTGTATTTCAGGACACCAGGTCTCCACCCCTTCGGAAGCACATTTAAACATTAAATTATGCACTCGTACACAAATGCGGTAACAGATATTGAGAAAACAATTACAAAATATTATGTGTTTATAACTAATTCATGGGTTAGTATGTGTGTGTATGTGTGTGCGTGTATGTGTGTGGTGTGTGTGAATAATTGTATAAGTGGCTGGAAGCACAGAACTAAGATATATATTTACATGTTTGGTGAATTCCACGACAAGCAAGTTATTTTATTTTGGGGCAGCAAGAAGTTTTTCCGTAGCATCATAACTCAATTCCAGAAGCCAGGTCCTAATTTTTGTTCTACACTTAGTTTTTGTAAGATCATAGATAGAGAGCGTCCTATTAATTTTATTGTAGAGAAAACGACCAAGGTAACAGAAGAATCGTTTGGAGAACACCGTTGTTAGTCGTAAACCATGACGATCTACTGGGTCATAACGTCTTTTACTTAGCAGTGAGGAGTTGAATGTAAGTAGTTGATGCTGTTTTAGGGCCGTTTGTAAAACAAACAGTTGACGGACAGTTAGGACATTAGCCTCTTTATATAGGTTTGCAGTAGGATATCTAAATGGTAAAAAGGAAGATACCTTCCAAATAGCTCTCTGCGCTCTTTCGAGCTGCAGGATTGTGTATTTAGGTGCACCCCAGGACGTTATACAGTAAGTTAATAAGGACTGGGCGAGGGCAAGATAGATTGATTTCATCAGCCTGGCGTCAGCCACATGTCTGAGGGTCTTAAAGACAAATATGAGTTTACGTAGTCTATTGCTGAGGATGTTGATGTGGTCGTTAAATCTCTAGTTGCAATCTATTATAATTCCTAGGTACTTTAGACTGGTTGTTTTTTTCTAGGCGGGTGCAGTTACAAGTGTTTTCGTGAGGATTGGAGCAGGAATGGGCTATTATAGAATATAATATTTTATTTTATTCTTAACATTTTGGGAAAGCTTACAGACTAATGACATTATAATAACAAAAATACATATCTAAATTGCTAATTACAAGCTTCCACAGATAAATACAAAATTGTTAATTCCTAATACTACTATCACTTACTTCCTCAAAGTTGCTTCATTTTATTTTTATTTTGAGCTAAAATTAATAATAAATGGTTCAAATGCCGGTAGATGTCTCTTGTACAAAAAATGGCGTAATGGCGTCGTATTAGACATATGTGCGTGGGACTTTAGGGAAAAGGCAATATACTTTGTTTTATCCGTATTTAGTGTAAGTACATTGCTATGAAGCCACCTCATTACCACATCAAAACCTGCCTGAGCATGAGCGTAAACTTCATGCCAAGATTTTGCGCTAAAGAGAAGGGCAGTGTCATCTGCAAACGTTATAATTTTACCATTGGGGACAGTGAGCATACCCAGCTCGTTAATATATATGAGAAAGAGAGTCGGCCCGAGGACGCTACCTTGTGGCACACCATAGGTGACGGTGCGCTCTTCACTGACGATATCATCGATCTTAACGAACTGTGTACGCTCACTCAGGTAGTCCTCAAAAAGTTTGAGTTGAGCACCCCTTATGCCTATGTTTTCCATCCTGTGAATGAGCATGGGCACAGAAACAGTGTCTAACGCTTTAGCAAGGTCTAGGAAGATACCCAAGACCTTTTGTCCTCCATCCATATTTGTGACAACAAAGTTGGTCAGGTCATGGACTGCAGCGGACGTTGATCTACCAGCCCGAAAACCATATTGTGAGGGTGATAAAATGTTAAACTTTTCTAGGTAGTCAATAGTGTTCGAGTTAAACATTGTGCTTACCAGATTTATAATTACAGGTGCGACCGACACAAGAGAAACAAAACTAGAAGATACAACTACAGTGGAGCTAAAGAAAAATGAACAATCATACTTGAAAGTTTTCCGGACAACTCGAAAGCGTAAATCCAAATCTGGCACTTCTCACAAAAAAACTTATCAGTGTGATATATGCCAGAGTATTTTTAGTCGGAAGGGTGTTTTAGCAAAGCATATTCGAATACACACTGGTGACAAACCCTTTAAGTGTGATGTATGCCAGCGTAGTTTTAGTGAATCAGGTTCTTTAAAAAAGCATTTTCGAATACACACCGGTGAAAAACCTTACTCGTGTGATTTATGTTGGCGCAGGTTTAGCGATAGTGGAGGTTTAAGAAATCATATTCGAATACACACTGGTGACAAACCCTTTAAGTGTGATGTATGTCAGCGGGCTTTTAGTGAATCTGGTGCTTTACGAAGGCATTTTCGAATACACACCGGTGAAAAACCTCACTCGTGTGATGTTTGTCAGCGTAGTTTCAGTGAAAGGAGTTCTTTAAGAAAACATATGCGAACACACACTGGTGACAAACCCTTTAAGTGTGATGTATGCCAGCGTAGTTTTAGTGAAACAGGTTCTTTAACAAAGCATATGCGAACACACACTGGTGAAAAACCTTTTATGTGTAATGTATGTCAGCGTGGTTTTACGGAAAGTGGTGCTTTAAGAAAGCATTTTCGAATACACACTGGTGAAAAACCTTACAAGTGTAACTTTTGTCAGCATAGTTTTACTCAGAAGACTAGTTTAAATACTCATAATCTAAAACACACAATTGCAAAATCTTAGAAGAGTGATGTATGTCGGTGTAGTTTCAGTCAGTCGAGTCATTTATCAAGACATATTACATCACTTGCTAGATTTAATGTGTATTTATACTGATGCGGGGGTCGTTAATTAGTCGTTGCTAGCATATTAACGTATTATATCGCCGCAAAACTGTCCATGCGTTAAGATTGATAATGGATCTAATTCATAACCAACTTATATTTCTCATTCATCATAATTTGATGATACTGCCATCTGTGGGATATTATTACAATCATTATTGATTGGCAGAAGAGACTAGCGCCATCTATTGGCCTGTTTGTGAACTACAACCTAGATAGTTCGTAATTAAATATTCGACTGATAGCTCGAAGAGACATGTCTGCCGCATGCCAGACAAGCTGTGGGCCAAAATAGCGGGAAACAGGTGCCCTGACACAGTGAGGCGGGTTGACGGCAGGCCACGGAGGAGATGGCGGGACGAACAGGACAGGTTCCGTCGGAACTGGAGGGAAGACGCGCGGGTTAGGGAGAAGTGGAAGGAGTGGAGGTACTACACAATCAAATGAACTTTATCCTGTCAAACAAACCGTGCATTTACCGTGCACCGTACAACATACCCACACAAAAACATCGGTCGCTATCGTTGTGCACAAAGCAAAAGTAGTACAAAAGCAATTTATTTTCCATATACGCTGGTGATTGACTAAATCGGAAATATTTTAAAGTAAATTTTCCTTGTTAAGTCTTTAATTTTATGTAATTCGGGTTTCGTAGCCGAACGGATTCGCCATGTCTGTCTGTCTGTCTGTCCGTTTGTATGTCACAGCCACTTTGTTCCGAAACTACTACACAGTTGAAACTTTGTAGGTAGATGTAATCCACTGAACAACACGGCATTCTTATTACTTTTCACGATCACCGTCGAAAGCGCACTAGTTTTGCGGAGACGGCCATTTGCCTACGACATCGGCATTCGGCCATCACCCTGAGCGTACATGTCGCATGCGCGCTGACACGCCCTTGCCACTTCTCCTGTTTTTTTTGTATATTTCTGTGGTTACAAGGGAAGCGCCAGGTTAACTCGCGAAATTCTATAATAATGACTATTTCGTGTACGTTACCCCAGCAAGAAAGTATCTCCTAGAGTTATATGAGTAGAACGTATAGTTGGTGCCTTATCTGCTGTAAATGTGCCCCCACTTAAAAAATGTGTGCCCCCTGTCGTTTTGAAAAAAAAAGGGAAAAACGATTCTTGCTGGGGTAACGTTTTTCTAGCAGGAAAATTCTAAACGAATGATAGGAGAGAGAAAAATTATGCATGGCCAGAGAGCTTATATGTGTGCCAAAATGTGCCCCCAAAAATAAAATCTGTGCCCCTTCAGATTTTCGAGATATTGCATTTCTTGCTGGAGTAACGTTTTGATGAATCGTATATCTCTAAAACCATTGCATGTGCCCCTGTAGAAAAAATATACACGAGTAGCTCTTAATGTGTGCCCCTATGTGCCCCAATTTAGATTGCAGAAAATATTTATAGTTTTCAAGTTATCGCGGTTTTATGAAAACCCGAAAAAACATCGCAGCGCTTAAATGAGACAAGGTATAAGTTCGCTGAAAACTGTATTCGGTCCTTCTTGGCGCTAATAATAACCATACAAAGTTTCAAAACTGTTCATGCATGCGTTTTTGAATTATCTTGCTAAAAGTCAAAACGATGGTGTCATAACTTTGACGGCAAAATACAAGGAACTGGCTCAATCGCAGATGTGTCGGTGTAAACCAAAATAGTGTGCCCTTAGTCAAAAATATATGGTGAAAATATTGAGCTTGAAATGTTTCTCATTAAGTAAATATAAACAAAAAACCAAAATATGTAAACAACGGCTGGTTATCCGACCAAATTCCAATGACTACTAAAAAGCGACGGTTTCATACATATCGATGACCTTCTTTACTTTACACACGTGTTGTTGTGCCTGAGTACACTGAAGTAGAAAAGTAATAACAAATAAAATAAAGTTGGTATTGAATTATATTCTACTACCTGTTTCTATGACCTTACACATGATTAAGTACATTATAACTAGTAGCCTAAGTGCTATTCCAAGGTAAGCTATCTTCTCCATTCTAAATTTCATTAAAATACATCCAGTAATTTGCCAAGTCTTTGACCCAAAATTGATTGGTTCCGATGTTTAAAAAATATATAGTTCATGAAATGGGTGATCCTACTAATAAAAAGAGGAAGCTCTTTTTTTGTATATAAAAAAAACCCGTATTTGTCTTTATATATATATATATTTATTGATAAGCCGTAGGTTAAAGTAAGTTTTTCATCATTATGTAGTTACAGAATTATAATCATCAAAATCACCAATACAACCCTACAAGGCTACAAGTTCATAAAGGCGTAGGAACAAAAAATAATAGAAAAAGTCATTCCTACAGCTATAATTGACTAGTCATTAATACGTTTTTTAAAGATACTAACAAAATATTAAAATCTAACATGAGCAAATACACATAAAATTTAATAAAAAGCTTTAGCAAGGAAAAACTTAGAGCGTTGTATTGATGATTTTGAGGATTATAATTCTGTAACTACATATGTCTTACAGCCGCGAATAATATTTTAATCAACATACAACCTAGCACTGGCCTGCTCGGTGGCTCCGTGCATAGCGATTTGTCTTTGGGACGGGGGCAGTCTGCCGTACCATGGTCGCCTAGACACTTTACGCATCTGTGCGGCGCATGGCAGTTGGCTTGGACTGCCCTACTACGGTTGAGCGGTAAGGCTTCTCTATTGAGATGCCTGTGAGGGAGCATACCGACTTCACTTTGAAGATCGGGTGGTGTCCTTCTACTGGGTCACAAATGACCAGTACCATGTCGTACTGGTTGTGTATTGAGTGCGCCGCTCAACACACATTTTGGACACGTCTGTCCATTTCCGTTTGTCCTGAATGAACAACGGGGGAGGGGGCTTCAGCTTCTTGGAAGAAGCGGCTGAAGAGTTAGCCTTAGGGCTGGTTGACCTGCTGGTATGAGCAGCGGCGGACTTTGGAGCGGGGACCGGGGAGGTGGGGCAGGAGGCCTCGGGAGAGGGGATGAGAGGGAGCGCGACTAACTTTTTGGCCATGGCGCACGGTGGGCTGAAATCGCGAAGTTGGGACTTAAGGATTTTTAAATATATATTTGCATTGTATATACTTATACCATACTTTTATGTTTTGGAACTTTTTTTTAAAGTAGGTTATTACCCTAAAATTTCAGAGATTTAATTTGTATGAATAAAACAAAGAATTCGATGCATGGTGCATATTATTAGGATTATTATTATTAGTTTGTTGTAAATATTTTGTGCAACTGCATTCCACACCACTCTTTCCACAACACCAAAACCGGTTTTCTTATCAGTAGACGAGTCGTCATTAGTGACGTGCGCCAATCAGAGGGCAGTAAATTTGCAGGTAAAAAATATTTGGGGTAGCAAGTTGAAAACAATGATATCAGTTCGTTGTAACCACCCTTTACATACGGACTACCCGCTCGTTACTTGATTTTTGTTAAAAGTTGATTTTCGAGAATTTTGTGAAAATGTTTAGTGATTTAGTTACTAATGTTGATATGTTTGTGAAATTGAAATCAAGTGGTAGTATTAAGGATCATAACTTTTTATACAGTGCTATCAAGTCAAAATTGTGTGATTTAAATCAAGATAATGATAATTTGCTAAAGGAATTCTGCGCAAAGTATTGTTATAATACTTATAAAAAATGGGAAAATGCTAAACGAAAAGAACATACATTTAGAAGTAAATACAGTGATTGGTTGGCATCGGAGATAGTTTGGCCTGAGTTTATGAAAGATTTTGCAAAAAACGACGACGAACCAGTTCCTAGCACATCAACTACATCTCATGAAAAGGTGTCTGTTGGTACATCAACTCAAGTAAGTCCGAGAAAACCATTTACAGAATTAGGTCCTAAACAAAAAAAGAGACGTACGGAACTTACTACGCAAACTATTGCTTCAGAGGAGTTGTCACATGCCCATGTTTTTAACTTAAAAGCAGAAGGAAAGGAAGATGTTGCTGACATATTACAGCATCTGCTCAAGCATCCACAGGACGTGCAAAAAGTAAAAGATTGTCTTTTTGGAAATAAAAAGAAATCAGTATTCTCTCCAGATGAAGCTTTAGGCTTGTTTTTGTCTTTGAAATTGTCAAAATGGCAATATAATACGCTACGAAAAAGTATCGCAGAAGTAACTGGTACCAACGTATATCCCTCTTACTACGCACTGCAAAATGAAAAAATTAAATGTTATCCACCTAAAACTGCTATTGTAGTAACAGATAAAACGGCTATGATAGAATTGCAGGCACTATTGGATATTACTGTGAAGAGAATTATAATGTCAAACGAAATTAGTGAAACTTGTAAAGATTTGACACTGATTAGTAAATGGGGATTTGACGGAGCTTCGAATCAAGCCAATTATAAGCAGAAAGTTGGAAGAGAAAATGAAGAAGATGAGGACTTTGACGATTCTAGCGTATTTATGGGTAGTTTGATTCCTATCAAATTAGTGTCTGGTGACAGAGTTATATGGGAAAATGATTCCCCAAATTCCTCATTATGGTGTCGTCCGCTGTTTTTTAAATTCATGAAGGAAAACAAATTCAGCATTTTGCAAGAAAAAAATGCGATTGAGGCAGAGATTAACAATTTAGTTAAGACAGTGGTTGATGATTTGACCATCTCGCACAACCTAATACTAACCATGATAGATGGTAAAGCGACTGCAGTTCTTTGCGATACATCAACACAAAGATGTGACATATGTAAAGCTACTCCAAAGGAAATGAATGATTTGTCCTTGGTTTTGGCAAAAGAAATTGATGTCGATTTATATAAATATGGTTTATCGTCGTTACACATCTGGATACGATTCATGGAATGCATTCTTCATATAGCGTACAGATTAGATTTGAAGACATGGATGGTGAAAGGTGACAGTAAAGCTATTATGGAGAGCAAAAAGAGAAATATTCAGGAAGCATTTAAATCCGAAACAGGACTTTTAATTGATGTTGTGAAACAGGGTCATGGTACAACAAATGATGGGAATACTGCGAGGAGATTTTTCGAAAACCCCGATATTGCAGCTTCGATCACAGGAGTAAATGAAGAATTAATAAAAAGATTTAAAACTATATTAGAAGCAATTTCGTCGGGTCACCGTATTGATATATTGAAGTTTAAAGATTATACCGAAACCACCATGGAACTATACATTGAATTATATAATTGGTTTTACATGCCTGCAAGTGTTCACAAAGTTTTAGCTCACGGAGCAGCTATTATTGAAAGCTTGGGTATAGTGCCCATTGGAAAATTATCCGAAGAAGCAGCTGAAGCACGCAACAAAGATTTTCGGAGATATCGTGCTCATAATTCGAGGAAATTCTGTAGAAAAGCTACTAATGAAGATATTTTGAACAATTTGTTAATCAGCTCTGATCCACATATTTCAAAGATACGACACAAACTGGTGCGAAAACACAAAGCCTTTTCAGAAGAAGCAACAGCTTTGTTGATCGTTAAGGATACATTTGTTGACGATGATGATCAAGAAAATTTAGGGGTTTTAACTGAAGACCCGTTATTGTCAGAGCATGGTGTTGAGCATGGTGCAGGCCCCTCCTAAAAATATTGGTAAATGATTTGAATTTTGAATTTGTCTTTGTAAGTCTCACACATACAGAACACAGATTTGTAGTCGTGGATTAGGCCTATTGGGGAGACCACTGATAAAAAAAACGCGCCTAGTTCTCTACCTCTGGGGTGGTGTGGAATAGAGAATACAATAATTATCACTGCTAAGTATTCTAAGATTTAGGTGACTTTTAAGATATTTTCGTTCAAAAAAATCTAAAAAAGTCTAACTACCTACTAAGTCACAGTAAACTACAGTAGACGATTAGATGCAAATAAATTGTACTATTAAAATACTTATCCAACAATTGGAAGAAATTTGAGATTTTGTAGACTTAAATGCGATTTTAATAAGAAAAAAAATTAAAAAAAAAATTCTCCTAAATCGCAGCAAAGCGCAGTAGCTGACTAGTTGTAAAAATAAGCTAATAAATAGTACTATTTTAATATATACATCGCAGTTGGAGATGTTTTCAGATTTTTGAGATTCTTTAGATTTTATGATTTTTTCTATACAAAAAAATATTTAAAAAATTGTAGTACTAAAAATAATGCGTAAAATAAAAAGTCATAGAACAATAATTTACTGTATTAGATAGTAGAACAAATTTGCATCATTAATCAGTAAAAATAAGATGACTTTTTTTTTAATGTCCTAAGTCCACTACGTATATAAATCAACCCACCGTGTGGCGGCCTGAGAGTTTTTGCCCTTCTTCCTGTTGCCCTTTCCGACAACTTGGTAGTCGTCTTCAGAGGACGAGGAAGCGGAGCAGGAATCTATAATCGATTACACAACGTGCAAATAATTTCTAATATTTATAGGTAGGAAATTTGATCTGTGATTTAATGCAATAATTACTTTAAGAATTAAAATTAAGGGAATAAAAATAATAATTTCCACATCAACAAGCTGTTTCATTAATATAGTCACAAGGTGCATTTAATATATTTTTTAATTAGCCCCCAAAACTTTTGAACGCGACTGTACGGACAACAGCTTAGGTATAATACGTCCAATAAAGAAGGTCATCGATATGTATGAAACCGTCGCTTTTTAGTAGTCATTGGAATTTGGTCGGATAACCAGCCGTTGTTTACATATTTTGGTTTTTTGTTTATATTTACTTAATGAGAAACATTCCAAGCTCAATATTTTCACCATATTTTTTTGACTAAGGGCACACTATTTTGGTTTACACCGACACATCTGGGATTGAGCCAGTTCCTTGTATTTTGCCGTCAAAGTTATGACACCATCGTTTTGACTTTTAGCAAGATTATTCAAAAACGCATGCAGGAACAGTTTTGAAACTTTGTATGGTTATTATTAGCGTCAAGAAGAACCGAATACCGTTTTCAGCGAACTTATACCTTGTCTTATTTAAGCGCTGCGATGTTTTTACGGGTTTTCATAAAACCGCGATAACTTGAAAACTATAAATATTTTCTTAAATCTAAATTGGGGCACATAGGGGCACACATTAGAGCTACTCGTGTATGTTTTTTCTACAGGGGCACATGCAATAGTTTTAGAGATATACGATTCATCAAAACGTTACTCCAGCAGGAAATGCAATATCTCGAAAATCTGAAGGGGCACAGATTTTATTTTTGGGGGCACATTTTGGCACACATATAAGCTCTCTGGCCATGCACAATTTTTCTCTCTCCGATCATTCGTTTAGAATTTTCCTGCTAGAAAAACGTTACCCCAGCAAGAATCGTTTTTCCCTTTTTTTTTCAAAACGACAGGGGGCACACATTTTTTAAGTGGGGGCACATTTACAGCAGATAAGGCACCAACTATACGTTCTACTCATATAACTCTAGGAGATACTTTCTTGCTGGGGTAACGTACACGACTATTTCATGAAAAAGTCTATGAACTTGATTACATTTTTTAATGGTTCTAATGAACATACGCGTGACCGGCAAATTGCAAAAAACCTAATATAATTAGAATTAATATAATTAGAATTGCTCAGTCCACCCTGGCACTTCCACCAGAAAGAAGTAATATTTTTGTAAAAAGTAATGAAGCTACTAATTTAGCTTTAAAGCGTTTGTGAATATTGGTATTGTTTAATTATTAAAATTATTTATTTATTTATTTATTTTATTTAAACTTCATGTACAATAGTGGTACATAGGCGGACTTAATGCCACAAGGCATTCTCTACCAGTCAACCTTTGTTAATTATTAATTGTGAATTATTCTAGTAAGTTGTACTGAAGTTGCTGCGCAATGAATTACTGCACTAAGTGGGTAGTATTTGCTTCTCACTTACGACGCGCGTCTGTGCAACGAGGATAGCTCGCGAATTGAATTATTAAGTTATTGGAAGTAAGTAGCTTTTGAAGTAAACAATATTAAATTGTGTAAATGAGATCTGTGACGCGATTTAAAAGAGTGTAAGGAGTTTCTTTGCCCATTCTTCTATTAATAACCGACCATGTTTGCGAATGGGTGTGTAAACTCAGTTTATAAGTGCCGGTGTGGTTTATTAGAAATAAATGTTTGTAGTTTGAGTCATGTGTTGTGTGTGATTTCAACTACCCATCCATCTGCCGTTGTGTGTGATTTCAACTTCCCATATCCATCTGCCAACAATGAAGAATTACAGGCTGGAAGACAACATGGCAACGATACAAAGGACTACTGTTTATATTTCATCAATAACAGCTGATGTTTATTTCAGAGGCCAATTTTATGTAGAACTTTAAATAATATCACTTCTCTTATCCCCATAGAGAACTCTTCAAAATAACTTAGTATAAGTTTAACAGTATGTTTAAGTCCCATTTCATAGAGGCATGCAGTACAAAAGCGAGCGAGATAGACATACGAGTTTCCAAATCAAAATCGAATCCGAGCGTTTGTGAATTCGGGGGCTGGTAATTGAACCCAGGATCTGATGCTAAGCAGTCGCGTTCTCAACCACTAGACCAAGAAGGCAGTCTTATGTTAACATAGACGGCGAACGAAACCATACAGCTGACGAACTTCCTCGCATTGAGAGAAGCGAGGAGTTCGGACCTTGCAACACACAGCGCTTGATTACGATAAACTTATGCTCGAGCAGGATGGGTAGTGTCCGTCCAAAGCCAGTTGTTCCAAAGTGTGTTCGAATGCTATAGGTATTTTGTCTTCGATGAAATTTATCTTTTAAAACTCGCTAGGTTTCACAGTAAGAGGTTTAGTGAACTAAAAAAAAAACACCATTTTTATTAATTTTATAACACGATTCTGTCGTTAATGTCCGAAAGATTTCCATATTTGGAAGGGTGGTCAAGACCAATAGATTAAAATGGCTGCTTGATGAGTTGTAGTTTCAAAACTGAGTCTGCGTCACTTCCTAGCGCAGTGGCGTACCAATGGACGACACGGTTGGCGCAGTGGTTAAGCAATTGACTGCAGCTCTGCGTGTCGCGGGTTCGATCCCCGCACGGAACAAATATTGTATGGCCTGGCCGGGTCTGGCTGTTTGTGACTTTAAATGTTTGTAAACGCACCCATGATACAGGAGAAATTCCTAATGTTTTCAAAAACAAAAAAAAATAATAGTGGTGGCGGGGGCGGGCCGCAACGGGTATCACCCTTTTTGGGGTGCCACCCGGTGACAACTTCAAGAACAAGATACAAACATTGAGAAAAATCGTTGGCACAGCTGTCTTTTTCGGGGAGACTCAGTCCGGGCCATCTTTTTCACTGGGCGCTTGCCCAGGGCCACGCGATGTAAGAGGGCCCCAGTTTCCTTTAACTCTCAAAGCTAGAGGCTGTCAAAAGAACTCAATACTTCTATTGCATTCCACATGTTATTCTTAGAAACAAGTTATCCCAGGCAGTAACCTACATTTTCGAGCTCGCTCCGCTCGCTTTTGCATCTAGCTTTTCAGCAAAACAGTTAAGGCGGAAACATACTTACATGTCGTAGCGAGTCGTGACGCGCCAGAAGCAAATCGGTTTCATACATTTAATATAGTCAGGGACTTTGCACGGCGTGTCGTGTCGCAACGATGTATGAAACCGAATGCTTCTGGCGCGTCACGACACGCCACGACACGTAAGTGTGTTTCCGCCTTTAATTATAAAATATGTGTTGGAGGCGAAGAACTTTTAAATTAAAATGACGTATGTCATATAAAATTTATTGCTTTTCATTTTCGATGGGGTGAAATCACCAACTTCCGCACCGGGTGCCACCCAAGGTAGCTACGCCACTCTCCTAACGTTCTGTCATGTAAATACCACACGAGAAATAAATTTTGAATTTATATAGATACTTAAGGCCAGGTTGTAAGTTTCCGGCTCTGGTTCCTATCCATGGTCCGGAGTGAGAGGGAATGGGAAGCCGCCGCCTCCTTCTGCGAAGCAGTCATGCTAGCGAAAGAGGCGGCGGAACGTGAGAGGGAGAGAGCCTCACGTCCTAGCCGCCCCCAATGTCAGTAAATCGGAAGGGGTCCCAGAGGGCCGATGCCTGCCAGGGCTGCGGGACTGTTCGAAAGAGATACCGTGGCCCTGGAACACAAAGGTCTAAGAAGGAACATGGATAAGTTTGGTTTAGTCAGTACAAGTCTGTCACTCCCTTCCGCTCCGCCCAGAACGGGAGGAGTCATTTGATGATTTCCCATCGTTAAAAAAAAGGCCAGCTTGCAATACTTTTTAGTATTTTTGAACGTCTGAATATCCAATTAAATGTTTTTTTTACAAAGTAAAAATCGTTAAATTGGACATACACTCAAGTAAATAGTAAAGATAGAAACGCGATTTAAAATGATTGACTCGATAATTTTATTTTATTTATAAACATGACACTAAATCACACTTGTATTGTATAACGGGCTGGTTTCCGCAACTCCACGTCTAAGGGTCAGTTCACACCGAGACGCGACGATACTTGAAGAGGCCAGTGATTTAGCGCTGCGTCGCTCTACGCCGCGCGGCATGGCGCAACGTATTCTGATTTCTACTGAAATCTACCTCACGAGGCCGCGCGACGCCGCGCTGCGTGGCGCAACGTATTCTGAATTCTCACAACGAAATGTGTATCTTTTCGTGTAGAGCATAAAGTTATATTTTGAATCGCTCTTTAAAAGTGTGCGTGCAACGTCACGTCGCGTCGCGTCTCGGTGTGAACTGATCCTTAGCGCGTATTTCGCGTAAAGAAAAAAAATCACACTTTTAAACGTGTGCTGCTAAGAGAATCAATCATGAGTTTATAATTTAGATATATAAAAGTTAAATCAATAGATAGAGCTTTGTATTTTGAAGTAAATGTTGAAAACATATTTTATAATTTCGTAATTATTTTCTCCAAGACGAAAAAACAATTAAATTTAGCCATTTAATCGCTCGCCCAGCGAGCGTCATGTGTTCATACCTACACACTGTACTGCAACCACGCCTTAATAGAATTTTCTTCTTTCTAAATATTCGTTATTCGGAAATACACCGATTCCAGTACCAAATTCTATAAAGGTAAGTACGAATGCCGCGGCCATACTTTGGCTCGCCCTCGCACGTGCGTAGCACATGCCTCGCCACGAATACAAAGGTACACACCTTGCGAGGCATTCACTGTGCGTTGTTCGCGGCGCATGCCTCGCAATGTCTGTATACGGCTTAACGTGTTCGCGGACGGGCTGGGGCGGTTCACCGGCGCGGGCGGCACGTTGAGTGTGTGCGTGCGCGAGTGGCAGGCTGTACTACTGGTGAATCATGAAGCGAAATGTCAGGTATATTTTATCTTGGTTGATGATACAGCCCTGAGCACTCACAGTTTGGGACGTTGCCTCACGCTGGAGAGCATCGACACTGGGTACAATCTGACAATTACAATGAGTGTTGCTGACAGTCAGCAAGTCTACTTTGTCTACCAACTCGTTGGTGGCAAGAATATGCTCCTTAATTTGGTTTTTACTTCACATCACAAGCCGACTTCCTAGGGACATCAAAAATGTACAGAATTTTTGTTTTTGCCGGATTTTTAGTCAGCTTCTTTTGCATGGAAAAATAAAAAAGGTTAAAGGAGAGTACGAGACAGTGCTGTATTAAATGATAAAATGAAACTAAGTCTTTAAATAAAGTAAATTTATTTTTGCGCGATACTTAAAATTCAAACACACGACACATTCAAATCAGCCAAAATTCCACTAGTCTAAGTCTTGCCTCTGTAACAAGTGTGTTACACTGATCAGCGCTATATGGGGTGTTACAATATCATAGGTGCGCTGATCACCGCTATACAGGTTTTTCATTTCACTATGACACTGATCACCGCTATACGGGATGTAGTTTTACTATAACACTGATCACCGCTGTCCGGCGCGCGGCTGCGAGATGGGCAGACGACATCATCGCCGGAAAAATCTGGATGATTTTTCCGCCGATGTTGTCATCCCATCAGTCATGCCTGGCACAGTACCGTGGAGATTGACAAAGAGAGTCCTATACCCAGCAGTGGCAGAATTCAGTGTGTGGATGATGATGAAGAGTTTTCACCAGTGTGTATTCGAATATTATGTTTTGTCAAATCATTCTTTAGTGTGTATTCGAATATGATTTCTTAAGTTAAACTTCCGACTAAAACGACGCTGACATTTATTACACTTGTAAGGTTTATCACCAGTGTGTATTCGAATATGCTTTGTTAAATTACTCTTTTCACTAAAACTAAGCTGACATACATCACAAGTGTAAGGTTTATTACCAGTGTGTATTCGAATATGATTTTTTAAGTTAAACTCCTGACTAAAACAACGCTGACATATATCACACTTATAAGGCTTTTCACCAGTGTGTACTCGAAAATGGATTCTTAAAGAATGCTTATAATTAAAACTACGCTGACATATATCACACTGATAAGTTTCTTTGTGAGAACTGCCAGGTTTGGACGTACGATTTCGAGCTGTCCGGAAAACTTTCAAGTTTGATGGTTCATTTTTCTTTAGCTCCGCTGTAGTTGTATCTTCTAGTTTTGTTCTTGTGACGAGCGCACCTGTAATCATAAATCTGGTAAGTACAATGTTTTAGGCACATTTACAAGTACACGAATCGGAATAAAAGCGTTTGAATGATAACAAAAAAAAAAAAACGGAAAACGAGCGCAGCCAAGCTATTCCTTAAGAGACAGTTTCCTGGCTGTGCTCGTCGACGAACTCGTCAGCGAGACAGCCTCGAGATCGCCCGATAGTGCAGCGCTGATTCAAACGGTATTCTCTAGCGCGGTTATGGTCGTCGACGAACTCTAGGCCTGACATCTCCCGTCACCATTTCGACGACGAATTAGGGCTTGAAACAAATTCTTTAAATTATAATCAATAAATCTCGACTGAGAGTTTTATGGGCTTAAAATGTATAATATAGGTCTAGTTTAAAGTATTTTAAGGAATTGAGTGAAACTGCTAACGATTTTAATAATTTCAAGAGGTTAAATAATGCATTTTATAATTACATGAATGGCTGAATGAAAATAAAATTCCTTTACCTATTTCGTAACTAAGCAACCTAAGCAACGGGCTGTCCTGTCACTGACTGTCACATACACAATACTCGCAGTCAATTCACAATTTTTTTGTCTGTTGTTTTTTATCTACTTTAATCGCCATTGAACAACCACTTGTGGCGAATGAACTATTGGCGTTCCTGCAGCAGAATTAGGATGTGATGGACGAGGTGTCCGCGGTCCAAATCTGCGCTACGAACGTCAGTGAAGACGACATTGCTGCTGCGAAACTGCTGCTGTACCGGTCGCTCATGAAAAGTGACCAGATGGTGTCCCGCCGGCGTGATAGGACTAAGAACAGCATACAGGACATCATCACGCTGCTAAACGTGACTGACCCTGACGACGTGCCGACGTTCGTGGCGAAGGACTTGCACAAGCTCCCTCCCGTCACATTCGACCACGTCGATGTAACTGGCCTGATATGCAGAAGAAGTTAAATGCATCCCAAAGGCACCGATTCGGGCTGATGATGGTTTCGTGACGGTGTTGAGAAGGAAGCGCCGTCAACGAACCAACAAGAACCGCTGCGGCAAGGCTCCTTCGAAGCCCAACGTGCCTATTCGTGCCGCGAAGCCGAACACTCCGGTGTACATCTCCCGCCTACACTACACCACTACGGCGGAGGACATCGTGGAGTATGTGCGCCAGAAGATCAAGTACGTAGCGAGAGTGCAGCTGCTTGAGTTGCGCCGCAACGTCAACTTTGAGTCGTTCGTGGTGCGAATACCAACTTGTTATCTGCACCTCGTCTTGGAAGAGGACTTTTGGCCGCAGGGAGTGGTGTTCCGTTGCTTAAGCGGGCAAGTGCCACATGAACGCACAGTGACGTAGTGTGCAAGTGAAGTGTTACTAACATATGTTGTTTTAAGGTTTTATTTACTAGCACAAATTGTATTTTATCATATATATGTTAGACTGTAAGGTATAAATCTATGGGCCAAGGTTGCCTAAAAATAAATAAATGCTATGTTATAGTTTAAAAACATCTATGTGCTCGCAAAGCAATAGCTTGTTTTAAACTTAATTCTGTGGCTATGTGAAAAGTAAGTATTATATATTTACTTCACTGCTGCCTCATGACACAATATTATTGTTGTCCATGAAATATTTAGGTATTTATTTTATAACAATATGTTTATATTAATTAGATCCTCAGAAAGAAAGCCTGTAAATGTGAATAAAATCTCTATCCGGGGATAGTGTATTTAGCTTTCTTAATTCTCTTGCCTGTCGTGCTTTTTTTAAATTATCACTTTGCATAACTTCTTCTAATAAATTTATCTTTATAATTAACCGAGCAGCAATTTTCAATATTATTTATAGGTGTTAATTCAAGAATTTACGCGCTAAAATAGTGGCTTTTGGATTTGACAGACAAAATCGTGGCTGTCAGCGAGTTCGACGCTGTTTTTTCTTACGGAATACCAAAATGTATGAAGAACTGTCAACTTGCTCGACGTTGAGTAGTTCTAACTCACGGCCGTCACAGCTTAGAGCGCTAGTGTCGCTATTTGCGGCTTAGCGAATACCAAACTGTAGTTTCGTCGCTGGCACAGCGCTGCGCTCAAGGCTGTATCCTTAGAGAATAGTACTGCAGAGCAAGAGAGCTGCTGTTACCATTGCATAATACACTTTATAACTAGTGACATAAAGAACATTATTGTACAAACTTGACTCCGCACATACAAGTATTTGATCAAGCTAGCTGGCCAATATACTAGCATAACCCCCAGTTAATAGGGAGGTTAGTTATCTTATGCTACGCCATTATGCAAGGTGTTGTTTTGCATGCTCGTCAAATTCAAGGAGGTAACTATGCTAATGATTCTCGTCCCGAATTAATAATAAAATGGGTAGGTAATTTTCATTTTTTTCTTATTTACGGATATCGGAAAGTTTGAAACACCCGTGTTTTAAACGAGGGCCGTCTGATTCTAACCTTATAACCGCGCTTCCACAAATACAAACAATCTCAAACGTTTATTCGATAATTTTTCATTCCAAAACCACGTTAAGCGGGTTATTCTGAAATACTGACAAACATAAACAACCAAAAAATTCAGCGTTTATTAATAATTTCCAAGGTACCGTAATTTCAATTGATTATTTATGTCTTTCGTGAGAACCTCGTAAATTTTGACGAGGATGCAAAGCAACACCTTGTATAAATCACTACCGTACGAGATAGCCTAGTGTGACCTTCGGACTGCCAAGTCAGCACTCGAGTCCGAAACTCCGAACCCAAGACACGCACCACCGACTTTTCGGATTCATGTGGCTATTGTGTAATTATCGCTTGCTTTGGTGTAAAAATCTTGAGGAAACGATGGTACTTGAAATAACCTCTGATAACAAACCGACCGTTGCAGTAATCTCGTGTGGTCTTCTTTCTTCGTTATCGTGTGGTTATGCCTAACGTGGTGTCAGAGTTTTTATGTCGCCTATGGGCTTCTGACTTGACTTTACACGCCGCCGTCGAGAAATATCTCATGGCATAAAGTGTAACCAAGTGATAATTATACAATACGCACATGAATCCGAAAAATCGGAGGTGCGTGTCTTGGGTTCGGAGTCCAGACCGAGTCGAACTTATTATTTTATTTTTTAGTTGTCTTTTTTGTTTCTCCTATGGACACTTTTAACGTGCACGTATTGCTACATCGTTCTCACATAATGTACCATCTCAACATGAATGATGTGACCAAGGTTTTTGTAACAAGATTCTGATATAAAAGAGTGTCCAAGGAGTTTCTTGCCCATTCTTCTCCATAGAATAGAATAGAATATTTATTTGCTTAAAAACATGGTATAAAAAGATGGTAAAATACAAACAATAACAAGAGCAAACATGTTTTGCTTAACACTCATAAGCGTACAAATTTTAACAAGCATATTTTTTAAAATTTATTGTTTATCAAGTCTTTGACGCTATAAAAACTATGATTACACAACCATTAATGCAATTTTTTCTTAAATAATCTCAGATTCAACGCTTTGAGATTACTTGGTATCTTATTATATAAAAGCACACACATAAATATTGAACTTTTATTATATTTCGCCATTCTCGGAAGGATATCGAGTACGAGCCTGTGAGGGTCTCGTCGGTTACGGGGATATAAATCATCTGCCTTACTAAACTGTTCTTTATGCTTTCTCACAAACATGCATGTTTCGTATATGTAAAGCGACGGTAGCGGTAACAAGCCAAGCTTTTTAAATATCGGTCTACAGGATTCGTCAGGTCGAAGCCCGTATATTGCTCTAATGCATTTTTTTTTGAGCAATGAGTGCTCTATTGTGATCTGTGCTATTACCCCATATTATCAAGCCATTACGGAGCACCGATTCAACGTATGCATGATAGGACGTTATTGCCGTTTTAATGTTTGTTATATTTCCAACTTTTTTAAGTGCATATACTTAAACTTATTTATTCTTTTGGAAACCATATCAATATGTGCTTTCCAGTTTATATCTTGATCTAAGGTTACGCCTAGACCCAAAACTGGAACGGGCAGGGGCTGCATTCAAGCGGCTCTTGCCCAACCTGGGGGGTCCAAACGCCTCCTGCCGGAGGCTTTACGCGGGAGTCGTGCGGTCCATGGCCCTTTATGGGGCCCCGGTGTGGGCGCGTTCTTTGAGGCGGCGAGCCGCCCATTACTTAAACGCGCCCCAGAAGGTTGTAGCCGTAAGGCTGATCCGGGGGTACCGCACGATCTCCGGCGAGGCGGCGAGCCTCTTGGCCGGATTGCCGCCATGGGATCTGGAGGCGATGGTCCTCGCGCGCCTGCATGAATGGCGCGCGGAGGCACTACGCCAGGGGGAAACTCCGCTGCCGCGGCAAATTGTCGCTCAGCGGACAGACCTCCGGCACGATCTCATGGCGACATGGAGACAGCGACTGTCGCAACCACGTGCAGGGCACGCCACAATAGTGGCGATAAGTCCCCTCTTTGAGGAGTGGCTAGAGAGGCGGCACGGCGCCCTCACCTTCCGCCTGACGCAGGTCCTCACCGGACACGGTTGTTTCGGGAGGTTCCTGCACCGAATCGGGCGGGAGGAAACGCCCGGGTGTTACCATTGCGAGGATCGGCCGGAGGACACGGTGGAGCACACCGTGGAGCTCTGCCCCGCTTGGGCTGAGCACCGCCGTGTCCTCATAGCGGCGATTGGCGGCGGCGACCTCTCGCGTCCGGCCCTGGTTCAATCCATGGTCCGGAGCGAGAGGGAATGGGATGCCGTAGCCTCCTTCTGCGAAGCAGTCATGCTAGTGCGATGCGAGGAGATGGAGGGGTCAAAGTAAACTACATGTTAGTTACTACTCCAAGAGTCGATTACTCTTCCACCTTTAATTAGCAACATTATATACATAGTTACGACGTGATGTTATGTCGATAATCTACAATCACGTATTCACATACTATCTACCTTAGCATATTATACTACGTGCTGTACGTGACGTGCTGATGTACGTGACATCACACCACATCACCCCCTTAAATTTAAAAAAAAAAAAAATTTTTTACAAGGTTTTTTTTTCCCACATTACAAACTATTACTCTAACTCTTACAATACAATTTTGTTCTATTCTTATGTACTATATCTATTTTATTTTTATACTTAATCACAACATTTGGTGACTCGTCTTTTACAACTTCAAAAGGTCCATTATAAATACATTCCAATTTATTGCCAGTTTCATTCTTAATCAAAACTAAATCACCTTCCTTATAGGTTACAGGATTAAGATTCTTATCATAACAATGTTTCCTAGCTAATTTACTCGCTATTAAATTCTCCCTTGCATCATTTTGTGCCCTTTGCAATCTGTACTTAAATTCTAAAGGATAATCATCAAAATTATACAATGGTTCAACACTTTCTCCTTGAAGACTACTTGGTAATCTGCATTTTCTTCCAAACACTAGCTCATAAGGTGTATATTTGGTAACAGTATTAACTGTCGTATTATAAGAAAAACACCAAAATGGAATCCAAGAACTCCATGATGATGGGTTATTATCCGTCTGTATCCTCAAATATGCACCTAATGTTTTATGTACATTCTCCAAAGAACCTATACTCTCATGATGATATGACGTCGACATGACTTTATTGATGTTCAAGATATCACATAGCTCTATCATTACTTTCGAAACGAATTCACTACCCCTATCCGTAGCTATTGTTTTCGGTATTCCATATCTCAAAACAAAATTCTCTGCCAAAGCTTTTGCTACCTCATTTGCGGATTTATTCTTTAACGGATAAGCCTCTACAAACTTCGTAAGTTCACATTGAAGAGTTAATATGTAAACATTGCCTCTTTCGTCTCTATCAAGGGGTCCTACTATGTCTAAATAAATCTTCTCAAACGATGTTGATGCAGTAGTCGTAATCGTCATGGGTTCCCTAGTATTCCTAGAATACTTTTGCTTACAACACTTATCACATTTACCAACGTACTCCACTACGTCTTTCTCTATAGAAGGCCAATAATAATACTTCTTTATATTATTCACCATCCTACGTATTCCTGCATGACCACTCGTGGGTAAAATATGGAAATCATTCAAAATAACCTTCTTCTCATCTTTCCCTTCTATTCTCCGTAAATCCTTCACTACACACAGTTTAAAATCCCCACAAATCGAACTTCTATTTTCCTTTAAATATTTTGCCATTCTTGTAATAAAATCAACGTTATAACGATTCTTCATAATAATTATTTCTTTAATGCCTTCTTCAATACAAAAACTGACTATGTCTTTCGATAACTCGTCTCGCGAAATTCCCGATAAAGATTCATAGTTTACATAAATACTCGAGTTTTCTGGCATATACACTAAATTGCGCGACTTTGAAAATATCTCCCTACAACCATTATTATTATTGTTGTTATTATTATTGTTACGTAACATTTTCTCCCAATCATCTAAACAAATCTCAATGTCATTTCCTTGCTTCTTAAGTACTTCCACGATCCTAGGGTGATCAGTCCCAGATACCACGGAGTCCCTATCACAAACATTTGGCTTTCCCAACTGCTTGTACTGCGCCCTCGTCATTACGGATATCGTCTTTTCCCGTATCAATTTCAAATCCTCACTCGTTATCACTATTCTAGAAAGTGCATCCGCTAGTACATTCTCTTTGCCCTTAATATATTCAACCTCAAAATCATACTCCTCTAAACACAAACGAAACTTAGTCAACCTACTAGATGGATCTGTCATGTTAAACAAATACAGTAATGGCCGGTGATCCGTCTTTACAACGAACCTCCGTCCGTACAAATACGGTCTAAAATATTTAACTGACCAAACTATTGCCAACAACTCCTTCTCTATTATCGGATAATTTAACTCACTCTTCCCTAACGACCTACTAGCATATGCGATGGGTTTTCCGTTCCCATTACACAACACACTCCCTATAGCATATCCAGAACTATCGGTTTGCAATATAAAAGTATTGCTATCAGAAAAATCAGGATAATCCAACACCGGTGGACTCATTAACGCTTCCTTAAGCAACAAAAACGACTTCTCGCACTCATCGGACCAACTAAATACAACACCTCTCTTACACAGCTTATTCATAGGTACCACTATATCAGCAAACTGTGGTATGAATTTCCTATAATAATTCGCAAACGCTACAAATCGCTTTACCTCATCAACCGTCGATGGACGCGGATAACCTCTAATAACTTCTACCTTCTCTGGATCTGGTGAAATACCTTCGGCCGATATTACATGCCCCAAATAAAGCACTTGCTTCTTCAAAAATTCACATTTAGACGGATTCAACTTTAGATTTACTTCCCTCAAGTGTGAAAATACTGATATTAGGTTCCGATTATGTTCATCTAAATTCCGTCCAAAAATAATGAGATCATCCAAATAAATCAGACACCTATCGTAATTCAATCCAGACATGGCCACAGTCATTAATCTACTAAACGAACTCGGACTTATCTTCAAACCCATTGGTAACCTACACATTTGATACTGCCCCTTGTCTGTTGTGAAAGCAGTGTACTTCCTACTACTCTCCTCCAAAGCACACTGATAATAAGATTGTGATAAATCACAGTGACTAAAGTAAACTGCGCCTGACATCGAATCCAAAATCTCAGTTATATTCGGCAATGGAAACTTATCATCCTGTATCCTTTCATTCAACTGCCTATAATCTATAACCACTCGCCATTTCTTCTCCCCACTACGATCCGTCTTTTTGGGTACCACCAAAATAGGACTAGACCACTCACTAACCGCCTCTTCAATGATATTACTCTCCAGCATCTCCTGCACTTGCCTATCAACCTCCTTCTTCTGTGCATAAGGTATCCTATACTGCCTCTTGTACACCGGAGTAGCACTCTCTTTCAAGCGTATAGACTGCTCATATACGTTAGTGACAGCTAATTTATCACCCGGGAGATAAAAAACATCCGAAAACTTTGCACACACTTGCTCAACCGACAACCGCTCCTCGGCGTTCAAATAGTCGAGTTTAAGTAAAGAAAGTACCTCTTCTACACGCTCAACGTCCGTCCCTGGCTTCACGAAATTACAACAATCAAAATCACTCAACGGACAAACTTCCACACCGGACATACTACACACAACTTCCTCGGAGTTCGTATTTAAAATCCTAACGGGTACCATCCCGCCTTTAGGCCTTACTAACACACTAGCCAAGAAAACGCCTTTCCGCAACTCTTGCCTAACTACCACACAATCTTCCGCTCTGTTAACGGGGTAATACCTAACCACCTCACAACGCGGTGGAATAGTCAACAAGTAATCGTAGGACTTAAGTGGCATCGAAACCACCCGTCGTCCACGATCCCTAAGAGAAAACCTATTCGCCGAAAAATCTATAATACCACCATACTTCTGCAAGAAATCCTGACCTAATATACCAACCGACTTACATGGCAAATCATCAAATATATAAAACTTATGCGTGAAAGAACACCGTCCATACTCCAACGTTAAATATACATAACCTATAGCCCTCAAACTACCTCCTACACCATTAATCACTAATTCTTCCTTAACTACCTTACAGCACAAAGCATTGTTCAACAAGAAACCACTTTTTACAGCCGATATCGACGCGCCCGTATCTACTAACCATTCCGCATTTATATTATTCACTAGAAAATTAACCCAATTAATACTATCGCAAGCTAAAATACGCTTAGTCTCGAAAAAACTGCAACTGGTGGTCAGTCGCTTCATTACGTCGTGACATTGACGTTCCGCCTGAGTCAGCATCACTACGCGCATGCTCGAAATACGCTACACGCTTCCGACCTTGTTGAGTCGAATGACCACGATGAGCATTATTGCTACGACCGCGCATTCCACGATTATGCCATGCGGTGGCATTTTTGCGCGTACGCTCAACAGCTGTCTTATGTTGCGCGTATCCATTTCCTACTGTAGACCGCCTATAACCATTTCCGCGACCTCTATTATCAAAACCACCCCTCGCGGGCCAACGCTGATACGCCATGACCTGTACCGACGATGCACAACCTTCGTCTTCTGCTACCCTGATCGCATCCTTCAAACAAGTCAAATTCCGCGCCGTAATGATCGTACCTAAACGCTGATTGCGAAGCCCGTCAGCAAACTTCCTGATCGCGTACTTTTCGTTCAACGGCCGCAAAATCTCATATGCTTCCGAACTTTCCCCGGCTTGAGAAATAGTCAAATTAACCATTAACTTCTCTATCTCAGCCCCAAAATCCGCGACCGACCTATCATTCTGCCTAGCGCGAGCAAGCTTCGCTTGCACAGCTACGTCTGACTCTACTGTTAACAAATGCTTCTTCATATCAGCTAACAGACAATCTACCGTTGCGTAAGTAGAGGACAACCGAATCCTAGCACCCTGGGTAAGTCGTGTTGTCAAAACAAATTTAATTAAAAGAGCATTATCTGCTTCCACTAACATAGAACTATATAATCCTATGGCATCAATCAAGTCTTGCGTAACTTGTTCATCGCCACTCATCTTCGGGAGTAGGCCAACTGCCGTTCTCAAAGAAAACTTTTCCGCCGCCATGTTTTGTTCCGTTTCGGTTCCGCTCTCAAACTTAACAGTGTCTACGTATAACGCTTCTATCTTACATACCAACTGAGCCAGTTCTTCCGAGAACTTACTAGATTCTGAAACTATACACTTAAATTTACGATAGAGCGCTTTCACCTCACTGATCTTACTATCAAAATTTCTGCCTTTTCGCCTACTAGGGCCTAACTTGACAATAGATTCCCTTAATAACTTAAGTTGTACAAATAGCGACGTTAACTCCACTTCCATTTAAATCAATGTCTCCAAATTTAACGATGACCGCAAGCACCGACACACACTTATTCACATTCACATAAGAAACACTCACTTCGTTCCTCCGACGGCTCCTGGTCAAACCATCTGTACAGCCTTCTGGACTTCCCGCTGTCTCATCTTTTCTTCAATCCAGTTGTGGTGACATCTCCGATACATGCGAACCGCCAAACCTATGATGACAACTGCCATACACACAGCCACAAACAGCAACACGGTCTTGATAACCGCCAGCTGCTCCTGCGTAGCCGTTGCGGTATTTGCACCACTCGTAGACGCCTGGGCAATAATCACCTCTTCCTTGGACGTCGTGCTCCCCATGGCCTGTGACGCGACGCGACTGACGTGATACTCAACGAAGACAATCAAACCGCGAACCACGAACCGTGACTAGCTCCTGGTCGGACAACTATAACGCCGTCCAGCCGACTGGCAGGGTCGCCATGCGATGCGAGGAGATGGAGGGGTCAAAGTAAACTACATGTTAGTTACTACTCCAAGAGTCGATTACTCTTCCACCTTTAATTAGCAACATTATATACATAGTTACGACGTGATGTTATGTCGATAATCTACAATCACGTATTCACATACTATCTACCTTAGCATATTATACTACGTGCTGTACGTGACGTGCTGATGTACGTGACATCACACCACACTAGCGAAGGAGGTGGCGGAACGTGAGATGGAGAGAACCTCACGTCCCAGCCGCCGCGGGAGACGCCCCGGGCGTCGGGGGGCAACCAGTGGCCCCCGGCCACCGTAGGCGCGAGCCTGTGGACGGTGAGTAATGGGCTAGCTCACCGTCCGTCCGTCTCATGACGACAGGCCGTGTCGACGGCGCGTACGTGTTCCACGCGCGCCTCAAGGAGATGTCAGCAAACCAGAAGGGGTCCGAAAGGGCCGATGCCTGCCAGGGCTGCGGGTTGTTCGAAAAGATACCGCGGCCCTGGAACACAAAGGGCGAAGAAGGAACATGGGTGGGTTTTAGTCAGTACAAGTCTGACACTCCCTCCCGCTCCGCCCAGAGCGGGAGAAGTCATTTGATGATTTCCCATCAGCAAAAAAAAAAAAAAAAAAAAAAGTTACGCCTAGAAATTTAGTTTGTGTTACTTCATCAATTTTATGTATATTCATTTTAATATTGTATTTAGCATTATTCGATTTATAAAATTGGATATAAACTGATTTATTAAGATTTATTGATAAATTATTTCTATTTAGATATTCAATTAGCTTGTCAATAGTGTTGTTAATGTCGGTCTCATGATCATCAATAGTATTATTTTTTCTGTCAGATGTTACGATTATAGAAATATCATCAGCAAATAATATACATTTATGGTTGGTTATTTTTATTATAGAGTTAATGTACAAAAGGAATAAAATTGGGCCTAGCACACTTCCTTGTGGGACGCCATATCTGTTGTACTTGAGTTCGGATGAGTGTGCTATCATGTCGTTATTTCTATCCACTTTTGTAATGGTAACCCGCTGTCGTCTGTTATTTAGGTATGACGCTATCCACTGAAGCACTATACCTCTAATTCCGACTGCTTCCAGTTTCTGTAGCAACAGATCATGAGACACTAGGTCAAAGACTTTAGATAAGTCGAAGAATAAACCTGTAGTACGACGGTTTTGACTAACATTTGTCAATATATTTTTTATAAGAGTGAAGATAGCTAATGTTGTGGATTTATTTTTTTGAAAGCCGAATTGTTCTTCATTAATTATGTTAAATTTATTACAAAATTCGATCAATCTTTTGTACATGCACTTTTCAAATATCTTAGAGAAAATAGGTATTAATGTAATTGGGCGATAATTATTGACATCAGATTTTTCTCCTTTTTTAAAAACTGGTTTAACGATAGATACTTTTAATGCTTCAGGAAAAGTACCAAGTGAGAAAGATAAATTAATTAAATGTGTTATAATTGCACTCAGCTCAATAGTGCATGCTTTTACAATAGGGGATAATCCAATTTTTTTTTCTTTGTCCGTCGGCTAGTTTATTGAAAAGTATTTGGACACGTATTTTTTCTTTTTTCACGTGGTCATAAAATTACGGAAATACAAGGTGTTGTTTTGCATCCTCGTCAAATTCAAGGAGGTAACTATGCCAATGATTCTCGTCCCGAATCAATAATAAAATTAGTAGGTAATTTTTTTTTTTTTCTTTTTTTCGGAAATCGGAAAGTGTGAACCACCCGTGTTTTAATCATAGCCCTCTGATCCTCGCCTTATAACCCCGCTTATATACAAACAAAAAATTTCAAACGTTTATTCGATCATTTCTTGTTCCCTAAACCACGTTAGGGGGTTATTCCGAAATACTGACAAACTTAAACAACCAAAAAAATCAGAGTTTGTTAATAATAAACTAGGTTCCGTAATTTTAATTGATTATTTATATCTTTCGTGACAACCTCCTGAATTTTGACGAGAATGCAAAACAACACCTTGTATATTGAGTTGAAATGGCGCATGACGTCACATGTAGGTAAGTTTTATACCTACTTGTGACGTAGTAAGCCCCCACTCTCCAACTTTAATGAGTTTTAACTAAGTAATTTTTTGATATTTTGATAAAACAAACAATACGTGTCTAATATTTTTTTATTACCTGTCTGACGGACAAAATAGAATGTCGTTTTCTTTACCTGGTCCGGTCCCCTATTTTGGTATTAATTTCATCGTAGCCTTCCGAATATGAGTTTTTCAGTGATATAATCTCCGCTTTAACTTCATTTTCAGACACAGGTTTGAGGAACATCGAATGTGCTGAATTTCTCTTAGGGCTTGTTTTTATATCCGTACTAGAAGTAGGCGCCATATTAATGTAATGGTTATTGAAGGCATTTGCTATTTCTAAAGGATCCGTGACTACTGCGTTGCCAATTTGTAGATTTTCTATACTGTCTTTGAGGTTGTTGTTTATGATTTCGTCCCTAATTACTTTCCAAACTGCTTTGCATTTGTTTTCATTTTCGTTAATAAACACCTCTCCAGCCTTGCGGCTAAACGGTAAAACACCCAGCCGGCCTCACAATGACGTCATCGAGCGTGTCAAGTGTCCTGCGCTCATAAAAAGCTTATCGCGCGAGTTCTATTAACTCTTATCTCAAGCGGTAAACAGTTTCGGGTTCTTGATTAACGAGACCATGTATTACAATATAAACAACTGTTTTATAACTACTTGAGAATTATAAACATCGCATAGAATTCAGAGAGCTCGCCGCAAACATACTGTTGTCGTAGTTTGTTTTTTTTTGGTAAAACTACTGAATCAATTTACACGAAACTTTAGATCTAACATAACAAATATACAAGTAATCTAATGACAGTGTTTTTTAGGAGTCCTACATAAATTATTCTTGCAAGATTCCAATTCAAACGTCTTATTAGAATCGGCCATTTTCTAACTGCGCAGTTCAATGCATGAAAATACTTGAAATATCAATAAATATGAATAAATATGCCTCGAATGCATGAAATTATGAATTATCACTATTTTTTCGCTTATTACTAATGTTTCCAAGACCATATTTCATTGTAAAAGAGTCAAATTCATATTTTCAATTTCGACTGACGAACTTCACAACAAAGGAATTTTTGGAGAAATTTTTGGGTCAAAAACATAATTTTTAGATATTTTTTCCAGCAAATGACTATCTAAAAAGTTACATTATACACTTATAACATACTATACATTTACTTACCAAAGTTTAACAACACAAAACACAAAAATTTCACTGCATTCCAAAACAAAACACCACCGTTCCACACTGGCCGCCATGACTCATTTTGACAGTCGACAAAGACGCGTTTCTTTATTTTTTTAATAATTTTGTGCAGTTGTTAGGTTGGTATGATTGGTTTCATTTTAATCGAACTCTAGTTGGCCAGAGACGTAAATTTTTACAAACGAATTAGACCCTTACTGTACGTACGATAAGGGTTTAAGTTTGCTTGTACGAGGCGTTCCCATATGGGAACCTCGGGGTTCAACCGAATTGTTCGGCGTTCCCATATGGGAACCACGGGGCTGGAGAGGTTAATATTTGCGTTCTTTCTTGATGTGTTTATAAATTTCTGTAAGATTTTTGAATATTGTGTATAATTCGTTTTATTACTTAAATTTTTATTTCTATAATACTGATAGAGTAGATACCGTTTTGTTTTACAACTTTGTTTCAGTCCTTTGCTTATCCACTTTTGTTTCCTTTGATTGGTTTTAATTTTAACTTTAATTTTAGGGAAGCATAGATTATAGAAAAGGCATAATAGTTCATGAAAAGAACTGAATGCAACATCTATATCATTTTCTGCATAAGTTTCTGACCAGGACACATTTTGTAAACATTCCTTAAACTTCAGTATATTATTCATGTTGTAGTCTCTTTTGTATATATGGTATACTGCCTGCTTTGTTTGTGTCTTATGACTTAATGGAATGCTCAACATTTGGGCTGTATCATGGTCGGATAGATGGAGTGGCATTACTGTAGCAATAGCATCCGGAATATTACTGAGAATATGGTCGATACATGATGACTTGCGTGTTGGCTCATTTATATGTAATTTTAGATTATAATTGTATGACAGATCTAATAATCGATTAGTTATATTGCCTTTTTTGAGAGTATTAATGTTAAAGTCACCTACTAATACAACATTTATCCTTGATTTATATTTATGAAATACATGTTCCAAAAGACCATTTAACTTAACTAAGAATTGGGTGGGGTCGGATTGAGGTGTTCTATAAATACAAATAATAATCAAATTATGGTAAGCTAGTTCGATACCGCATGCTTCGAACGTATTTTGTATAGCATGGGCATGTATAAATGGTAGTTCTTTGAAGATGAGGTTTTTTTTTTAACTAAAATGCAGGTCCCGCCTCTTTGTTTTTCCCTGCAGAAGTTGGCAGCCATTTCGTAGTCATAAATTTTAATACTGCGTACATAGGAGGCTGCTCAGCAAGCGAACGACCGCTCCACGTCCCCATAAATTGTAATTAGCTGTAAATAGGATAGGACAATATACAACAACATTATAAATTTATATAAATTGATTCTGTACAAACTAATAATCTCACAGCACACACTGCACGACACTTATACATATCTCTCTCAGACAAAAATAAGTAGACTGTAAGTAGCTGACACACCCACAGGCCGAACACACCACCGACCTGTGGACATAATGTAACATATGAACCAGGGAAATAAACATCTTTCTATTCTATTCTATTCATGAATTTTAATGTAAGATTTATAGCCTTTTTTTTATAAAAGTTTCGGAGAGGCATATTACATCTGGGTTGTTTTGTACTTCACGTAGTTCTTGTAAGGTTATTTCAAGTAGTTATTTTTTTGATAAGAGACTAGCAATATTTTGATGGAGTATTTTGAAATTATATGTTCTAGATTGTGGAGTCTTGGGACCGAAAAAACGTAACGTCCTTTTTTATCACAGGAAAATAATACGGAATAGTTCCTTTTTCTGCTTTATCGGTAGAGTTTAAACGCTATCCGTTTTTTGTGGTTTTAAGTTCCTCTGACCGAAATAGAAAGGAATTGTTCCTTTTTTGGGTTCGTTATTATTAGTGTGCAGTTTAAGACTTGATCTGTGACTCGCTATCCGCTTGATAAGTTCTCTAGGATTTACGTGGTTTTCATTGTAATCATGACAATCTATGAGGTAATTAATTTTAGTAGACAATTCGGACATTTTAAAAGTGTAGCTTTCAAGAAATTTACATTTTTTATAGTTAAGACATACATTTTTGATGCGATAATTAAGTTTATTTACATCTAAATATTCATTTTTAAACACATTTAATACAATGATCATATTATTATAAAATGTATCTAGTACAATTTGAAGTTGGGATAAGATATACCTAATTAAAATTTTGATCATTTTCTTCTACGCAGATCACCAGTTTATCGTTGTAGTTTAACTTGGCATGACGGCAACTCATTACTATTTGGCTACTTAGTGCATTAGGTTTTGTATCTGCGATGAACCTATACTTTTCATAATTTGAATTTTGTCTAGATTGCATCATGGCAGCTGCCAGACCGACGCACTGTTGAGAGCCAAATATAAGTACTCTGTTAGTCGATTCATTCATCTCTTCGGTGAGCTTAGGCGTCGGTATGTAGACCTTTGAAACCGACGATTGTTTAGGTATTCTGTTATTTTGTTTCACAGTGTTTATTATTTTCATGAGAGCTGCAATCTGCTGTTGTGCCTCTGTTAATTCTTGGTGCAGATCCGCGATTTTTTGTTGCAGGTGCATTATTTCTGTACTTTTACCACACTTAATATTCACTTAATATTCGACTTACTCCCTAAGGGAGTAGAAGGTGTGGAAAAGGCGTTTTGCGAATAGAGATCTACGCTACGGAATGGGCAACCACAGTACTTTCACAGTTATTATGTCTTGTGACTGGGACTGTAGCTTCGTTTTTATTGTTGTTTGATTATTCAAAAGTGCCTGTAACTTGTGGGCTACTTGAAATAAATGATTTTGATCGATTGAGACCTATGACTTGGCAGTCCGTCGCTCACAGCACTAGGCTATCATTGCATACGTGGATTCTGGTGACTGGTCGTTTTGCTGGCCACGGTCCTATGGGTTTAGTTAACACTGACCACTTCCCTTCAGGTAGACCAGAGATGGTGAACCATTGGCACGCCTGCCATTGATGGCACACGATACAATATTTTGGGCACGCCACCGATTTCAACCATATTTTCATCTACCTATGGCCTGCGATCATTATTTTCAGAGATGATGAACATTACAGACTCGCTTGGAAACCGTTTGGCAGATGATTCCAGTGCAGCATGCATTCTACTAAAAGTAATTACGATCATATTTTAAGTTATATGTCTGATGAAACTGAATATATAAGAGTTCTAAAACACTTAAACGACAAAACCACGAGCACAATAAAACTGGAAACTATAGGACCACCAATAAACATGAAGAGAGGGGTCAGACACGGTGACCCCGTCTCACCGACCATCTTTATAGCTGAGCTCGAGTCAATCATCAGCAATCTAGACTGGAGCAAATGTGGTCTAAATACAAATGGCAAGTATATAAACCATTTGAGGTTTGCCGACGACATAGTTTTGTTTTCTAAGATATAGTACAGCTTCAGTCAGTGGTAAACACGGAGAAAATAAAAAGCCGTGAATGGAAATAAACCTTTAGCAAGACAAACGCCAAGATTAATTGAAATACCTAATTATGTCGAATACACACAGCTCTATTATATAAGGGCCGCCATACACGGACTGCTTGAGCAGTTAGCCATTGATCAACACACACGGACCGCTCTTGCAGTCATAGTCAACAGTTTGAAGCTGCCTTTGATAACTGCTGGAGCAGTTGATACCAACAGCTCGTCGGCGGGAATCGTGTGCGACGTGGAATGAAGAGCGCGGGCGGAGGTAACTGCGTGAGAGCAGTCCACAGCTCTAGTAGTCAGTGTATGCCTGGCGACTAGCGACTGCTTGACCGTGCCGCCAACCGCCCGAAGCAGTTGCAACTGCTCGAGCTGTTTCGTGTATATACGTACGTAGTTACTATACAGCCGCAGCTTGAAGCAGTTGATACTGACCGCTTCAAGCTGTCCGTGTATGGCCGGCCTAAACAACTACATTTACCTTGGGAACAGATCTCATTTGACCGACAGAATAACCAGATGGAAATCGAAAGACGAATAAAAAAATACATGGAAAATTAAATTACTTTTTTCGCTTTGTTATGTGCTTGTACTAAGCGGTCTACTTAGCGACGAGACGCTTGAATTATTTTATTTTTGTTTTTTTAAAGGTTTTTTATGTCGGGGGTTTTTTAAATTTTTAATTTAATTTTTATTTCATGCTTTTTAAACTTATATTGTTTTATCTTAGCCTTGACTGTCCCAATACTGGGCATAGGCCTCCCCCATTGCTTCCACTTTTCTCGGTGTTGCGTGTCATCTCGCCAATTAACGAGAACAGCAAAAATTAAAAAAAAACTTTCTGGGGGGAGGAGTGGGGTTAGCTCCCACCCCCCCTGGCAATGCCCATGGTGACAAGTAACAAGATTTCAAATTTCGAATCGACCAGACCTGTGGAAATTGAAAATTTCCCTTCAACGAGAAAAGAGGTGATGGCCTTCAAACGGCTGATCGCTACCACAGACAGGTTTTGTCCGTCGGAGGTTTTTTAATTTAATTTTTAACCCTCGACCAAAAAAGAGGGGTGTTATAAGTTTGACGTGTGTATCTGTGTATCTGTGTGTCTGTCTGTGGTATCGTAGCTCCTAAACGGATGAACCGATTTTAATGAAATTGGTTTCGTTTGAAAGGTGTTTTAATCGAGAGTGTTCTTAGCTATGTTTCGATAAAATCTGATCAGCCGTTTGAAGGCCATCACCTATTTTCTAGTTGAAGGGAAATTTACAATTTCCACAGGTCTGGTCGATTCGAAATTTGAAATCTTGTCACTTGTCACCATGGGTATTGCCAGGGGGGGTGGGTGCGAACCCCCCCCCCCTCCCCCCAGAAAGTTTTTTTTTTTTTTTTTGCTGTTTTCGTTAATTATCGAGATGACACGCAACACCGAGAAAAGTGGAAGCAATGGGGGAGGCCTATGCCCAGTATTGGGACAGTCAAGCTGAGATAAGACAATATAAGTTTAAAAAGCATGAAATAAAAATTAAATTAAAAATTTAAAAAACCCCCGACACAAAAAACCTGTAAAAAAAACAAAAATAAAATAATCCAAGCGTCTTAGCGTGGGGTTGTGTCGGGGGTTTTTAATTTGTTAATAATGTACTATTATATGTATATAAGTACCTTTTCATTCACATATTAACACAATGCAAAGCTGTTTCGTCCGTCTCGTCACTATCTCTCAGGTCTAGTTGAAAACCAGCGTCGGGCACTCCGGCAGTTAGCTGAACTGGGCCTATTTGGCGCAGCCGTGAGACACACAATATTTTCGTTTTTGTTTGATTTAAGTTTCTTTACTTAATTTTTTTACTGTGTGCACTTGTGGCATGTGTCAAATAAATATTTTTTCATTCTTTTTTTCTTGAAAGAAGTATCATGAAAATTCAAAAGAGACCCCAATAACAGATAAGACTCTAAACAAAAGCTATAGATGCTCCTAAATGTGCGAAAAACCTAAAATGGCGATGGGCTGGACATATGGAAAGACTCAGTGACGACCGCTGGACAAAAAGAAAGGGAGGCCCATAGCCCCATGGGTCGACGAGATAGTACAGGTCGCCGGCACTCTCACAGCAGAAGATAGAGACCGCTGGTCATCTCTGGAGGAGGCCTTCACCCTCTACTAAGAAGGATTCTTGCCACGAATTGAAATCTATACTATATAATATTATAAAGCTGAAGAGGTTGTTTGTTTGCTTGAACGCGCTAATCTCAGGAACTACAGATCCGATTTGAAAAATTCGTTCAGTGTTAGATAGCCAATTTATCGAGGAAGGCTATAGGCTATATCATCACGCTAGGACCAATAGGAGCGGAGCAGCAATGAAAAATGTTGCTAAAACGGGAAAAATGCGACGCAGACGAAGTTGCGCTGGACAGCTAGTATAAAAACTAAAATAGTGCGTGGAGTCCCTCCGCGCGGAAGAAGTGAAACTTCGTAATACTACACGCATGCGTTCGAGTGCCACGCATTCACTCTCGTTATTTTATTGTAATTTTTGAGCCTCTAAATAATATTTTGTTATTTTCTTGTTGCATTATTACATAAAATCGAAGTTATTCTACTCATGGAAATTGAGCGATGGCTGGTCACACCGAAGAGTCGAATGCATGACTGTTTGCACGCTATCTTGCGTACCTAGTAGAACTACGTAGTCACAAATCTTGTAATACTGCCATCTCTTAGTGAGTTTTAGAAAATATTTCCCCTTCATGGTAGCGTTAAACTTGTTGGAAGTCGCATAAGAAGTTTCACTTCAATAATATAATCTAGAGTGGGGCAACGTCCTTGCAAAAAAAAAATGTCAAGAATTAAATGCATTAACTATAATGGCAATGTATTCAAATTTAAATGGATTTTCCTTTTTAACGAGATAATATTATTATGATTGCATACAAAAAACTATAAGGCTATTTAATTTTTACTTACTATTTTTCACCGCGGCTGCTTGTTCCTGCTTATATGATACATCTATTGCTTCTTCCACTTTAATTGAAACATCCATTAAAGGTACATCTTCTACATCTATATAAGTATTAGCGTAAGTTTCTAGTTCTTGATCTGTAAGTAAACAATAACATTACTGGTTTATTATAAAACTAGCTGTCCAGCGCAACTTCGTCTGCGTCACATTTTCCCCGTTTTCGCAACATTTTTCATTGCTGCTCCGCTTCTATTGGTCTTAGCGTGATGATATATAGCCTTCCTCGATAAATGGGCTATCTAACACTGAAATAATTTTTCAAATCGGACCAGTAGTTCCTGAGATTAGCGCGTTCAAGCAAACAAACAAACTCTTCAGCTTTATAATATTAGTATAGATTCTTATGGTATTGTTGTTGACTGCCTCGTTGATTTGATGGAGTGGTCGCGACTGCTGAGCATGACGTCCTGGATTCGATTCTCGGATCGGGCAAAGTGTCATTAGGGGTTTCAATGGAATTCCTCAGTAGCAGCCACGGAGTTTGGATTTGTGCGCGGTCAATAGGGTCGCCCTCTATTACATGGGACTTCAAATAGGGTCGCCCTCTATTACAGGGGACTTCAAACTTATCTGGCGAAATGTGGGTGACACAGTACAGTCACGCTGACAATCATTTTTAAATATAATAATTTTTTTTTTTTGCCGGTAGCTTGGTCCCTGTTCCCGATACCGGTGGGCTACAATTTTTTATATTTTTAAATGTTTTTTTTTTCGTTATCTAAAAGGAATATTTAAAAATGTATTTTTGTTGAAGAAATAAATAAATAAAATATTTTTTTTTTTTTAGTTCTAGGACCATGCCGGTGTCCTCACGATGTTTTCCTTCACAGTTTTTGAGGGCAGCGATGATGAAATAAATTACAAAAAGTAATGCGCCTGCCTGGGTTCGAACCCACGGCTTACTGCTCGTAAGATATGTGCATAATAGTAACTAGATACAAAAATATGGGAAGCCTTGGCTGTTGCAGAGAAATTCTTGATGAATTCTTGATGATGAAACAACCAAAAAAATCAGTGTTTATTAATAATTAACTAGGTACTGTAATTTTAATTGATTATTTAATTATGTCTTTAGTTACCTCCTGAATTTTGACGAGGATGCAAAACAACAGCTTGTATAAGTTATGATTTCTTTATCAATGATAATATAATTAATTGTTCTAATAAACATACCATCATTTAGATTTTCCTCCTTTAGTTCAATAATATTATCTAATGTCTCACAAACAGCCGGTAATTGTTCTCCAATAGCAATGCTTTCTGTTTGACATTTATCTACTATACTTATGAGTTCTGTGGGAGTTGTAATAAATCCACTGTAAAACTCTAAGGGGTCTGGGTTTATTAAAGGATTCGGCTGCAAAAAAAAAAGTAGGATTAGGTAAAATCACTCACAAGAGCCCCTACAAGTCAGGATACTTAAGAGGGGACTTTAGCCCCGAGGAATTTGAAGAATAGGTATTTAAAGCTTTCTTTAAAACTAAATAAATAAAATTAAAGAAACTATTGCCGTCGCGCTGCGCCCGACCTAGCCCCCGTAAAGTGCGAAAGGGACAACTGCAGCTCAGGCTGATTTTACTTACAAAAATTTTGACCAAAAGACGTTTTGTATTCCGCTGTTTTCTTCTTCAAAACTAAACGGATCTAAATAATCTATATATTATATATAAAAATGAATCCCTATTTCCCTTGGTCACAGCATCACGCGTGAACGCCTGGACCGATTTCGGTAATTCTTTTTTTGTTTTGTTTGTTATTGTCAGGAGAAGGTTCTTAGATAGGTAGTAGGTAGGTAGGTAGGTAGTAGGTAGGTAGTAGTAGGTAGTGGTAGGTAGTAGTAGGTAGGTAGTAGTAGGTAGGTAGTAGTAGGTAGTAGGTAGGTAGTAGGTAGGTAGTAGGTAGGTAGTAGGTAGGTAGTAGGTAGGTAGTAGGTAGGTAGTAGGTAGGTAGTAGGTAGGTAGTAGGTAGGTAGTAGGTAGGTAGTAGGTAGGTAGTAGGTAGGTAGTAGGTAGGTAGTAGGTAGGTAGTAGGTAGGTAGTAGGTAGGTAGTAGGTAGGTAGTAGGTAGGTAGTAGGTAGGTAGTAGGTAGGTAGTAGGTAGGTAGTAGGTAGGTAGTAGGTAGGTAGTAGGTAGGTAGTAGGTAGGTAGTAGGTAGGTAGTAGGTAGGTAGTAGGTAGGTAGTAGGTAGGTAGTAGGTAGGTAGTAGGTAGGTAGTAGGTAGGTAGTAGGTAGGTAGTAGGTAGGTAGTAGGTAGGTAGTAGGTAGGTAGTAGGTAGGTAGTAGGTAGGTAGTAGGTAGGTAGTAGGTAGGTAGTAGGTAGGTAGTAGGTAGGTAGTAGGTAGGTAGTAGGTAGGTAGTAGGTAGGTAGTAGGTAGGTAGTAGGTAGGTAGTAGGTAGGTAGTAGGTAGGTAGTAGGTAGGTAGTAGGTAGGTAGTAGGTAGGTAGTAGGTAGGTAGTAGGTAGGTAGTAGGTAGGTAGTAGGTAGGTAGTAGGTAGGTAGTAGGTAGGTAGTAGGTAGGTAGTAGGTAGGTAGTAGGTAGGTAGTAGGTAGGTAGTAGGTAGGTAGTAGGTAGGTAGTAGGTAGGTAGTAGGTAGGTAGTAGGTAGGTAGTAGGTAGGTAGTAGGTAGGTAGTAGGTAGGTAGTAGGTAGGTAGTAGGTAGGTAGTAGGTAGGTAGTAGGTAGGTAGTAGGTAGGTAGTAGGTAGGTAGTAGGTAGGTAGTAGGTAGGTAGTAGGTAGGTAGTAGGTAGGTAGTAGGTAGGTAGTAGGTAGGTAGTAGGTAGGTAGTAGGTAGGTAGTAGGTAGGTAGTAGGTAGGTAGTAGGTAGGTAGTAGGTAGGTAGTAGTAGGTAGGTAGTCGGTAGGTAGTAGTAGGTAGGTAGTCGGTAGGTAGTGGTAGGTAGTAGGTAGGTAGTAGTAGGTAGGTAGTGGTAGGTAGTGGTAGGTAGTAGTAGGTAGGAACAAGTGCATTGCAACGCATGCCGGGGTCAGCTAGTTCTTATATAAAACTTTAGAGGAAAAGTATATCTATGCTTTTATTATTTTCTTTTTTGTTAAAAACTTATCTAATTTGTCTGATGGTCGTCTGAACATGGCGGTAAAAACGGGCTTTCATGGGTTTTTGGATTTTCATAATTCTTTTAGTGATTAAGTTTTGAAAAAAAAAAGGAAATGATAGGGGCATGTATTAATAAGACCTAGATTTTTTGGAAAAATATCATTGCTCTAGACGCATTATCCACGAAGAAAACAGCGGAATCCGTTTGTATGGAGAAAGGCCCACTAGAGCCCCCTCTTATGTAGGCCCTATGCACTCCGGATAGCCAGCCGGTCTACCAACCGCACTGACCACTGTATGAGGTATTGTTGCATAGATTGGTGGCAACCATGAGATGACTGTTATCAAACTGCCACATCATCTACAAAACATACAATCTATATATATAAAAATCAATGCCACTTTTCGTTGTAATTTTATAACTCAAGAACGGCTGGGCGGATTTAGCTGATTTTGGTTTTAAAATGTTTGTCGTAGTCCAGGGAAGGTTTAGGGTAGGGTAGGATAGGGTAGGGTAGGTAAGTAGGGTAGGGTAGACAGGTTGAGTAGGGTAGGGTATGGTAGGTAAGTAGATAGGGTAGGTAAAAAGAGCATTGCAACGCATGCCGGGGACAGCTAGTAGTAATTTATTTCTCTCGAAAAGTAACAATTTTGGAACATAGTATAGTCACAGGCAAATTCACACCTTTGTGAGAGCTGGAGGCTCACACCCTATTAATTGCAGTATTAAATTGCACTTACGAACTACAACATTGTAAAAGCTCCAAGTAATGAGAGGAAGAGAATGAAATACAAAACAAAAGTGATGTGCTAAGAGTGTCTTTGGAGAGTGTTGTGTGTCCGTGCTATGCGGGCTAGGGCGTGAGCTCCTACTTGCGCGAGTGTGTGTGTGTGGGTAACAAGATGATACGTGATCCAAAACGTACAAGTTTCGAACAGAGGGGGTAGCAGTGAGTAAGTAAGTATTTTATTTAGACTGATGATGATGATACCATATCAACCTTCAACACCCTTCATAGTGTTGTGGCATCAAATCCAGACATAAGAAGTTGACAGAAATCACCTACACATTTACTGAAATTAGAAGTTATGAGAATAAATGTGAAATGAAAAATATCTCACCTCATAGTCCTCATCCATAATCTGAGCGAATAGCTCTTCGGCTTCCAAGGATTTCCTCATCAACCGGAAGCATTGCTTGAGTTTAGCGCAGCAGAAGAAACAAGCAAGAATCGGTCTTCTGTCTTCAGTAACAAACTGCAACAAAACCTGTCTTACACTATATAGTTCTGGAAAAAAGGTCCTGGTGGGGGCCAGAGCTCGAACGACTACGGAAGGGACCAAGGACACTTTTTAACTGAGCATAAAATATCAGAACCACTGAGGACTGGGACAAATACAAAACAGCACAATAACACTACAAGAAACGGATCAGATTCCGAAGAACGGAAGCCTGGCGCAATTTCTATAGCAGCATAGAATCCACCAACCAAGCCGCAAGATTAAAGAAAATCATGGCAAAGGGTGACCTCAATCTACTGGGCTTCCTCAAAAAGGAAGACGGCACATACACAGTCTTAGACTATGAAACCAGTGCAGTACTGCTGGGAACACACTTCCCCGGATGTCATGTCGTACGACCAGGAATGGACTGAAGAGCACAACAGCACACCAACAACCCAAGAATGGGAAACCGCAAACAAAATAGTAACTGCGGACAGAATCAAATGGAATATAAAGCTTCAAAGCGTTCAAAGCCGCAGGGCTGGATGGAATATTTCCAGCACTACTACAATGGCACTCTCATCAGATAATCAAACATTTACTACCAATCTACAGGGCCTGTATAGCTTTTAAATACATACCCAAAGCATGGACAAGTGATCTTTTTACCAAAACCAGGTAAAGATGACTACACCCACGCCAAATCTTTCAGGCCCATTAGTCTGTCATTCCTTCTGAAAACGTTGGAAAGACTATTAGATCAAGACCTAAGGGATGGAGCGCTAAAAGATAAACCGCTACACCCTCAACAGCATGAACCAGAACCAGTTGTGAGAAACTGTACCACTGAACTAATAAGTAAAAGGGCGGTCCAGATAGATATGAAAATTACCACAAGAGCCAAGGTAGCTCGAGGACGTCCACAAGGGGGAGTCCTATCAGCTCTTTTATGGAACATAGTAGTGGATGGCCTTTTAAAAAGGCTAAACGAAAGAGGATACACTACTATTGGTTATACAGATGACCTAACATTACTGATAAACAGGAACGCAACTGACCACAGTAAATACGAAACTACAGAGGCTACAACACCTAGTGGGTGTAGCAGATACAGGATGTATGAAAACCACTCCATCAGCTGCTTTACCTCTTAAACTTGAGGCCTCTAGATCTTAGCATACATGAAGAGGCGAAGTTAGCCGCCTTAAGATTAAGATCAAACGGTTTGTGGAAACTAAACGCAGAGACAACACACTCAAAAGTTCTGCAAGGGATTCTAAAGGAAATACCACTCCTGGATGCACCCACGGACAGAACTCCGTGTCACCACGTCTTTAATCAAAGATACCATATCTGACTCAAAAGGTAAGCTGAATATTTCTCTGGCATCTATGAAGATATACACAGACAGCTCTAAAACCATATACGTTACTGTAGCTAGATTTTTCTCAAATGACTTAAATATCAAAATATCATCCACTTTAGACAAATTAAACAGTATCTTCCAAGCTCTGGTGATTCCAATGCAGAATGCATTGCAAATGAATGATGTTGAATGGCGGCTCAAGGTTGCAGCCAGACACATCAGAGATCTTAACATGAAACTACTGCTACAAAACCATATTTTAACTTCCGCCCTCGTACTGGAATGTCACAACGCACTCCAACACATTGCCACCACAAACAAAGCAACTCTGCAATGGATGAAAGAGCACAGTAACTCACTGGGTAACGACGCAGCAGCTGAACTGGCTAAAATCCCAATAAAATCATGGCTGCATAAGAAAACCAAGGAAACACACCAAATGGAATGGAGAAACAGTATAACCTGCAGGAAAACAAAGAGCAGTGCAGTTCTGGAATGCCCGCAGCATCACTAGACTGAAACAGGACAAAATTCGTAAGATTACAGGTATCATAACATTCATAAACAGTCACTGTTCCTTAAACAAACACCTGTTCACCATAGGTGTGACAGACAGCCCTCTGTGCAGAGGATGCACGAAGGCAGAAGAAACACCACAGCACGTGCTCATGGAGTGCAGAAGTGTGGCAGATCAACAGGCACGGACTCTTCAATCGCCGACATGGCTCCTGGAAGCCTGCAGCATTCTGAAAAGGCTGCTAGCTTTCTGGGAGGACCTGGGATGGTTGAAGTAACAAGAGGATTTTCATATATACAATGGCCCGATAAAGAGGCTAAGTGCGGAAACAGCCCGGCTAACCTAACCTAACACTATTTTTGCAGCATTAATTTCCACTCTTATTCAAGGCAGATTGGCGACTATTTATCAAGGTTTTCTTACATTGTTTTAAGTCACTATTGTCCGCACGCAAAATACGCGCCTTAGACGTGGAGTTGCGGAAACCAGCCCGCTATACAATACAAGTCAGCATTGTCTGTGATTTCTATTATGCCCTAAGTCGACCCTCTGACCAAAAACTCTTACGAATTCTCGTGTATGAGATGAGAGATAGTTCACGCAAATTATTAATATCGGCTACTCAATATTACATTTAAAAGTATTAACTTACTGGAATATTAGTCAGCTTCTCATACAATTCACGTAAGTCCTTGTTGGCCACTACATACATCCGCACATCCTCGACTAAACATATCCTACACATTTGTAGTTTATCCATCTTTTATCTAAGAATTTACGTAATAAATAAATAAAATATACTGTTTTGTACTGTCAAATGTTGCAATGACATTATTGACAGTAAGACTTTTTTTGTGGAATTTTATGTTCTGTTATGTCGTCTTTTATTTAAGAGGAATTATTTTTTGGTACACAGTCAACTTTTACACTAATCCAAAAATGTTTTTATCTACTTCGGTTTCGTTACATTCGAATTACGAAATTGACAGCGGTTTCATTATGATACCCATTAGTGATGTTCAAAACCGCTGTAAACCAATCGCGCGCTGTAGACTACAAACTAAAAATAAATAGCGCGCTATTTTATACGCTATCATTATAACACGCTATCATATAACTCGGCAGCAATCTAAACGCGGAGACATCACCGTTTTATTCGGCAACGCGCTACATGGACGTAATAAACTAATAACGCGTGGTGAATGTTATCTCGCTACGCACTGCACTGTACACGAAAGAATATGGTATTAAATTAAATCTCATATATCGTAAAAGAGCAATGAACTTTCTTTCACACTTTCTAGGCTTAGGACTGTCTATAATAAAATTGATTAAATGTTATTATGAAAGTTTTGTGAGACAATTATTATTATTTATTATAGGCGTATTTATAAGTTCATTGATTCTGTAATTCAAAAATCAACTATTTACAAGTTATGAGTTTGTTAAAATCACAATTGCACTAAAAACACAGTCCCATGTCCTTCCGAATTATCACAGTTCTTAATACCTATAACACATAATATTTACAACAGTACGACGAACATACGTAATTATTAACGCACTTCAACTAAAATGAAAACAAGATCGCGATTCGCGAGAGTCGTGTTTACATCACAACATTCACAACATACATCGCGTATTAACAGTAAACGCGACGCAGGCCGGCCGACTAACGAGTTCACTCGACGCGCTCCGCGCTATGCGCTATCCGCTATCCGCTAATAATTGCTATCCTTTTCTGGCCCCGCTATCGCAGTCAGCGCGCGAGCGGCGCGACTCGCGAGTTATAATAAAATGTTATAATGATAGCGCGAAGCCTGAGCCAATGTAGCAAATGTTATGCGTTGAGTACAAATAGCGTGTTTTATTTTGGCGCTATACGTTATATTAACCACCACTGATACCCATAACGACACAAGTTGCATTATGCGAATCGTCATAAATTATTCTAAAACACAAGCAAAGACATTCTGAACATAAAGGGTGTAAACCACCTCTTAACGAAGCCGAAAGGCACTGGTTCTCCCTGTCATTGCGATCATTTTTTTGTTATACACCATACCTGGGAACCTTCTAGTTACGGAGATATTAGGGGTCAAAGTTCCAACTTTTTGACAAGTATTTTTTTAAATACAAGTTTTTAATGTAAGATTTTTACTTTAAACACCTCCACGACCCCCTTAATATTCAATCCGTCCATCAGCACAATGTTTTGAGTGCGTTACATTGAGTTCTACCACAAAACATGATTTTACACCCCCCAAAAAAATCTCGTTTCCCAGCAATAATTTTTGCGTAAAGTTACTTAGTTTCATGTACAGAATGCTTGGTTGACGGCTTCGTGATGAGGTGATTTACACCCTGTATAGCCTCGTACCTATAATATTACTTCGAAATCGAGACAATAAAAATGATGTTTTTAAAAATGGAACAAGTTTAGAACAAAAGTATCGTATACTATTTGGCTGTTGCGGCTACAAGATCTTTGCCTTATACTTATTAAAGACTAAATAAAAAAGAAGAGGACGCGGGAAAAAAAAATTGAGTGAAATTTTATTCCAAATTTTATTAAAAATGTCTTCAACATCAAGTGATATGGAAAATACTCCACCAGATATAACAAATACAGCAGTTGGGGCTTCAAATAATTTACTACCAGAAATCAAGACATGTGAGAAATGTTATGAAGACAATAGTCAGTGTGTAGTTAAGTTTCTATTAAAAATACTTTTTTGTCTTTATCTGTGTTTCATTCCTTCCTTCGTAGATAAAATCTTGTATGCAACTGTACGTTATTGGTATTTTAATAACTCGTGAACACCTATTTCGGTACGCGCTACGCTTGTACCGAAAAATGGCACTCGTATTAACAGACCGTCCATAACGTAACAGCTGCATAAATAGCTATATTAAGATTATTTTCACTGTATTGTAATTGGTATAATATCATCTAAGTCTTTTATTGGGCGGATGGCAACTGTAATAGGGTGACCATGTATTCCAACGAAACAAGTATTTATAGAGTAGGTACCTATTTTTCTACTGAATGAAGCAAAACACGTCGAAATAGTTGAAATAAGGTGACGATGACGTTGGAATACATGGTCACCCTATTACAGTTGCCATCCGTCATGATTTTTTATAGATTTATCTTGAATCAACAAAAATACTGACACCATTGCACTGAAAACCTATAACACATCAGGGGTTTTACCAGTCTTCTAGGCGTCTTCGTTGTGAAGAAATCGATAATCCCAATGTTTTGAGGTCACGTGTTAAATTTTCATTTTATTTATTTATTTAAGAAACATGGGAGACTTACAGCTAAGACAAACAGATCAAGAACAGTTTATTAGCCAGACAGCCAATTACAGGTCTCCACTTATAAAAGACAGAAAAAAATCTAAGGACATTCACACATACTTGCTATACAGGGTGTAACGGAAAGGGTATATACATCCTTAAGGGTGTGCTACAGACCATCAAACTGAACATGTTTCTCAACATAATTTTTTTTTTGCAGCTAAAAAAAATATCAGCAGCCTATACATTTGGGTCGAATAGGTATTGTAATTTTCTATGGGGCAGCAGATATTTTTTTTGCTGAAATACATGTTTTATGATGAGAAACATGTTCAGTTTGATGGTCTGTAGCATACCCTTAAGGATGTATATACCCTTTCCGTTACACCCTGTATACTGCTGATACTGCAGCATAATTACTATGTTGCTCGCACTGCATAACAACCATCATAACTAATTATATGAAGAAGTTATGGCTTAAGCACTTCCTGGCTGACAACACACTAGTTAGGAACGGATCTATATCGTGCTCTTTACAAAGCTTGTTTAAATTTCTGCTTGCACGCACAATGTACGAATTCTGCCTATAATTAGTTGAGGCGAATGGCACGCGCAAAGGTGGATTGTATCGCTTAGACTTCATGGGAGTGTTGAAGTAAAATTTTGACAAAATATCGGAACAGTTTAAAGTATTGTTAAAGATTTTCAACAAATACACACAGTCAGAAATCTGGCGGCGGTTGAGTAAAGGTAATATATGAAATTTTTTACATAGGTTATGGTAGTTTTCCGAATGATAAGGTAATTTTTGGTGATAACATAGATACCTTATGAACCTTTTTTGAATGCTCTCAATGCGATTAATATATTTGTGGTAACAGGGATTCCATATTTCAGACGCGTATTCCAAGTGGCTTCTAACAAAAGTACAGTATAGAATTTTTAAGGTTTTGGCTTGAGTGAAGCACTTGGATAATCGCATTATGAAACCCAATGATTTTGAGGCCTTAGCAACTATTTCATCAACGTGTATTTCAAAACTGAGCTTGGAATCGTGATGAACCCCCAGATCACGGATGGAGTTTAATCTAGGTAGAACTTGATCACTTAGGGTATACGATGCGGCAATGATTGAGCGCTTCCGAGAATACGTAATAACCGAGCATTTAGAGGGGTTTAGATCTAGCTTGATCTAGCTTATTTTACTAATAAAGGGGCCGTCACAAAAAAAAAAGCAATAAAAATTAGTTTCAGTCTTGTCACTAAATCTTTATTCATTAACTGTTTCTCTCAGGTCCTCAGTTATGAAGATTACGTTGGCCGAACGTCCTGATGTTCTAGGAACCAAAATTCACCAACCGGTGGCATTACGAGTAAAAGTAAAGCATTTGGTTGTTTGTCACCAAATCTTCACTAAATTTTTATTCAGTAACAGTTTCTATAAGGTCCTCAGTTATGGAGATTCAGGTTGGGCGAACGTTCTGATATCAGGTCGTTCGGCCATTAATAAATGCTTCTAACCTTCGAACTGCTCTGTCACAAAATCTTTGGCTGGCATCATTATGCGTCATATAACCGTCACTAAAAACTGAAGTAGCAGTCAGCTCCCTATCTTGACTGGCCGAAGGTTCTGATATACATAATGGCTCTGGCGCTCGGATGCTCACCCGCGGCAGCGCGCGCGCTTGCCTCAGCCGAGGCACGTCCACACTAACCGAGCTGCTTCGCGCGGCAAATGCCTCGCGAGGCTGCTCGCTCTGTGTGGACACGCCTAATATAATATGTACCCACGTCCCACATGTCGACAACCTCGCGAGCCAGATCTTATTATTATGATTTGTGACCGTAATATGCATGTGTTTACAGAATAATAATCATTAAAATCATCAAACCTAATGAAAAAGTCATTCAATGGGATTAAATAAACTGACTGCTACGACTGGGCCAACGCTGCTCTCACCCCGGTCGCCTTTACAAGAAAATGCACAATAAACCATTTTATGACAAAATAGTCGCCACCATTGCGTTTGTTTTGTGATTATCTCATCAAATTATAATAAAAAATACTGGCAAGCTCTGCTACGACGTTTCTATAGCCATTCCTCTGTGCGTACTAAAAATTTGTGCATCCGCCCACCGCCACTTATTCATGTAATAAAAGACTTAAATTATCCCAATTACAATAATAATAATAAATAATCTGCAGCCCTAACCACCGGTAGCTTGGACCCTGCTCTCGTTACCGGCGGAAACCTGTTTTTTATATTTTTAAATGTTTTTGTTATTTTTTTGTAAGAAATATGTAAAAATACAAAAGATAAGATTATAAATGAATAAAAGAGATACTAAATAATAATAATATATTTATTCAAAAATAATATTCGTACAGTAAATACAGTTAAAACTTAGAAATAATGAAGGTACAACAAAGTTCGATGCCTGTACTAGGTTAAACCTGTATCACAGGCGGGTGATTCTAATAACTACTATTTGGGCGAGATTTCTTAACAATATTTAACATAATAATGGAAAAACATAATTGTGAAAAAAGTTAGTATGAGTTAATATATTATGTTAATATATTATATAAACGAACAATACAATGAAAATAAAATAATTTTCATTTAAATATAAATAATAAATACAATGGTTTACCTTACATGTTATCATTATTACCAACCTACGTATTTTCACTAGTCACGTATTATATTGAATATATTTTTGTGAAATTAGTAAAGAAATTAAAATAAAATTACAATTGATTTCATTCATTCATTCATAGATAAAATACTGTTCATTGATTGTGCCACTAGCACGTTTTGTTTGTTTTCAAATGAAAATTCTGTTCAATTCAAGGTGTGCGGGACACCGAAGCGAAGCTTACCACCTACTCAGTACATCATTCTAAACGGCAATGATTTAAAGAGGCAGTTGTAAATAGCATTTTTGGTAAGTTAAAAATTATAAATGGCACGTTTAATAACTAGTTCGTCGCTATGAGCCGATGTGTAAAGACGCCAGTGTACAATGTACAGATGCTCGAGCTGTCGAACAGTATAATTACTTACCTACGTTTCATTTGAAATAAACACTGGGCAGCTCGAGCATATGTGCAGTTATGCGTGGTGTAATGCGTACGTAATAAAATTATTTGTGTTCCCTTACTTTTATAATATGCCCACGAGAACACTGCCAACAAACTGTCCTGCAGTTTGACAGAAGTTATGTAAATTTAATTAACTTGGTTGAAAAAATATACAAGATGTTGTTTTGCAACCTCGTCAAATTTCGGGAGGTGGTCACGAAAGACATAAATAATCAATTAAAATTGCGGTACCTAGTTAATTATTAATAGACGCTGATTTTTTTGGTTGTTTATGTTTGTCAGTATTTCAGAATAACCCCCTTAACATGTTTTAGAGACTAAGAAATTATCGAATAAACGTTTGAGATTGTTTGTACGTGTGTAAGCGAGGTTATAAGGCAAGAACCAAACGGGCCGCGTTTAAAACAAGGGTGGTTCACACTTACCGATTTCCGTAAAAAAGAAAAATTACCTACCCATTTTATTATTGATTCGGGACGAGAATCATTAGCATAGTTACCTCCTTGAATTTGACGAGGATGCAAAACAACACCTTGTATATATATATATAAAGGGTGTAAAACACCTCTTTACGAAGCCGAAAGACACTGGTTCTCCCTGTCATTGCGATCATTTTTTTGTTTTACACCATACCTGGGAACCTTCTAGTTACGGAGATATTAGGGGTCAAAGTTCCAACTTTTTGACAAGTACTTTTTTAAATACAAGTTTTTAAAGTAATATTTTTACTTTAAACACCTCCACGACCCCCGTACTATTCAATACGTCCATCAGCACAATGTTTTGAGTGCGTTACATTGAGTTCTACCACAAAACATGATTTTACACCCCCCAAAAAAATGTCGTTTCCCAGCAATAATTTTTGCGTTAATTTACTTAGGTTCATGTACAGAATGCTTGGTTGACAGCTTCGTGATGAGGTGATTTACACGGTGTATATAATTGAGCAGGAAAATAATGAAATGGGCGGTAAAAAATCTTGAACGAGCGGTTACGTGTGGGCCCGCCATCCCCTTCGAACCTAACCTGTCCGAGTCGGGGTGCCCCAAGACCAGAGAGAAGTCCAAATGCGTTGAGTTCGGGTGTCACCTCTCGCTATGATCTGCCGAACTATTTATCAAACCGCTCATTACATCATTTTTACCGCTCATTCAGTTATTGGACTGCTCAATTATTTTTAGAATTGACATTGTATGATAAAATAACCGACTAATTGTTTTTTTATTACTTTCCATGTTTTACTGTCGCAATAATTAATCAACCACCATTAAATTAAATAACTGCTCAATATGTTTTCTAACTGATCATAATAACATCTCGAATATTTAAACAACAGCTCAAAAAAAATTAGTTCCCATTCTAACCCCCCCCCCCCCCCCCTATAGAAATTTTTCATCGGTGTCCCTTACAGGCCGTATGTACGCTAATTGATGAAAAAAAATTACACAAAGTAATACGTCTGCATAGGTTGCCTGGGCACACTTATCCATTTAAGAGAGAAACTATGAATGACACACTTGATAATGATCGCCACCATTGCGATTATGTTGTGGCACAAATAGGCGAATAGAGTATTTTGATATCATCTCGTCAAAACATATAATAAAATAAATACTGGCAGGCTCGGCTGTGCCGTTTCTATAGCCTATTCCTCTATGTGTACCAGTAATTAGTTGTACCGCCCAACGCCACTTGATCTTGATAAATTAGACAACATATAACGTAATTAACGCACACTCTCAAACACCCCAATTAGAATATTATGTTATAATCATAATACATACACTGAATGTTTAATTTAACACGTTTATGCATTGTTATTTATTAAATTAGTTATACCAATTCTTAGAGAACGTTATGGTCATACTACTACGCACGCAACGCACACATTCGCACAAGCAGTTATCGCGCCGCTCGACACAACATAACGAAAATTTCAATTTTTTTTTTGACTGTACAGGGTTAATATGACAACTAATTTCCGTAGTTTTAATTATTTTTGGGATAAAATATTAAAAATGATAGAAATCGATTCAGTAAACGATTCTGAACAAACTATTTTCAGGATGTGCGTTAATTATGTCATGTTCAAAGAGTATAGTAATCAGTGTTGCCAGGGCCCCTAAGTCAAAAGTTACGTTTCATTTCCTGAAAAGTTACATTTTTGCTGCAAAAGTTATTATTTTTTTTAATTTCGTATTTTTGAGGTCGGAGGCAAATTGATGTCAGGAAAATGGCGGAATACGGGAATATGAAGGAATCTATGATGTCTAATGGAAAATAGACTCCAGTTTTATTTGTTCGCAGCGCCATCTTCACAGTTGTTACTATCTAGTCTAGCACCTACCTTTTTCTATTAGTTTGAACCAAATCCACGGGAGGTGGTGCATCTGTTAGTTTTACACTTAACTAACTACTGATATTCAATATGTATAGAACTGTTCATAAAGGGAAAAATCGCCTCAATGAAAAAAAAAAACCGACCAAGTGCGAGTCGGACTCGTGCACGAAGGGTTCTTTGCCATTATTTATAAAAACGAGCACAAAAAAAAACACTTTTTTGTATGGGAGCCCCTTTAATATTTATTTTATTCTGTTTTTAGTATTTGTTGTTATAGCATCAACAGAAATACATAATCTGTAGAAATTTAAACTGGCTACCTATCACGGTTCATGAGATACAGCCTGATGACAGACGGACGGACGGACAGCGAAGTCTCAATAATAGAGTCCCGTTTGACCCTTTGGGTACGGAACCCTAAAAAACAAAAAAACTTACACTATCGACGTTGATTTGTCATCTGATTTGTCACAGCTTTCTTAGTTTTGTTATATACTTTTTAAAAAAATTGTTTTTTCTGAAATTACAAAACATGACAATTAGATAGGCTTATTATATTAAGACGAAAATTAAAAATATTGTTAAATATATAGCGAATTGGAGACAAAAAAAAACATCAAATCCACCAGCCTAGCATTAGTTTTTAGGGTTCCGTACCCAAAGGGTCAAACGGGACCCTATTATTGAGACTTCGCTGTCCGTCCGTCCGTCTGTCACTAGGCTGTATCTCATGAACCGTGATAGGTAGCCAGTTGAAATTTCTACAGATTATGTATTTCTGTTGATGCTGTAACAAAAAATACTATAAACAGAATAAAATAAATATTTAAGGGGGCTCCCATTCAACCTTGCGTAACGCAACATTCAACAAAACAAATCACAATCAGCCATGTAAATTTTCTTTTTTGAGATAATTAGTACCTACGAAACGAAACTGCGCGAACTTGCAAAGTAGGAAACGTACGCGCACACGCTCAAGCAAAATCAAGTTTTAAAACGCGGAATAAATTTCATTTTGTCATGGCAGTTTCATTCAGTGCCATCTCAGTATGATTTATGGAGTGAAATACTTTTTAGGTGCGTTCAATTTGGATGCGTTCGTAAATTGTTTGCAATAAAAATCTAGTTTAACAAATCTCGTTGTTCTCAAAAGTTACGAAAATTGCCTTAAATCTAAAAATTACTTACATGTTACGCGAGGGGGTCAAAAGTTACGAAAAATGTAAGAAATGTAACCTTCTGGCAACACTGTTAAGTAATATAGATGGGTCATGTTGTATATTTAGGGACACGGTATCGAATAGAAAGTATCGATACTGTACTCATGACTTCATGAGTAGTATCTATAGACACGAAAAAAGTATCGATACTTTGTGGTATCGAGTACATTTCCATTCGATACCGATACTTTGCATTCGATACTTTTACACAATGAGTACTTTTTGGCAGGCATCGTATCGAATAAAAAAATAAGTTTTAAATGGGTAATCTTAGAAATCACCCATTTAAAACTTACGACCTTACAGCTTATGTTTATGGTTATGGCAACGCCATCTAGTTCACTCGTTCTGAACCTTCTAAAAAATTACATCGATCTTTGCTCGAAATCGTTCCTTCCGTTCACAGTTAAATTCCTAACCTTTCCTTCATTTCTTATTATTTTGTATTAAATTGGTATTTTGGTTCTATATTAAAACGACTCAAAAAACTTCTATTTTTAAGTGATTGTACGGAGGAGGAATGGGAACTTTAAATTATATGCAGTACCATACCAAATAATTTAATCTTGTTTTTTTTTTTTTTTGTAGTTACTGTTGTCTTTTCTATTATTGTATTTTTGTGTACCAATACCATTTTTTTTCATGTCCTGCCTACTGAAGTTAAACTGACTTTATTTACTGACGGACATTGACCTATGCTCTTTGCGCACTAGGCCCTAAGAAAAGTACTCGATACCTTGAAGTATCGATACTTTTATGAGTACGATTTTTTTTTCGATACTACTCATGATTACAGTATCGATACTTTCTATTCGACACCGTGTCCCTAGTAGTATCGAAATAAAAGCATCGTACTCATAAAAGTATCGAAACAAAAGAATCGATACTTCAAGGTATCGAGTACTTTTCATACGGTCTAATGCGCATGTCAATATCAGTCATTAAATAACTTCAGTAGGGGCAGGACATGAAAAAATAAATGGTATTGGTACACAAATTTAATAAAATAATACAAAAAGACAACTGAAAGTACAAAAATCAAAAAACAAAAAATTATGCGTGGATTCCCTCCGCGCGGAAGAAGTGAAATTTCATAATACGAGCTCCTTAATAATATTTCGTTGTTTAATTTTTATTACATAAGTTTATCGAGGTACTCACTCATGGAAATTGAGCGAAGGCTCGTCACACCGAAGAGTCGAATGCATGACTGTTTGCACGCCATCTTGCGGAGCTAGTAGAACAACGTAGTCGCAAATCTTGTAATACTGCCATCTCTTAGTGGGTGATAGAAAATATTCCCCCTCCATGCTAGCGTTAAACTTGTTGGAAGTTACATAAGAAGTTTCACTTCAAAAAATAGAAACAAAATTCGGTGTTGTTAATCTTGACAAAATACTGCCAAAGTTCACTTTTAGTAGGCGGCATTCTTCTAATAACTCAAATATCTACAGACAAGACAGTTACATAGCACAGAATAATAGTGAGTACTTTTAGATTACACTTGAATAAATCAAATAATAGTCAAGCAAAATAATGATCAACCGTATTAATATAGCAGAAAAACAAAGCGCGAAACGAATACGATAAAATTAAATGACAAAGGTGAATGAGTAATTGATTAGTGTAATTTAAACTGTGAGCGGAAGGAACGATTTCGAGCGAGGATTGATGTAATGTTTTAGAAGGTTCAGAACGTGTGTATTAAGGTGGAAACATACTTACGTGGCGTGGCGTGTCGTGACGCGCCAGAAGCAAATCGGTTTCATACATTTAATATGGTTAGGGATATATTTGCATGGCGTGTCGTGTCGCAACGATGTATGAAACCGAATGCTTCTGGCGCGTCACGACACGAAAGTGTGTTGCCGTCTTTAGATGGGGTTGATGCCATAACCATAAACATTCGCCGTAAGGTCGCAAGTTTTAAATGGGTAACTTCTAACTTCTAAGATTACCCATTTAAAACTTAATCGATACGATACCTGCCAAAAAGTACTCATTAAGTAAAAGTATCGAATGCAAAGTATCGAGTACAAAAGTATCGGTTTCGAATGGAAATATACTCGATACCACAAAGTATCGATACTTTTTTCGTTTCCCTATATAGTTATTAGTTATTAGGTTATCTATCTGTAGATAACTTAATACTACTGTGTCTATGTTTGGCAGTATTGGTTACTGAATATATTATTTTATTTTTACATAGTAAATGAGATTTTATTTCTTAGTTTAAAGATGGAAAAACTAACCATGTGTAGGATATGTTTAGCACAGAATACTCGTATGTATGTAGTGGTCAACAAGAACTTGCGTGAACTGTATGAGAAACTGACTGATGTTCCAGTAAGTTGATACTTTTTAATAATTGACTACTAATGCTATACTTACATCTCATCTCGGACACGAGATACCTTTTTCTCGTGTGTTATTCAGCCTGTACTGTCCCACAGCTGGGCATAGGTTGGTTTTGAAGAAGGATTCAGTGATTTCTTTTTTAACTTTGTTATTGTACACTAAAACACGGTAAATTTGTTGATGGAAAACAAAACAATGTGAGGAAATCTGGTTAAAAGTCGCCAATCTGCCTTGAATAAGATGGTTTTTCAACCCTTGTGCCTTCTGTGCTTGTTCATAGAAATAAAAAAAGTTTAAGGCAGGTTTTGTTGCAGTTTGTAACTGAAGACAGAAGACCGATTCTTGCTTGTTTCTTCTGCTGCGTTAAATTAAAGCAATGCTTCGGGTTGATGCAGAAATGTCTTGAAGCCGAAAAGCTATTTGCTCAAATGACGAATGAGGATTATGAGGTGAGGTATTCTTCAACTGACATTTTTCTCATACCTTCTGATTTCAAAAATTTATTGTGTAGAAGATGATTTCTCTCATCCCTTCGTATCTGGATTCCATGCTCGCCACACCATAGAGAGTTGAACATTAATTTTTATGCTTTTGTCAACTGTAGGTAACCACAATTATGACAAGTTAAATACTCCACATAATACTGCTACAGATTCAAAATGACACTTGTACATGTTTGTGGCAGTTTTTTAAAAGTTATCCCTCATGTTTTAAAGATAAAGATATATTTACCTTGAACACTAACTATGCAACAATAGCTTGTGCAGTGCGTTTGGTAGCATGGCTGAGTGTGTGGGGTGCAATGGACCTACTTAACACTTTCAGTGCTCAGCATATGGGTCAAACAATCATTTGCTGGTGTGCGCTGAGCATAGACAACCCGTCTCCCGAGTCTTCTTGATACGTAGCTGTACGCTGTACGTAGCTGTGGCTTGTGCATCCAAGTAAAAATTGATTATTTGAACTTAGCAGTGAAACTGTTAAGTATACTCACTTGTGGAGGCTTTTTTGAGTGATTGACCTAATACTGTAATATTACTTTTTCAGCCAAATCCATCAATAAACCCAGAACACTTAGGGCTTTGCAGGGGGTTTATTATAAGTCCCATAGAACACATAAGTATAGTTGAAAAAGGTCAAACACAAAGCATTATTGCTATCAAAGAGGAATCACCAGAAGTTTGTGAAGGTGTAGATGATATTCAGGGAAATCTCAGTAATGGTATGTTTTAAAAACAAATAATTTTATGATTATTAAGCCATAATCTTCAATAAAAATAACATATAATTTAATTTTAAAAAGTCATCCATAACCTCAAATTTTGTTTTTCAGAAAGCATTAATCTCACAGAAGAATTACCACATGTTTTAGACAGACTACATGATATTATCGAAAATCAAAGTGACGGTATGTTTTTAAGAAAGGAAAATATTGTAATCAATAATTTATAATATAAATAAAATTAACACAAATTTTATGAAACATCATGTAGAAGAACGATGATGCACCCATTCTGCATTCAATTGGAGTGCGGTGAACCTCAGTTGTCCAGTACGCCTGTACCAGTATGACATTATATCATAATGTTCTTAGGAATGTGTAATATGTCAAAATGCTTTTAGTGGATGCATATAATTTATATGCGTCACGTTTTACGTGCTTACGTTTTTAGTGCATATATTTTGGCATTTTGATAGTGCATATATTAATTCATGATATCGTTAGTGGAGGAAGCTACGCCTAGCTTCTTCCGATCCCAAGACATTGTCGAAGGGCTAACCTAAACCTAATCTGAAAGCTAAATGAACTTAACTCATACGTACAATACACACTCACACCCACACCCACCCCCACACACACAAACGCACACTAACTCAAAAACCCACTCCCATACACCACACATGCGCGCTCCTTTACGCCTTAATGTTTCGTTTTGTAATATTTTATTTTCTTTTTATGTTTTTCAATTGCATACCCTGTTTAATGTTAAGTGGAAGAGCGGAGACACCTAACACAAGCATCTCCTTGCTTAAAAGGTGATCTCCAAATCATGTTTGTTGAAGAACCATGTAATTGAAATAAACATTTTTTTTTTTTATATATTCCAATGTCTAACAATAATATTTTACAAAATCATGTTTGCAGCAAATAATATTTTGATTATTTCAATTAAATTAAGGAATCACTGCAACAGAAAACCATGTTATGTAGTAAAATTAAACTATTTTGATAAAATCAATTTTTGCTTACTTACAGATCTTAAACTAGAAGATACTGGCAATAGCTATCTAGATGTAGAAGATATACACCTGCAACATTCTGAATCGGATCCGGGAGATGATGTACCTTTAATGGAGGTTTCAATAAAAGTGGAAGAAGCATTAGAAGTACCTAAGAAGAAACATAAAGCCGTGGAGACCACAAGTAAGTATTAGTTACTTAAACAATAGGTTTGGAGACTCACACAGTTTTAGGTACAGTTTCGGAGATACTTGAGTTAAAAAACGTGAAAAAGCATGTTTTTAGGGTTCCGTAGTGGAATGGCAGAAACGGAACCCATAAAGATTCGTCATGTCTGTGTGTCCGTCCGTATGTCACAGCCACTTTATTCCGAAACTATTAGGACTATACAGCTGACACTTGATAGGTAGATGTATTTTGTGAACCGCTTTACAATTTTTTTACAAAAAAAAAAATACATTGATTAAGGATATGGGAATATCCTTAATCAATGTATTTTTTTTTTCCCCACACGGAACATAAACTAAAAAAAAAAAAAAACATCAAACCTATACGTGCGGGGTGTCTATAGATAGGTCTTTAAAAATGACATTGAGGTTCCTAAAACCATCTTCTTTCTAAGTCAATCGTTTGAAAGATAGACACTTCCAAAGTGGTAAAACGTGTGTACCCCCTCTAATTTCTCCCTCTAATTTCTAAAGTAAGAGGAGAAAATTTCTGAAAAAATATTGGTATGTAAAACGTAAAAAAAACTCTCAATGAAAATTGGTTTCAATAAGATTTGATATTTAGTTTTTGGACTTTTACACCAAACTGCAGCAGTAACTTAGTTTTTCATTAACTTACTATAAAAAACAAATTTAGCTTTGCGGTTGAGTGGAAGTTTACTAATGAATGACCGTTCAAAATATTGTTTGGGGCTATGGAACCCTGTGTGCGTGTAAGACTTGACCCGTTCTTTTTAAACTTAGTTTAACACTAAAATTCGCGAGAGAAAATGCGAATGAGAAATGTCAAACAATATGGCGGATGGTGGGGCACATGGATGTGCCCTGCGGCGAAAACGCACTACGACCTTTGTGATCCACTAAATAAACAAAAAATCTTTTACTTTTTTACTTTGTCTGAACTCAAATGTCTCGGACTGGGTATCACCGAGCCGACCTCGGTGTCATGTTGCCTGTTCTGTCATTACGCACAAGCTTGTAGCCGGGTAACGAGTACTGCGTTGAGGACAAGAGCCGGTTTGTGGAAGGTTTCAGAGATCAGCATGCTGAGTCAAACGAGGATAATAAATCGGTACGTTGGTCTGGGATACTTTGTGCATTGATATTAACTAAAATTTGTCGTAGCTAGAAAAACTGAAAGAAACCTACAGGCATCGCTGTCAAAATATAAAAACAATATAAATAAAAATCGTGAGTGACCGACACAGAAAAGTTGCTAATAGGTAACGATACAACGTTCGCAGCCGAGTCATTACGTGTAGCCGCCGGGCACCGCGCAACAAGTTCTCGTAGCTCAGTGGCAGATTCTATCTTTCGACGCGACTTGTAGGACCAAACTAGAACCCTTCAGTTTTGTCTTGTTGAAGACTGATTCTTCAAGTCCTGCAAGGTGAATGTGGCTCACAGCTCCTCCATACAGTTTGACAGGGTACATATTTGAAATTCGAAAATTAAAATACCTGCGCTTAAAATGTCAATGTTCAAACCATCGAAAATTTTAGTATCGATTGTAACGAAATATCCAAAAAAGTCATATCTTTTTGTTTTTTTTTTTAATTTATAATCAGTCTGTAGACTATGAGCAGATGAGATGAAATAATTTTGTAGCTTTCAGAGCAAAATCCGCTTTGGGAAAATCTCCATAGCTTAAGTGCAGCTGTCAATTTCCAAAATATGCCGCCTTTTCAGTCTGCGTATTGATTCGGGAATGGTTAACTGGTTGGTTCGGATGGATTGCAAGTCGTGCTTTGTATTTGGAACATTACAATCTTATCTCTTCCTTTACTGTCTTAATTTTTAAATTTTCATGTACTCCCGAGATTCTTAAGAGCGTTTATTCCTTACCGCTTTTCATACAAACTTTCAAGTAGTTTTTTTCCGAAATGACTGAACCGATTTAAATGAAACTTTATACGCATAAGCAGGATACATAGGTCTAAAAAGTTACTAAAAAATATTTTCAAAATGTGTTTTAAAACAAGAGATAATTGGAATTTTCTGTTTCTATAGAAAATTTAAATTTGGACTAATTTAACCTCTCCGGCCGGAGTGGAACGAATTCGGTACGCGCAAGCTTTACCGTTGATCCCCGCCGTACCGAATTCGGTACGCGGCGCACCAGCAACTTTAAACCCTTATCGTACGAGAAGTAAGGTTCTAATTCGCTTGTTAAAATTTACGTCTCGGGCCAACTAGAGTTCAATTCAAATGAAACCATCATACCAACCTAACAACTGCACAAAATTATTAAAAAAATAAAGAAACGCGTCTTTGTGGACTGTCAAAATGCGTCATGGCGGCCAGTGTGGAACGGTGATGTTTTGTTTTGGAATGCAGTGAAATTTTTGTGTTTTGTGTTGTTAAACTTTGGTAAGTAAATGTATAGTATGTTATAAGTGTATAATGTAACTTTTTAGATAGTCATTTGCTGGAAAAAATATCTAAAAATTATGTTTTTGACCCAAAAATTTCTCCAAAAATTTCTCCAAAATTCCTTTGTTGTGAAGTTCGTCAGTCGAAATTGAAAATATGAATTTGACTCTTTTACAATGAAATATGGTCTTGGAAACATTAGTAATAAGCGAAAAAATAGTGATAATTCATTATTTCTTGCATTCGAGGCATATTTATTCATATTTATTGATATTTCAAGTATTTTCATGCATTGAACTGCGCAGTTAGAAAATGGCCGATTCTAATAAGACGTTTGAGTTGGAATCTTGCAAGAATAATTTATGTAGGACTCCTCAAAAACACTGTCATTAGATTACTTGTATATTTCTTATGTTAGATCTAAAGTTTCGAGTAAATTGATTCATTAGTTTTACCAAAAAAAAACAAACTACGACAACAGTATGTTTGCGGCGAGCTCTCTGATTTCTATGCGATGTTTATAATTCTCAAGTAGTTATGAGACAGTTGATTATATTGTAATACATGGTCTCGTTTTTCAACAACCCGAAACTGTTTACCGGTTGAGATAAGAGCTAATAGAACTCGAGCGATAAGCGTTTTTGTGAGCGCAGGCCACTTGACTCGCGCGATGACGTAACTGGGGGGCCCGCGGGGTGTTTTTTTTGTCAGCCAGAAAGGCTTGAGAGGTTAACTGTAACACAATTTTTCGAAAATGTTTTTTAGTAACTTTTTAGATCTGTGTATCCTGCTTATGTGTACGAAGTTTCATCAAAATCAGTTCAGTCATTTCGGAAAATAACGACTTGAAAGTTTGTATGAAATGTCGTAAGGCGTAAACGCTCTTAAGAACCATGGTGAGTTGGATATTTGCTTCAGGATGTAATTTTGAGCCCTCTGTATTATACTTATGCTGGAGTCACATGCTGAACCCCATAGTTCGATCCCATATGCCCATATAGGTTTGAGCATGGTCATTTAGATTAGGAGCTTGTTGTCCTGTCTTTTAGATGAGGAGAGATAACTTGGAGTTCCGGCCGAGTAACCAGTGAAGTTCCCTGTATTTTAGGTTTATTTCATCTCCGGCCGTGTAACCAGTGAAGTTCCCTGTATTTTAGGTTTATTTCATCTCCGGCCGTGTAACCAGTGAAGTTCCCTGTATTTTAGGTTTATTTCATCTCGTTTCTTTTCCATGTGTCTCCTCCATGTAAGTCTGCGGTCTAGGTGCATTACCAAGTATTTAGCTGAATCACCTTGTGGAAGAAGATTATTACACATCGAGACAGGTGGGCAGTTTCCCCTGCGTAAAGCGAATGTTACATGGACTGATTTATTGGCACTAGCTCTTATCCTCCATTTGGTCAGCCACTTGACAACGTTATTCAAAGCGCTCTGCAGGATTATGGAAGCTTCGGTAGGACAACTGCTGCATGCAAGAATTGCTGTATCGTCCGCGTATGTCGCTACTGTAACATTGTCATTCTGTGGTAGATCGGAGGTATATAAAGTGTACAGCAATGGGCCCAGAACGGATCCCTGAGCACTCTAGCTAAGATAGGGTGAAATCTTGATGTGCACTCATCCTCCTTTATTTGGAATATTCTATCCCTCAGATATGATTCTATGATATTAAAGAAGGAATATGGTAGAAGGGCTTTTATCTTGCATAGCAAACCCCTATGCCAAACTCTATCAAAGGCCTGCTGGATATCAAGGAATGCAGAAGAACAGTATTCTTTCCGTTCGAGTGCTTGCCGGACCGTTCTGCAAACTCTATGGATCTGTTCCACAGTGCCATGTTGCTGTCTGAAGCCAAACTGGTGGTCAGGGATTATAGATCTCTGGCCAATTTCATATAGCATTCTGGTTAACAATATTTTCTCAAAGACTTTTGAACTTGTCGGTAGTAGGCTGATAGGTCGGTAGGAAGTGATTTCGTGAGGCGGTTTTCCCGGTTTCGCAATCATTATAACTTGCGAAACTTTCCACAAAGCCGGGAAATAACTGGTTCTGACAATGCCATTAAACAAAGTTGCAAGATATAGTGTGGCTTTTCTTGGCATTTCCGAGAGGACCCTTTTGTCAATGAGATCGAATCCAGGTGCCTTTTTGTCATCTATTTTTCGAATCGTTTTAATTACTTCTTTTGGGCTAACATGTTTCAGTGGTAACTCCAATTGAAAGGGTTGGCTCAGAATGTTGTCAATGTCCGAATCGTCAGTTCGTGGAGCAGGAGGCCTACTCTCTTTCTCCGAAACGTAACTTCGGCAACGAACGATAATAAAACGTAGTTACGTTTGTTTCCCTACTCTATATAAATTGCGGACGCACACAATAACATTCAATACATTCGTTCACGTTAATTGTCAGTGAATTCGAACTTCTTGTGTGCGTCCGCAAATTATATAGAGTAGGGTCACAAACGTAACTACTTTTAATTTTCGTTCGTTGCCGAAGTTACGTTTCGGAGAAAGAGAGTAGGCCTCCTGCTTCGTTTGGAGTGAATACTTCAGCCAAATGTGTACCAAATGCATCCGCTTTTTCCTGTTTCGTTCTTGCCCATGTATTGTTATGTAGCCGAATTGGCGGCTTAGGATCTGAGGGTTTGTTCAGTGTTTTACTAGCGCGCCACAGTGAGTAATTGGTAGCATTTGTAGCTGTAAGAGACTCCAAGAGAGCCTCCATTGAGTCATCGTTGGCTTTATGATATATCTTTAACTAAGGGAGCACGAAACAAACAAACGAGTGAATAGTACAAAGGCTGGTTTATTACTGAATCAACATAAGTAGTGCACTCGCTATTATAAGTTAACAATTAGAACATGTGGGTAGGAAGGAGGACGGCAGATATGCATCATTCCTCCACACTTAATTTTGAAACCTGTTGACAAAACAAAACAGCATAAAATACAATGATAAAAAACCTGGTCTATAAATAACAATCTTATCCTAATACAATAATCTATTAATAATACTTTGAATAATCAACTTTATTCCTGGGACGCTGAGAACGTGCTCGTGATGCAGGCGAGGTAGCTGGTTCCTGTATGGCGGCCAAGGCTTGAGGAGCTTGACCTTCAGATCCCTCTCTAAATGTTTGATGTGCACGTTCTAGGCTCACAGTTTCAGTCACAGCACTTTGTTTACTGTCAGCTTCAACACCAGTTGCAGCCACAGTATCAATTGGTGCTGCGCTATCGCTCATCCCCACCGGTTCCTCTGTAACTGCACCGACTACTGTGCTCACACTATTTGACTTGCCTATACTCTCTGGCAATGGCAATACCGGTGACCTAAGTGGAACTTGTGAAGACGTTGGACTGCATACAGAAAATGAAGCTGACAATTTAGATTCATTAGAATCATCTGATCTGTGCTCTCTTTATGGATTGGTATGTTTAATTCGATCACATGATTATATTTAATAGCACTAATTGATGCGCCGGTGTCAACTAAAAATAAGTAGTTATATTTATCTACGTATAATTCTATGCAACAATGACTATTATTTGCAAATACAAACCCATTATTCACGAAAAAACTTGCTCTGCTCCCCGTTTGAATTAGTTTTTGTGGGCTCGTCGTCGTTTATAACGTGGATGTTTGCATCACTACGTTGCACGTTCCGTTGATAACCTCTAGAGTTGTTGTTCCTGTTATTAGAATGATAGTACGTACCTCGATGCTGTTTAGGCTGTCCCCGACTATAGTTCTGGAACGGACGACCACGGCCTCGGTAGAAAGTCATACCACGATGGACGGTAGGCCTACTGAAATTATTAGACGTGGAGGCACCTCGATACTGGCGGTTGGCTCCAGAAAAACCTCGATTACGCTGACCTTGAAAATAATTGTTACGTTTCCTGTTAAAAGATAAAATATTTTCAGACTGCGAGGGCATTGCAATGGTCTCCTCATCTATAGCTGCTTGCACAGCGTCCTTTAAGGTTTCAAACTTTTGTGCAGCTATTATGGTACTGAGTCGTCTATTGCGTAATCCGTCAGCAAAACGTTTAATCGCTTGTATCTCGTTTAGAGGCTGTAAAATCTTGAGATTTTCGTTTGCCTTCGGCTTGCGCTATAGATAAATCCATAAATAGCTCAGTCAACTCCTTACCGTAATCATCAATCGACCTTTGATCTTGTCGCAAAGTTTGTAGTTTACTTTGTAAGGCGACGGAACTCTTTTTAGGCAAAAGAATCATACGCATATCAGTTAGTAATGCATCAATGGTTGGATAATCGGATTTAAGTCTTAATTTCGCTTGTTGAGAGAGACGACTTCGACTTAACAAAGTTTACTAAACTTAATTTACATTGTTCGGTTTTTAAGGTAGAGCTATAGTAATCAATACCATGAATTAATTGACGAGTCATCGATTCATCATTATTCATAACTGGTAACAAACTCAGGGCTACTTTTAAATTAAACTCCATTTTGGATTCGAGATTCGATGTTGAGCCAAATTGTTCACAACTACTCTTATCAGTTTCACGTGTATGCAACTTATTACAAAATTCTTGTATTTGAGAATACAACTCTGCAATTTTATCACAATGCGATTTAATCAATGACAAACCTTCACCTCTAAATTTCTTATCGTCTATTTGTTTCGTAATGCTTGGAAGTAAAACAGAATAACTATTATACACAATAGTTGCTTCAGTCAGCTTTTCTTTTAAACGCTCTGGCGTTCTCCTGTCTATACTCCATTTAAATAATTTTTCTTTAACTTTTCTCAATTTTTCATATATATCATTGAGCTCATGAGCCATAATTTGTCATATTAAAGAGAAATAACTAGCATACTTAATAACTAATAAAAGGTTACATAAATCGGGCTACCATAGTTCAACGCATTTTCACCGGTTTCCGTTGACTTTCACGCACAAAACTCACTTTTAACACTTTCACTTTTACGTTACTCTTACGATATCACACCTTCGATTTAAACACGAAATCTTCTTTAGGAAGTGAAGGTCCAAGCCCAGGACTGGTTGAACACGACGTACACCTGGTATCGAACGCCGAAAATCTATATCCTTCTGCAGTTCCTCTTCGACCACGGCGAGACAAGGAATTTCTCAAGGTTTGGCGAAGTATTTGGTCATTAATCCACGTATGATGGCAGTTCTTGTAACATTTGTACAGGAAATAGGCTGCCAATATCAGCAACAAACCCAAAATTCTCATCATCACGATGCTTATTGCAGAAAGATGAAATTGTAGCTGGTCAGTAGTAGCCACATTAGAAGATCCAATGCCATTCTGGTTTATTATAACTTCTTCTCGTTTTGGAGTGTTAGAATTGCACATTGTAAAAGTTAAAGAGTTAGAGAATCATAGTAGTCAACCCAAAAACTCTGGCGAGTTATAAAAGACATTTGTGAATTTCTTAAAAAAAAAAACGACAATCAGGAACTCTTAAAGTCTGCAGAAAATAGCACTTCATCCATTAACTTCTGCAACAGTCATTTCGTATCGGTTGGTAAGCGCTTGGCACTCAACATCCTAAACAAACTCTAGACTACAGAGAGTCAACTCTGCAATGATGCCACTCTTGCAGACCGTTCCAGGGACTCTCTGTTCTTTCACCCAACAGACAACTGTGAAATTGATAGTCTCATTTCCGAATTGAAAGACGACAGCGCACCTGGTTCTGACGGGATACGTCCACTCCTTCTCAAGCACATCAAACCATTTATTCTGGACACCCTTACGCATATCTGTAACCTGAGCATGTCAACGGGTATATTTCCTAAGTGCTGGAAGGTCGCCGCTGTAGCGCCGATTCACAAGAAGGGCGAAAAAGACTGTCCCGACAACTACAGGCCTATCTCTCTACTTTGTGTACTGTCAAAGATCTTAGAGAAGCTCGTAAACAACCGTGTTATCAGCTTTCTCGAAAAGCACAGCCTATTGTCCGGACGCCAGTATGGCTTTAGACGTGGGAAGTCTACAGAGCAAGTTGTAGGGCTTTTAACGGACATTGTCTCATCAAAGGTTGATGGGGGAAAACGGGCGATTGGTGTATTTCTTGACCTGGCCAAGGCATTTGACACAGTTTCTATTCAAATTCTATTGAAAAAGCTAGATCGCCTTGGCGTAAGAGGGATCGCTTGGGACTGGTTTAGAAGCTATTTAATACATAGACAGCAGTATGTTGTGATCGGGGACAGTGTCAGTGAATGCCTTCCAGTACTTTTTGGGGTGCCACAGGGAAGTGTCCTTAGGCCAACATTGTTCACCATGTACATGGACGACATACTGAGGTTATCTGTTCCACGGTCAGATATAATTTGTTACGCAGACGACACTGCAATCATATTTCACGGTGACTCATGGGCGGAAGCCACAGACGCGGCAGAAAGTGGCATGCGAACTTTATCTGACTGGCTTGACAGAAATCTCTTAACCCTTAACGTCGAAAAATCTAATTTTATACAGTTTCTATCAGTCGTTCCTGTTGCCCGGAGATCGATCATATCAAAATTCATAATACTCACTGTCATGCCACAAGTTGCTGCTGCAAGGTCATAGGCAGAATCAAAGCAAACAAATATTTAGGTGTCACTATTGACCAGAACTTGTCTTTTAGGGAACACATCTCGTCACTATCCAAAAAAATCCGTAAGTTTATCTATATATTTAAATCCCTACGTGCCAGTACTGCCAGTGCCCCGAAAGACATATGCAGAAAAGTTTACCTAGCACTTTGTCAATCGCTGCTTCAATACTGTGTAGGTGTCTGGGGTAGCGCGCCCAAGTCCTACTTGCTTGAACTCGAACGTGCTCAACGGGCTGTTCTTAAAGTTCTCCTTGGAAAACCGCGTCGTTATCCAACAGACGAACTATACAAAGAAGCAGGTGTCTTACGTGTCCGCCAGCTTTATTTCCAGAAGTCCCTTCTTAAACTGATAGCTGCGTCAGGGAGACAATTCACATACACACAAAGAGGTAGAACAGGAGCTGATAGACTGCCAATCCCAAGAGTTAGAACGGTTTTTGCTACGCGGTTTTCACTCTTTCTCCCTATTCGAGTCTTTAACACAGTCAATAAATCCACACTAAAGATCCCAGGCAATATACTTGAAGCCAAGATTACTATAAAGACATGGCTTCAGGAACTGACCTATGATGAGACAGAAAATCTCTTGTGCCCCATGAAGTAACTAGCACTCAAACATGTGCGTGTGAACTGAGGGCCCAGCTGGTATCTCGCAAAATAAAAATTATAGGATTTAGTAGTAGATGTAAAACAATTGTAGAATAAAACTGGGAATTCGTAATAAAATATATTAAAAACTACAGCCCTTAAAGTGTGGTCCCTCAATCCTCACAGACCATCAGCCAGCTCCGGAAAGTAGCTGAAAAATTAAGGTATTGAGTCTACAGACATTTAGTAAAAATTTTGTAAAGATTTACTGAAAAACAGACTACAAAGCATCAAAGATTAAAAATTTACATCGAATATACAGTGGTCCCTTATTCTACATAAGACAGATTAATATTTTAGTGAATATTACCGAATTAAATAAAGGAAATCTGTCTTTTTCTATATTAAGTTTTAAAAGAAGACTTAACACATATTGTAAAAAGCAAAAAAAAAAAAAATCGACGCGATTTGAAGATAGCGATAATCTGGTCCCTCAATCTTCACCTCCACTGACACATGTCCATGTACTAGTTGCTAGACGAGATGAATATCAGGAAGTCTAGTGTGCTTAATATGTTGTAAAAAGTAAATAATGAGTATCTAAAATTATATATTTCATACCGCTTAGCTGAGATAATATATTTTTTTAATCCTGTGAATATAGATGGAGTAGTGTGACCACACAATGAAACAGAATGTCAGACAGTAATAGTACTGTCTAATTTATTAGTAAATTATTCAATCTAGCACTAGACGAAACGAAAACAAGGTTGTACGGTAAATTTAATGTTATATTACAAGACGTAAGTTTGCGTATTCAATTATTAAATAGTACATTATGATATAAGTTAGTTGAAAATGACAGCCGAGGAGATATTGCTATATAAGAAAGCAGAGGCTGTAATTATAAAAGCGCACGTATGTCGTATGTCGGAGAGCAGCGGTGGCCCAGTGGTGGCAGCCCCGACATACGAGCAGTAAGGCGTGGGTTCGAACCCAGGCAGGCGCATTACTTTGTGTAATTTATTTCATCACCGCTGCCCTCAAAAACGGTGAAGGAAAACATCGTGAGGAAACCGGCAAGTCCTAGAACTAAAAATTCGAAGACATGTGACATCTACCAACCCGCACTGGGCCCGCAAAAGGTGGATTACAGACCATTCCCTCTCATAGAGAGGAGGCTTGCGTCCCAGCAGTGGGAACATTATAGTCTAATGATGATGATGACGCATGTCATACGACGTTTTATAACATATAAGCGAGGAAATAAATAAATCTCGGACGAAATTTTCAAATAAAAACAATACAGCGAAAAGAAAAAGCGCGCGGAATACCTGTTAAGATAAAATTTTAAGAGAATTTTTCAATTTGCATGATCTGTAAAAAATAATTATATAAATAAAAACATAAAAATAATTATATAATGTTTAATTAAAAAAATTAGTACTTACCGATTGGGTATCATGACATAAAGAAAGCTCGAGGGTTTTATATGGGCCATTACGGCCAAGTTAACCTGTATGTTTAGATACTGTTTATTTATACACACATCAAAAGTGTCTAGGGATCAAGCATTTTTATGCGGATTTCTTGAGATTGAGATGTGGCTTTGTAATAAATTTATGATTTTATAAATTTATATGGATCCTTTTTGGTGCATTTCATAATTTGAATCAGGAACTGTGAATCAAATTCGAGTAAAAGATGAAAATCAGCTGTCAATATTTTCCCTATAAAAACATACAACGCATTGAAGACATTATTAGTGCTACTGTTTCCCTACTACTGATTAAAACCAACGTTATTATGGAGCGGCGACGTCATTTAAGCAGGGAAGAAATGCTCAGAGCCGTGGGCATTCCCACGGCTCTGAGCTGAAGAAGAAGCTGGTTCCCGGCAACGTACTGTGGCTTTAGCTCTGAATACAAGTCAGAGTGTTTTCAGTCGACTTTGGACACGTTACCGAAGCACTGGTACCGTGGCTGAGCGCCATGGAGGACGGTATCGCTGCACCACACGGAGACAAGACCGATACATTCAAATCTTAACTCGAAGAGCTCCAACAATAACCGCCATGATGTTAGCCGTGAGGCTTCATCACTCTTCAGGGAACTTAATTAGCGACCAAACAGTCAGAAACCGCTTGCATGAAGTGAACCTTCATTCCCGAAGACCGCTACGGGTACCACCTATAGCAATGCACAATCGTAGGATTCGATATCAATGGGCTCTTGAACACAGAAATTGGGCAGAAGAACAATGGCGTTTCGTGTGCTTTTCTGATGAGTCTCGTTTTGGTATGAGACCGGATACAAGACGTATACGACACTGGAGAACCCCTGGACGCCAACAGCGATTAAAATCCTGCCAGGAAGTCCATCCTTATAGTGGTGGAACCATCATGGTATGGGCGGGTATTTGGATCGGCGGAAGAACTGAGTTGATTTGGATCAGAGGCAACCTCAACGCTCAAATTTATGCTGAGACGATTGTATCAGACGTCATCGTTCCTCTACAAGTGCAAATCGGTCCCTTATTTCAGTTAATGCATGATAATGCACGACCGCACACCGCAAGAGTTGTAAGACAGACTCTCGCCGCAGCTAACATCAATGTCCTGCCCTGGCCTGCTCAGTCGCCAGACTTGAACCCGATTGAGCATGCATGGGATATGCTACAGAGAAGAGCTCTGCCGAATATGGAGGGTATCCAGTCGCAAGAAGACCTTTTTTTGTTGTTGCAACGAACATGGGCGGCCATTCCACAGCGTGATTTGGATGAACTCATTTTGAGTATGCCAAACCGATGTTCTTGTGTTGTTAGTGTTCGCGGTAGAAACACGGATTATTAATTGTTTAAGTTACCCAATAAAATTTTAAAGAAAACTGTTATTTCAGTCTTTTTTTCGAACTTTAATGTTAGTGGTTCAAATGTCAAAAATCCCTTTATTAGAAAATGGCAAATTTCTTTATTAATGCAAAGGTGACTTGGTTTATCGTTACTGTGACAAACGAAAACACTTTATTTGATGAATCCTTAAAGAAAATTTTAATTAATATCAATCAGGAGAAAAGTTATTGCAAAAATATATGTTGATCCCTAGACACTTTTGATGTGTGTATATATTTTTGTAAACTACTTTTTCATCACACTTGCACAGGTGTGATGAAAAAGTAGTTTACAAAAATTATCACTTGTTATGATACTTTGGTTGGAGTGTACGTGACGGGCACCGAGTATTTTTCCTCAGTACCCCGTTACGTACTTTACCGTACAACCTTGTTTTCGTTTCGTCTAGTGCTAGATTAAATGAAGTATACTAATAATTTAGACAGTACTATTACTGTCTGACATTCTATTTCATTGTGTGGTCACACTACTCCATCTATATTCACAGGATTAAAAAAATATATTATCTCAGCTAAGCGGTATGAAATATATAATTTTAGATACTCATTATTTAGTAGAAACTTTTTACAAAATATTAAGCACACTAGACTTCCTGATATTCATCTCGTCTAGCAACTAGTACATGGACATGTGTCAGTGGAGGTGAGGATTGAGGGACCTGTTTTAATTATCGCTATCTTCAAATCGCGTCGATATTTTTTTTTGTTGCTTTTTACAATATGTGTTAAGTCTCCTTTTAAAACTTAATATAGAAAAAGACAGATTTCATTTATTTAATTCGGTAATATTCACTAAAATATTAATCTGTCTTGTGTAGAATGAGGGGACCACATTATATTCGATGTAAATTTTTAATCTTTGATGCTTTGTAGTCTGTTTTTCAGTAAATCTTTACAAAATTTTTACTAAATGTCTGTAGACTCAATACCTTAATTTTTCAGATACTTTCCGAGATCAGCCGGCCTAGCATGACCGCCGTAGAAACGAGCTATGTCTACGGAAGAATCGACAATTTGACAGATATTTCTATCGTCCCAAGCATGGCGATATTAAGAATGTAGAAAAGAAATGTTTCTTTTCTTCAGTCGACACAAGTCTACAACGTCGAGCATGACGACCATATTTTCTCTTCTTTTGACATTTGGATATAGAAACATTACTTCTGACAAATGTCAAACTAGTCTTAATAAAAACTAAATACGAGAAATACGTTTCGTGGTTGCGTTGAGTTACGTTCAAAAGGTTGAAATGTTATGTAAAATATTTAGGTTTAATTTCGCGAAAAAGATCCAGGCCTGGATCCAAGATGCAGCAACACCATCCCGCCCACGAAAAATGAAAAACTCGTGCAATTGGCAACTTTTTTTTGTTAACTAAACGTAACCTTTTAACTTTCCATAGCAACGTCCCCGTTGCTATGGAAAGAATTTCTGTCTATGTCTTCGTAGAAACGCGAGTCGACGGTGCGCGCCATGCTCGGGCAGAAGAAATGACAAGTTGTAAAGAAAAGATTTCTTGTCGTTTCTTGGTAGATAGAGATAGAACGGTCATGCTAGGGGGGCTGGCTGATGGTCTGTGAGGATTGAGGGACCACACTTTAAGGGCTGTAGTTTTTAATATATTTTATTACAAATTCCCAGTTTTATTCTACAATTGTTTCACATCTACTACTAAATCCTATAATTTTTATTTTGCGAGATACCAGCTGGGCCCTCAGTTCACACGCACATACTCAAACGACACTCACATAGTCACGAACTTTCCCTGTCCCTGCCTTAAAATGTCTAACACACACACAGACTCACTCATACGCAAACACACACACACACACGCTCACTCTCCCACACATACAACAGTCCTCCACCCTTCCACATAATGATGCCATCATGTTAATTGTTTCATTTTTTTTTTGTTTTAAATACGCATGTTGATCATTACTTTGATTTTTATTTGGTTCTCTTATTATTTTTATTTTCTTTTTTTTTTTAGATTGTTATTCTTATTTTATTTCTGTATGATTTATAATTATTTTTTTTTGTTAGGTTGCGATCATACTTACTGTTGATTTTTAACTTGAATTATTTAAATTATGCATGTTCATACTGTTCATCTTGTCTTTCATTTTATTTTATTGATTGACCACTGATATTAATTTTATACATTTTTAATAAATTTTTCTTTTCCCTATGTTATTTATTATAATTTTCAAAATTACCTGTTACTAATGTCTTGTAGTACTGTATCACGCTGAACAGTCGGTTATTCAATTTGCTTTTACTGTCTATATTGGGCCAACAAGATTCAGACTGTGCCTAGTTTGGGGCCCACGGCTTCCTCTAGTTTTTAACTTTAATAACTATGTTCAATTTTCTTGTTTGTATAATTTGTAACTTGTGTGTGTCAATAAATTGATTTATTATTATTATTTTAACAGTAATTCTCCAGCTCTGCGCTCCTTTTTAGTCTAGCGTGAATCATTCAAACCTCTGATATTACGATTCGTGTGCATGTCAATCTTCTTTTAAAATTATGCTTACCAGATTCATAATCACAGGAACGCCCGTAACAAGAAAAAGAAAACTAGAAGATACAACTACGGCGGAGCAGAAGAAAAATGAACCATCAAAATTGAAAGATTTCCGGACAACTCGAAATCGTACGTCCAAACATGGCAGTTCTTACGAAGAGCCTGACGAATGTGATCAGCGTAGTTTAAATGAAGTTAAGACACTGAAACAGCATACTCGAACACGAATGAGTAAAAGACGTTATGAATATGATATGTGTCAGCGTAATTTTAGTTATGCGGAAGGAGTTTTAACCAATCATATTATTCGAAAACACACTGGTGTAAAACCTTACAAGTGTGATGTATGTCAGCTTAGTTTTAATGAAAAGGGTAATTTAACAAAACATACTCGAATACACACTGGTGTAAAACCTTACAAGTGTGATGTATGTCAGCTTAGTTTTAGTGAAAAGAGTAATTTAACAGAGCATATTCGAATACACACTGGTGATAAACCTTACAAGTGTAATAAATGTCAGCGTCGTTTTAGTCGGAAGTTTAACTTAATAAATCATATTCGAATACACACTGGTGAAAAACCTTACAAGTGTGATGTATGTCAGCTTAGTTTTAATGAAAAGGGTACTTTAAAAAAACATATTCGAATACACACTGGTGATAAACCTTACAAGTGTGATGTATGTCAGCTTAGTTTTAATGAAAAGGGTAATTTAACAAAACATACTCGAATACACACTGGTGTAAAACCTTACAAGTGTGATGTATGTCAGCTTAGTTTTAATGAAAAGGGTACTTTAACAAAACATATACGAATACACACTGGTGAAAAACCTTACAAGTGTGATGTATGTCAGTGTAGTTTTAGACAAAAATATCAGTTAACAAAACATATTCGAATACACACCGGTGAAAAACCTTACAAGTGTAATATATGTCAGCGTAGTTTTATTGAAAAGGGTACTTTAACAATACATATTCGAAAACACACTGGTGAGAAACCTTACAAGTGTGATGTATGTCAGTGCAGTTTTAGACAAAAATATCATTTAACAAAACATATTCGAATACACACTGCTGAAAAACCTTACAAGTGTGATGTATGTCAGCTTAGTTTTAATGAAAAGGGTACTTTAACAAAACATATTCGAATACACACTGCTGAAAAACCTTACTAGTGTGATATATGTCAGCGTAATTTTTGACAAAAAATTCACTTTACTAAAAATATTTGTACACATACTTTCGCATCCCCTTCAAATTATTAACAATAATATCCGAAGAAATAAGTATCATGGTGCATGCAGCAAAAGCCAACATCAATTCTTGGGGCAACAGAGATTTAAAGCTTATTCGTCATCATCGTCAGTGTATTAGAGTGATGCAGGCAGAATAAAAGAGAACTGTTCAATTCAACGATTCGTATAATAATGCGCATAATTAGTGTGTGCAGTTACAAATATAAGGTTAGGTGAGCTGCACACTACACCTCCCCTTTAAAAAAAAAATATATTATAACTTTAGTGAGTACATAATGCATTTTTTTTTAACTTAACACAATATCTAAAGTAATACACTTTTAAACATAACATTATATAAAAAAAAAACATATTAGTTACATACCTAGTTTTGTATTATTTTTATGAATTACATATTCTTTGTCATCTTTTAGAATTTTTACATTTGGTGATATATCTTCAATGACTTTGTATGGTCCTAAATAAACTTTATCTAACTTATTACCTACTTGATTTTTAATAAGAACTAACTCTCCACTCTTATATTTTAATCGATTTACATTTTTATCAAAATTATTTTTTCTTCATTCCTTACTAAATCTTAAATTATTTCTAGCTTCAGCTTGTGCTCTTTGAAGTCTGTATATTAGCTCCAAAGGGTATGTATCAGGATTATATAAAGAATAAACATATTCTGAATTTTGTGCTATATTAAATGGTAAATTGCAATTTTTTCCAAATACTAACTCAAATGGAGTGTATTTTGTCTCGGATTGAATTGTAGTGTTAAAAGAAAAGCACCAGAATAGAAGCTATTTGCTCCAATCTGTTTTGTTATTAAATCCTAAGATAAGCTCCTAGAACCTTATGAGTATTTTCCAAACCTCCTAGAGTTTCATGATGATAGGCTGTCGAATGCAGTTTATTTATTTGCAACAAATTGCAAATCTCAGTAAAAACTTATGACATAAACTCTGGGCCCGTACCATGACCGTTAACAAAACAATCTTGTTGCAGGAACGTTTTGATTCAAGTGGTTGGGCACCCTATGTGACCCAAATTATTTTGTATAATATTTATTTCTAACAAACAGCTTCAGCTAACAAACCTCCGTTTTGCTGATGACATTGTGTTGTTTTCCACATCTGCTTCTGAACTTGAAGAAATGCTACAAGATCTGAGCATAGCAAGTCTTGAGGTTGGACTTTCAATGAACAGATCCAAAACCCAGGTCATGACCAACAGCACGAGACGTAGGGTCGAGGTAGACGGGCATGTGCTGCAATATGTCGATGAGTATACATACATACTTGGGCCAGATAGTGTCTTTTAAAAATAGGCAAGACAAAGAAGTTGAACGTAGAGTCCAAAGTCCTTCTGGGCCCTAAAAGAACACTTGAAGGGAAGTCTCCCAATGACCTAACCGAACATCAGAAGTCCAAACTCAAGATTTGCCAGAGGGCAATGGAGCGTAGCATAATAGGTGTGAAGCGTACAGATCGTGTCAGGAACACCACTCTGCGTTCCATAACCCAAGTTGCAGATGTCGGAGAAAAAACAGCCAAGCTAAAGTGGGAGTGGGCTGGCCACGTAGCGCGAATGCAGTCGGAGAGATAAGCGAAGATCGTCACTCACTGGACGCCTGACGGAGGAAATCGCCGTCGTGGTAGACCGCGGCGAAGGTGGTTTGACGATCTGATCTTGTTTCCCGGGCGATCATGGCCAGATATCGCACAAGATAGAGAGGTTTGGAAGGAGAAAGGGGAGGCCTTTGCCCAGCAGTGGGACACAATATGAGTGGGTTATAAAAAAAAAAAAAACTGCTAAGCCTTAGTATTAGGTCCTTTCTCTTACAATATTTAATTTGTTTCAAATGGTTTTCTATATGTCAGTATTTGAAGCTATTTGGTTCATGCGCCATAAGAATCGTGCTCTTGGATTAGCCGAACCTGGCGACACCAACGCCATAGTTTTGGCTACCATCCACCGAACTCTGTCAAAAGCATTCCCCATGCTAAAATCTCGGCGTGCTCAGCGCGTATTTTTTGGTGCAGAGTTTTCGTATAATTTACTCTGAGATGGACAGCTAAAGGTTTCAAGAACCCGTGAAAATACCCAGCAGTGAACTGACATTGTTTCGTGAAAGTGCTTCACGGTGTGAGCTGCGGACAAGAGCTGGTGAAGGCGTCCTTGAGCTGGTCTGAAGGTTAGTGGGCCAATAGTTTTCAATGCTGACGTCGAAACCATTTTTTCGTTCTTCAATTCACAGGGTGGGTTTCATAGGATTCAATCTAATTAGTCTCAAAACATAAATTTTCAATACCGTAAGATGCGTGTCGTCGGCTATTTACACGCCGCGTCACCATTTTATTGGTCTTTCATAGTTCGGATATTGCACTAGCATATCATATTTTCATTCAAAATACTTATTACAAGTATTATTATCCATATAAATGCTTGGATGTTCGCAGATTTACGTAATTTTTTGGTAAAATTCTCGAAGTACATAAATAAAGCGTACCGCCATTGTGCGCCATTTGCAAATTCCACACTATAATTACATATATCTTACGCTAAAAGTACTATTTAAAACAAATAACGGGGTGATTACGTGTCGATCTTCTTGGTGTAACTATTTATGCCCTGAGCGTACGCCCTTTATGACTGGAGGCTTTATTTATGCTCGAGTGTATTATAAAATTTAAAAAAATGTAAATGTGTGTGTGTGTGTGTATGCATATGTTTTATTGTTACTATTTGTGTGTGCTATCTGACATGATACCATAATTTAATGTAATTCTTTGTTTATATTAACTAACACGCTAGGTATCTTATAAAATCTGATTCTTCTAACAGACAGATGTTTTGCTGAGGAGTTTGTTCTTACACTTCTTCCCAGCCAAAACACTAGGAAGACAGTCTTCGCAAATGCTCTTGACTGTCTCTTGTAAACATTCATGTTCATATAAAAATAATATGAATGTCAGAATGGTTTCTCACACAAAGCGGAAGTGACTGATTTTTTATACTTTATATCGTATAAGTTAGTGTAAAGTCAGAATAATTAAGTGATCTGTATGAAATAGAATGTTTTAATTTTTAAATATTTTGTTTGATTTAAGGCCCCTGTCCTACTGGCGCCTTGCGAGCGTTGGCGTTCCTCCAACGGACGAACAGACGTGACGTTGACATCGCGCGTCTAGTGGTGAAAATCCCATTCGCAGACTCGGAGAAACGCCCACTGCCGGCACGGCACGGTGTGTCATGGCAAAGGATTTTAATACTAATTAAGTTGTTTTGAATCTTATTTCAATGAGTTTAGAATTTATTTTACTTTATTTTGATACCAAGATGCCGCGACGTGCCGCGGATGCTGCGGCATGACACGACACGCCGCAGGATGCGTCGGCATGACGTCATGCTTTTTCATTCCACGGGATGCCGCGGCGCGCCATTGCATCTCGCGAGACGTATGGGTCACTTTGGGGTCGAGGAATTATCATTGCTAGCTAGTTGAAATAAGGTTGAAACTTGTGCAGCATTTCGGTGGGGAGCGTTCCGGTCGGTGCGCGGGGGCAAGGGAGGGAGAGACAACAAATGTTCTCTATGCGACATAACCAACTTATAACCGACTTCGAATACGCGCGGAGCAAAACTGATGGATGCCAGAGTGGCTGGGCTTTCAGCAGGATGCCACGGCATGCCGCTGCACGCCGCGGGATGCACGGCATGCCGCTGCACGCCGCGGGATGCCACTGCACACCGCGGGAAGCCACTGCACAACCTGCCGTGCCATGCCGTGCCACGCCGTCAGTGAGCGCCGGCCCTAACGCTCGTAAATCACCACCGGGATAGCGGCCTATGTGTCCTGCGCTGTTCTGACAACTGAAACATGTTACCTCCGAAGGATTGGTAGAGGTGTAAGCTCCAATAAAACAGCTGCAGCACCTTTCGCTGATCGGAATTGATTGAAAGGAGATTGTGGCATTTTTAACCCAGTTATCAAAACGATCGATACAAAAATTTAAAAATCCCCGACAAAAGCTCTAAAAAACCAAAAATAAAATTAATCCAAGCGTCGTAGCGTCGGGGGTCCGCTTTGTTCAGAGTTAGCACTAAGCGGTCTACTTAGCGGTCCCCCGACGTTACGACGCTTGGATTAATTTTATTTTTGGTTTTTTAGACCTTTCGTCTGTCGGGGTTTTTTAAATTTATGTATCGATCTTTTGATAACTGGGTTAAAAATGCCATTGGATTGAGAGCGGCGGTGGCCCAGTGGTGGCAGCCCCGACTTACGAGCAGTAAGCCGTGGGTTCGAACCCAGGCAGGCGCATTACTTTGTGTAATTTATTTCATCATCGCTGCTCTCAAAAAACGGTAAAGGAAAACATCGTGAGGAAACCGGCATGTCCTAGAACCAAAAATTCGAAGACATGTGACATCTACCAACCCGCACTGGGCCCGCGTGGTGGATTACAGCCCACTCCCTCTCATAGGAGAGGAGGCCTGTGTCCCAGCAGTGGGAACATTATAGGCTAATGATGAGACTCTTACCTTTATTTTCGTAAATGTAAAGTTAAAATGTAACAGCAATAAAGGCTTTTTTTTTTTTTCTTTTTTTTTATCCACGGACCAACCTCGGCAAGCACGGCTTAACCTTAAAGATCGACCCGGGCGGCTGTTATTATTTAGCCACGAGCTCCCAGTATAAAAATATGGTCCAAAATAAAAATATGGTTGCACTAGTAAGTCGGATTTATTTTGGATAAGAGTTTTCCACTATAACTTCTTCACCTGTCGGTTACAAAACGTCAACATTCAAATACCCAACACATCGACTTTTAAACATTTCCACAAAAACCTAAACATTACATCGGATCACTCAATAAACCGTGTAATAATAATCAACACTTAGTTGTAACAAAATTATTGATCAATAAAATCTGACCTAATAGGGGATCGGACTGGGTAAAGAAAACAACATTCTATTTTGTCCGTCAGACAGGTAATACAAAAATATTAGACACGTATTTTTTTTTTTTTTTATCAAAATATCAAAAAATTACTTAGTTAGAACTCATTAAAGTTGGAGAGTGGGGGCTTACTACGTCACAAGTGGGTATAAAACTCACCTACATGTGACGTCATGCGCCATTTCAACTCAATATATCTCCGTAATTTTATGACCACGTGAAAAAAGAAAAAATACGTGTCCAATACTTTTCAATAAACTACCCGACGGACAAAGAAAAAAAATAGGATTATCCCCAATTATAATATAATAATATTCGGCGAACCGCAAGCTGTCAAGCGGAAAGTGCCATAATACGTTATTTTTTTGATTATTTAACAAACAAACTAAAAATAGAATAATAAACACTAAATGACACCTTTACAATTAAATTAAACTTATTAAAATAAAATCAGAATTGTTGACCATCATTAACTTATCATCGCATCGATACCTTATGCTATCGAGCTGGTATAAAGGCGGAAACATACTTACGTGTCGCGGCGTGTCGTGACGCGCCAGAAGCATATCGGTTTCATACATTTAATATGGTTAGGCACTTATTTGTATGGCGTGTCGTTGCGACACGACACGCCAAAATGTATGAAACCGATATGCTTCTTGTATAGTGTGTTTCTGCCTTAAGCAGTAGGTACCGGAAGTCTGTAACAATAGTAATTCATATATTTATGCTATAAACTTTATTAACAACTACATAGCTTCTACCCGGGACTCCGGGTCTGCGTGGAGTTTTAAACTTTTCTATGGCAATCGATTATAGTGTAATTTTTCCTAAATGAATGATTTTTAGGGATACGTACCCAAAGGGTCAAACGGGACCCTATTACTGAGACTTCACTGTCCGTCCGTCCGTCCGTCTGTCACCAGGCTGTATCTCATGAACCGTGACAGTTAGCCAGTTGAAATTTCTACAGATTATATATTTCTGTTGATGCTATAATAAAAAATACTAAAAACAGAATAAAATAAACATTTAAGAGGGTTCCCATACAAAATAGTGATTTTTCGTTTTTATAAATAATGGTACGGAACCCTTCGTGCGCGAGTCCGACTCGCACTTGGCCGGTTTTTTTGAAATATTCATCCGATTGCAAAAAAACCTTTCGGCGTTTATCTCCTACATCCAAACGTTACCTTTTTATAGATAAAAACAATTTATGCATTATAGGATTATTGTAATCCATTGTTTTCATCTGTCATCGAGTATTCTACAAGGTGTTGTTTTGCATCCTCGTCAAATTCAAGGAGGTAACTATGCTAATGATTCTCGACACGAATCAATAATAAAATGGGTAGGTAATTTTTATTTATTTTCTTATTTACGGAAATCGGTAAGTGTGAAACACCCGTTTTTTAAACGCGGCCCATCTGGTTCTTGCTCTATAACCTCGCTTACACACATACAAACAATCTCAAACGTTTAATTGATAATTTCTTATTCCCTAAACCATGTTAAGGGGGTTATTCTGAAATATTGACAAACTTAAACAACCAAAAAAATTTGCGATATTAATAATTAACTATAGGTACCGTAATTTTAATTGATTATTTAAGTCTTTTGTGACCACCTCCTAAAATTTGACGAGGATGCAAAACAACAACTTGTATAAATACACACTTTGCACACAGTTGCATGTCACTCTTATCTGGCGTGTTGAGATAACGCGTCCCCCGCGTATTGTCAAGATATCGGCATGATTACCCGCATACTGATAATGTAAACAAGAAAGTTGGTCTCGTCTGCCTGTCTATTACCTTTTCACGTCAACGGCCGAATGTATGTTGATGTAAGGAGAATGACATAAACACGGTCACAGTTACATCTTAACGGACCACCGAATATCAACGATTTTTCATTTAGGTTAGTTGGCACTTAAGTCGGACTACATTTATTGAAGTGAAACTTCCAACAAGTTTAACGCGACCATTTCTAAAACTCACTGAGAGATGGCAGTATTACAAGATTTGTGACTACGTAGTTCTACTAGGTACGCAAGATGGCGTGCAAACAGTCATGCATTCGACTCTTCGGTGTAACCAGCCTTCGCTCAATTTTCATGTCAAAGTCAAAGCATTTATTTCAATTAGACCATTACAGGCACTTTTGAAAGTCAAAAAAAAACAAAATAAAACGCGAAGCTACAGTCCCAGTCACAAGGCATAATAACTTATGAAAGTACTGTAGTTGCCCATTCCGTAGCGTAGATCTCTATGGAGAAGAACGGGCAAGGAACTCCATGGACACTCTTTTAAATCAAAATATGTTACAAAATCTTAGTTACATCATTCATGTTAAGAATTAAAAATATGTGAGAACAATGTAGAAATACGGGCAAGTTAAGAGCGTCCAGAGTAAAAGATTAAATCAGTAATTAAAAAATAAAGTAATTAAAATAAACCGTGGCAGCTAAGAGATGACCAGTCAGCGCCCGTTCACGAACATGACGCATGTATCAGCCATCATTCAACTCAACCATTTTGAAGGGAACTAAACGACCCGACACACCCGCCACCATCAGCGTGACATTTAAGTGAGCATGACATTCACTCAACCACCAGGGTAATTTCGCGTCAATGAAAGATGTAGGTACTCATTAAGTGGTGGCTTTACAGTACATAGTACTCACACATGTGCTATGCAATTATATAATACTAAGAGATTGAATCTATACAATGCAAATATATTTTTACAATCTTCTGCAGCTTTCACAATAACTTCACTTTGTAATTCAGATGATTCCGATTGCCCCTATGGTTGTGGAGCAGGACCAGCATTGAGCCAAGCATTTTTATCATCAATATAATCCCCCAACTTATAATATGCTTGCCTACATAGTGTGCGTTTTATGAAAGATTTAAATTTCGTTTCATTCAGTTGCAGAATGGGGGGAGGTATTTTATTGTAACATTTTAAACAATACCCCATGAAAGATGAGTCTACTTTAGCTAACCTGAAACCTGGCTGAACTAGTTGGTCCCTGTTTCTAGTATTATAGTGGTGCCGGTCACCTCTTCTACTAAATAAATGCAGATTTTTCCTAACGTACATGATGTTTTCATAGATGTATTGACAAGGTACCGTCATGATGTTAATTTCCTTAAACAGTTCTCTTAGAGAATCGCGCCTACGTAGATTATATATGGCTCTGATAGCTCTTTTCTGCAGAATAAATATAGACTCGATGTCTGCAGCCCGTCCCCATAGTAAAATACCGTATGACATAATACTATGAAAATAACTAAAATACACTATCCTCGCGGTATCTACATCAGTAAATTGACGGATTTTTCTGACAGCATATGCTGCTGAACTCAGCCGTCCTGCAAGAGATGTTAAATGAGGACCCCATTGTAGCCTTGAGTCGAGCGTGATCCCCAAGAAAACAGTTTCATCGACAAATTCAAGTTTCTCTTGATTCAATACTATGTCACAGTCACTACATTTGACATTTGGTAGAGAAAATCTTATGCACTTAGTTTTTTTCCCATTTAATACTAAATTATTAGCGGTAAACCATTTATGAATCTGCATAAGAGCATTATTTACGTCGTCAAGATTTGTGGCACGTCTGCTTATCCTAAATATTAAAGAAGTATCGTCAGCAAACAACACCATTTGTGGTTGGTTTTTAAATAAATGGGGTAGGTCATTAATATATACTAAAAAGAGGAAAGGACCCAATATCGAACCTTGTGGTACACCCATTTTTACTTTTAAACCCATCGAATTTACACCATTTACTTGTACTTGCTGCTGTCTATCATTCAAATACGATCTTACTAAACTGAGCGCAAGTTTACCTAAGCCGTAATGCTCAAGTTTCAAGAGCAATGTTTGGTGATTTACGCAATCAAATGCTTTCGAGAGGTCACAGAAGATTCCTATGGCATCTTGTGCCTCTTCCCATGCGGTATATATGTGTTTTAATAAAGTGACACCGGCGTCAGTCGTACAACGTCCTTTGGTGAAACCGTACTGTTTCTCATGTAAGATTTTATTGGTGTTAAAGTGGGTGAGCATTTGATTAAGCATCACCTTTTCAAACACCTTGCTGAAAACCGGCAACACGGATACGGGTCTATAGTTATTGGTATCTTTACTGTCCCCAGATTTGAAAAGTGGTATTACCTTGCTGTATTTCATTAGGTCCGGGAAGACTCCTTGGTCCACACACAAATTAAATATTAAGGCTAAGTACGGTGCTATAGTGTCAATAATAGCTTGACACACTTTAATAGACATTCCCCATAAATCTTCGGTTAATTTGACTTTGATTTCCTTAAAAGCTTTAATAACTGCTATGGGGTTTATATGCTTAAATTGAAACTCAACCGGACAGGCTGAAACGTTCGCTTTTAATAAATCAATAGAAAGCAAGGGTGAGGAATTTAAGGTTTCGGTAGTTTTCTGCGGGATATTGGTAAAGAAATCTACAAATTCTTGAGCTACTTCGTTTTTAGAGCTTAGAAGACCACGTGAAGTCTCTAGTCTGATATCATTATTACATTTTTTATTTCTATTAGTTTCATTGTTGATAATTTTCCAAACCGTCTTTATTTTGTTATCGGCGAACTTAATCTTGTTGCTAATGAATAAAGCTTTAGCTACCTTGCAAGTGTTTTTAAAGATTTTTGAATAAGTTGCAACATATTTATTAAAAGTCTCCGAGTTGATGTAAGGCTTAAGGCCGTACAACTCAAACAATCGCTCCCTACTTATCCTAATACCCTTAGTTGCCCAGTCACTGAACATAAACTTAGGGTAAATAGATTTAGTTTTCATTTTTAATGTATTATTGAACTCTATGTGAACCACCGAAAAGAATTCCTCATAAAATTTATTTGCATTTCCAATAATATGGTCCGGAATGCCTAAATTACTAATTAAGTTATTATTAAATTTATTCAAATTGCTGGGTGTTATTTGTCTAGAGTTTATCTGAATTTTTTGCAAAGGTGTGTGGTACTCGAAAACAACGGTTTGACCGCTGTGATCAGAAGGGAGGTAATTAACAATGGATTTATCTAAGTAGTTACAGTTACAAAAAACATTATCAATACATGTAGCAGTATTTGTAGTAATTCGGGTTGCTTCCGAAAACACGTTTAACAAATTAAATGATTTAAAAAGATGTAAAAATCTACTACTATTTGAATTTTTGTCTAAAATATTAACATTAAAGTCACCGCAAATAACCAGTGATTTATTACCAGTTGCAAGTTTTGCTAAAGCATCTTCCATTACTGCCTCAAATATGGAGTAGTTTTGATAATTTGGGGGTCTGTAAACGCACACTATTATATGCTTATCCAGCTCAACACAAGACAGTTCAATATTATGCTCAACCGAAAGATCAACAATATCGTTCCGAGACTTAAATTTAATACTATTTTTAACTAAGATTAATGAACCCCCACGCATCTTAGATTTTCGGTTAAAGCAACTGCCCACACTGTAATTTGCGTAATTTATTAGCATTTCATTGACTTTTAACCAATGTTTGGTTAAACAAATAATTTCAAACTTTGTTTTTTCTAAAAATAATTCAATCTCTAGTTGCTTAGAAGAGAAACCTTGAATATTTTGATTAAATAATTGCAAAGAATTCTGCTTAGCCCCTTTTTTACATTTAGCTATTTGATAGCAAGAAGGTTGAACACTAATGTTCCTAGTATCTTCTGTTGTCTTACTAACTAGTTTAAATGAGCATCTGGAGTGAGTTCCGAGACTCCCGTGGCATCACCAGACAATAAGCTCCTATCACTAATACACCCTAATTGAGAATTTTCCATGCTCACACATGGAACCTCCTCAGTAAAAAAATTGTAAAAAGAAAATAAATCTATATTAGTATGATTACTAATAGTCGCAGTGTTAATAATAGAACTAAACTTAGACATACTATTTATGTCTGTGTGAATATTATAAGCTAATAGCCTAGCTATTTTGTGTCTACATCCAATAGGTAGATACACATTACCCCGTGTCGACCTAAGTTTATCAATAAGAGTGTTAATATCTAAAAACATAAGCTTGTCACTATAGTGACCTACTAGAAATTGCATATGGTTATTTAACATGTGAATATAATTGTTTTTTCTATTACATAAATTTTCAAAATATGGAAATGCACACAATATGATTTTACTACAATTTAACTTTAACAAATCTGATACACAGTCGGTGATGTCTTCCTTTTTAATATTAGAACTATTACCAACACATATTGTAATGGTGGTACTAGGATCACAAGCATTATTTGTTACTGATGTCATGACCTGTTTATAGGTTGACCCTGGCATACAATAATTTTGGGTACAAAAACTCAGGTTATTACTGATTAATTTACCTAGCCCTCTACCTATACTATCAGAAAACATAACTGAATGATAACTAACATGACTATTTGTTGATTCAAAATTACCAATCTCAGGCTGTACTACTAGTGATTCATGATGTGAAATGTCAGGTATTGTTTCATGGTTGAACATACAGCCCTGAGCACTCACAGATTGGGACGGGTCCTCCGTTGCCTCAGGCTGGAGAGCATTGAGGCTGGGTTCACTCTGACAAGTACAATGAGTGTTGCTGAGAGTCAGCAAGTCTACTTTATCTACCAACTCGTTGGTGGCAAGAATATGCTCCTTAATTTGGTTTTTAGAGCTTTCATACTTATTATATAAAGATTTTAACGACTTATTCAAGGCCTGTATTTCAGACTGTAAGCGCTGAGTGTCTATTTCATATATATTTATACTATCTTCTAATTTGATCTGATAGTTATTTAATCTATTCACAAGAGAAACACGTTCTTTCCTTAATTGAATATTTTTGGAATAGTGTTTTTGTTGTTTCCTATATTTATTGCATTTTTTAATGATTTTATTCAATTTTGCATATTTCTTTATTTTATTTCTGCTAGTCTTATGGGTGTTGTTATGTTTCAGAAAGGAGTCCTCTGTAAGGTCTATTGTTATAATGGAATGAGGGTTATGATTTGTATTCACTAATTCATTGTACAAATGGTCAGTTTCTATAGCCCGAGTATGATCCTTTTCCTTTTTCAAATTTAAAAGTTTAACATTAGCGTGGATTAATTCATCCTCTAGGTCCCTAATTTTACACAAAGCCTCCTCATACAAGTTGCTACAGTTGTTGAACCCATCCGTGACCACCCTTAGTTGATCCCGATCAGCGGCAACAATCAAGTATTCTTGATGAAGGTCTACCAGCTCCCGTTTTAAGCTCGAGTTCTTGTTATTCACATTATTAACCTCCTCCTCACTATCTTCAATCTCCTGTAACAGTTTTTTGCACTGGAGTTTTGAGTCCTTAAGTTCTTGGAGGGCTATTCTCAATTTTAACTCCATGTCCTGAGCTGTAGCCTTACGGGTCATCACAGGCATGGTTTCCGGATTGGTTACTGAAAATTGGAAATAAGGAAACGGTGAGAACTAATAGGAAAGAGAAAATTTAGAGATTTAAAAGGAGGAAAAACCGGAAAAACAAAGTTTATTTAATCAAAGATAAGAGGTAGGCTACTATTTTAACTTGTTAAGAATGATTTTATATAACTGGATGTTAAATTTTACTGTATTATTAAGATTTTACTGTCTTAGGATTTACTTTTACTTGAGTGGGTAGGTTGCCTAGAAAAAAACCTTAGCTTATTAAAAAAAATACTACAAGACATTAACAAAATAACGATCACGATTGATTTGTTTATTAAATGATTGCAAATATTGATATAACGTTTAAACCGAATTATGACAAAAAGAAAAGAAAAAAAATATAAGTATTTATGAACGTACATCCGTCAACAAAGCGATTTAGAACCAGAGGGTATTAAATCACCAAAAAAAAACTACACTAGAATTGTCGTGGATGTGTTTTACAGTTAATAAGACGATTGTGTGCTATTGTATGATAAAATAAACAAATACTCCCCGTTTAAATCCGTAGTTGGAACATCAGCTGTTGTTTTTAGGTTACCGGTACGACGTTAGACGTTTAAGTAACCGAATACTTTCACGATTATCAGGAAAACAATGTTCCTGGGTATTTACACATTTAAAATACGATTTCACATATAATTACACCATAATACTAATTAATTACTAATTAAATTAAATTTTAAAATACGAAACAAAAATTTCACATGTCATTGGGACAGTGTTGCCAACCTCATGAGTAGAATAACCTCGATAAACTTATGTAATAATTATGTAATAAAAATAATACAACAAGAAAACAAACAAAATATTATTTAGAAGCTCAATTAAATAACGAGAGTGAATGCGTGGCACTCGAACGCATACGTGTAATACTCGTATTACGAAGTTTCACTTCTTCCGCGCGGAGGGACTCCACGCACTATTTTTTTTTTTGTTAGCATCAACTGTCCCACTCCTGGGCCCCCCATTCCTCTCAGTTCTCTCGGCGTTGTGCCTCTTCGCGCCTATTTATGAGGAAGCAATTCAAGGCGTCCTTCTGTCGTCTGTGTCTTTCTCCTTCTGTCTGCCGCGACAGCTATTAACACTTGCGTTGCCAATAATATACAAATGACAGCCAGGACCAACGGTTTATTATCGTGTTTTCGAGACACGAAGGAAACTCTGTATGTAATGGATCACCCATCCACCACGGACCGCCTTAGCTGATGCTGAACTATGAAGATTGATCCGTATATAATATTGTGGAGGAGAAAATTAACCTACAAGTACTCATCATCTGCCTAGCCTTTTCCCAAACTATCTTGGGGTCGGCTTCCAGTTTAACCGGATGCAGCTGAGTACCAGTTTCTTACATAAAGCGACTGCCTATCTGACCTCCACAACCCAGTAACTGGGTAATACGATAACACTTAGTAAGACTGGATGTCAGACTTTTGGCTTCTGACTACTCATAACGACTGTCAAAGATCTACAAATGACAGCCGGGACAAACGGCTTACCTAACGTGCTTTCCGAGGCATGGAGGAAACTCGGTATGTTATTATGGTCACCAACGGTCCACGGACCAACCTCGGCAAGCACGGCTTAACCTTAAAGATCTACCCGTGCGGCTGTTATTATTTAGCCACGAGCTCCGCACCTACCAACCTACAAGTGCTATGAGACACAAAAAAGACGAAGTCCAGGGCATTTCTATATATAAAGACTCTTCTGATGATCATGACAAATCACAAAGTCATCTCGATAAGATTATATTGTCATTCTATTTCTTTTAGCGATACCGACCTCTGTATAAATATGTAGGAACAGTTCTACTTACCGTAAAAAGTAGTGCAATAAGCAGTGCTGTGTCAGTGAGTGAAGCTTCAAGTCGGTAAGCCAAGATTGAATCACTTTAACCTAACTAAATACAAGGTGTAAAAGAACGGGGTGCAGCCAGTGGCCCCCGGCCACCGTAGGCGCGAGCCTGTGGACGGTGAGTAATGGGCTAGCTCACCGTCCGTCCGTCTTATGACGACAGGCCGTGTCGACGGCGCGTTTGTGTTCCACGCGCGCCTGGGTCTGAGAGGGCCGATGCCTGCCAGGGCTGCGGGACTGTTCGAAAGAGATACCGTGGCCCTGGAACACAAAGGGCTAAGAAGTAACATGGATGGGTTTTAATCAGTACAAGTCTGATACTCCCTCCCGCTCCGCCCAGAGCGGGGGGGAAAAAAGAAAGAAACCCTTCTCGAAGCCGTCCCGCCGTGCACCAAGCAATCTGTACATAAAAACTAAGTAACTCTACGTAAGAAATATTACTAAAAATATTATCACGGTTTACGATAAGACACAATAAATAGGACAGGAATCGTGAGGTTGAAAACCGATTGTAATTAAAAACTGTTTTATGGAATTTTGACCTCCAATATCTCCGTAACAGAGCAGCGGTGGCCAAGTGGTAGCAGCCCCGACTCACGAGCAGTAAGTCATGGGTTCAAACCCAGACAGGCGCATTACTTTGTGTAATTTATTTCATCACCGCTGCTCTCAAAACGGTGAAGGAAAACATCGTGAGGAAACCGGCATGTCCTACAACAATAAATTCGAAGACATGTGACATCTACCAACCCGCACTGGGCCCGCGTGGTGGAGTACAGCCCATTCCCTCTCATAGAGAGGAGGCCTGCGTCCCAGCAGTGGGAATAATATAGGCTGATGATGATGATGATGATCTCCGTAACCAGAAGATTCGCAGGTATGGCGAAGTAAAATATCGCAATGACTGACGGCGAGAATAAGTGCCTTTACACTCTTTATTGATAAAATGTTTTGCAACATATTTAGTTTTCATTCCGCAAATAGATCCACGTTTGGACGACAGAGGCGATATCTAATCATGTTCGCCCCGCAAATAAGATCACACACTGTGGACACTCTTTTAATGACTGACCTGTTTATAAGAAGCTCGGGTCCCTCTTCACGGCATTTTCCGCCGACCGCAAAGACCATGTATTCGCACTTCTTAATATTATAACTTAAACCATGTGTGGCACCGTAGGCGTCAAAAGTCTTAAGAAGTTCCCCGATTCGCCCGCAGAAGGACCCAGCAACACCATATCATCCGCATAGCATTATAGCTAATGTTGTTTATTATTCTGCTGGGTTCCATTGTCCGCTAGCAAATCTTGAGTTTGCATTTGCATACGTATTTTGCACTTGGGCGGTGTTGCATCTTGCATTCAAGTCTGGTTCTATTTGCTATTTTAAAATACCCTCAATTCTATTCTGAAAATACCTGTACACTACTTTACAGATCAAAAACCGGTATGAAGGCCTTGCCGATAATCTTGCTGTTCCTAAAATATTGCGAAGGATTGCCAAGAGTAGACCCGCTGGCTGAAACGCCGCGAGGCTTAATAAGAGGAATGCAGAGCAAAGATGGCGACTATGCCATGTTCCTGGGGGTGCCGTATGCTGTGGTGGACGAAAACAATCCATTTTCCGTGAGTACCTTCGGATTATATCACGTTAACCTTTTGAACGCCAGAGCATAAACGCACGCGCGAGCCCTTCACGCCATGCCACAAATTCACCGCAAATAATTACAAATAAAAAAGTATTGTTAACTTATTTCTTGATAAGACATTTAATATTTAAGGTTATTTTAAAGACATGTAAATATACACACACACAAGTACCTAATGATTTAAATTGCTTATTTCGTGCTAAAGTGCATCACATTTTTTGTCACATATTTGTGTCGTTGGCGTACAAGGCACGCGCTTGCTTGTCACGTATATGTGACAATGACGTTCAAAAGGTTAAGCCGTTGGTCCTGCGCCTGAACTCTCTCTGGTCGTGTCGGATTGCCGCCCCATCGGCCTATGAGAGTAATGGACCAGAGCTTACCACGTATTCAGTGAACTGAATGATGTATCATTCCGAACCCTACACACAATTTAATGACACTTTGGTAATAAAAACTACCTTGTCGGGACAGTGGTTATTATTATCCATACTGTTTCTCGAAGTGAGTACTGTGATACCAATTTTGAAAGCTAATATAACAAGATAGTTGTTTCTGTAATTTGCGCGTTAAGTGTAAGAACCTAATCTGCCTTGAAATGCAAGGGTAAAGGTTTCATTTTTTTCTCATATAATCATTTATGATTCCTTTTTGATAGATTCACTAAAAGAGTGATGAATAAATGTTGATTGATGGATTTTGTGAATAGGAGTAAATAACGAATAAAAAAGGAGAATTCTAATGTATAAATCTATACTTCTATACTAATATTATAAAGCTGAAGAGTTTGTTTGTTTGCTTGAACGCGCTAATCTCAGGAACTACTGATCCGATTTGAAAAATTTTTTTCAGTGTTAGATAGCCCATTTATCTATAGGCTATATATCTTCACGCTACGACTAATAGGAGCGCAGTAGCAATGAAAAATGTTGCTAAAACAGGGAAAATGTGACGCAGACGAAGTTGCGCTGGATAGCTACTTATTATCTATCTATCTATTATTATATATATAAAGAGAAGTCCTGACTGACTGATTGACTGACTCATCCACGCCCAGCCTAAACCTTTAAACCTAGAAAGTTGAAATTTTGCACAGAGGTTTCCTTTAAAATGTAGACAAGGAGTAACGAAGAATTTTTCGAAATTCAACCCCTAAGGGACCTAAATAGGGGATGAAAGTTTGTATGGAAAATCGTCATTGTTAAAGTTAGTAGGCTGAAATTTCATATAAAAGCTTCTGGTTAGAAATAAATAAATAGATATTTTAGCGTTTTCGAGAAATTAACCCCTAACAGGGTGAGATGGGGGTTCAAAGGTTTTATGCGGAATCCGTTATTTTTGAAGTAATTTACTATTTGTCGAGTGTATCTCGATGGAATTGATAAACACGTATCAATGTTTTTGGAAAATCCACCCCTCAGACGATAACAGGGGTGGCAATTTTTTTTTTTTTTTGTAGTGTTAGAACTTTTGTATGGGCAAATACGCTAAAAAAACTTCACATAAGTTCACACTTCTAGGGAATCTGGGTCATTTGTGCGAAGGACACTTGCGGGATGAAAATATATTGCGCATGGATACTTGCTGGCAATGAAAATGAAAATCCGAGATGGCGCCGAGGATAATTTCCTGTTTTTCGTTCATTGGTGTCGTTTTCGTGGTTTTCGGGGTCGCTGATCAAATTGACGCCGAGGAAAACTTCCGGTTTTTCTTTCACGGGTGTCGTTTTTATGGACTTCAGGGTCGCCGATAACGAAAATGATGACCTCATTTTCTTAGTGCAAAAAATAAAATTTAAAATATGCATTGTCTGAATATCGTAGGTATTGTATATATATTCAGACAAGGCGTATTTTAAATTTTATTTAGGCTAGGCTATGTCTGGCATTGATGTAAGTGAGAATTGCGAAGCCACGGGCAACAACTATTATCTATAACATTTAAATGACTATTTTCGACATTATTTTGGGGGATTAACGCATACGTGGGCAATAGGGGATCGGACTGGGTAAAGAAAACGACATTCTATTTTGTCCGTCAGACAGGTAATACAAAAATATTAGACACGTATTTTTTGTTTTATCAAAATATCAAAAAATTACTTAGTTATAACTCATTAAAGTTGGAGAGTAGGGCTTACTACGTCACAAGTAGGTATAAAACTTACCTACATATGACGTCATGCGCCATTTCAACTCAATATATCTCCGTAATTTTATGACCACGTGAAAAAAGAAAAAATACGTGTCCAAGACTTTTCAATAAACTACCCGACGGACAGAGAAAAAAAAATTGGATTATTCCACGCGGGCGAAGCCGCGGCCAGAAGCTAGTATAATCTATAAATGTGTATGGATAGTGTGTGTGTGTGTATGGAACAAGAGCTGGAAGATGATGATGGTTTTCAAAAGATTAATTCGTTTATGCGCTATCTGATAAGTACCATGTCAATGCTCCGAGTGGCATAGACTTGTCACAAAAATAATTTTTTGGTCGAGACGAGCAAAATTTCCAAAAAAAAAAAAGGTCGATTCCTGCGAAAAAAACCCAGATACGACGCCTATATATCGGGTCAAATTTGTCGCAAATTAGCTCTAGTATCACCCGTTTCAAGGCCTACACCCAATTACCAATCACCCTTTATATAATTACTTTATATTTAACTTAAATGACTAATACATATTATTAATTACTATTTAGAGGTTATTTACATGGAACTGAAAAATAAATGAGCTACTATACAGTGCTTCATTACCTTTTAAGGGATACAAGCTTAATTTTCTGATATTTATCTGACTCTGTTTTCATCATCTTCCAGGCCGCGTCACCTCATCCCGGCTTCAGTTCAACCTTCGAAGCCTACTACGACAACATAGCCTGCCCACAGTTCAGCAACAACAACGCTATGGGCAGCATACAATGCTTGCAAGTCAACCTCTACGTACCAAACTCAGCAAGCTCGCACAATAGATTACCAGTAATGATCTTTCTACATGGAGGTTCATACATAAGAGGTCACAAGTCTGAGCCTGACTTGTCACCTAAGTTCTTAGTCAGACACAATGTCATAATAGTGACTTTTAACTATAGAGTTGGTCCATACGGCTTTTTGTGTGTTAGCGAAGCAGGTTATAACAATCAAGGTTTAAAAGACCAAGTGCTTGCTATAGAATGGATTAAAGAAAACATTGCAGCCTTTGGTGGGGACGTGGATAGAGTCACAGCTTTCGGGCAGTCAGCTGGGTCAATATCTTTAGATATACAATTGCTAGCGAAAGAAGGTTTGGTTAAACGGGCGATTTTACAAAGTGGATCGGCGTTAACCACTTGGGTTATAGCTGAACAGAATGATAGTATACCTTTGAATATAGCTGCAAGACTTGGCTATGATGGACGAGATTTGAAAGGAGCAATGAATTTTCTATCTAACGAAGATCCTTTACATGTTATTAAAACAGCCAATGAAATCATGTTTTTCGGCCATGGACACCCCTATACTCGCCCGTGTGTAGAAAATTTTGAAGACGATACATTTTTAAAAGATTATCCTACGAACTTACAACCGAAAGTCAAAGGAATGGACATAATGATTGGACACACGAATAAAGAAGCCAAGTTCATGTATGCAGATGATTCCAACAAAGACTTTTATACAAATTACAAGTTTGAAGAAGAACTAGCATTTGTTTTTGAAGATGTTCCCGATGTCAGTACTGTCAGACATTTCTATATCGGAGATAAGAAGTTAAGTGAACAATTGCAGAGTGTTATCCTCGATTACGGATCGGATCTTGCATTTAACTATCCAGCAGATAGATCAGTAGATAGATACGTAAACGCTGGCGCTAATAGAGTGTTTCGGTACATGTTTGCGTATGAAGGAGGTCGGAATAGAGCTAAGCTATCGAGGAACTTCACATCAAACGGCGCGTCGCACGGAGACGATACTGCTTACCTCTTTGATATGTCTATGTTTAGAGATACACCCCCGAGTGAAGATGATCAGAGGATCATTGATGCTTTGACTACAATGTGGACTAACTTCGCAAAATACGGGTAAGTGCCATTGTTTATAAGATATAATAATGTTACGTCTATGTTCCCAAATGGGTTAACAGGAGGTTAAGCCCCGTGTTTAGCGTAATAGTCACGCTAGAGATGACTAAACCAAGGAGACAGTCTCACGTTTTGAGTAATCATTATCTGCCTGACTTCTGCCAAATATGTTAGGGTCGGTTTCTAGTCTAACATTACCAGTGCTTTACATGGAGCGAAAGCTTATCTAGCGTCTACAACCCAGTGGATGTTCTGTCAATCGGTTCAGACAGGTTGTGGATCAGCTGCGGACTTCACTTTAGCGCATTAGTAGTCCGGTATCCGGAACTGCGTCCGCTAACTATGCCGTACTAGTTTGAAGGATACTTTACTGGGTGACAAGATATCAATGAACAGCACTCCCAGACATTAAGGACTTATAATATTAAATGTTTTTCAGAGATCCAACGCCTACAGTGTCAAATGTAACTCCTGTCATATGGCAACCAGCTGATCGGACCCGGCGGCCATATTTAAACATAGACAAACAAATTACACTAGAGAGCAGAGTGTTCCACGACCGAATGGCATTTTGGGACATCTATTATAAGTTGTACGCTACTCAAATGAAAGGTTATAAATATAAAACAACAATTGGATCTGAATAAAAAAATGTATTTTTTAACTACGTATATAGTTTATTAATGTTTTACCCTACTGATTAAATAACATGACCCTCGACGGGGTAAGTAGAGAGATACATAATAGTACACATTTGGCCAGTTAGTGCCATGTAGTATATGGCGAGTCTATTGCCATCAACCCGTAGCTGCTGGACGCCTGTACCTTCTTTGCGGTGGATCCACACAGCCTGGCGGCACTGCCAGCGGCTTGACCACAACTTCCAAAAAGCCGGTAAGCGCCAGCCGCTGCCGACATGCGCGGCTGTGAATCGATATTCTCAGTTGTCGTGTGAAAATTCGCCAGCAGAAAAATATAGCGACACATCGGGTGCCGCTCCTCAGCTAGTTGCAATCGGACGGCTTAACAAATTATTTCGAGTCCCGACCTTATGTTTCGATGCTGCTTTGTAAAATAATCTTATTACTTTTTAGTTTGTAATTAGTTATACTGATTTAGTTTAAATTATAAATCCAATTACCTATTGATCATTAACACCGTATCCATCTGGTACTCCCTTTCTTCTCCTAAAATTGTTTATCCGAAAATTATTATCCATAACACGTTTGCTATAAACTTCAGTAACCATAATGTTCAAAATCCCGAAATTTTGTTTAACATAATTATCTTTAGTTCTAAAAGTATTCTGTCATAATATCGAGTACTATAATTATTGAATCTCCTAATTTTACAAGACCTAAAGTCATATGTCCTAAGTATTGTGTTAAATATTGTGTATTATTCCGAATGTTCATTTATAATAATTTTTTTAGTCCTAAAACACATGCTAATAAAAAAATTAGGTTTTAGTGACAGTAACGAATCGCTGTAAATCCGACTCCACGCAGTCTTGTCTGCCCTACCCCTAGAGTGTTATTTAAAATCGCGTAGGCGCGGAGGGGCGAGGCGGCCCGCGAGTTGAGGAGCAGGTGGTTGTAACACTCGCCGCCGCGGCTGAGGCTGGCCGGCAGCTGCGGTGGTGAGCGTTAAACCCATCTGCGACGATAAACTCGCGAGGGACCGCCGGAGCGCCGCAGCGCCGGAGCCGTGACAGAAACCATGCCTGCTGCATGTTGCATGCTTGCATGATTGCTTGCATGCTTCATTCTGCGTGCTTGCTTGCATGCTGCATGCTGCGTGCTTGCTTGCATGCTGCATGCTGCGTGCCTGCTTGCATGCTGCATGCTTGCTTGCTTTACAAAAACCACATGTTCACAATCAACTGCTTTATTGAGTACAATGTATAATATATTTATTTATGTATAATAAAAAAATGTTCTAAGAATATTATTATTTTAAATAAACATTATGTAATTTGAATTTAGGACTTATAACTTTTATAGAAATTTTGTTTATGTCTTTTGTACATTATTGATTGTAATACTTATGACAAATGGATTTAGGACATATTATATTTAGGGATTTCAATTTTATGGCATGATATATTATGTGATGTTAAGTTCGGGTGAATTATCATTCGGACAAATGATGATTAGGACAAAAAAAGTTATGGCACTTAAAATTATGGATAAAAAAGTTAGGTGACACAATAGAGAACCATCCATCTTCCATACAGTGAGTGGCATGACGTCGCATAAACAGATTGTCATCATCATCATCATCATCATCAGCCTATAATGTTTCTGCTGGGACACAGGCGTCCTCTCTATGAGAGGGAGTGGGCTGTAATCCACCACGCGGGCCCAGTACGGGTTGGTAGATGTCACATGTCTTCGAATTTTTAGTTCTAGGACATGCCGGTTTCCTCATGATGTTTTTCCTTCACCGTTTTTGAGGGCAGCGGTGATGACAATTACACAAAGTAATGCGCCTGCCTGGATTCGAACCCACGGCTTACTGCTCGTAAGTCGGGGCTGCCACCACTGGGCCACCGCTGCTTAATTGCAACAGATTGTCAATGATTGTTAAAAATTACTCTTCAGTTGTTTTTCAGCCGAGGGCTGTTTTTCATGTCAATGATAAGAAAATCTGTTTCTTCAGCACAACTACAACCATGCTAAAAATACATTCATAACACAAGAAACAGACAGCTGGCCTTGTCTAGACATCCTTTTTAATAAAACTACGCTGATACACACATCACATGTAGACTTTTACAACAGTGTCTCCGAATGATCACTTATAAAAGCTTTTTTTTTATATGTTTCGTAAATCATTATTAATTAAATTTAATTATTGTGAATGTGAGGACCATGCAGGTCACATTTTTTTTTTCTCCCACCGCTATCTGGCAGTTTGAGTACTTTAAGCGACCTACCCAAATGTCCTTTCTTTGGTATTGTTCGTCGTTTCGTTGAGCTCCTTGAGTTATAAGTTGAGCTACACGATAACTGATAAATGCTTGCACTTACTGGACAGGTCCACTCAAATCTGTGTGGTTCTTTCTTCAAAAGACCATCTCAGACACTAATCTGCATAGTCCTCATGTAAATTGAGCAATGTCTGGACTTTAAAAGAGTAACAAGTTACCAGAGAACCTCTGAGTTTGTTTCGGCTGTTTCTTCTCAGAGTAGTCAGGTACGAAACACCGGCCCCATCTAGTTATAAACAAAAATGACGTGTAAAAGTGTTTGTAAAAACCTATTTGCAAAATAAACATCATTTATCATTTAAGTAATCCTTTTCCTTTTCTTTTTCTAACACTTATAAGGCTGTCACCACTGTGTATATAATAATGATTTTTCAAATTACTTACTGTCACAATTGTAAGATTTTTCACAGGGTTTTTTTTTTTTTTTTTAAATTACCTTGGGACTAAATTCACGTTGACATAAATCACACTTGAGAGTATGTTTCAATTTCTTTACTGGATTTAAACAACGCTGATCACATTCGTCAGGCTCATTGAAACAACTGCCATGTTTGGACGTACGATTTCGAGTTGTCCGGAAAACTTTCAAGTTTCATGGTTCATTTTTCTTCTGCTCAGCTGTAGTTGTATCTTCTAGTTTTCTTGTGACGGGCGCACCTGTGATTATAAATCTGGTAAGCATAATTTTAAAAGGAGATTGACATGCACACGAATCGTAATATCAGAGGTTTGAATGATTCAAGCTTCAAGCTAGACTAAAATGGAGCGCAGAGCTGGAAAATAGCTGTAAAAATTGAATAACACTCTAACTAGTGACATAATGACAGTAGTGACATAGTGACAGTACAGAACTGTGCAAACATCGATGCCGACACTCTGTCACTCTGACACCTCATAGATGTTCTAGGGCATTTCAGTGCGCACTCTCAAGAGTACATGTTTTTTGTGTAATCGTTAAATGTATCTGCTCAAACTGTTCACCTCACACGCGGTGTTGTCCACCGCATGCGTCCCGCGAGAGTGATTCATATTAATTATTTTACATACACTCTTAACTATTTGAGTTGAAGCTTGAGATGTATTGTATACTAGCTGTCCCCGGCATGCGTTGCAATGCACTTTTTACCTACCCTATCTACCAACCTACCTACCCTACATACCCTACCTACCTACCATACCCTACCCTACCCTACCTCCTACCTACCTATCTACCCTACCTACCTACCCCACCTTTCTCACCTTTTAAAAACCTTCCCTGTACTACGACAAACATTTTAAAACCAAAATTAGCTAAATCGGCCCAGCCGTTCTCGAGTTTTATCGAGACTAACGAACAGAATTGATTTTTATATTAAATAGACAGATAATTATAATGATTTATTAAATTACTTTTTTTACTAAACCTCCTCACTATGCATGCCGTGTCCAGAAGCACTGCTTTCTGAATCAAAACCGCCCGACATACCCAAATACTTGTAGGTCTCGGTTGAGGATTTATAGAATATGCAAACCAAGACCCTCGTCTCATCCCAAGTCAATCAAAGTTGGAATCGTGTGCTTATTTTCTCCACTGTTCCTTGCAAAAGTTAGAGGACGTTTGACCACAACTGGTCCCCTCTCTTGTCCATAAGATCGATCCGACAGTAATCCCTACATCCAGGTCCACGGAGAGTCCACCATCTGTACCCAGGATGCACCACGAGGTCTTCTGGCACATACTGAATCCCTAAAAACGTCATTTTCAAAGGACAAAATATTACATTCTCATTATTTGGCAGCCCATCAAACTTTAGTGTTACTTCCTTTAGGGTCGAAAGCTTGTGAGATGAGCGTATTGTAAAGTGGCAACACGAATGCAGAGAGTCGGTTGTGATCTGTGGGGGATGGATGACTATACGACTATACTCTATGGACTAGCTTGTAACGCGGGAGACTGCTGACCTGTACCTACCTATCATAAAAATTACTACTAATAAATAGTTAATTTAATAAGTGAAGTGTTTCAATATAAATAACACATCTTACATGGCGCTGAGGACCTTTGAAAAATTGAAACTTAGCAAATAGAACAAAAAGATGGAGCAACTGCAACCGCCGCCGCCATTATCTTTGGTTGGATCAAAATCAAAAAAACGAAGTTTGGAGAATTGGAAACAGCGGTTCGATTTGTATTTTCTTGCCAGTGGAGCAGATACACGTCTAAATGAAGAACAGAAAAAAGCTTTATTATTACACTGCATCGGTGAAGAGGGCCTGCTAATTTATAACAGTTTCGAGGACAAGGCAAGCATATCATTCGATGAGGTACTCATACGTCTGGAGAAACATTTTAGTCCACCCACTAATGAAACGTATAACAGGTACCTATTCTTCTCAAGAAAGCAAAAAACGGGCGAACAATACGAAGAATATCATACAGCACTAAAATCTCTCAGTTTAGATTGCAACTTTGGAAGCCTAAAGGATAGTCTTATAAAAGATCAGATAGTACTAGGAACTACGGATGGTAATATCAGAGAAAAATTACTAAGAATACCAGACTTGACTCTGGACAAGTGCATGAGTATATGTAAAGCCGCACAAGTGGCTCAATGTCAAATAAGTACTTTAAATAGCGAATCATCAAATGAAGTAGGTGCAGTAAACAAAGGAACAGGCAGTCGACCATCGGCAAGTAAACGAGAGCCAAAATCCAGGGGTCGTAGTAGAACTCCAGGCCACTCAAGTTATGGTGCGAGAGGAACATCCAGTGACAGACAATCAAATTATCAAGAAAGGTCAGGTGAGCATTTTAAAAGAGATGGCAGTAAATCAAGACCATGCAGGAAGTGCAACAAGTTCCATGGTTATGCAAAATGCCCAGCATACGGGAAGAAATGTGGAAAATGCAACAACTTTAATCATTTTGCTTCTTGTTGCACGTATAAGTGTTCTGTAGTCAACATGGAAAATATAGAAAACTTTAGAGTAGATACAATTTATACATTAAATTCAGTAAATAAAGAATGGTACATAAATATCCAAGTAAATAAGAAATATTTTAAATTCAAAATAGACACTGGTTCTCAAGTAGATATAATAAATAACAATACAGTTAATCAGTTAAAATTGCAAGTAAATACATGTAGGAATATAAGGTTAACGAATTTTGATGGATCTGAAATAAAAATACTTGGCACTTGTAAGGCTGAATTAAAACACAACAAAAGTAAATGTTTAGGTAAACTTTTTATAGTAAATTTTGATACACCGAGTATTTTGAGTTATGCAACTACTGTAAAACTTGGAATTATTAATAGAGTTAATTTGGTAAATAAAAGTGACATTGTGTCAGAATATAGTGAATTATTCACTGGGTTAGGTGAGTTAAAATATGAATATGATATTAAATTAAAGGAAAATTGTATTCCTATTGTAGAAAGACCTAGAAAAATTCCATTTAAATTACAGGAACAAATTAAAAGTGAATTAGATAAATTAGTGAAGTTAGGTGTCATTAGAAAAGTAAATGAGCCTACTGAATGGGTTAATTCTATGGTTGTGACTAAGAAGAAAGATAGTTCTATCAGACTTTGCTTAGATCCACAGAATTTGAACAAATGTATAATTAGAGAAAGATTTAAAATGAGTACTTTTGAGGAATTAGTTGCTAGAATGCCTAATGCTAAGTATTTTTCAGTGCTAGACGCATCTAAAGGATTTTACATGATTAAATTATCAGAAAACAGTCAATTATATACAACATTTAATGCTGGTGAATTTGGTAGGTACTGTTATAAAAGATTACCCTTTGGTTTAAACTCAGCACCTGAAGTTTTTAGTAAATGTTTTCATGACATATTTTGTGACATTGAAGGGGTAGAACAGTATGTTGATGAATTGTTAATATGGGGAGAATCTGAAGAATCCCATGATCAGAGATTAAAACAAGTTTTAAACAGGGCTAAACAAGCAGGAATAAAGTTCAACAAAGATAAGTGTCAGTTTGGCGTCACTGAGGTCAAATATGTAGGCCATATATTGAGTAGCACAGGTATTAGACCTGATCCAGAGAAAATTCGGGCTATTGTTAACATGAAAGAGCCCACAAGCAAAAAAGAGTTACAAACATTTTTAGGAATCATAACTTATGTATCTAAATTTATACCTAACCTATCAAATATTTCAAACTCTTTGAGAGATTTGATAAAAAAAGATTCAGTATTTGTGTGGGGTCAAAAGCAAAACGAAGATTTCAATAAATTAAAACAAATCTTAACTACGGAACCGGTGTTAATTTTCTTTGAGATGAATAGTCCTATTACATTGTCGGTTGATAGCAGTAGTACAGGATTAGGAGCAGTTTTGTTGCAACATAATGCACCAGTAGCTTATTCCTCCAAAGCATTAACCGAATCGCAGAAATCATGGGCTCAAATTGAGAAGGAATTATTAGCAATTGTATATGCATGTGAAAAGTTCCATCAATACATATATGGCAAACAAATTACAGTAGAAACTGATCATAAACCTCTTGAACAGATATTTAAAAAATCCATGAATGAAACTCCTTTAAGATTGCAAAAATTAAGAATGCGCATACAAGGATATGACTATTAAGTATAAACCTGGTAAAGAACTTTTAGTGGCTGATGCATTATCTAGGGCATATGTACAAGATAACATATGTAATCAGGATATTGATGAAAAGATAGAAATGCATGTATGTATGATTATAGAAAATTTAAATATTAGTGAGCAAAAATTAAAAATATTTCAAGAGGAAACGGCTAAAGATGAAAATTTGAAATTGCTTATTAATTATATTCAAAATGATTGGCCCAAATATACAGATATTCCATTTCAATTAAAGTTCTATCATTCTATTAAAGAAAGCTTATATGTAGCTAATAATTTAATATTCAAAGATTCAGCTTTGTTAGTACCAAAATCATTACGTTCTGATATGTTAAACAAAATCCACAACAATCACATGGGTTATGAAAAGTGTAAAAATAGAATAAAAGGATTGTTATTTTGGCCACATGTGTATAAAGAAATAGAAGATATGATTAAAAATTGTGACATATGTTTACAGTATCAAAAAAGGCATAGTTATGAACCATTACAATTAAGAGAAGTTCCTGATAAACCATGGAGTACAATAGGAGCTGATATGTTTTTCTTTAATAATAAAATCTTTTTATTAATAGTAGATTATCTTACTAAATATGTAGAGATAAGTGAATTAAAAAATCAATCAGCTGAGGAGCATATAAAAGCTTTACAAGCATCTTTCTCTAGATGGGGAATCCCTGAATTATTATATACAGATGATGGAGCTCAATATAGAAGTTCTGTATTTATAGATTTCTGTCAGCAATTTGGGTTTAAACATAAGGCATCAAGACCTTATTATGCTAGGTCTAATGGGATGGTTGAGCGCCACATTCAAACAGTTAAAAAGATGTTAAAAAAATGTTTATTAGAAAATAAGAATATAGATTTAGCCATGTTAGAATACAGGAATATGCCTATTGATAATGAGTTAAAGTCGCCAAATGAGATGATGATTGGTAGACAAGTAGCTTCTTTGTTACCTGTGAATAAACATGGTTATGAAACAGAGTATAAGAAAATAAAGAACTATGTACAAAAGAAAAATGAAAGTTATAAAATGTATCATGATAAGAAATATAAGGGGAAAGGAATGATATTCTATAATGGTGAAAATGTTTATATTAGAGACAGAAATAAGAATAATTTAATCCCAGGTAAAATTGTAAAAGAAGGGGATAAAGATAGAGCGTATGTAGTATTATTGGAAAATGGTCAGAAAGTCCTGAGAAACAGATATAATATATTTAAAGGTTCAAAATATAGAAAATTTAATGTAAAAAATACATATGATTATGATGACGAAGATCTAGAATGTATAATACAAAATAATATGTTAAATGAAAGATGTTATGATAATGTAACGGATGATGACTGTGTTGATAATTTGACTTTTAGAGATATAGACTTTAATAATTGTAGCAAAGATAATATAAATGAAACTGTGAAAAATAATGATAATTTAAATATAGAAGATGTTAATTGTGATGTGGATAACTTTGTAGATTGTTCTGATGAGCAGATGGATCTGGGAGCTAATAATGACATGGTGAATAGTAAAACCAAGAAGACTGTTACATTTAATTTTGACAATGCTGCTGTAGAAAATAAAAAAACTACAAGTGGTCGAATTGTTAAGAGACCAAATTATTTGCATGAATATTGTAATGATTAATTAATTATTTTTAAGAAAAGAGAAGGGATGTGAGATGAGCGTATTGTAAAGTGGCAACACGAATACAGAGAGTCGGTTGTGATCTGTGGGGGATGGATGACTATACTCTATGGACTAGCTTGTAACGCGGGAGACTGCTGACCTGTACCTACCTATCATAAAAATTACTACTAATAAATAGTTAATTTAATAAGTGAAGTGTTTCAATATAAATAACACATCTTACAAAAGCTGAAGCATGTTTACCAGTTTATCCCTAAAGACTTTATAACCGATTAAGGGATATTATGCCCTCCCTCTAACATAGCTGTCTTAAGCTCTCTGAGGGTTGCCAAATAACGCCGCTGTTCCCGTGAGCGTTCTACGTGCTATGATTAAAGTCTGCTGAGCCGTCCATTGGAAAATTTCGGCGTTGTCGTCGATATCTTGCGCCCATTTGCTCGACGAATACGTCTTGTCATCGCCGCTGAATTTCCCTATGCCGGTTATTCCGTCTGCGAGCCCGAAGCCCATTGCTGTTTGCTTGTCGTCTGAAGTAGTCATCGTCTTTCTTACTTCAGCCGTTTTCTCCTTTTCGAGCACGTGTTCACCGCGCCGGTACTTCGTCGTATTACGCCTTTTGCTGACTTTTATTGGCCTGATCCCGGACGAGCCCCCAAAATTTGTGGTATCAGGTTCTTGAGTCAAACAGTTTCTGGTTTTATGCTTATTAGATTTATTACTTCTTTAAGCCTTAATTTAGAGAACCCACGTCTTTTACAACTCTCGAGATATCGCTACGCCCCCGCAGAGGGGCGCGGCTGGCGGGATATGGGTAAAACCCTTTCCCCGCGGAATTGTTGACTGTACCCGTAGATACGGGTACCTCATTTGGTGGCCAATATAGGCATGAATGGGGGCGAGCGCGCGTAATTAGTTTATTATGGCGCGGCTCGCCTATGTGTGGTTGTCATTTTGTCCGGTAGGAGGCGCCAGCGGCGCTAGCGCTGCGCGCTTTCGTACGATAAAACTTTACCGTAACGAGCGCCGCTTTCTTCACGCCACCTCGGCGGTCTGTCACCGCCAGGTGAGACCTCCGGTTGCCCGGAGGAGGCCCAGCGGATGACGACCTGCGACAGAGGTGACTCTGGTGGCGCATCCTACCGCTAAGAATGTATGGCCCCCGTCCACAACGATCTCAGAGCTAGCCGATCACGCTCCAGACTAAGAGGCCGTAATGAATGTGTTAGAGCGGCAGTGTACTGTGTAACGCCGCTCTTGTAAGCGAATGAATAGCGAGCCCGCCTTTTACAACTTTATGCAGTTCTGCCATTTTATTTGTGTTCCTCCCACTCCCTCAGCGTTCACGTCATCTTGAGCATACATCACCTGTCTCACTCACTCTCATACCTCTGTCTCTTTCACACATCTCATGCATCCGTCACGTTCCATTCCTACATAAAAAACATTATTATAGTGTATTCACGGAGACGAGTTAGTAGAGCGCTATCTCACTCACACAATTTTTTAACTGCGATTGGTCAGTAATAAGCGCTAAGATGGTGTACACAGTACGAGTACTTTTTAGTCTACCTACTCATACTTCCCGTACTGTGTAGACGTGCTCTTAGTTGTGACTGTCTGTATGCTCAACTCATGAACTGGTTTGTGTATTGGATTTTATGATTTATTGCTTTCATGAGGTATTGGTCACGTCGGAGAGTGATATGCCTTGATAACTTGTATATTATAATATAATATAATAAACTAAAACTAATAATTAACTCTCGATTTTATTGCTTTCCTTCACACCCATCAGATATTGAAATCTATATATATAAAAGAAAGTCGTGTTAGTTACTTCACTTATAACTCAAGAACGGCTGAACCGATTTAGCTGAAAATTGGCAGGGAGGTAGTTTAGAGCCAGGAGAAGGACATAGGATACGGTAGGGTAGGGTAGGGTAGGTAGGTAGGATAGGGTAGGTAGGTAGGGTAGGGTAGGTAGGTAGGGTAGGTTAGGTAGGGTAGGTAGGTAGGGTAGGGTAGGTAGGGTAGGGTAGGTAGGTAGGTAGGGTAGGTAGGTAGGGTAGGGTAGGGTAGGTAGGTGGGTAGGGTAGGTAGGTAGGGTAGGGTAGGTAGGTAGGGTAGGGTAGGTAGGTAGGGTAGGGTAGGTAGGTAGGGTAGGGTAGGTAGGTAGGGTAGGTAGGTAGTAAGGGTAGGGTAGGGTAGGGTAGAGTAGGTAGGTAGGGTAGGGTAGAGTAGGTAGGTAGGTAGCGTCGGGTAGGGTAGGTAGGATAGGGTAGGTAGGTCGGATAGGGTAGGTGGGTAGTAAAAAGTGCATTGCAACGCATGCTGGGTACAGCTAGTTATCTATAAAGAAAAATCTTACCAAAAAAATGACTCTCAATTTATAGAATAGAATAGCATTTATTTGCAAATATGGGTAATACATAAGTAGGTAGAAGTAGGTATAAGATCAGAGTTCTGCCATATTTCAACATTCGGCATGCAAACATTTTCATTTTACAAAATTGTTAAAATTAAAATATAATATACTTACCAGTTAAAATAAAATATACAACAGATGAAGCCGCAGGTATAAACTAAGCGAACTTTTAAGAAGCGCAGTGTGAACGTGCATTTACATTTCTAAGGTATTGTTAACGCCCACCGACCCTAAAAAAGTTTTTTTTGTCTTTGTCATTTGTATGATAATGTGCAAAAGAGAAGGCGCTATACTAACTCGTCTCCGTAAATACACTATAGATTTAGTAAATCGGTAGACCAACTAAGGTTATTGTTGCCAGACCTAAGCCCGTTAAGTAGGAAGGAAAATTTAAAATCAACCAATTCAATTCACAAATAAAAACAAAATCATAACGAATACTTTAGGCTGAATTTACGTACAATGTACCGAGTGTTAGTGTATGAATTATTATTAGGTAAATCCGCCCGACGCGCGACGGGTGCGCTTGTTAGGTATCTAAGCAACATTAGCGCAACATAGCCTCAGTAGTGCGCCTCAGGATCCGGAGTAAAGATCCAAGATTGCCAATTTTAGGATTGTCCGTTCAGCAGGATAGCAATAAAGCAAAACTAACATTTTATTAACCATCTGATAACTACCAAACTTACAGGTCAATGAACTTTTCTTTGGCACACTTGTTTATCTGTCATTAGTAAGATTTCCGTATTCCAATGATGCTTAAAAATGAGTTAAGTATCAAGCGAAATTTATGACAATAATGTAGGTGATTTTCGAAATAAAATAGGCAAAATTATTGCTAGGTACCGGTCGCCGCGCGCCGTAGGTCATCGCACGGTCGCACGCGCCTGCATTTCGTAGCTATGACGTAATCACTCACACACAGAGCTCCATTATCGCTGTGTGCGTAGTTGGGTGATTCTGTTTCAAGTGTTTTGAATTGAGGGTTGTAATTTGAAATACTGTTAAATTTCAACAACAACAAAAAAGCAACGCTTATTAATTATAGACCGGTACCGTACTTTAAATTGATTATTTATGTGTTTTATGACAACCTCCTGAAATTTGACGAGGATGCAAAACAACACCTTGTATACCACTTATAACGTAGATCATGTGGTTTTTGACCACCCAGAGTGTTTTCGAATATAGTTAACTAAATAAACACGAAATAAAGAAAGAAATCATTTATTTGCTGATAATGTAGATATACACACATCAAAAGTGTCTAGGGATCAAGCATTTTTATGCGGATTTCTTGAGATTGAGATGTGGCTTTGTAATAAATTTATGATTTTATAAATTTATATGGATCCTTTTTGGTGCATTTCATAATTTGAATCAGGAACTGTGAATCAAATTCGAGTAAAAGATGAAAATCAGCTGTCAATATTTTCCCTATAAAAACATACAACGCATTGAAGACATTATTAGTGCTACTGTTTCCCTACTACTGATTAAAACCAACGTTATTATGGAGCGGCGACGTCATTTAAGCAGGGAAGAAATGCTCAGAGCCGTGGGAATGATAGAAGCTGGTTCCCGGCAACGTACTGTGGCTTTAGCTCTGAATACAAGTCAGAGTGTTATCAGTCGACTTTGGACACGTTACCGAAGCACTGGTACCGTGGCTGAGCGCCATGGAGGACGGTATCGCTGCACCACACGGAGACAAGACCGATACATTCAAATCTTAACTCGAAGAGCTCCAACAATAACCGCCATGATGTTAGCCGTGAGGCTTCATCACTCTTCAGGGAACTTAATTAGCGACCAAACAGTCAGAAACCGCTTGCATGAAGTGAACCTTCATTCCCGAAGACCGCTACGGGTACCACCTATAGCAATGCACAATCGTAGGATTCGATATCAATGGGCTCTTGAACACAGAAATTGGGCAGAAGAACAATGGCGTTTCGTGTGCTTTTCTGATGAGTCTCGTTTTGGTATGAGACCGGATACAAGACGTATACGACACTGGAGAACCCCTGGACGCCAACAGCGATTAAAATCCTGCCAGGAAGTCCATCCTTATAGTGGTGGAACCATCATGGTATGGGCGGGTATTTGGATCGGCGGAAGAACTGAGTTGATTTGGATCAGAGGCAACCTCAACGCTCAAATTTATGCTGAGACGATTGTATCAGACGTCATCGTTCCTCTACAAGTGCAAATCGGTCCCTTATTTCAGTTAATGCATGATAATGCACGACCGCACACCGCAAGAGTTGTAAGACAGACTCTCGCCGCAGCTAACATCAATGTCCTGCCCTGGCCTGCTCAGTCGCCAGACTTGAACCCGATTGAGCATGCATGGGATATGCTACAGAGAAGAGCTCTGCCGAATATGGAGGGTATCCAGTCGCAAGAAGACCTTTTTTTGTTGTTGCAACGAACATGGGCGGCCATTCCACAGCGTGATTTGGATGAACTCATTTTGAGTATGCCAAACCGATGTTCTTGTGTTGTTAGTGTTCGCGGTAGAAACACGGATTATTAATTGTTTAAGTTACCCAATAAAATTTTAAAGAAAATTGTTATTTCAGTCTTTTTTTCGAACTTTAATGTTAGTGGTTCAAATGTCAAAAATCCCTTTATTAGGAAAATGGCAAATTTCTTTATTAATGCAAAGGTGACTTGGTTTATCGTTACTGTGACAAACGAAAACACTTTATTTGATGAATCCTTAAAGAAAATTTTAATTAATATCAATCAGGAGAAAAGTTATTGCAAAAATATATGTTGATCCCTAGACACTTTTGATGTGTGTACATATATGTGAGTTGGAATATTTATTAAGTGTCCCGATACATTTTACCTTACGACATGCCACATATTAGGTTTGAATTAAATAGTACTATAGATACAGCTATCGATCACATACACTTTTAAGGTTTTTCAACAGTGTGTGTTCGAACATGCCTTTTTAAAGTATATATCCATCTGAAAGTAAGCTGACAGACATCACATTTGAAGGGTTTTTCACCAGTATGTATTCGAATATGTTTGGCTAAACCATACTTAGTAGTAAAACTACGCTGACATACATTGCACTTGTAATCATCATCACACATTTCACCAGAGTGTATTTTTATGTGTTTTTTTAAAACATGATTCTGACTAAAACTACGTCGACACACATCACACTTAAAAGGTTTTTCACCAGTGTGTATTCGAATATGTTTTATCAAATTATACTTGTCATTAAAACTAAGCTGACATAAATAACACTGGTAAGGTTTTTCACCAGTGTGTATTCGAATATGTTTTGATAAATGATGTTTTCGTCTAAAACTACACTGACATACATCACAAGTGTAAGGTTTTTCGCCAGTGTGTATTCGAATATGTTTTGATAAATTATGTTTTCGTCTAAAACTACACTGACAGACATCACAATTGAAAGGTTTTTCACCAGTGTGTATTCGAATATGATTGGTTAAACCTCCTTTATAACTAAAATTACGCTGACATACATCACATTCATAAAGTTTTTTACTAATTCGTGTTCGAGTATGCTGTTTCAGTGTCTTTACTTCATTTAAACTACGCTGATCACATTCGTCAGGCTCTTCGTAAGAACTGCCAGGTTTGGACGTACGATTTCGAGTTGTCCGGAAAACTTTCAAGTATGATTGTTCATTTTTCTTTAACTGCGCTGTAGTTGTATCTTCTAGTTTTGTTCTTCTTGTGACGGGCGCACCTGTGATTATAAATCTGGTAAGTAGAATGTTAAAAGAAGATTGGCATGTAGACGAATCGTAATCATGAATGTAATCGGTTTGAATGATTCACGCTAGACTAAAAAGGAGCGCAGAACTGGAAAATTGCTGTTGAATAATACTCTTTCTAACTAGTGACATAAAGTACAAAACTGCGCAAACATCGATGCCGACACTCTCGTCACACAGAAACGGTCCAGGGCGTTTTAGTGCGCACTCTCAAGAGTACAATTTTTCAGCGCGGGTAGCGGCATACGAGCGATGGGCACCAGTCTAGCGTTGCCCGCGAGTTTTCATTGACGTAGTGTTGAACATTATTTTTTTTGCTTTTTAACGACCGACGATGTTTTAAAAAACCCGTCGACGCGTGGTAGAGGAAATTATTTCAATGTTTTTGTTAGGACACCGATATGGAACAGCAAAGATGTATACTATAAACATAGGAGGGTAATTAATTAGTTATGGAACGAATTTAAAATCGAACTGAATATTCTAAATCGCACTTGACAGCTTTAAGAATATAATCAAACGTTTCGTGGTACGAAAAAAGTCTAAAGCTGGCAAAAGAGCATCTAATGTATTGTCTGATATGTCTAAGTCTCTTAAACGTAACCTATAAGTACAAACAAGCATACACGACGATATTGATTTCTGATCCCCAAGATACAGACTAACGTCTAGTTTGGGGATCACCGCTCAAACAGCCATGTATGATATACTTGTTTATTAATAAAGATTAAAGATTGACATTGCACCTAAAGAGTATTAGTTATGCTATGATGTTTTTGTGATCTCTCAAAAGCGTTCGATTGCGTCGACCACAACACACTGATCTGTAAATTACATCACTACGGAATTCGTGGTCGAGCTGCTGATCTTGTTCTTTCCTATTTATCAAGCAAGCAAATGTAAATGGGGCGACGTCCTCCGGGTCTATAGTGATGGGCGTGCCTCAAGGTTCATTTCTCGGGCCTTTTCTATTTCTTGTCTATATTAATGATCTCCCTTATATGATGGCCAAATTATCGGATATAATTCTATTTGCTGATGACACTTCGCAAATTTTTAAAATTCATAGAAAAGATACGGATCTCATACATGTCAACGAAAGTCTAACTGATCTCTCGAAATGGTTCGTAGCTAACAATCATTTACTGAATGCGAACAAAACAAAATGTCTCAAGTTCTCTTTACCAAATGTAACACAACGTGACCTAAATTTAAATCTTGACGGTTAAAAACTTGATGTTATCGCGGAAACTGTATTCTTAGGGATTACTATCGACTCAAAACTGCAGTGGGGGTAAAAATGTTATTGTGGGATATCCATAAGAGATAGACATATACCATCGCGGAGTTTTCTGTAGACCTTTTCAATGTGTACAATACTTAGTACATTATTTTGATAAATCTCGTAGGGTTCAGCCTGCGTTTGCAATGTAAGCGGAAAAAAATTCATTATTTACGACATCACATTAGAAACCTCAAAAATAACAGTATTTCTCCACTATTCAATGGATGTTATTATACATATAAACTTTCCTCTTTAAGCACTCTATCTGGTGTCACCTTGTTTCGCAGACAGAAATTTCACAGAATTTCGTTTCCCAGAAAATGTTTCACATACTATTTAGTCCCTGTATTTTTATTTCGAATATTTTTGTTTCGACTACCATTTACTTGAATGAAACATATTTTACAGAAACACAATTCAAAGAATTTTACAATCACATTTTTTTATTTGATAAACTTATCAAACAGCAGAATTATTTTTCAACGAATATTGTTTGTTCGATGTATGTTTCCATGGTATTTTATTTTAACGAAATTATTAACTAAAAATTAAAATATTGTCTTTAAAAGCCAATATGTTGTACTACAAAAGTTAGTGACAGAAACGAATGGCTGCAAAACAGACTCCACGTAGTCTTGTTTGCCCTACCCCTAGAGTGTAATTTAAGCCCGCGTAGGCGCGGAGGGATGAGGCGGCCCGCGAGTTGAGGAGCAGGTGGTTTCTAAGCTCGCCGCCGCGGCTGAGGCTGGCCGGCTCGCCGGCCAGCAAGCCGAAGCTGCGGTGGTGAGCGTTAATACCATCTGCGACGATAAACTCGCGTGGGGCCGCCGGAGCCCCGCAGCGCCGGAGCCGTGACAGAAACCATGCCTGTTGCATGCTTGCTTGCTACATGCTTGCATGCATGTTGCAAGTTGCATGCTTGCTTGCATGCTGCATGCAACAGGCATGGACACCATTAGTGAGAATTGAATAACAAGATTGTTTCCCTGCTTGACAAGAATTTACCCGCATTTTTTTTGTGAACCCGGTGTTGTAATTTTATAGGAGGTTTGAATTTTAGAAACTGTTAATTGTTATTCTTCGTAATAAGTTTTATGTGAAACAAACAATATGTGGATAAAGAATATTTGATTTGTAATTCTATGATATGAATATTCTAACATTAAACTTTATTTGAAACATAAATCGATGATTTAAATTTCTTCAAAGTAAGTATTCTGGGTATTGATTATTCTATGAAATGATAATATGAGAAAAAAATTATGTGGAACTAAATTCGATTAAACAATTAGCGATGAAACAACGCACAACCACTCTATCTATTAAAAAAACCGCATCAAAATCCGTTTTAAAGATTTAAGCATACATAGGGACATAGGGACAGAGAAAGCGACTTTGTTTTATACTATGTAGTGATACGCTTTTATAATAAGTTTCCAAAGTCAGTTACAGAACTGACCGATGGTGCATCAAACGTGTCCTTATTAAAAAGCATATTACACAAAACCTCTAAAAAAACAAAAATAAAATTAATCCAAGCGTCGTAGCGTCGGGGGTCCGCTTTGTTTGTATATATATTTTTATGTACTAAGCGGTCTACTTAGCTACTTAGCGGGCAGGTTTTGTCCGTCGGGGGTTTTTTAAATTTTTAATTTAATTTTTATTTCATGCTTTTTAAACTTAAATTATTTTTTCTAAGCCTTGACTGTCCCACTCCTGGGCATAGGTCTACTCCCATTCCTGCCACTTTTCCTGGTGTTGCGCCTCTTCTCGCTTATTAACGAAAACAAGGAAAGATATGAATTTGAAAAAAAAAATTGAGCTTATAGGGGGGAGGGGGGGTATGCAGCTTACCCCCCTGGCGATGCCCATGGTGAGAAAGTGACAAGAATTCAAATTTCCAATCAACTAGACCCGTAGAAGTTGTTTAAATCCCTTCATCAACTAGAAAAGAGGTGATGAGCTTCAAACGGCTGAGCAGATTTTCTCGAAATATAGCTAAGAACACTCTCGATTAAAATACCTTTCAAATGACACCAATTTTATCAAAATCGCTTCATCCGTTTGGGAGCTACGATGCCACAGACAGACACACAGATACACACGTCAAACTTATAACACCCCTCTTATTTGGTCGGGGGTTAAAAATTAAGGACTACGTTGAAGATAAAGAAGTTTGGCTGTAGTTCCTTCTGCTCATGCGGCTTCTCTGGTAGCTCATAAACGACACAAATGTGTGGATGTCTCTAACTATTCCCAATATTATTTTTTCCATTCTTTTTATGCATTTTTTTTTTACTATAGTTTTCCAATCATTGCACCATTCGTTCATTGCACCATTCGTTCATTGCTCAGAATAGTTACAGCACTGATGATAACATCTGTGTCTATTGTGTAATTTTACTTTTGTATAGATTCTTTTTATTTACCTATTTTTTGTGAATGTGTGGACAGTATAGGCTTTGTAATTTTTTTAATTTTTATTTTTTTATTATTACCTTCTGTAGTAAGCAATGGACTTATTGTCGGGCCTACGCTGTCCTCCCATACTTAAGTACTAAAGCTGTAACTTCAAATATTGTAAAACCAAATGATTTAAAAGAGTAACCATGGAGTTTCTTGCCGGTTCGGTAGGCCAATGTAATTTTGTTTTTTTGATTGATTGATTGATTATGCTATACTCGTTCATTGATTATGTTCGACGAAGGTGATTTTTCCAGGGAACAATATGAAGTGATTTTTTAATTATTTTTTCTGTATTATCAATAATAATATAATTTTCCTGTCTTCAAACAACAGATCAATAAAAGTAGAAAAACAATTCTGTCCATCCAAGACTGTTAAATCTACCTACGTGCGTAGGTGGGAGGTTAATTCCCAGCTAGCAAACTACCCGGGTCCATATTGGCTCACCTAAAGTTCTTTACCCGAAATTGTTCTTCCTAATGATTTGTAATCCGAATGATCACTCTTCCTAAAATTTTTCATCCTAAAGTTTTCATTCATACTATTTGTAGTGCTACCGGCGATGTTCATAACACTCATGTTTCCGAAAATTGTAATTAATAATATCATTATTGTAAATATATTTCAACTCCTACTGTTTTTTTGCATAACGCTATTATCCCTAAACATAATAACCATAATATTTTCACTCATACTCAGAAAGAAACATTTACCAAGTGTAATAAATAATATATGTGAGTAGAAGATGATATTTATAGTGCCCCCACCATGAAAAAAATACTTAGAAAAATTTCGCGACCAATTTCGAGGTAGCGCTCGCCGGCCGCTGCCGCGGCACCGCTCGCTTCGCTCGCTCGGCTCGCGCGTAGTTGGTCACAGTTCTAACCTAACCTAACCTATGGATATCTTTGCGGGTACACACCGCTTTAAATAAAATTAAAGAAGACGCTTTAATTAATAAAAAAATACATCTAAACAAAAAAGATATGACTTTGAATAATAGTGTAAAAGATGGTTATGTTGAGAAAATATAGGAAAACCAATAAAAGTATAATAGATGATTATTGCTATTGACATTATGAAGTTGAATGCTTCGGAATTAGAACATTAGAGACAGAGTAGTTAGGAATTGCGATTGTTAGGATGAAAAATGTTAGGAAGAAAATTTTCGGATTTCCAATTATCGGAGTTGAAAATTTAGGTGAACTTTGGCGCACCCAAACTACCCTCACCAACAAAAACTTGTAAGAGCTGAGGTTTCATATAAGGTTTATATGTTCGCTGATTAAGCAAGAAACACTTGGTAAGCTTACCAACAAAAGCATGTAAGAGCTATGGTCTCAAAAGGGAGAATTCATACTTGTAACTTATAGACGTATATAAGAAAACGTATATAGTATTTATAAAGAGCAGTTGCATTAAAAGCGCCTTTTACAAGTCTAATAGCCTTTGAATGCTTATAAATAAATTTTGCAAGTTCATAATACGATCTTAGAAGAAGTGACTATACTAAGTGTTTTTGTTTATAGTATGGCCGCGTAGACCATGGTTTTAGGTTTAATTTGACTTTTCGAGTGTGATATAAACCTTACAAAAGAGTATCAGACTTATATTGTTCTGTTAAAGCACTTATAAGTCATAGTTGGTCATAATGACGACATTTTATTACAATCTCTGACAAATTCAAATCCAGGTTTAAAAAAAAAACTTTAGACGTCTGCGATGCTTTTTCAGCGAGATATCGGTAATGTGTTTGTCACCGTTTCGATGACGCGGCCATTGGGATTTAGTATTACATCCTAAAATATAAACCAAGAATTTTTTTGCTTTATTTTTACAATTTTTTTACAAACTTAATCTGTGATTTACCTGAATTTCAAGTCAAATTTTTACAAACTCATGGCATAGTTTTTTTTTAAAGAAAACGACTTGGCCGCGCGATCGAAAAGGACACAAAATGTTACAGAAGGCTTACGGTGAATCGCCCGTATCAAAAACACGTACTTATGAGTGGTACAAAGCGTTCAAAGGCGGTCGAGATAACGTCTTCAATTGAAGTTTACATTGCAAAGAAGGAAACAGTTAACAGTGACTGAATCCTCATTCAAGTTTGAGAGAGATGGCCGCTGAACTTTGTGCCTCACGACTCGATCCGTACCATTTCAAATAATCACTAGGGTATGAAATATGTTGCCGCTCGGATAGTCGAAAAACTCAATTGTATAAGAGTCGCTGAGGACATGCTAGAACGAGTCAATTGCGACCCAACATTCCTGAAACGCATCTCAGATAATATTTAGGTCAAAGTCAAAGTCAACGCATTTATTTCAATTAGACCATTACAGGCACTTTTGAAAGTAAAAAAAACAAAATAAAACGCGAAGCTACAGTCCCAGTCACAAGGCATAATAACTTGTGAAAGTACTGTAGTTGCCCATTCCGCAGTGTAGATCTCTATGGAGAAGAATGGGCAAGAAACTCCATGGACACTCTTTTAAATCAAAATATGTTACAAAATCTTGGTTACATCATTCATGTTAAGAATTACAAATATGTGAGAACAATGTAGAAATACGGGCAAGTTAAGAGCGTCCAGAGTAAAAGATTAAATCAGTAATTAAAAATAAAGTAATTAAAATAAACCGTGGCAGCTAAGAGATGACCAGTCACAACTGACAGCGCCCGTTCATGAACATGACGCATGTATCAGCCATCATTCAACTCAACCATTTTGAAGGGAACTAAACGACCCGAAACACAAATATGCCCTTGCACTTGAGTGAGGTACCTGAGTAACAGGTTTATTATCCTCGTTCTGGTAGAATCCAATAATTTTATACCTATAGTTTTTAAGGTCATAGAAAATTTTTGTAATTCATTTATTTCAATACATAATTTCAATTTCATTTAGGGTCCAGCTAAAATATTCTGTCATGATTATAAATAGCGGTAACGTTCAAGATTGAAAAGGAACGGTTTGTTTAACGTCACCCGCACTATGCTACACCGCAAATAGTGTAATTGTCACTGATTGCGGGGACGTCGGGAACAAAAACAGCGAGAGAATTATAGGATTATGGTTGATATTACAGTTACACTCGAGAATTGTGGCGACTGGTCATTTTGCTGGCCATGGATTCAGTATTATTATTGGTTTTTTGTTTTTAACTCCCGACCAAAAAAGGGGTGTTACTCGTATAAGTTTGAAGTGTGTATCTGTTTCTAGTTGATGAATAGATTAACTCAACTTCCACAGGTCTGGTTGTTTCGAAATTTAAAATCCTGTCACTTGTCACCGTGGGCATCGCCAGAGAGGGGGCGGTGACCCCGTTCGTCTACCCCCCTAGTTTCATTTATTTTGAAGTTTCAATTTTCCCTGTTTTCCATAATTGGCGAGAAGAGGCGCAACACCGAAAAACATTGAAGGATGGGGGGGCCTATGCCCAGGAGTGGGACAGTCAAGCCTTAAGTTCAAAAAACATAAAATAAAAAAATTAAATTAAAAAGAAAACCCCGACAGAAAAAACCTAAAAAAAAACATAAATAAATTGATCCAAGCGTCGTAGCGTCAGGGGACCGCTAAGTAGACCGCTTAGCACAAGCAAGTTATTTAAATTTTTATTGTTACAACTATGATGGACCTAGTTATATTCCATTCGCAAATAATCACATCATACATAGAAGCCAACATACCATTATTTAAGCAACATGTACAGTCTAAACTGCCTTGTTAACTGAATAGATGGTTACAGTACCATGGATAGAATTCAACATGCTGCAGGTAACGCTAACCACTTCCTATCATGAACTAAGCCTTAATAAATTCAAATCTGTACTAATATTGTAAAGCTGAAGAGTTTGTTTGCTTGCTTGAACGTGCTAATCTCAGGAACTACTGATCTGATTTGAAAAAATCTTTCAGTGTTAGATAGCCCATTTATCGAGGAAGTCTATAGGCATATATCATCACGCTACGACCAATAGAAGCGGAGCAGCAATGAAAAATGTTGCGAAAACGGGGAAAATGTGACGCAGACGAAGTTGCGCGGGACAGCTAGTCTTTTATAAAACGCAAACTTTGCCAGTAGGTTTAATATGCTGTCAAAGAATATATCGAGACAAAAAAGCTTGGGATTTAACTGCTCCAATTTTAATTGAAATTTAATTGAATTTTGTATTTGATTTTTAACCCCCGACCAAAAAAGAGGGGTGTTATAAGTTTGACATGTGTATCTGTGTGTCTGTCTGTGGTATCGTAGCTCCTAAACGGATGAACCGATTTTGATGAAATTGGTTTCGTTTGAAAGGTGTTTTAATCGAGAGTGTTCTTAGCTATGTTTCGATAAAATCTGATCAGCCGTTTGAAGGCCATCACCTCTTTTCTAGTTGAAGGGAAATTAACAATTTCCACAAGTCTTCGAAATTTGAAATCTTGTCACTTGTCACCATGGGCATTGCCAGGGGGGGGGTGGGTGCTAACGCCCCCCTCCCCCCAGAAAGTTTTTTTTTAAATTTTTGCTGTTTTCGTTAATTGGCGAGATGACACGCAACACCGAGAAAAGTGGAAGCAATGGGGGAGGCCTATGCCCAGTATTGGGACAGTCAAGGCTAAGATAAAACAATATAAGTTTTAAAAGCATGAAATAAAAATTAAATTAAAAATTTAAAAAACCCCCGACACAAAAAACCTCTAAAAAACCAAAAATAAAATAATCCAAGCGTCTTAGGTTTTTTGTGTCGGGGGTTTTTTAAATTTTTAATTCTAGTTTGTATTACAGTTTGACATTTTAATTTAAGCTTTCCCTAAGGACTTTTCTTATACTCATTTAATTTTATCACAATAATACAACAGCCGTTATAGTTTAAGCACGTGTTTAAGTATCGATCACTTATTACCAGTCCCCCGGTCAACCTATACAAGGTGTTGTTTTGCATCCTCGTCAAATTCAAGGAGGTAACTAAGCCAATGATTCTCGACCCGAATTAATAATAAAATGGGTAGGTCATTTTTATTTTTTATTATTTTAAACGGGAATCGGTAAGTGTGAACCACCCGTGTTTTAAACGCGATCCGTCTGATCCTCGCCCTATAACCGCGTTTTCACACATACAAACAATCTCAAACGTTTATTCGATAATTTCTTATTCCCCAAACCACGTTAAAGATTTTTTTCTGAAATACTGTTTACTGACAAACTTACAAAAAGCAGTGTTTTTTAATAATTAACTAGTTTTCGTGATTTATATTGATTATTTATGTCTTTTATAACACATCCTGAATTTTGACGAGGAAGCAAAACAACACCTTGTATAACACTGACATTATTTACTTTATCAAGTACTTATAGAATTTCTTTTTTTTTACACTTTTTTGATTTAGTTTACATTATTTACTTTTTCAACTACTGTATTACACTTTTTTTTACACTTTTTTAGATTTAGTTTACATAATTTACTTTTTCAATTACTGTATTTCACTTTTTTAGATTTAGTTTACATTGCTTACTTTTTAATTACTGTATTTCCCTTTTTTTTTACATTTAGTTGACATTATTTACTTTTTCTGTGTTACACGATCATTATTTCAATTTATTACTGTGAATATAAGGACTGTTTGGGTGATATTTTTTCGATTCGATTTAGTTAGTTTGTCTGGCAGTTAGAGTACTTTATGTGGCCTACCCAAATGTCATTTCTTTGGTATTATTCGTTGTGTCGTTGAGCTCCTTGGTTTATGAGTCGAGTTACACGATCACTGACAAATGCTTGCACTGACTGGGCAGGTGCTCTCAAATCTATTTGGTTCTTTCTCCAAAAGTCAATCTCAGACACTAATGTGCATGGTCCTCAGAACAATATCTGTACTTTAAAACAAACAATGACCTCTGAGTTGGTTTCCATTGGCCTGTTTGCTTACCTATTGCTTAACTAATACTTACTATTGGTCGCCACAGCTCTTTGTTTCATCTTAGATGCATCTATTGGTTCTTCCACTTCAGTTTTAAACAATAGTAAAGGTACATCCCCTTCTGAATCAGATTCAGAATGTAGTGGGTGCATATCTTTTACATCTAGATAGTTATTGTCGACTTCTTCTGGTTCTAGATCTGTAAGTAAGCAATAAATGATTTTATTAAAATTTTATTTTACTACATTACATGGTTTTCTGTACCTTATTCCTTCATTGAAGTCCTAAAAATAATATAATAAGACTAGACACTACTTGGGGACAATATAACAATAATAACAAAATTTATTTTTCAGATGATAAAACAAAGTTAAATATTATTGTTAGACATTGGAATATATGCACTATCAAAATGCGAAAATATATGCACAAAAAAAAGCAAAATATGTAAAGTCAAAATGCTTTGAGTGGATGCATATAATGTTCTTAGGAATGATTACAGAGAGATCAAAATGTTCAATGTTCTGTTGTTATATTTTATTTACTCACGGTAACTACTACAATGGAAGTATTTTATAAAGAATAAGACATGCTGCGCCCACACCAAATGAATTGGAATAAGAGCAGGTGACTGATGATTAACCTACTACAATTGAAGAACAGGGTAAGTATAGAGTGACTGGTAATTGAAGTACAGGATAACTATAGGATGACTGGTAATTGAAGAACAGGGTAAGTATAGAGTGACTGGCAATTGATGTACAGGATAAGTATAGGGTGACTGGTAATTGAAGAAGAGGGTAAGTATAGGATGACTGGTAATTGAAGAACAGGGTAAGTATAGGATGATTGGTAATTGAAGTACAAGGTAAGTATAGGGTGACTGGTAATTAGTGACCGATACTTAAACACGTGATTGTACTCATTATAGCAAACAACTTTCCCTAAGAAACATTGTTTTTATACTGATTCACTTTTTTTCTTATTGTTTTATCTTGCGATCAGACTTTTAGACTATGAGCAGATGAGATGGTTTGGATGGCGTGTTGGGCGCTACTTTCAGTAGAGTCTGCCCTAACTTTTTGAAGTCATTCCTCGTACTGAATGTTTTGATCAAAGATGTCCTGTCGCTTTTTAATCGACGGATGCTTTCTGGGATGGTAACCTGCCCCGCAAACTTATTTGGATGCTTTAGGAGTCGGGATTTGTAGTTTTCACCATGTGTACTTATCTCCTCGTTGACCAAGGGAATATTGAGGATTTCATGGATCTCTGTTGTCTTAATAAACCATGGTGCGTTGGATATTTGTTTGAGTATGTAATTTTGTGCTCTCTGCAATTTCATTATGTTGGAGGCACTGGCTGATCCCCAAAGTTGGATGCCATATGTCCAGATTGGCTTTAGTATAGTCTTGTAGATGAATACTCATTCACTTTTATCACAATAACACAACAGCCATATGAAAAGGTTATGAGCACACAAAAAAATATACTTCGACCCATTTGCTGGGTGCTTAAAACAGAAAGTGTTAAAACATACCATCACTTTGACTGTCCTTGATTTCATCTAGTCCCTCGCACACCTCTGGTACTTCTTCTTTGATATCAATGCTTTCTGTAAAACAAAATTTCCAGTTAAGCATAACTTTTTTGATTAATAAATGATATCTTGATTTAATTATAGTTTTTTTTTTTATCTATGATCAAATTATTATTTGGCCGTCCCTGGAGAATAAAATGATAACTGCACTTTTCAGGAAAAATAAATAACGTGTTTTTGTTGATTGCTCCATAAATACATTTATCATTATCTAGTAAAACACTTCTCACGAGAACATAATTTTATGACCGTTTGTCATACTAACCCTTTATTCTCGTTATTTAAGGCTGGTGTTAAATCTTTGAATACTATTGTAAAATTTCGTAACTTCGTAAATAACAGTGTAAAAATTACCAAAAGAAATTGAGCCTGAGGAAATCATGTATTACCACCCACAGATCCCAAAAATGACATAACACTAAGATACTGGCGGTTATCATTTTATTCTCCAGGGACGGCGATTTGTTCTTAAAACTTACCATCACTTAAATTTCCCTGAATATCATCTACACCTTCACAAACTTCTGGTGATTCCTCTTTGATAGCAATAATGCTTTGTGTTTGACCTTTTTCAACTATACTTATGTGTACTATGGGAGTTGTGATAAACCCACTGCAATAATCTGGCTTTATTAAAGAATTAGGCTGCAAAGATAAGGTAATTAAGGTAATTCATGGAATGATTGGATGGAGAGATCTGCACATAGAAAAGAGTGGAAGGTTATAGGGCCTTTGTAAAATATTATTTAAAAAGCTAGAGGCGTATGGAATACGGGGAAAGGCTAGAGATCTCATAGAATCATATTAAAGTAACAGAGAACAACAAACTGAAATATCTAGCACTTCACATGTCACAAAAGTCGAAAAAAAACATTTGTCAACACCAATAAAAGTCTGCAAAGGTGTACCACAAGGGAGTATTTTAGGACCTCTGCTCTTTATTGTTTATCAACGACCTCCCCATATCCATCAAATCCTCCATGGTTCTGTATGCTGACGATAGCACTGCGATAGTGGTTTCTGAAGACCTCCAATACTTTCAATATACATTATGAACAATTACAAATAGAAAAAAATAATTCGACAAAATTCCTTGGACTACACATAGACTCAGACATGAGATGGAGTACACATATTGAACAAGTATGTAATAAACTAAGTCGGTATTCATATGCCCTATACATGCTTCGTAAAGTAGGAAATCAAAGTGCACTTCTACCTGCCTACCACGCTTACGTTGGTTCGACTCTAAGGTATGGTATAATCACAGTGCAGTGCAATGCGCGGTCGAGTACGGACGTTTTTGCGCTGCCCGATACGAATATTATATTCGCGTGTCGCGCGGCTTTAGCCGTTGCGCGATTAACGTCGCTATGAGTTCACAACCGCTCATAGCCAACGAGGTCTTGGCATTTATCAACCATGCCATTGACTACATGGACGAAGTCAGCATCTTGCAGATCTGCAAGTCCAGTTTCAAGGAGGAGGAGATCAGCAGTGCCCAGCTGCTGCTGTTCCAGTCGCTCGGCAAAGTCGAGCAGATGCAGTCCCGCCGGAGGGATGGTGGCCCGCCAAAGGGATGGTGGCCCGAAGTGTGTTCAAGACATCGTCACGTTGTTGAAGAGCACCGACCCGGACGACGTGCCCGCTTTTGTGGCGAGGGAACTACATAAGTTGCCCCCAGTCACGATTGACCACGTCGACGTCACCAGGTTGCTGAAGGACATTACAACTCTCAAGGCAAGCCTGGCTGATGTACAGTCCACTTTGCAGGTGTCGAATAACACCATTGGTGAACTACGTGCCGAAGTAGAGTTGTTGCGCAACTCTGTTAAGGTAAATAGGTCGCCTGATGCCTACAACGTGAGCACATGTTGCGGAGCGAGAAACGCTAGCATCGGCAGTTTTGAGTCGGCGAGCTCCACTGCGTCACCCGCTGCTGATATTGCACGCGTTGCAACTTGCGCCGCCGCGGACTCGAGGCCGGTCGAGGTAGCAACTCGTGTAGGTACGTCGACCCCTAAACGTGCCTACGCTGCTATCGTCGCCACGCACAAACCTATGTCACAGAGCAAGAAGGGGGATGAGAAGAAATGCTGTGAACCTGGCAACAGGAGTTCGAAACAGCAAAGACCAGCTTCAGGAACATGTGACCAGGATGGCTTCGTGAAGGTGGAGAGGAAGAAGAGGAAGAAGCCTTCCAGTCGGAACCGGTGCGGGACCGCGTCGGCATCGGCAGGACCCAATATGATGCTGCGTCCGGCAATACCCACGACGCAGCTCTATGTCTCTCGGCTACATCACACCACGAAGGTTGAGGACATCATGGAGTATGTTCGAGTGAAGACCAGCACGACACACAACACACAACACGAATTTCAAGTCATTCGTGGTGAGAGTTCCAACTCATCATATCGAGACCTTCCTCAAGGAGGAGTTTTGGCCGAAGGGTGTCATATATCGGCGATTCCGCGGAAGGCTACGCGACACCACGCAGCGCAACACGACGCCGTCACTTCGTGTACAATAGTTTTATAATATTTTCCTGGTTTTTATAAATATGTATGATAGTTTGTAAGGTATTTATGCTATGGGTCTTTGTTATCCGAATTAAATGATTTGATTGATAATGTTCTGGGGGAATGCCACTGATCGAGAAACTATCTTTAAAGCCCAAAAGAAATGTATCCGGGCAATATGCGCTTTAAAACCAACAGATACATGTAAACCACATTTTATAAATCTAAAAATATTGACATTCCCATCACTGTATATTTATGAACTAGCATTAGACATTAGAAATTATATTAACAAATATGAAACATTAAAAAGTACCAGGCTGGCCAGTATACTTCGTGCAATACGCCATAAAACGGTTATGTTTGACAAAAGTGCATTTTGTATGGGCCCTAAATTGCCTAGTTACATAAAGGAGGCCGAGAATTTTATATCGTTTAAAAATAAATTAAAGACTTATTTAATTAATAAAGCCTATTATAATGTAAATGATTGATGAAACAATGTAATTTAGATGTACTAATTATTAAAATTTTAAATTATTATTATTAAACTATTATTATTAAAATATTTGACACTGCATGTAACACATATTTACACACCTGTTGTTAAGGTAGAATATGGCATTAAGAACTTTTGTTGTTTTGTAAAATCTCATGTATTTACACTATTTACCCATGTTCCAGCAAATAAATGATTTGATTTGATTTGCCAGGACCGGGACAACACAACGTAATTAAGAAAAAAAAAAAAAAACTTAAGTAGGCCCAATGCACCCCACATACTCGGCCATGCAACCAACCGCACAGACCACTGCACAAGCTATTGTTGTATAGCTTGTGCCAACATGAAAGAGGACAGTTATCAAACAGCCACATACAAGTACAAGTGTCAACTGGAACTGCAGCAGTATTATGTAAAGCATTTAACATGACATAATTGTAATTACCTGCAGCACGCGTAGCATGACCGCTGTAGAAACGGGCTATATCGACGGAAGAATCGACACTACGACAACAATCGACACGACTATCTGTCATTATGTCGATTCTTCTATAGACAAAACTCGTTTCTACAGTGGTCAGGCTACGCGTGCAGGTGACAAGAGCATACAAATCAACATTAAACTCTCCATAGTGTGGTTAGCATTAATTCAGACACACTGTCAGTTGAAGAAATACCTCACCTCATAATTCTCATTCATCATCTGAGCAAATAGCTGTTCGGCTTCCAAACATTTTGTCATCAACCGGAAGCATTGCTTGAGTTTAGCGCAGCAGAAGAAACAAGCAAGACTCGGTCTTCTGTCTTCAGTTACAAACTGCAACAAAACTTGTCATATACTAATTTGTTTCTATGAACCAAAAAGCATACTTTTTTGTTTCCTATAAGCAACTGACATAAAAGCGTCGACGGAGCGGTAGGGGATCAAAATATTGCAAATGTTTTTAAAGATCAGTGTGCTTAGTGCGAGTTTTTTTGACGCATCGAGCGCGTTAACGTTTACGCAAATTAGTATGGCGCTGAGTGAGCGCCACCTAGCGTCATACGTGAAAACTAAATTTTGTGAGTGTAAGTTTTAAAATTTACGTCGTCACTAGTGACAATCGAGTGCCTCTTGAAAGTGAGAACCGTTTCGAGCACTTCGATGACGTTTGCATGTGTATCGCGAGTGTAAGTTACAATTTTGACATTTTAGACCGCTCGATTAAGAAACGCCGTCACTTGTGAGCGAGTAAAGTTGTCACTTAAGATTTTGTGGTGACAGCGTCGTGAGAGTGGTGAAATAACAAAGTAATTTAATTTAATTTCGTATTGTAAATAAAAATTGCAATGGCATCTCGTGTGTATTTCGCTTGGAGGATGTTTGTGACCGCGAGAAGACAAGATGAGCGTAATTTATCGTCCACTAGTCGTTAAGAGACCTTCCGGAGGCTGAATTTAAGAGAAGATATAGGCTTCCTAAGGCAGCCGTCAGGTTTTTGTGCCGAGAGCTGAGGCAGCTGGGCGGCTTAAAGTCTTCGCAACGAGTATCCTTGGAAGATAAGGTAATGTTTAAGTACTTTTGAATCACTTTTTTCAACCCGCCCCCTGGCACATTGTCCTTATTTTATATGTTTATTATTTTAGGTCCTTACAGCCCTGTTTTTTTATGCAACTGGGTCTTACCAGCGCCCAGTGGGAGTTGCTAAAAACGTCTCACAAAAAATGTGCAGTGTGTATATTGAAGAGGTTACGAAGGCTCTGACACACAAGGACGTACTTAGAAAATATATACGGTTTCCTAATACTTCAATTGCAAGGCAAACAATCAGTCAAAGGTATAGTCTACATGATTTTATACTGTAAATAATTATACAATATTATTATCATTGTGATATGAAATGCTTATATAGGTATGTTGTTTTTTTCAGGTTTTGTGACAAATATGGAATACCCGGAGTAATTGGGTGTATTGATTGTAGCCATTTTAGAATATTTGGCCCACCAAAAGATGAAGAACATCTGTATTATTGCCGCAAGCACTATCATTCAATAAATGTTCAAATGGTAAATACTTAATAATTTAATTAGATATACTTAACTCAGATTAATTCTTCCTTAAAGATTTATTTTTCTTAACTGTATTTTTATTTTACAGATATGTGATGACCAATACAGAATTTTAAATGTAAATGCAAAATTTGGAGGTGCAAATCACGATTCTTTTATATGGGAAAACAGTGACATCAACCAATATATGCAGTCCTTGCACGAAAATGGGCAGATAGTGTGGCTTTTAGGTAAGCTTTACTCAATAAAATATTGTTTCAACAACGTTATGGATTAGGCTTACGCAAATAAACGAATACATTGATCATCATTGTAGGAGACTCTGGTTATCCACAACGACCATGGCTGATGACACCAATTTTAAACGCTGTTCCCAACACTTTGCAAGCCAATTACAACAAGGTGCATGTGGCAGCCAGAGTCGTCATAGAAAATACGTTTGGGCGGTTGAAGAATCGATGGCGATGTCTTAACAAAGATAGAGTGCTCCACTACAAGCCACTGAAATGTGCAAGAATTATACAAGCCTGCTGCATTTTACATAATATTGGCATTGATCTTAATGTTGTAGAAGATGAGGACATGACTGGTATTAATTAATTAATCATTTGAAAAAGTTATTAATGGCACAAATGAGTATTGAATATTTAATTTATTTTTGTTTTTAGGATTGGAACATGAAGAATATGTTGAGCCCATTCCCACAGAGAGGGCAGTAGGTGGTTCAACATCTGACCTAATCAGAGGAAGGGTTCTGAGAGAACAATTAGTCAGAAGACTTGAACACGTTTAATTTTAAAACCTGTAATAATCATGTTTATGATATTAGGCATATGTTGATGTACCTACTAACATATTAGTTAAATTTAGTTTAATAGTTTTTTTGTACACCTGTATAGCATAGAATAGAAAAGGTTTTATTTTTTAATTTACCACCTTTATTTTGTAAACACTGATAAATTTTTATTGTATTTTACTATTATAAATTAAGTCTCTTAGTATGTTAATTACATGTATACTTGCATAGCACATGTGTGAGTTAGTACCATGTTCTAGTATTTTCTAGATATATTTTTGTATTTTGCTGATGGTGGGGCCACATATTGGATCCTTCTTATTTAGTTTCTTAAATTAGATTTCTATATGAGTTAAGGCATTGTAATAGTGACTGATTGATCTAGAATAAACTATAAAACACTTGTATAACAATATAATCTTGTTTTCCTAACCAAAATCAGACCTGGCTTGCTCAACTATGTTGGGTTGGGCTTCTAATCTAACTTGATGCTGCTGAATACCTATGGTACTTTTAAATGAAGCAAGTGCCTGTGTAACATTACACACTGCATACTAAGTAAAATTATTAATACTAAATATTGCTAAGTTTAGAATTCGTAAGAATAAATACTTAGCAAGCTCATTGTAAAATGAAGCTAAGCTACTTTATTATTTACTAGCTGTCCCGCGCAACTTCGTCTGCGTCAAATTTTCCCCGTTTTCGCAACATTTTTCATTGCTGCTCCGCTCCTATTGGTCGTAGCGTGATGATATATAGCCTATGTCCTTCCCCAGGTTGAAATCTATCTTTTTACCAAATTTCATTAAGATCTGATCAGCCATTTAGTCGTGAAAAGGTAACAAACATACAAACAAACAAACAGAGTGACATTCGCATTTATAATATTAGTATGGATTAGAGGAACAGTATTAAAAAACCAAATACTAAGGTTGTAATATTTTATTAACATCATGTTTTCTTGAAATTATGGTTCAAACCAGGATATTTTTTTAGAACACTTCAAATATTAGATAACTATTTACCAAGTTAGTAGTTCCAGACATCATAAACACAACACAAATAAAATCTCCACAAACAATCATTGCTTTAGTTAAGCCTGACATAATCAGTCATTTTGTTTATTTATTTATTGCAAAATGTACATAATCTCAGTTACAAGCTATGGGCTTAAAACTAGACGTACATGACCTTGTTAGGGCGCAGCAAAATAACTTAAAATTAACTTAATAGTATAGTAGGGAGTATTTTATTACTTAATTTAGGAAAATTCACAATAAAAAATATAAAACATAAAAAAAAAACAAAGAAAATAATTGTAATTAACACAAACACATACATATAATTTGAGCTCTATTTTAGCATCCCATTGTCCATAAATTCCCGTACACTATAATAACATTTTGGTTCTCTAATTATTTAGCTTAAGGCTATTTTGCAACATTTACCATGTGTCTAAGGAAAACATAAGATGAGTGAATGCCCGTTTATGTCCGAAATTACGATCATAACAATTCACAGAGGAGTTCGGACTTCATCATAGTTTCAGCATTTAAAGTAACATGAGTTATCAAGGAACACACTCCAATCTGTGGAATGTGCATTGCATCAAGTAGAATGACATCATAAATCACTCAAGTGACAGAAATCCATAAAAAAAAATAAGGGACTCTATAGTGCACTCAAACACAAAGAATTGCCCTCTTGGACTAAATGTAAACGATTTTTGTACCCCTCTTATAAGAAACAAACATTTGGAAACACTTAAACTTTTTGCTGTCGCGAGTAGAATATGCAAGATAAGCGCGATTCTGTCGCTGAGTGTTTATTAAGGCTATTTAAAATAAAATAATAATCCTATGTCCTACGGCTGGGCAAAGGCCTCTATATTATATTTCTATTAACGGGAACCTAGCTGGTAAATACTGTAAAGTAGAATATTTGTAATTAATCTTTACAATATTTATCAGCTAGTTTTTCCAAAACATTCACAAGTCTTCCGCCTATTGCTTGCCAGTCCCTCTGAACTTGTACCTCCAATTCTCTAATTCGGTTCTGCTCTCTTCTCAATTCCATGTTGTCTCTGTGCTGCTGTTCTTTGAAATTTCTCCAAAACGAATCAGCTTGGAGAAAGTGCTGTGCTGCCTGCTCAGTGTGTGCTGGCCTCGCTCGCCTACGAGGTGAACCTTGAGTTCTCCTTGCACGACGAGGAGTGCTTTGCACAGATGGAGCATGTCCGTGCCCAACTCGAAGTTGAGTTGACAGCCTAGTTGGGGACAGCAAGCCGGTCTCTATAAAAATATAATAAAAGTACTTAATTAATATTCTCAATCATAATTGTTGTCTTCAAAGGGCTTTAAAGTTTATCTTACCTTCAACTTGTGGTTCCACTAATGTAGTATGTGATGCAGCCGTGGTAGTTCTTTCAGGTGGTGAATATGCAATTGATAATCTTGATGGCCCAGGCTCGTGCCAATTAGGTTGAGAACCTAAAATATAAGAAAAAATAAAGGGTTGTCTGCTGATGCCACAAATTATCAAAAATACTTTAATTGTTGGGAACAAGTACCAAATTAATTTATTTTTAAGTAAAACTTTATTATATAAATCTAGAAAAAAATGGTGTATTTCTTACTTTCAACTTCTTGCTCCACAAACATAGGAGACTGAGAAGCTATAGCCCGCAAGAGTGACGGTGGCGACTGAGATGATGAGGCAATATTAGTCTCAACTTGGTTCACATTCTGAGCATCTGAAGCAGAAAAGAAATACTTAGTTATGTATGTTTTATTAGAAACATTGTTACCTACAATTTATTAAGAACATGGTTATATTCCAGGCAACTTACTTTCTTCAAGCTGATGGAGAGTTAGTATGCCTTGTTCATCATCATTAACATTGGGCTGAATGTGAACTTCCTGTAAGAGAATACAATTTATAAAACACCAATGCAGGTAACGCAATGTAATAGTAATATAGGTACAAGAATTTGAAATATACCTGTGACAACCCAGCCTCTTCCACTGCCAAGCCTGTAGCTACTTGTGAACCCATCAGATTTAGAACTCTCTGCTCTAAATCTGATAATTTGGCAAAAACTGCAGGCCCACCACCAGTACCACTAGCTGCTCGATGCAAACGTGCAGCTTTTTTTTTTGTATTATTTTTTAAGTCACTCCAAGCCTTAAACCATACAAAGAAGCTTATTAACATTTTATTCTCCACCACCACACCCAGTTTAAAACAAAATGGGTTAGCAATAAACCTTTTGACTAACCTTCTTCCACTTCTCAGTGGTTTTAGTGACACCAGCACCATCACTGTTCAATAATGAAGTCAATTCATCCCAATTTTGTATGCTGGTAAACCGACCTCGAGAATTAGCTGATAATTTGCTTAGATCTCCATGCCTAAAAAGTAACAAACTTAGTTTTACTAAGTTCACAGATTGGATCAAGTTCACTACACACCAAATTATATAAATTACACTTACTGCTCCATATATGTCACCAGCATTTCAAATTGGGACGGGCTAGTCTTCATTTCTAAGAATAATATTAAAAACTTTACGTAAATCACAAACACAAACTTTTGTAAACACAAAACAAACGTCAAACTTCGTTGTATAACCACCACTATTTGAATAGGGAGTCGCTTCCACTAAGAACACAAAATACGAATGTCAATTTTTTTGGCCGGTTTACCAACGTTCAGTCGGTTGTTCGTTTCGTTCGTTCATCAATCGTCACTCCTCACGGTGAATTAACGCTAACCGAATGTTTATATGAGTTAGCATCTCACACTCGCAACATAATGATCGTTGATGCGTTTGACGTAAACACGATTTACGCGTTCGAGGCGTTCGCCGAATTTTAGTATGACACTCGCACTAAGCACACTGGTGTGCTTAGTGCGAGTTTTTTTGACGCATCGAGCGCGTTAACGTTTACGCAAATTAGTATGGCGCTGGGTGAGCGCCACCTAGCGTCATACGTGAAAACTAAATTTTGTGAGTGTAAGTTTTAAAATTTACGTCGTCACTAGTGACAATCGAGTGCCTCTTGAAAGTGAGAACCGTTTCGAGCACTTCGATGACGTTTGCATGTGTATCGCGAGTGTAAGTTACAATTTTGACATTTTAGCTCGCTCGATTAAGAAACGCCGTCACTTGCGAGCGAGTAAAGTTGTCACTTAAGATTTTGTGGTGACAGCGTCGTGAGAGTGGTGAAATAACAAAGTAATTTAATTTAATTTCGTATTTTAAATAAAAATTGCAATGGCATCTCGTGTGTATTTCGCTTGGAGGATGTTTGAGACCGCGAGAAGACAAGATGAGCGTAATTTATCGTCCACTGGTCGTGCAAGAGCACGTAATTCGAGCAATCCGCTAAGAGACCTTCCGGAGGCTGAATTTAAGAGAAGATATAGGCTTCCTAAGGCAGCCGTCAGGTTTTTGTGCCGAGAGCTGAGGCAGCTGGGCGGCTTAAAGTCTTCGCAACGAGTATCCTTGGAAGATAAGGTAATGTATAAGTACTTTTGAATCACTTTTTTCAACCCGCCCCCTGGCACATTGTCCTTATTTTATATGTTTATTATTTTAGGTCCTTACAGCCCTGTTTTTTTATGCAACTGGGTCTTACCAGCGCCCAGTGGGAGTTGCTAAAAACGTCTCACAAAAAATGTGCAGTGTTTATATTGAAGAGGTTACGAAGGCTCTGACACACAAGGACGTACTTAGAAAATATATTCGGTTTCCTAATACTTCAATTGCCAGGCAAACAATCAGTCAAAGGTATAGTCTACATGATTTTTATACTGTAAATAATTATACAATATTATTACCATTGTAATATGAAATGCTTATATAGGTATGTTGTTTTTTTCAGGTTTTGTGACAAATATGGAATACCCGGAGTAATTGGGTGTATTGATTGTAGCCATTTTAGAATATTTGGCCCACCAAAAGATGAAGAACATCTGTATTATTGCCGCAAGCACTATCATTCAATAAATGTTCAAATGGTAAATAATAATTTAATTAGATATACTTAACTCAGATTAATTCTTCCTTAAAGATTTATTTTTCTTAACTGTATTTTTATTTTACAGATATGTGATGACCAATACAGAATTTTAAATGTAAATGCAAAATTTGGAGGTGCAAATCACGATTCTTTTATATAGGAAAACAGTGACATCAACCAATATATGCAGTCCTTGCACGAAAATGGGCAGATAGTGTGGCTTTTAGGTAAGCTTTACCCAATAAAATATTGTTTCAACAATGTTATGGATTAGGCTAACGCAAATAAACTAATACATATATCATCATTGTAGGAGACTCTGGTTATCCACAACGACCATGGCTGATGACACCAATTTTAAACGCTGCTCCAAACACTTTGCAAGCTAATTACAACAAGGTGCATGTGGCAGCCAGAGTCGTGATAGAAAATACGTTTGGGCGGTTGAAGAATCGATGGCGATGTCTTAACAAAGATAGAGTGCTCCACTACAAGCCACTGAAATGTGCAAGAATTATACAAGCCTGCTGCATTTTACATAATATTGGCATTGATCTTAATGTTGTAGAAGATGAGGACATGACTGGTATTAATTAATTAATCTTCAACACTTCAAATATTAGATAACTATTTACCAAGTTAGTAGTTCCAGACATGATAAACACAACACAAATAAAATCTCCACAAACAATCATTGCTTTAGTTAAGCCTGACATAATCAGTCATTTTGTTTATTTATTTATTGCAAAATGTACATAATCTCAGTTACAAGCTATGGGCTTAAAACTAGACGTACATGACCTTGTTAGGGCGCAGCAAAATAACTTAAAATTAACTTAATAGTATAGTAGGGAGTATTTTATTACTTAATTTAGGAAAATTCACAATAAAAAATATAAAACATAAAAAAAACAAAGAAAATAATTGTAATTAACATAAACACATACATATAATTTGAGCTCTATTTTAGCATCCCATTGTCCATAAATTCCCGTACACTATAATAACATTTTGGTTCTCTAATTATTTAGCTTAAGGCTATTTTGCAACATTTACCATGTGTCTAAGGAAAACATAAGATGAGTGAATGCCCGTTTACGTCCGAAATTACGATCATAACAATTCACAGAGGAGTTCGGACTTCATCATAGTTTCAGCATTTAAAGTAACATGAGTTATCAAGGAACACACTCCAATCTGTGGAATGTGCATTGCATCAAGTGGAATGACATCATAAATCACTCAAGTGACACAAATCCATAAAAAAAAATAAGGGACTCTATAGTGCACTCAAACACAAAGAATTGCCCTCTTGGACTAAATGTAAACGATTTTTGTACCCCTCTTATAAGAAACAAACATTTGGAAACACTTAAACTTTTTGCTGTCGCGAGTAGAATATGCAAGATAAGCGCGATTCTGTCGCTGAGTGTTTATTAAAGCTATTTAAAATAAAATAATAATCCTATGTCCTACGGCTGGGCAAAGGCCTCTATATTATATTTCTATAAACGGGAACCTAGCTGGTAAATACTGTAAAGTAGAATATTTGTAATTAATCTTTACAATATTTATCAGCTAGTTTTTCCAAAACATTCACAAGTCTTCCGCCTATTGCTTGCCAGTCCCTCTGAACTTGTACCTCCAATTCTCTAATTCGGTTCTGCTCTCTTCTCAATTCCATGTTGTCTCTGTGCTGCTGTTCTTTGAAATTTCTCCAAAACGAATCAGCTTGGAGAAAGTGCTGTGCTGCCTGCTCAGTGTGTGCTGGCCTCGCTCGCCTACGAGGTGAACCTTGAGTTCTCCTTGCACGACGAGGAGTGCTTTGCACAGATGGAGCATGTCCGTGCCCAACTCGAAGTTGAGTTGACAGCCTAGTTGGGGACAGCAAGCCGGTCTCTATAAAAATATAATAAAAGTACTTAATTAATATTCTCAATCATAATTGTTGTCTTCAAAGGGCTTTAAAGTTTATCTTACCTTCAACTTGTGGTTCCACTAATGTAGTATGTGATGCTGCCGTGGTAGTTCTTTCAGGTGGTGAATATGCAATTGATAATCTTGATGGCCCAGGCTCGTGCCAATTAGGTTGAGAACCTAAAATATAAGCAAAAATAACGGGTTGTCTGCTGATGCCACAAATTATCAAAAATACTTTAATTGTTGGGAACAAGTACCAAATTAATTTATTTTTAAGTAAAACTTTATTATATAAATCTAGAAAAAAATGGTGTATTTCTTACTTTCAACTTCTTGCTCCACAAACATAGGAGACTGAGAAGCTATAGCCCGCAAGAGTGACGGTGGCGACTGAGATGATGAGGCAATATTAGTCTCAACTTGGTTCACATTCTGAGCATCTGAAGCAGAAAAGAAATACTTAGTTATGTATGTTTTATTAGAAACATTGTTACCTACAATTTATTAAGAACATGGTTATATTCCAGGCAACTTACTTTCTTCAAGCTGATGGAGAGTTAGTATGCCTTGTTCATCATCATTAACATTGGGCTGAATGTGAACTTCCTGTAAGAGAATACAATTTATAAAACACCAATGCAGGTAACGCAATGTAATAGTAATATAGGTACAAGAATTTGAAATATACCTGTGACAACCCAGCCTCTTCCACTGCCAAGCCTGTAGCTACTTGTGAACCCATCAGATTTAGAACTCTCTGCTCTAAATCTGATAATTTGGCAAAAACTGCAGGCCCACCACCAGTACCACTAGCTGCTCGATGCAAACGTGCAGCTTTTTTTTTGTATTATTTTTTAAGTCACTCCAAGCCTTAAACCATACAAAGAAGCTTATTAACATTTTATTCTCCACCACCACACCCAGTTTAAAACAAAATGGGTTAGCAATAAACCTTTTGACTAACCTTCTTCCACTTCTCAGTGGTTTTAGTGACACCAGCACCATCACTGTTCAATAATGAAGTCAATTCATCCCAATTTTGTATGCTGGTTAACCGACCTCGAGAATTAGCTGATAATTTGCTTAGATCTCCATGCCTAAAAAGTAACAAACTTAGTTTTACTAAGTTCACAGATTGGATCAAGTTCACTACACACCAAATTATATAAATTACACTTACTGCTCCATATATGTCACCAGCATTTCAAATTGGGACGGGCTAGTCTTCATTTCTAAGAATAATATTAAAAACTTTACGTAAATCACAATCACAAACTTTTGTAAACACAAAACAAACGTCAAACTTCGTTGTATAACCACCACTATTTGAATAGGGAGTCGCTTCCACTAAGAACACAAAATACGAATGTCAATTTTTTTGGCCGGTTTACCAACGTTCGGTCGGTTGTTCGTTTCGTTCGTTCATCAATCGTCACTCCTCACGGTGAATTAACGCTAACCGAATGTTTATATGAGTTAGCATCTCACACTCGCAACATAATGATCGTTGATGCGTTTGACGTAAACACGATTTACGCGTTCGAGGCGTTCGCCGAATTTTAGTATGACACTCGCACTAAGCACACTGTTTACTGTAGAACCATTGCCATGTGATGTTAATAATTTAAGTGGACCAGACGTCAGACCTGGTGAGAGGTACGGTCGAATTAAGCCATCAGATGTGCAAAATGTCATAAGAAAGATGAAGCGGGGAAAGTCACCAGGTCATGACGGTATTAGTATAGAACATTTGCGTTATGCAGGTGTACATCTGCCCAGAGTCCTGAGTCTATTGTTTAATTTTTGTATAGGACATTCTTTTATACCAGATGACATGATGAAAACAGTAGTGGTTCCAATAATAAAAAACAAAACCGGGGATCCATCTGACAAGCATAATTACCGCCCTATATCATTGGCCACAACTATGGCGAAGGTCCTTGATAGTCTCATGAACGCACAGCTGAGCGAACACCTTCATATACATGACTTGCAGTTTGGCTTCAGACCCAACCTGTCAACGGAAATGGCAATTATGTGTCTGAAACAAACTGTAAGGTACTATACCGACAGGAAGACACCAATATATGCGTGTTTCCTTGATCTTTCGAGGGCCTTCGACCTGGTGTCGTATGATGTTCTTTGGCATAAACTGCTTGAAGAGACCACTGTGCCGCGGGAACTGGTATCTCTCCTCAAATATTGGTACAGCAATCAAAAGAATGCGGTCAGATGGGTCAACACACAGAGTCAGGAATATTACTTGAAGTGCGGGTTAGGCAGGGCGGATTGACCTCCCTGAGTTTGTTTAACCTGTTTGTCAACCAGCTGATTGGCAGGCTCAGCGGATCCATGGTCGGATGCTCAATAGACGGAAAAATGATCAATAATATTAGTTATGCGGACGACATGGTTCTGCTGAGCCCGTCAGTGAGTGCGCTCAGGAGACTTCTGTCCATTTGTGAATTGTATGCCCTGTCACATGGACTCAAGTATAATGCGAGTAAGAGTGTTCTCATGCTATTCAAAGCAGGTAACAAGGCTCCCCTCAAATGTGCCCCCAATTAAGATTGGTGGGTCGGTACTCTAAAGGGTGTCTAAAATGAAATATTTGGGTGACATGCTGACAGAGAGGCTACAGGACGATGAAGACCTAGAGAGGGAAAGGAGGGCGTTGGCAGTCCGCTGCAATATGCTGGCCCGCAGATTCGCACGATGTACCACAGATGTAAAACTGTTACTTTTCAGAGCCTTCTGTCAGTTTTTTTACACGTGCAGTCTGTGAATCAACTTTACGCGGAGGGCTTACAACGCCATGCGTGTTCAGTACAATGACGCGCTGAGGGCAGTGTTGAGGAAACCCCGGTACTGCAGTGCTTCCGCAATGTTTGCGGATGCGAACCTCGATGACTTCTTCTCCATCATCAGGAAAAGAACTGCATCGATGATGAGCAGGGTACGTGGTAGCACCAACTCTGTCCTCAGTGCGTTAGCGTACAAGATAGAGTCCTTTTATTGTATACTGGGCAAGTGTACATCTGCACAGAAATAGGAAATAGGTTTTAATTATTATTGTTTACTTGTTTTGTTTACTAACAAATTACGAACACCTTTTTTATTTTTCTTTCTATTTTTTGTGTGCTACTAACAACCCTACTAACGCTGTTCTTGTAAAATGTATGGACGTATGTCTGAAATAAAGATAATTTATTAAATTATTATAAAAGGTATAAGCATGGATTACTACTCTTATTCAAGACAATTGGCGACGTAAATGTCTGTGATTCATATTTTCCTATAAGACGACCTGACCGAAAATTCATACGAATTTTCGTGTATGAGATGAGAGGTACTGAGAGCACATTATTATCGGAAACTCAATGGTTTTTAAAGTATTAACTTACTGGAATATCTGTCAGCTTCTCATATAGTTTTTGCAACTTCTTGTTGGCCACTACATACATACGAACATCCTCGGCTAAACATATCCTACACATTGGTAGTTTTTCCATCTTCAAACCCAAAATTCAGTATTAAATCTAATTCATTTAATTATATTAGAAAAAGTGCTGCAATAAAGTTGTGACGCTAAGCTCCAAAGTAGGCACTAGCTAGGCTAAAGACTTAGGCTCTCCCGTATTATTATTATACTCTTTGCTTAGGCTCATAGGCTCCGCTCGAAACGATTGACATTGACAGTTTGACAGTGAGACGCTTTTTTTGTGGAATCTAATGTCACAGCTACTAAGGCCTTTAACCCAAGTCTTTTTTTACGAGGAATTGCTTTTTGGTACACAGTCAGTTTCACACTAATGCAATATTCATGTATTAAGATTATTTTCACAGTGTTTTAATAAATGTTTAAGAGAATTTAAGTCTTTTAATAAACTATTGCAAAAGTTGCGGTGGGCAAGGAGTAAATAGTACGCATAGAAGAACAAGCTATAGAGATGGCATAGCTGGACTTCTGCTATAGTATTTATTTTTTAACCCCCGCCCCGACCAAAAAAGAGGGGTGTTATAAGTTTGACGTGTGTATCTGTGTATCTGTGTATCTGTGTGTCTGTGTATCTGTGTATCTGTGTGTCTGTCTGTGGTATCGTAGCTCCTAAACGGATGAACCGATTTTGATATAATTGGTTTCGTTTGAAAGGTGTTTTAATTGAGAGTGTTCTTAGCTTTGTTTCGAGAAAATCTGCTCAGCCGTTTGAAGGTTATCATCTCTTTTCTAGTTGAAGGCAAATAAACAACTTCCACAGGTCTGGTCGATTCGAAATTTGAAATCTTGTTACTTAGCCATAGACATCGCCGGGGGGGGAATGCATCCCCCCCCCACTCCCCCCTAAAAGCTCGCGTTTTTTTAACTAATAACAAAAGAGGTTTTTTGTGTCGGGGGTTTTTAAAATTTTTATTTTAGGTTTTTTAGAGGTTTTACGGGTCGGGGGTTTTTTTAATTTTATTACATACTAGCTGTCTCGCGCAACTTCGTCTGCGTCACATTTTACCCGTTTTCGCAACATGTTTCATTGCTGCCCTGCTCCTATTGGTCGTAGCATGATGGTATAGTGTAGGTTATAGCCTTCCTCGATAAATGGGCTATCTAACACTGAAAGACTACCTACCCCTACCCTACCCTATTCCTTCATTTTTCTGATATTATAATGTAGGTAGGTAAGGTTACCACGCTCAACTATCTCCGGGTAAACTATATTCTCCTAGTACCTCAATCCCGACCACGCCGCCCCGGACACGCTCGCCAAGAACATAACGCGCCAGGGTATCACCAACTCCACGCTCAACTATCTCCCGGTAAACTATGTTCTCCTAGTACCTCAATCCCGACCACGCCACCCAAACACGCTCGCCAAGAACATAACGCGCCAGGGCATCAATCATCAACTCCACGCCCAACTTTCTCCTTGTAAGCTATGTTCTCCTAGTACCTCAATCCCGAACACGCCGCCCCAGACGCGCTTGCCAAGAGACCTTATATCAAACTTTTTTTTTTTCGGATAAAAATTAGCCTATGTGTTAATCCAGGGTATAACCTCTACATACCAAATTTCAACCAAATCGGTCCAGCCGTTTATGCGTGAAAGAGTAACAAACATCCACACATCCATTCTCACAAACTTTCACATTTATAATATTAGTAGGATTAGTAGGAATTATATTGTAGTCTTTGCGCAAACTTTGCGAGTCTTTGGCATCCGATTCAAGTCAGACTAATATGTAGTTATCTGTGGATTCAAGCAGAGTGCCTGATCCATCTATATTACTATACTCCAAAGAGTAAAGTAATATATCTATACTCTTTGTGCCTGATTCTGTGGCCTGATTGCATTGCTGCAAACCTGCAAACATTGCTGTCAAACGATGCAAATTTGATCCGCTTTGGTCTAAGTCCTAACTAAGGATACTCCTCTTTGCCAATTGCCGATAGGAATAAATGCTTGCAGCTCTGAGCACGAATAAGTATTGTACTCTTTGCGGAGCACTCTGTATAAAAAGCATTGTTTAATTAATAAAACAGTTATAAATAATTTTAAGTACTACTTTTTGAGTTGAAGATGGAAAAACTACAACTGTGTAGAATATGTTTAGCGAAGAATGTTCCTATGTATGTAGTGGTCAACAAGAACTTGCAAGAAGTTTATGTGAAGCTCACTGATATTCCAGTAAGTTTTAAGATATTTGTTGAATTTCCGAAAATTCGGTCAGAGGGTAGTCTTATGGCGGAATAGAAATCAAATACGTATGTGAAATAAAACAATCTGAGGAGACCTGAGAAAACCGATAGTAAATTAGTCATCAGCCTAAAATAAGAGTGATATTCAACAACTAAACAAAAACATCATAATGTAAGACAAGTTTTGTTGCAGTTTGTTACTGAAGACAGAAGACCGATTCTTGCTTGTTCCTTCTGCTGCGCTAAACTCAAGCAATGCTTCCGGTTGATGAAGAAATGTTTGGAAGCCGAACAGCTATTTGCTCAGATGATGAATGAGGATTATGAGGTGAGGTATTTCTTCTACTGACATTGTGTCTGAATTAATGCTAACCACACTATGGAGAGTTTAATGTTGATTTGTATGCTCTTGTCACCAGCACACCTAGCATGACCACTGTAGAAACGAGTTTTGTTTACAGAAGAATCAACATAATTACAGATAGACATTGACAATGTGTCAGTTTGTCGATTCCTCTGTCAACATAGCCCGTTTCTACGGCGGTCATGTGTGCTGCAGGTAATTATAATTATGTCATGTTAAATGCTCTACATAATACTGCTACATGTTCAGTATGACACTTGTACATGTATGTGGCAGTTTGATAACAGTCCTCTCTTGTGTTGGTACAAGCTATGCAACATTAGCTTGTGCAGTGGTCAGTGCGGTTGGTAGCATGGCTGAGTATGTGGGGTGCAATGGGCCTACTTAAGTATTTTTTTTTTCTTAATTACGTTGTGTTGTCCCGCTACTGGTGAATGTCTCCCCTATAACTTTCCACTCTTCTCTCCGTCCAATCATTCCATGAATTACCTTAATTACTTTTTATTTGCAGCCTAATACTTTAATAAAGCCAGATTATTGCAGTGGGTTTATTACCACTCCCACAGTACACATAAGTATAGTTGAAGAAGGTCAAACACAAAGCATTTTTGCTATCAAAGAGGAATCACCAGAAGTTTGTGAAGGTGTAGATGATATTTATGGAAATCTAAGTGATGGTAAGTTTTTGGAACAAAAAATAATATGATTATCATCATCATCATCATCTTCATTGTTCCATTCTACTTAGGGTCGGCGCAACACATTTAAATAATATGATCACTGGTAAATAATAATAAAATAAGGGATTAAATATAATGAGCACCAAAAACTACTTTGAGATCCTAAGCTACGTTACCCAAAAAAAAATACTAAACACCAAAAAAATTGTATTCAAAGACCAAATATAGTAAATGATCACCAAATTTTGTGGCAAGAAGAACTTAGGAAGCAAGTGCGAGCAAAGCGAGCTCGGGATATTGGGCACCCCGACTCGGACAGGTTAGGTTCGAAGGGGATGTCGGGGTCTTAGTTCGCTACTTTAAACCCTGCAGAGAGAAATAGGAGCCCCGCGTAGCGGGGCTCCGTCGACTACGCCTTAGTTCGGAGCTGTGATTTTCAGGTTTTTAATTCTGGTGATCATTTACTATTTTAGGCAGTATAAAAATGTTTTTTAAGGTTATATTTACTTAATCTGGTGTTATGTTAAACATAAGCCATAAAATAATATGATCATTGATAAATAATAATAAAATAATATGATCATTGATAAAAAATAATAATATAATATGATCATTGATAAAATAATATGATCATTGATCAACAATAATTGATAATTAGTTGTGTCTGCCAATGGGATAAAGCCTCAACCAACATCTGAGGAATCTCTCACTTGGCAACTTGATTCAGAAAGCATGACACAGCACGCATTTTTAGGGTTCCATACCCGAAGGGTCAAACGTGACCCTATTACTGAGACTTCCCTGTCTGTCCGTCCGTCCATCCATCTGTCCATCTGTCACCAGGCTGTATCTCATGAACCGTGATAGGTAGCCAGTTAAAATTTCTACAGATTATGTATTTCTATCGATGCTATAACAACAAATACTAAAAACAGGATAAAATAAATATTTAAGGGGGTAAATAATGGTACGGACGAACATTTTCTGCCATCAGTCCAAGCCCCCCCGGTTTAGACTGATGTACTGAATAAGTTAAGACTCCCATACAAAAGAGTGGCCGGTTTTTTTCTTTCTCAAGAGCCCTGCCCACTGCACCGGTAGCTCAGACCTTAAATTTTTGCTTACTTACAGATCAAGAACCAAAAGATGTAGACAAGAGCTGTCTTGATGTAAAAGTTGTGCACCCACAGCATTCTGAATCGGATCCGGGAGGTGATGTACCTTTAATGGAGGTTTCAATTCAAGAAGCAATAGATGTGTCTAAAAGGAAACGAAGAGCCGTGGAAACCAATAGTAAGTATTAGTAAGTTAATCAATAGTTAAGAATACATACGGATGGCTTAATGTGCTTGCCTCCGTGTCTGGGAAAGCACTTTGAGCCGTTGGTCCCGGCTGTCATTTGAAGATCTTGGACGGTCGTTACAGGTAGTCAGAGGTCCGAAGGTCTGACAACCAGTCTTACCAAGGAGTATCGTATTACCCAGAACTGACTGGGTTGTGGAGGTCAGATAGGCAGTCACTCCATGTAAAATTCTGGTATTCTGCTTGTTAGCATTGAATTATTAATTAACTTTAGGTTGTCTAGAGCGGTGTTTGAAATAAAAAAATGATTTTAATAATCTCACAAACATTTATTGAAAACTAAAGCACTTACATTATATACCAGATATAATTAGAATCAGCAAATGACATTACATCCTAGGATAGAATTAAGTGACACGGCACAAGTAATTAAGAAAGAATAACCATCAATAGTATTTACACATTTCAAACATTCTAACATAAAATTAACTGACCGATACACCTGGATAGCAATATTTCTTCACGGGGTAACGGTATTACTTTTAGTTATTTACACTTCGGCGTCGTAGGAACAACTGAGCTGCGGACGGCAGATACTCCGTTTAAATAAAATATGTTTCGCGCGCACAGACAGGCGTCGCCCGCCAGCCGTAAAGCTTCCTCTACACTGCTGGCGAAGTACTCTAGAAACTTTGGCTAAAGTCCGAAGTGCGACACTACACACTCCTTCAACTTCGCGATGAGCTCATTCGCTCTGTGGTGCCGATAGCCAGCGCACGTTTGTAATGGACGCTCAAGTAGCAACTGCCGTAGCAAATTGCATGCTCGTATTATTATATATCCATTTGTACTTTAAAAACAGTGATATTCACAACATAAACACTCGAAATAAGCATAAACTACGTGCTTCACCGGCTTCATAAGGTTCATAATTCATTCGTAGGGCTTGGTATAACATTTTACAACAAGCTACCATCTTCCTTTTTAGACTTGCCATTTAATGTGTTTAAAGCTAAAGTGAAATCTAACCTTTGTTCAAAGGCCTACTATTCCATTAACGACTACTTAAACGATAAGAATAGTTGGTCGCTGGGTTGAACTCAAGACAATGTTTATGTTCTTTCTTTCTCTTATTAGCTTACTGGTATTATATAACCTCACGCGTAGTTTTTTTTTTTACTTTATTTTTTATTTAATTTATTTTATTTTATTTTACTTTATTTTATTCGTCTGTATGCACGTGTAAGCGGGCACGCCCTTTATGTCTGGAGGCTTTATTTATTCTTGAGTATATTTTTTAATATTTTATTTTATTATTGGTGTGTGTAACTGACATGTGACATTAATTTGATATAATGGATTCCTTGTTTATATAAACTTGAACACTTTTGTATAGAATCTGGTTCTTCTAACCTAACAGACAGATGTGTTGCTGGGGAGTTTGTTCCGCCACTTCTTCTTCCCAGCTAAAACACTAGGAAGTGGCGAAGGGCGGGCGTTTTGGGGGACTGTCTCTTGTAATTTTGACGTTCAAAAGTGCTGATTATCAGCCTAGTTTGAATAAATGACTTTTGATTTTGATTATAATAACTACATGCATACTTATCACACGAAGAGAACAAAAAAATCTATATAAATAAAAATCAATTGCTGTTCGTTAGTCTCGCTAAAACTCGAGAACGGCTGGGCCGATTTAGCTGATTTTGGTTTTAAAATGTTTGTCGTAGTCCAGGGAAGGTTTAAAAGGAATAAAGGTTGAGAAAGGTAGGGTAGGGTAGGTAGGTGGGTAGGTAGGTAGGGTAGGGTAGGTTGGGTAGATAGGTAGGTAGGGTATTGTTGGGTAGGGTAGGGTAGGGTAGTGTAGGTAGGTAGGTAGGGAAGGTAGGCAGGTAGGGTAGGGCAGGGTAAGGTAGGTAGGGTATGTAGAGTAGGTAGGTAGGTAGGGTAAGGTAGATAGGTAGGGTAGGGTAGGTAGGTAGGTAGGTAGGGTAGGGTAGGCTATGGTAGGTAGGTAGGGTAGGGTAGGTAGGTAGGTTGTTTGGTAGGTAGGGTAGGGTAGGGTAGGTAGGGTGTGTAGTTTAGGTAGGTAGGTAGGGTAGGGTAGGTTAAGGTAGGGTATGGTATGTAAGTAGATGGGATAGGTAAAAAGTGCATTGCAACGCATGCCGGGGACAGCTAGTAATTTATAATTATTTTAAAATCCTATATAATATTTATATAATTATTTTATTATCCTTGCATTGTATAAATTCAATTTAGTATTATATAACTGCATAGCCCATATTGTGTGAGTACTATGTACTAGCTATCATTTACTGGAAACCTACGTCTTTTATTGACTTGAATGTGCCCTGGCGGTTGAGAGTATGTCATGCTCACTTAAATGTCACGCTGATGGTGGCGGGTGTGTCGGGTCATTTAGTTCCCTTCAAAATGGTTGAGTTGAATGATGGCTGATCCATTCGTCATGTTCGTGAACGGGCGCTATCAGTTGTGCCTGGTCATCTCTTAGTTGCCACGGCTTATTTCGAACTAATTATTTTATTTTTTAATTGTCTTTTTTATTTTACTATGGACACTTTTATCGTGCACGTCATGCTACATCGTTCTCACATAATGTACCATCTCAACATGAATGATGTAACCAAAGTTTTGTAACAAGATACTGATTTAAAAGAGTGTCCATGGAGTTTCTTGCCCATTCTTCTCCATAGAGATCTACGCTTTGGAATGGGCAACTACAGTACTTTCACAAGTTATTATGTCTTGTGACTGGGACTGTAGCTTCATTTTTATAGTTGTTTGACTATTCAAAAGTGCCTGTAATTGGCTTACTTGAAATAAATGATTTTGATTTGATTTGATTTGATTTGAAAAAATAATTTATAATTTTTTTTAAAAATAATTTATATTTTTTTTTTGGTTTTCTTCGTGCAATTAATTATAAATTACGCACTGGCACATACGAGTACGACGTCTGAATGAGTACTGAAGTCGACCGAGTAGTGTAGAGAGGTACTTCGTGAACGCACTTCGCGCAATTTCGGCCCCTTTGACTCGGGCGCAAAAACCGACAACAAATGGAAGTCGCCCGAGGCGAGGTAAAGTTTGACGAGGTAAGCCGAAGTGCCTCTACACTATCGTATTCGTCTAACATCGTTCAACTTCGCGAGCAGTGTAGAGGAGGCATAACATGATTCAAACAAGAAGGCGGTAGTTGATAAAATAAATGCCAACTGTGCACTATGTTTATTAAAATCCTAACATGCTACATCGGTTATGACTGGAAGCCGACCCAACATTGGGTAAAGGCAGGCAGATGATAACAAGCAGATGGTCTACCTGACGGCTTACTCTCAAACTAATTTGAATTCCAATCTAAGGCCAATCCGATTCCAATGTCAATTTTTCATGTAATTCGGTAGTCTTAAAAACAATACTGTCAAAATTGGTTTGAAATTGGGATTGCCCCGCGATTTTTTTCTTACTCGTGTAGTTAACTGAGAATTGTGCCGCAATAAAGTTGATCAATTGATTACAATAAACTGGTAATAGCGCTTTAAAAATGCTTTATTCTTTCAAAAACAAGGTTAATAAATTAATATGATACAAATAGCGATTATGAATTCGTATTATTTATTAAAAGTAACGTACTAAATTTAATTGGGCGTAAAAAAAATGATTACATTCATAAAATTAACCATGCCACCTTTGGCTTCCTGGCAACACTTTAAAAAAAAAGGACCGCGAAAATTTCCCAATTTCAAAATTCAAGTCAAGTGGTGTTTGAAGTGAATTCGACTTGCAAATTTGTTTACAAAATTCACTTAGAGATATTGTTCGGTTTGGTTCCTTTTTTAGTAAGAAATATTATATTCAGCTAAGTTACTTAATTAATATTATTAAAGTTTTGTACAAGTGGTAAGTGAACGATCATACTCACTTTATTATTTGAAGTGATATTTATAAATTGTTTTATTAGCTATATTTATGTTTTGTCAATGTAGTTACTTGCTTGGCTTTTTATGTTGTGCATAATAAACGTTTTCCAATTTCAGTTAGAACGACAAATCGTCCCTGTTACGCCCAACTACAAGCCTTGGTGGACTTCTTGGAGCATAACCCGGGCATAGCCAAAGGAGTGCTTCGAACCACTCAAGGTAAATTAGAGACGAAGCGGAAATGGGCACATTTGGCCACCAGTTTAAATTCTCTCGGAGGAATAAATAAAAATGGTCCATCCTGGGCTAAGGTACCTAATTCAAAATAATGAAGCAAGTACTTGGTATTAAGAATCATTATCAGGGTTATTTAAAAATAATAATATCAATAAAATTCATGTGTGTTTTTAGTATTGGGCTGAGAAGAAATGTTCTCTTAAGAGGACGTGTGCAGAACTGTCAGCCTCAATGAGGCGCACTGGTGATTGCACAGCGGACAAATTGTCTGCCTTAGACAGTAGAATGGTGGCTGCGATGGGTGGACTAGAGTTTTGTGATGCATTTCCTCAATCAGTAATATATATTAATATTTACATTTTTATCATGTTTATTTTAGAAATACAAAATATTTTATTAATTTAATAATAATACTTCTGTTTCAGACAATTGTGCCAGTGCAAGAAAAAGACAGTGAAATAGATTATTTTCCCATTTCCCCTATTCTTAGCACGTCACGCAATGACGCAATACCAGGATCATCCACAAGTAAGTTTATTCCAATTTGTTTAAGAATGTTTAAATATTTTGAACTAGCTTATGCCCGCGGCGTCGCCCGCGTTGAGTTCGATAATTGTCCCACGGGAACATACTATCGGGATAAAAAGTATCTTATGTTTTAAGCCAGGTTATAAACTACCCGTGTGCCAAATTTCATCCTAATTCATTCAGTAGTTTTTGCGTGAAAGAGTAACAAACATCCATCCATCAATCTTCACAAACTTTCACATTTATAATATTAGTAGGATAAGCCGTCCATCAGTCACACAAACCGAATTAAGTGTGCAAAAAAAAAGTGCAGTATTATTTATTGAGTTGTTATTTGTAATTACTCAGAAGTTTAAAAATTGTTGCGTAAAGTGCCGATTTTTTTTTTATATTTCAGTTCCTGCGCCTCCCACGCCACTGAGTACGAATCCATCGCCACTGGTTACCATTCCACCGCCACTGAGTCCCAAACCATCGCCACTGAGTACGAAACCATCGCCACTGGGTACCATTCCACCGCCACTGAGTACCATACCACCGCCACTGAGTACCCAACCATCGCCACTGGGTACCATTCCACCGCCACTGAGTACCAAACCATCGCCACTGAGTACCAAACCATCGCCACTGGGTAGCATTCCACCGCCACTAAGTACTATACCACCGCCACTGAGTACCAAACCATCGCCACTGAGTACCAAACCATCGCCACTGGGTACCATTCCACCGCCACTAAGTACCATACCACCGCCACTGAGTACCAAACCAGCGCGACTCTGCCGGCGCCGCTCTTCAATTCCGAGGCCGGTGAATGCAAGTATGGAGAAGCAGTTCGCGACCATCGAAGCGCGGCGCGTTGAAGCGGAGTTCTTGACAGCGCAAGCATTTAATCAATTGGCCGAACATGTTGGTAATATGACAATTGCTTTGATGTCAATTGCTAATGCGATTTCAGATGTAGCTAGAAAAATGCCAAATCCCTGACTTAGCCATTTTTTAGCTTCATTTCTTTCAAATTGCATTCGCAATTAATGTCAAAGCTTAATGTTATTGCTAATGTTTTCAGATATTGATTAAATGCTTGCGTTGTGTTTCAAATATTTCCTTGTTTTAACCATTCGATTTGATGTATTATGCATTTGTTTTATCGTTTTATTAGTAAGTAAATAAAAGTACATTTAAGAAGAGAAACTATATATTCTGTCATCCATTTTCCAAGAAATAATATGTAAATAGTAATGACATTTATTCCCTAATACATACTATATACTTATTGTTTCCTATTACACTTTGTCCGTCAGACAGGTAATACAAAAATATTAGACACGTATTTTTTGTTTTATCAAAATATCAAAAAATTACTTGGTTAAAACTCATTAAAGTTGGAGAGTGGGGCTCACTACGTCACAAGTAGGTATAAAAATTACCTACACGTGACGTCATGCGCCACTTCAACTTAATATATGTCCGTAATTTTATGACCACGTAAAAAAGATAAAATACGTGTCCAATACTTTTCAATAATCTACCCGACAGACAAGGAAAAAAAATGTGACTATCCCCTATTACCCACTTTTTTATAACTTTAGCAATTATTTATTTATAAACATAAACAATAGAAATAAAATGTCCCAAATAGCATGCAATACATTCTTAAACTAATATCAGAATTTAAATTTTAAAGAAATCCTGTCTTTATCTTAGTATACCCTTTTACCTACCTTCTACTCGCGCACAACTGCTGGAATGAAATATTTCGCATTTCAATGCCTTGCCTTACTTCTGCAGTTGTGCTGCTAGTTAATTCTTGAGAGGTGACAGCTGGGTAATCATATCGGTCACTAATAACCAGTCACCCTATATACTTATTACTTACTGAACACCACTTAAATAAAATACAAAATAATTTCTGAAAAGTAACACTTTTGGAATGGCATAATCACAATCGACAAACAATCCCAACGCAATACAGTCCAAATAGCCAGCTGTCAAAATAAACTCAAGAGTCGCGTTTACGTTACGCCAATCCCGGTTCCGATCCCGATCCCACTTGGTTCCCCAAATAGACACACAAACTAAACACAATGTAGCGCTAGCGTCGAATTGACAAGACGACAACGAGGACGACGTTCAAGAGCACGAAACGTCTAAATTGTCGATTGTCGATCGATCGGAATTAAATTCCGCGAGTAAGTGCGCTGATAGGAAGTGGTTAGCGTTACCTGAAGCATGTTGAATTCTATCCATAGGACTGCAGCCATCTATTCAGTTAACAAGGAAGTCTAAATATTGCCTTGGATGGCTTCCTCGTGAATTAGCGAGAAGAAGCAAACCACTGTGAGAAGTGGAAGGAATAGGGAGAGGCATTTGCCCATGAGTAGGACAATACAGACAAACAAACAAAAATGCCATGTTGGCTTCTATGTGTGATGTGATTATTAGCGGTTGGAATATGAATCTCAAAGTTACTAATGATAAACTAGGAACATCATCGTTAAATAAAAAATAGTGCGTGGAGTCCCTCCGCGCGGAAGAAGTGAAACTTCGTAATACTACACGCATGCATTCGAGTGCCACGCATTCACTCTCGTTATTTTTTTGAACTTCTAAATAATATTTTGTTGTTTTCTTGTTGTATTATTTTTATTACATAATTATTACATAAAATTATCGACGTTATTCTACTCATGTAAATTGAGCGAAGGCTGGTCACAACGAAGAGTCGAATGCATGACTGTTTGCACGCCATCTTGCGTACCTAGTGGAACTACTTAGTCACAAATCTTGTAATACTGCCATCTCTTGGTGAGTTTTAGAAATGGTAGCGTTAAACTTGTTGGAAGTCGCATAAGAAGTTTCACTTCAAAAGAATACTTCTGATGATATTGCTGAAACCATGGTCAGCAAAATAACCAGTCACCACAATTTAAGAGCATAACGGTGGAATCAGCCATTACCCTCCAGGGCCATAGCTAGAGTTGAATTGATAGCTCGCCAGAATAGTAGCGGTAAGGCCAGTTATGGAGGAATGGTTGGAGAGGCGGCATGGCGCCCTCAGCTTCCGGCTGACGCAGGTGCTTACGGGACATGGATGCTTCGGGAAGTACCTTCGTCGCATAGGTCGGGAGTGGACATCCTGTTGTCATCATTGTGTGGACTGCCCCGACGACACGGTGCAGCGTACGCTGGTGGGCTCAGTGTGTTCTCGTCGCAGCACTGGGTACGCGGTTGATTTTTCGCTTTCGGCTGTGGTTCAGTACATGCTCGGAAGCGGAAGGGTGGAATGCCGTCTCCTCTTCTTGCGAGGAGATAATGCATACAAAGGAGGCGGCTGAGAGGGAAAAAGAGCATGCCTCTCACTCTAACCTCAACAGAAGAGCCGCCGTGCATCGAAGAGCGCTAAACGATCTCCGGCTACAACAAGAAGGGGCCTTCGGGCAGCGAACTTGAAGCTGAGTCATCGCCCGACCAAGACTAGAGACGTGGCGTGCAGTGGTTCCCGCGCGCCTTCATGGGGATCGTGCGGTTGCTGGATAGCCCGCACTCGCGTGATGGGGCTTTTATCGCTCGGCCCCCCGACGCATGGTAGCAGTAGGTACCCAAGTAACAAAATATGGTACTATAAAAGTACCGAGAACGTTTTAGGACGTGCTAAATAGTGTTCATGATTAGTAGATTAGTACTATAATGGTGTTTTAAACGTTTACACAACCCCAAAAAGGCCCTAGTTTTATAACTGATTTATTCTATAATCATTACATAAAGGCTCTTACGGTGATAAATCAGCTCTATAGTTGAAATGTTGCAACGGTTATGTCAAAGATTTGCACTATAAAAGTAACCAAAACATGTGTATAGTGCTATTTTGCAACGTAAATGATTCCAGTGATCTTTTTATCACACTTGTTTGCCAGTTCCCCAAGAAAACAAAATATGTACTCAATATAAGTTATGCTTTATGACATGTTAAAATAATGACATACTACAAAACATTCAAGCAGCAGAAAACGGCAGCCATATTTTTACCGAAAACGCTTTAGTCTGATAACAGTAACAGAAAGTCACTTATAGAGCTATTTAGAATTTTAGTTATTTAGCAGCTGCGCCAGGAGTCGCTATGGTACAATTTTGTACTATAGATGAGTTTTCATGACTTTTTCAGAACTAGCCCCATTGCGATGTTGAGGGACCTTTTAAGAAGCTAAAAGGTTACTTAACGGTTGTGCAAGGTACTTTTATAGTGCAGATTGATTCTGTAATAGTGTTTTCGATACTGCTACAATACTAGTACTGTAAAAGTTATTTTGACGCATTATTAGAGCAAAGTAGATACATAAAAGTGCCAGTAAGATCGCCTATAGTACTAAATAGTACCATAATCGCTTTTTTCATGTCTATTACAGTGCTACACTTTACTTTTTTTTGTATGGTCCTATAAACGTTCTAAGAACTAAATTATAGAACTTAAATGCTCTTTAATCTTATAGAACCAAAACACTCTGTTAAAAACCTTTATAGTACAAGCAGTCACAGTGGTTACCATTATAGGCCTACTATTTCACTGTTTGGTGATAAAACGCCTTGGTTAAAGAACCTTTTGCTACTTGGGTAGTACTAGTGGGTTTTTAGTCGGTTAGAGTCTGACAACCGTACGCTCGCTCCAGACGGAGGGTAATATGAGGACATTCCTAATAATCAAAACAAAAAAGGTGGGGAAGAAATAGAAAATGAACTCTCTTTGATCCGGTCAATTGATTTTAGTCATACTTTGCTTACGTCAGTGCAGTTTTTGGGAACTCTATAATTTTTGCACCCCAGATTTTAGATTATCTTTTTGACCATTCAAACATTTATTTATTTAAGCCTTTTATTTCCCAAACAATTACAATTAAATTTCGTTACATGATGTTATAATTTAAAAAATATTCACTTTATTCTTATAACTAATAAATTCTTTCGTGATAAGATAACTGAACATGCAGTTTAACAATAATGCATGCATTTTAATAATAATTCAAATAATAAACACAAAAAATATATATATATATAATAATCATGATAAATTAGTATTAAAATAATGATGAAAATTAAATTATCAATTAATTATTTGAATATAATATTACAATTTTTAAATAAATAGGTAGATTTCATAGATTAGAATAGAATAAAATAACTTTGCTACATAGTCAATTACTAAGATTGGGTGCCCATTTAAGGGCGAAGGCCTCCTCCATCTTATGCCATTCCTCTCTGTCTTGGGCTTTTCTAGTCCAGGTGGGGCCGGCCACGGCCACAATATCATCGCACCATCCACGCCTGGGTCTGCCTCGGGTGCGTGGTGCATCTCGAGGGTACCAATGGAGAACCTTCTCGCTCCAGCGTCCATCTGTTGCTCTGGCTACGTGTCCTGCCCATCGCCATTTCAATTTAAAGCTAATTCCACAGCATCTATGATTTTAGTGCATAGCCGTATGTCTTTGCTTCTTTTATGGTCTCGGAGTTTAATTCCCAACATACTCCTCTCCATTGCTCGTTGAAAGGCTTGAAGCTTGCATGTGACTGCCTTTGTTAGTGTCCAGCTTTGACAACCGTTCAAACATAAATGGCGTTAAATGTAAAAAAGTATAATTTACGGAAAATTATGGATCATTCCCGTAACTGCCACTCTGAGAGTTTCCTCCCTGTATAGACTATGGTCAACCCAAATAACGTACCTTTGATATAGTAAAAGAATTATTCATAGGCACCGTGGTTCCGGAGATACTTTCTTAATACATACAAACTGACAAAAATCACCCACTCTCTTTATAATATAAGTTGGAAAAGCACGACGCACAAACGGTTTCAGTTCATCATTCTGAACAAGCCACATAAGTTTTTCGCCAGTAACTCAAAAGAAAACATCTGTTCTTTCTGATTCCTTCCCACTGTCAAACATATTTGAAGTTCAACTGTTGGTGCGAGCGTACGTAAGGGAAGTATACATCATAAGAACTGTCTGGTAGCTTGGGAAACTCGTTCTAATAGTTTTCAAGTATATGTATAACATTCTGATTTAGTAAAATGACGTAAGTTCACTTACAATTTAACACACTTTTTAAAGGCGTCTGGCGGGGGTTTTCCAGCACACCGAGTGTCTGGCAGTGGAGTAGGGGAATCAGTCAATTCAGCACGCTGGCCCTTAAGAGCGTTTACACAATACGTCATTTCATACAAACTTTCAAGTCCTTATTTTCCGAAATGCCTGAACCGATTGTAATGAAACTTCATAAGCATAAGCAGGATACATAGATCTAAAAATTTACTAAAAACATTTTCGAAAAATAGTGTTACAGCTCAATTATACCGATTATAAATTATCCATAGAAATGACAGACATTTCGAAAATCTTTTTAGGAAATTTTTAGACCTATGTATCCTGCTTATGCTTATGAAGTTTCATTACAATCAGTTCAGCCATTTTGGAAACTAAAGACTTGAAAGTTTGTATGATATTACGTATTGTGTAAACGCTCTTAAATAATATAAAAATCACACGGTTTATAGTATGACGTAACTTAGCAGCTGTTTAGCACAACTTTGTGGTTTGACATTGTCAAAACCACCACGACCGAGTTGTCATAATATCCAATCGTTCTTACCTATAGTAAGGTACTTCCACAGAAAAGGTTTCAGCTTTTATAAAATGACGTAGGTCTGGCGTACATGGGATCTTGATCAATAATAAACCGGCTCGAGTGGGTACCATTTATAAAATTCAGAAGTAAGGAGGCGAAATAAAGCACAGTGTTACTTTTTTATATTTCTTCCTTGTATTTTTCTCAACAATAATAATTGCAATGCTTAACACAAAAAAAAATAGAATTGCTCAGGTCAGAACGCCCGCCATCCCAAATCGCTTTACTTGCCATTTGTTTTTTTTATTTAAAAAACGAAACCAGACGCGCATAAAATATAACTCTTAATCAATTGATCAACTGAAACTAAACGTAAAACAAATAAAAATATTTTTAAGGTTTTCTGGACGAATCTTTGGATTCCGGCGAATGTTGTGGCGAAAGTCGATAAATCGGCTTCGGCCAGAAATCGCCCTCGGTAGAACACTACTTGCTGTTGCTTTTAATGCGTGTAATTCAATGTTTCCAGTGATCCTCCTGCTTTGCGCTGGTGTTCAGTCTAGAGTAAATCATTCAAACTGCTGTTCTTTCGACTCCTGTGCATGTCGATCTCCTTTAAAATCAAAATCAAAAGTCATTTATTTAAATTAGGCTGATAATCAGCACTTTTTAAACGGCAGAATTACAAGAGACAGTCCCCCAAAACGTCCGCCCTTCGTGTTTTAGCTGGGAAGAAGAAGTAGCGGAACAAACTCCCAGCAACACATCTGTCTGTTCGGTTACAAGAACCAGATTCTATACAATAGTGTTCGAGTTAAACATTGTGCTTACCAGATTTATAATTACAGGTGCGGCCGACACAAGAGAAACAAAACTAGAAGATACAACTACAGTGGAGCTAAAGAAAAATGAACAATCATACTTGAAAGTTTTCCGGACAACTCGAAAGCGTAAATCCAAATCTGGCACTTCTCACAAAAAAACTTATCAGTGTGATATATGCCAGAGTATTTTTAGTCGGAAGGGTGTTTTAGCAAAGCATATTCGAATACACACTGGTGACAAACCCTTTAAGTGTGATGTATGCCAGCGTAGTTTTAGTGAATCAGGTTCTTTAAAAAAGCATTTTCGAATACACACCGGTGAAAAACCTTACTCGTGTGATTTATGTTGGCGTAGTTTTAGCGATAGTGGAGGTTTAAGAAATCATATTCGAATACACACTGGTGACAAACCCTTTAAGTGTGATGTATGTCAGCGTGCTTTTAGTGAATCTGGTGCTTTACGAAGGCATTTTCGAATACACACCGGTGAAAAACCTCACTCGTGTGATGTTTGTCAGCGTACTTTCAGTGAAAGGAGTTCTTTAAGAAAACATATGCGAACACACACTGGTGACAAACCCTTTAAGTGTGATGTATGCCAGCGTAGATTTCGTGAAACAGGTTCTTTAACAAAGCATATGCGAACACACACTGGTGAAAAACCTTTTAAGTGTAATGTATGTCAGCGTGGTTTTACGGAAAGTGGTGCTTTAAGAAAGCATTTTCGAATACACACTGGTGAAAAACCTTACAAGTGTAATTTTTGTCAGCATAGTTTTACTCAGAAGACTAGTTTAAATACTCATAATCTAAAACACACAATTGCAAAATCTTAGAAGAGTGATGTATGTCGGTGTAGTTTCAGTCAGTCGAGTCATTTATCAAGGGGATTAAATATGTATAATGAGCACCAAAAAATACTTTGAGATCCTAAGCTACGTTACCAAAAAAAAAATACTAAACACCAAAAAAATTGTATTCAAAGACCAAATATAGTAAATGATCACTAAATTTTGTGGCAAGAAGAACTTAGGAAGCAAGTGCGAGCAAAGCGAGCTCGGGATATTGGGCACCCCGACTCGGTTAGGTTACTTTAAACCCTGCAGAGAGAAATAGGAGCCCCGCGTAGCGGGGCTCCGTCGACTACGCCTTAGTTCGGAGCTGTGATTTTCAGGTTTTTAATTCTGGTGATCATTTACTATTTTAGGCAGTATAAAAATGTTTTTTAAGGTTATATTTACTTTATCTGGTGTTATGTTAAACATAAGCCTTTATCAAGACATATTATATCACTTGCTAGATTTAATGTGTATTTATACTGATGCGGGGGTCGTTAATTAGTCGTTGCTAGCATATTAACGTATTATATCACCGCAAAACTGTCCATGCGTTAAGATTATTATTGGATCTAATTCATAACCAACTTATATTTCTCATTCATCATAATTTGATGATACTGCCATCTGTGGGATATTATTACAATCATTATTGATTGGCAGAAGAGACTAGCGCCATCTATTGGCCTGTTTGTGAACTACAACCTAGATAGTTCGTAATTAAATATTCGACTGATAGCTCGAAGAGACATGTCTGCCGCATGCCAGACAAGCTGTGGGCCAAAATAGCGGGAAACTGGTGCCCTGACACAGTGAGGCGGGTTGACGGCAGGCCACGGAGGAGATGGCGGGACGAACAGGACAGGTTCCGTCGGAACTGGAGGGAAGACGCGCGGGTTAGGGAGAAGTGGAAGGAGTGGAGGTAGGCCTTTGCCCAGAAGTGGGACAGAGCAGGCTAGAAAAAAAACTCGAAGAGTGATTTATTAAACAGAAGTCTTTATCACGAACTACAGTTACATTAAGATTACCAAATATTATATGACAATTGGGATTTTAATGGTCAATAACTTAATTCATAATTTGAAACTACAATTAAATTAGTTTCTATAAGTAATTACAAACTAAAAGGTAACAAGATTATTTCACAGAGCAATAGATTACTGGAAAACCTGTTAGGTTAAGTTAGCCGGGCTGTTTCCGCACTTAGCCTCTTTATTGGGCCATTGTACAGTCAGCTCCAACTAAAACTCACCCCATAGAAATGTTGACTTGTATGTGAGCGGGGTGAGTTTTAGTTGGAGCTGACTGTACGTATCAAAGACCTGTTGTTTGATTAAATCTTTTGATCTGTTGTAAATATGTATTATAATATAGTTGCATAGATATAATAAAGAAGGAGATATACAAGACGAAAATGTATCGGAAACGTATGTCTTCGGTTTGCCCGTACCACACGGCAACTACTACACATGCAGTTCAATAAAAGCAATAGATACGCAGACACGCACACACCCGCATTTCTTAAAACAGAACGTACTACACAATCAAATGAACTTTATCTTGTCAAACAAACCGTGCATTTACCGTGCACCGTACAACATACCCACACAAAAACATCGGTCGCTATCGTTGTGCTGTACAAAAGCAATTTATTTTCCATATACGTGTGACTAAATCGGAAATATTTTAAAGTAAATTTTCCTTGTTAAGTCTTTAATTTTATGTAATTCGGGTTTCGTAGCCGAACGGTTTCGCCATGTCTGTCTGTCTGTCCGTTTGTATGTCACAGCCACTTTGTTCCGAAACTACTACACAGTTGAAACTTTGTAGGTAGATGTAATCCACTGAACAACACGGCATTCTTATTACTTTTCACGATCACCGTCGAAAGCGCACTAGTTTTGCGGAGACGGCCATTTGCCTACGACATCGGCATTCGGCCATCACCCTGAGCGTACATGTCGCATGCACGCTGACACGCCCTTGCCACTTATCCTGTTTTTTTTTTGTATATTTCTGTGGTTACAAGGGAAGCGCCAGGTTAACTCGCGAAATTCTATAATACTGACTATTTCATGAAAAAGTCTTTGAACTTGATTAAATTTTTTAATGGTTCTAATGAACATACGAGTGACCGGCAAATTGCAAAAAACCTAATATAATTAGAATTGCTCAGTCCACCCTGGCACTTCCACCAGAAAGAAGTAATATAATTAGAATTGCTCAGTCCACCCTGGCACTTCCACCAGAAAGAAGTAATATAATTAGAATTGCTCAGTCCACCCTGGTACTTCCACCAGAAAGAAGTAATATAATTAGAATTGCTCAGTCCACCCTAGCACTTCCACCAGAAAGAAGTAATATAATTAGAATTGCTCAGTCCACCCTGGTACTTCCACCAGAAAGAAGTAATATAATTAGAATTGCTCAGTCCACCCTGGTACTTCCACCAGAAAGAAGTAATATAATTAGAATTGCTCAGTCCACCCTGGCACTTCCACCAGAAAGAAGTAATATAATTAGAATTGCTCAGTCCACCCTGGTACTTCCACCAGAAAGAAGTAATATAATTAGAATTGCTCAGTCCACCCTGGCACTTCCACCAGAAAGAAGTAATATAATTAGAATTGCTCAGTCCACCCTGGCACTTCCACCAGAAAGAAGTAATATTTTTGTAAAAAGTAATGAAGCTACTAATTTAGCTTTAAAGCGTTTGTGAATATTGGTATTGTTTAATTATTAAAATTATTAATTGTGAATTATTCTAGTAAGTTGTACTGAAGTTGCTGCGCAATGAATTACTGCACTAAGTGGGTAGTATTTGCTTCTCACTTACGACGCGCGTCTGTGCAACGAGGATAGCTCGCGAATTGAATTATTAAGTAATTGGAAGTAGCTTTTGAAGTAAACAATATTAAATTGTGTAAATGAGATCTGTGACGCGATTTAAAAGAGTGTAAGGAGTTTCTTTGCCCATTCTTCTATTAATAACCGACCATGTTTGCGAATGGGTGTTTAAACTCAGTTTATAAGTGCCGGTGTGGTTTATTAGAAATAAATGTTTGTAGTTTGAGTCAAGTGGTGTGTGTGATTTCAACTTCCCATATCCATCTGCCAACAATGAAGAATTACAGACTGGAAGACAACATGGCAACGATACAAAGGACTACTGTTTATATTTCATCAATAACAGCTGATGTTTATTTCAGAGGCCAATTTTATGTAGAACTTTAAATCACTTCTCTTATCCCCATAGAGAACTCTTCAAAATAACTTAGTATAAGTTTAACAGTATGTTTAAGTCCCATTCCATAGACTCTATGGAATGGGACTTAAACATACTGTCTCTATGGCATAGAGGCATGCATTACAAAAGCGAGCGAGATAGACATACGACTTTCCGAATCAAAATCGAATCCGAGCGTTTGTGAATTCGGGGGCTGGTAATTGAACCCAGGATCTGATGCTAAGCAGTCGCGTTTGCAACCACTAGACCAAGAAGGCAGTCTTATGTTAACATAGACGGCGAACGAAACCATACAGCTGACGAACTTCCTCGCATTGAGAGAGGCGAGGAGTTCGGACCTTGCAACACACAGCGCTTGATTACAATAAACTTATGCTCGAGCAGGATGGGTAGTGTCCGTCCAAAGCCAGTTGTTCCAGTGTGTTCGAATGCTATAGGTATTTTGTCTTCGATGAAATTTATCTTTTAAAACTCGCTAGGTTTCACAGTAAGAGGTTTAGTGAACTCAAAAAAAAACACCATTTTTATTAATTTTATAACACGATTCTGTCGGTAATGTCCGAAAGATTTCCATATTTGGAAGGGTGGTCAAGACCAATAGATTAAAATGGCTGCTTGATGAGTTGTAGTTTCAAAACTGAGTCTGCGTCACTTCCTAGCGCAGTGGCATGGCGTACCAATGGACGACACGGTTGGCGCAGTGGTTAAGCAATTGACTGCAGCTCTGCGTGTCGCGGGTTCGATCCCCGCACGGAACAAATATTGTATGGCCTGGCCGGGTCTGGCTGTTTGTGACTTTAAATAATTGTAAACGCATCCATGATACAGGAGAAATTCCAAATGTTTTCAAAAACAAAAAAAAAAATAGTGGTGGCGGGGGCGGGCCGCAAAGGGTATCACCCTTTTTTTGGGGTGCCACCCGGTGACAACTTCAAGAACAAGATACAAACATTGAGAAAAATCGTTGGCACAGCTGTCTTTTTCGGGGAGACTCAGTCCAGGCCATCTTTTTCACTGGGCGCTTGCCCAGGGCCACGCGATGTAAGAGGGCCCCAGTTTCCTTTAACTCTCAAAGCTAGAGGCTGTCAAAAGAACTCAATACTTCTATTGCATTCCACATGTTATTCTTAGAAACAAGTTATCCCAGGCAGGAACCTACATTTTCGAGCTCGCTCCGCTCGCTTTTGCATCTAGCTTTTCAGCATAACAGTTAAGGCGGAAACATACTTACATGTCGTAGCGAGTCGTGACGCGCCAGAAGCAAATAATAATAATAATAATACTGTCTCTTTTTCAGGTTCTTGAACCAACCGTCAACGTCTCGGCCCAACGACTGTCGGATCAGGTGCGGGTCATCCAACGCAATCACATGTTGGACGACGCTGCGCTTGATAGGCTGCGCTCAGAGGTACCGAGCAACCACATCGACTTGACTCCGGTGCAAACCGCGGTGCAAGCGTCAACTATTGACGCAATACCACCGCGGTCTAATCTTGCTGCTGTAGATGAGGGTGATAGGGTTGCCACGGTAAGTAGCCAGTGCAACGAACGTTTGAGGAGCGCTCTGGAAGATGCGCTTCACGAGTATCGATCCACTCCTACCCAACTTAGGCCCCGTTTACCACGGCTTCCCATGCATAAGAAAAATAGGGCGTTGGTGTGTACCTTGGACTCGCAACTCAAGAATATTTTTGAGAGTAGCGAGGACCTCGTTGATACGCACTCGATACTGTATTGTGGGGCTGTAGCGGCCTGTCGTTTAGCTAACGTCAAATTCCCAAATTATGACGTAGCTACTCGACCAAAACCAGCCGTACCAGCTTGGCAACGCAGGATCGAGTGCCGTATCGACGGGACCAGGGTGCTCATCGGCAAACTATACTGCTTCAGGGAGGGCAACACACGACCACGTGTGATGCGCTTTGTGAGGCGGGCATTCTCGGGGACTGGAATCAGTCCTCAAGAATACATGTCCCGTGTCACAGAGCGCATCGACTTCCTGAAGCAGAAAGTTTATGCATGGGCGAACCGTATTCGGCGGTATAAGCGTAGGGTTGATAGGTACTCGCAGAATCGCATGTTCCGGAGCGATGAGAGGTGGGTATACAGAGCTTGGGAGCGACCCGAACAAAATGTGACAGACGTATGCCGTCCAGATGATGCCGCCACTAGTTCATTCTGGCGCAACATCTGGTCGGTGCCCGTCTGTCATACTGAAGCTGACTGGATGCGAGATGTCGAGCGAGTGTGTGAATCTATACCAGAAATGGATAAAATTATAATAACGCCATTAGATGTTGCCAGAGCAGTTCGTCCGTTACCGAACTGGAAATCTCCGGGACCGGACGGACTGCACAATTTCTGGCTCAAATGGCTAAGTAGTTCACACACTTGCCTGGCATCTCAATTCCAGTCATGCTTAGAGTCTGGGTCGCTACCAGAGTTTCTTACAACGGGTGTTACCCACCTGCTCCATAAGTCAGGTAGTCCTACGGAACCCAAGAATTATAGACCGATCACGTGTTTGTCGACGGTCTATAAACTTCTTACATCCATTTTGAGAGAGAAAATTAACAAACACATTGATAATAATTCTATTATGTCGGCCTCTCAGAATGGATGTAGGAACGGGTCCCGTGGTACTAAGGAGCTACTCCTCATCGACATGGCCATCAGCCAACAGGTTCGTCGATCCCGCAAGGATCTGTCGACATGTTGGATAGATTACAAGAAGGCCTACGACTCTGTGCCACATACATGGCTCATGAGGGTGCTGGAGTTGTACAAGATTGATGCAACTCTACGCGCCTTTCTTGAGTCGTGTATGGGGCAATGGAGGACAGTGCTTCGATATCCAGGATGTCGACAGATCCAGGGGAACGATGAGCCTGTGTGGATTAAACGGGGAATATTTCAGGGCGACAGTCTGAGTCCACTTTGGTTCTGTCTGGCCCTGAATCCTCTAAGCACATTGCTGGAGGATTCAGGCCTAGGCTACCGGTTGAGGAGAGGTGGTCAGGTCATATCTCACCTTCTTTACATGGATGATCTGAAACTCTTTGCTCCTAACAAATTACAACTGATGAAGCTACTGAAAGTAACTGAAACTTTTAGTAGCGCCATCAGGATGGAATTTGGTGTGGACAAATGTGCAGTCATGTATGTAAAGCGAGGAGAGATTATGGAATCCGAGGGAATCCAACTGTCGGATTCCATACACCTCAGATCTCTCTCCTCATCCGAAAATTATAAGTATTTGGGTATGTCGGAAGCGTTAGGCATTAACATAGCTGACATGAAGCAGTCGTTGAGGGAGCGCTTCTTCGGTCGCCTGAAGAAGGTATTAAAGAGCCTTCTTTCAGGCGGAAACAAGGTGCGCGCCTTCAACGGTTGGGTCATGCCGGTTATAATGTACTCTTTCGGCATACTCAAATGGACTCAGACCGAACTGGACGCCCTAGATAGGAGAGTCCGTACATTGCTGACTGCAAACCGGATGCATCACCCACGATCATCGGTGATGAGACTGTACATCCCGCGGAAGTGCGGGGGTCGAGGCTTTTTAAATGCGAAGACCCTCCACAACCGCGAGGTGTGCAGCCTCAGAGAATATTTTTTGACAACCGAGGTGGGTATGCACCGAGATGTGGTCGCAGTGGACAAGGTACTCACCCCGCTGTCCATGGCTAAAGAGAACTGGCGCAAACCTGTTGTACTTAGTACCGATGACCGCAAGGAAGTATGGCAAGGCAAGGTGCTTCACGGTCGCTTCTACCAGGCTCTTCATGGGCCCGATGTAGATTTTCTAGCGTCCGTGTCCTGGCTACGATTCAGCGACCTCTTTGGGGAAACTGAAGGTTTTGTCTGTGCAATTATGGACGAAGTTATGCTAACGAACAACTACCGGAAACATATTATGAAGGACGGGACGGTGGACGTGTGTCGGGCATGCCACTGTCCGGGTGAGTCTATCAGACATATTATTTCTGGTTGTTCTCGTCTGGCTAACGGCGAGTACTTGCACAGGCACAACCAAGTAGCCAGGATTATTCACCAGCAACTTGCCTTGAAATATAAACTTGTGGAATCTGAGGTACCGTACTACAAGTATGTGCCCGACCCAGTTCTCGAGAAAGGCCATGTCACGCTGTACTGGGATCAGTCTATCATTACTGACAGGACTATTGTTGCCAATAAGCCTGACATAGTGGTGGTAGACCGATCAGCGCGCCGCGCAATGATAGTCGATGTTACCATCCCGCATGACGAAAACCTCGTGAAAGCTGAGAAAGAGAAACAAATAAAATATCTTGACTTGGCTCACGAGGTTGTCGATATGTGGAATGTGGACTCGGCTATCATTGTGCCGATTGTCGTAACGGCCAATGGCCTTATGGCCAAGAGCCTCGACGAACATCTGTCGAAGCTCTCACTTGGCGGTTGGATCAAGAGTCAGATTCAGAAGGCAGTACTCCTCGATACGGCCCGCATTGTGAGGAGGTTCCTGTCTCTGCAGCCCTAACCACCGGTAGCTTGGACCCTGCTCTCGTTACCGGCGGAAACCTGTTTTTTATATTTTTAAATGTTTTTTGTTATTTTTTTGTAAGAAATATGTAAAAATATAAAAAACAAGAGTATAAATGAATAAAGGACATAATAATAAATTTTTTTTTTATTTATTTTCTCCCACAAATATTAAGATGTACACAGAATAACATATTTTAACAAGTTTGAAGAGGGGAGACAGGAGCCCATACTAAGTAAAACCTGTGCTACGGGTCTCCTGTTCTCCTTATCTCGAACATTATTGGGAGCTAACATAATGACATAAGTAACATCAGCAGGGAGCGCTTACAGCTAACGAATATTACAATGAAATAAAAACAATAGGAAGTGAAGTTTTGATAAGTTTGTGATTTTGTTCGTTATTGTGTATTGAGGATGTGTAGTGGTTATGTGGATGTGGTATACGAGTTGTGCATGTGATGCTTTGGGTGTGTGTGTGTGTGTGTCTGTGTGTGTGTGTGTAGTGTGTGTGTGTTGTGCTTGTGTGTTATACTTCTCTGTAACTGGATATCAATTTCTCCGTTTCGTCATAAGTAAGTGTTAGGAGCCATTTTGAGACCTTACGCCTGCATTCAATTTTGGTTACAGGATAAATTGTAAGCCGCTTATTTACAATATTGTACAGTCGCGGTCCTTGGAAAAAGAAGAAGTATCGACTGAAACTAGTCCTAGCTGAACTGGGCCTTTTTGGCGCAGCCGTGAGACACACAATTATATTTCTTTTTTTCCCTATTCCGATATATTTTTAAGATTTTACATTGTATTGTGTGTACTTGTGGCATGGGCCAAATAAATATTTTTTCTTTCTTTCTTTCTTTCTAGCCGGCCTCGCTTGGCAGACTTGGTGAAAACGCCTTCTTTTTAGAACTGGATTAAAACTACTGTAACACAGGGATGTATGTTGTCTAAGTATAGTAGCGAGGACGTATAATTGTCTAACCGTTAAGACCTCCGCTTGTTGATACAGGTCAGTCGTAGGAAAAAGGCGCGGTTTGAAAAGGCTGATTTTTAGGATGAGTCTTTGAGCTCTTTCAAGTTCAAGGAGGTGAGTTTTGGCTGCTCCGCCCCATGAAGAGATGCAGTACGTGAGAACAGACTGACATAGTGCAAGGTAGACAGTTCGCATGACTTTTGAGTCCGCTACGTGCCGAAGTTTTTTAAAGACATAAGTAAGCATACGGATTCTCTTGGAGACATTACTAATATGTTCGTTGAAGTTTAGGTTATCATCTAGTATTACACCCAGGTACTTAACGGATTTAGTTTTATTAATATGTGGACAGTTACAAGATAAGGCGGTTTGTCGAGGACAAGAATGTGCGATTATACTGTGTGATGGGATGGGAGTGTTCCGTAAAGAAAAAGTTAGATAAAAAGTTTTAGTGGTATTTAGAGTCAGAAGGTTTGAGGCAAGCCAGTGGCAGACCGTGTTGAAGCCTTCCTGGGCATATTTAAAAACTTCGTCCCAGGTGTCACCATAGAAGGTAAGAGTTGTGTCATCAGCGTATGAGGTAATTTTGCAGTTTTGGAGATTAAGTTTGCATAGGTTATTTATATAGCAGAGGAAAAGCACTGGGCCCAATATGCTACCTTGAGGGACTCCGAAAATAACCGAGCTCTCCCCGCTTACAGTATCGCCTATCCTTACCCTTTGCGTCCGATTACTAAGGTAGTCTTTAAAAAGGCGCAGTTCCGATCCTCTTATACCCATGTTTTCTAGCTTTGCTAAAAGTTTATCAGAAGAGACTGTGTCAAAAGCCTTTGCAAGGTCTAGGAAAATTGTCAGGCATTTCTTTTTCTCATCCAATTTCGTTGCGATAAAATCTGTTAAGTTGTGTACAGCATCGTCTGTCGATTTTCCCGGTCTAAAGCCATACTGGACATCTGCAAGTAACTTTTTATTTTCCAAAAAATTTATGAGCCTCTTATTAATAATCTTTTCCAAGATTTTAGACAGCGAAGGTAGTAGTGAAATTGGACGATAATTATTGACACAGTCTCTTCTACCACTCTTGTGTATGGGAATAACTATAGATTGCTTGAGAGCATCAGGAAAGACACCCTGCCTAAAACAGCTATTAAAGAGTTCCGAGAGTGGGGGCGCTATGTAATCCTTAATTAGTTTCAGAACTCTATTCGAGATCCCATCCCAGCCTGTGCTGCAGTCCGATTTTAGGTTATCAATTATACAAGCAACCTCCTCACAGTCAGTGTCTAAGAGAACAAATGTCGAGCAATGTGCACTGTGAGAATTACTGTCGGAAAACGGATTAGTCGTCGGTATGGTATTCGCTAGATGGGCGCCTATATTTGCAAAGAAGCTATTTATTGCGTTACTCGATTGAATAGGCGTTTGTTCTAACGTAAGTAGTTCGTGGTATATATGTTTTGTTTTGTTTAAGTTTGTTATTTTTTTAATACTACTCCAGAGCTTCTTACTGTTATTTTTGGCTAGATCAAGTTCATGTTTTTCGTATTGTCTTCGACATTGCTTTATTATACGATTGCAAAAATTTCTGTACCTCTTATAAGTAGTAGCAAGTACTTGATTATTGGGTTCTTTTTTTAGTTTAAAATGCATCCTATCACGGTTTCTGATACATCTGAGTAAACCTACTGTAATCCATGGCTTTAATGTTACTTTGTTATGAGGAATTTTGATTTTGATTGAATTTGTAAGTATTAATTGTTGTATATGTTGTATAAATAAAGTAAAAGAGACGTTTGGATCCCGATCTTTTAATATTTTGCTGAAATCTATATTTTTACATTCCGCAATGATATTATTGTAGTTTACTTTATCGATAATTTTTTTGTTGGGTATGCTGTTGTTATTTTTATTTTCTAGACAAAATAATACTGCTTCGTGGTCGGTTATGGCCGAGTTAAGTATAAGCGATAATGAGGGTAGCTTTGTTTTAATAATGACGTGATCAATACAGCTTTTATATCTTGTTGGAATGTCATAGGCAGGGATTAAACCGTGGAATGTCAACAGTTCGAGATACCGGGATACGTTTTGATTTGAGTCAAGGATATTTATGTTGATGTCGCCAATGACAAGAATATTTTTAAAGGATGATAAATCAGATATTAGTGTGTCTAAGGAATTTAGGAAATTGTCAATATTTTTGAAACAGTGCGGCCTGTACAATGCAATTATGGCCAAGTCATTGAGGCCTTTTTTAATTACGATACAATTAGCGTCGCTGAAAGAGGGTTCCTCTACCTGAAAATTCAGGAGTTTACTAGTATAGATAGCTAGTCCGTCATTTTGGTCAAATCGGTTTCATACATTTAATATAGTCAGGGACTTTGCATGGCGTGTCGTATCGCAACGATGTATGAAACCGAATGCTTCTGGCGCGTCACGACACGCCACGACACGTAAGTGTGTTTCCGCCTTTACTTATAAAATATGTGTTGGAGGCGAAGAACTTTTAAATTAAAATGACGTATGTCATATAAAATTTATTGCTTTTCATTTTCGATGGGGTGAAATCACCAACTTCCGCACCGGGTGCCACCCAATAGGTAGCTACGCCACTCTCCTAACGTTCTGTCATGTAAATACCACACGAGAAATAAATTTTGAATTTATATAGATACTTAATGCCAGGTTGTAAGTTTCCGGCTCTGGTTCCTATCCATGGTCCGGAGTGAGAGGGAATGGGAAGCCGCCGCCTCCTTCTGCGAAGCAGTCATGCTAGCGAAAGAGGTGGCGGAACGTGAGAGGGAGAGAGCCTCACGTCCTAGCCGCCCCCAATGTCAGTAAATCGGAAGGGGTCCCAGAGGGCCGATGCCTGCCAGGGCTGCGGGACTGTTCGAAAGAGATACCGTGGCCCTGGAACACAAAGGTCTAAGAAGGAACATGGATAAGTTTGGTTTAGTCAGTACAAGTCTGTCACTCCCTTCCGCTCCGCCCAGAACGGGAGGAGTCATTTGATGATTTCCCACCGTTAAAAAAAAAGCCCGCTTGCAATACTTTTTAGTATTTTTGAACGTCTGAATATCCAATTAAATGTTTTTTTTACAAAGTAAAAATCGTTATTAAAATTGGACATACACTCAAGTAAATAGTAAAGATAGAAACGCGATTTAGAATGATTGACTCGATAATTTTATTTTATTTATAAACATGACACTAAATCACACTTGTATTGTATAGCGGGCTGGTTTCCGCAACTCCACGTCTAAGGGTCAGTTCACACCGAGACGCGACGATACTTGAAGAGGCCAGTGATTTAGCGCTGCGTCGCTCTACGCCGCGCGGCATGGCGCAACGTATTCTGATTTCTACTGAAATCTACCTCACGAGGCCGCGCGACGCCGCGCTGCGTGGCGCAACGTATTCTGAATTCTCACAACGAAATGTGTATCTTTTCGTGTAGAGCATAAAGTTATATTTTGAGTCGCTCTTTAAAAGTGTGCGTGCATCGTCACGTCGCGTCGCGTCTCGGTGTGAACTGATCCTTAGCGCGTATTTCGCGTAAAGAAAAAAAATCACACTTTTAAACGTGTGCTGCTAAGAGAATCAATCATGAGTTTATAATTTAGATATATAAAAGTTAAATCAATAGATAGAGCTTTGTATTTTGAAGTAAATGTTGAAAACATATTTTATAATTTCGTAATTATTTTCTCCAAGACGAAAAAACAATTAAATTTAGCCATTTAATCGCTCGCCCAGCGAGCGTCATGTGTTCATACCTACACACTGTACTGCAACCACGCCTTAATAGAATTTTCTTCTTTCTAAATATTCGTTATTCGGAAATACACCGATTCCAGTACCAAATTCTATAAAGGTAAGTACGAATGCCGCGGCCATACTTTGGCTCGCCCTCGCACGTGCGTAGCACATGCCTCGCCACGAATACAAAGGTACACACCTTGCGAGGCATTCACTGTGCGTTGTTCGCGGCGCATGCCTCGCAATGTCTGTATACGGCTTAACGTGTTCGCGGACGGGCTGGGGCGGTTCACCGGCGCGGGCGGCACGGTGAGTGTGTGCGTGCGCGAGTGGCAGGCTGGTACTACTGGTGAATCATGAAGCGAAATGTCAGGTATATTTTATCTTGGTTGATGATACAGCCCTGAGCACTCACAGTTTGGGACGTTGCCTCACGCTGGAGAGCATCGACACTGGGTACAATCTGACAATTACAATGAGTGTTGCTGACAGTCAGCAAATTTGGTTTTTACTTCACATCACAAGCCGACTTCCTAGGGACATCAAAAATGTACAGAATTTTTGTTTTTGCTGGATTTTTAGTCAGCTTCTTTTGCATGGAAAAATAAAAAAGGTTAAAGGAGAGTACGAGACAGTGCTGTATTAAATGATAAAATGAAACTAAGTCTTTAAATAAAGTAAATTTATTTTTGCGCGATACTTAAAATTCAAACACACGACACATTCAAATCAGCCAAAATTCTACTAGTCTAAGTCTTGCCTCTGTAACAAGTGTGTTACACTGATCAGCGCTATATGGGGTGTTACAATATCATAGGTGCGCTGATCACCGCTATACAGGTGTTTCATTTCACTATGACACTGATCACCGCTATACGGGATGTAGTTTTACTATAACACTGATCACCGCTGTCCGGCGCGCGGCTGCGAGATGGGCAGACGACATCATCGCCGGAAAAATCTGGATGATTTTTCCGCCGATGTTGTCATCCCATCAGTCATGCCTGGCACAGTACCGTGGAGATTGACAAAGAGAGTCCTATACCCAGCAGTGGCAGAATTCAGTGTGTGGATGATGATGAAGAGTTTTCACCAGTGTGTATTCGAATATTATGTTTTGTCAAATCATTCTTTAGTGTGTATTCGAATATGATTTCTTAAGTTAAACTTCCGACTAAAACGACGCTGACATTTATTACACTTGTAAGGTTTATCACCAGTGTGTATTCGAATATGCTTTGTTAAATTACTCTTTTCACTAAAACTAAGCTGACATACATCACAAGTGTAAGGTTTATTACCAGTGTGTATTCGAATATGATTTTTTAAGTTAAACTCCTGACTAAAACAACGCTGACATATATCACACTTATAAGGCTTTTCACCAGTGTGTACACGAAAATGGATTCTTAAAGAATGCTTATAATTAAAACTACGCTGACATATATCACACTGATAAGTTTCTTTGTGAGAACTGCCAGGTTTGGACGAACGCGTTCGAGTTGTCCGGAAAACTTTCAAGTTTGATGGTTCATTTTTCTTTAGCTCCGCTGTAGTTGTATCTTCTAGTTTTGTTCTTGTGACGAGCGCACCTGTAATCATAAATCTGGTAAGTACAATGTTTTAGGCACATTTACAAGTACACGAATCGGAATAAAAGCGTTTGAATGATAACAAAAAAAAAAAAAACGGAAAACGAGCGCAGCCAAGCTATTCCTTAAGAGACAGTTTCCTGGCTGTGCTCGTCGACGAACTCGTCAGCGAGACAGCCTCGAGATCGCCCGATAGTGCAGCGCTGATTCAAACGGTATTCTCTAGCGCGGTTATGGTCGTCGACGAACTCTAGGCCTGACATCTCCCGTCACCATTTCGACGACGAATTAGGGCTTGAAACAAATTCTTTAAATCATAATCAATAAATCTCGACTGAGAGTTTTATGGGCTTAAAATGTATAATATAGGTCTAGTTTAAAGTATTTTAAGGAATTGAGTGAAACTGCTAACGATTTTAATAATTTCAAGAGGTTAAATAATGCATTTTTATAATTACATGAATGGCTGAATGAAAATAAAATTCCTTTACCTATTTCGTAACTAAGCAACCTAAGCAACGGGCTGTCCTGTCACTGACTGTCACATACACAATACTCGCAGTCAATTCACAATTTTTTTGTCTGTTGTTTTTTATCTACTTGAATCGCCATTGAACAACCACTTGTGGCGAATGAACTATTGGCGTTCCTGCAGCAGAATTAGGATGTGATGGACGAGGTGTCCGCGGTCCAAATCTGCGCTACGAACGTCAGTGAAGACGACATTGCTGCTGCGAAACTGCTGCTGTACCGGTCGCTCATGAAAAGTGACCAGATGGTGTCCCGCCGGCGTGATAGGACTAAGAACAGCATACAGGACATCATCACGCTGCTAAACGTGACTGACCCTGACGACGTGCCGACGTTCGTGGCGAAGGACTTGCACAAGCTCCCTCCCGTCACATTCGACCACGTCGATGTAACTGGCCTGATATGCAGAAGAAGTTAAATGCATCCCAAAGGCACCGATTCGGGCTGATGATGGTTTCGTGACGGTGTTGAGAAGGAAGCGCCGTCAACGAACCAACAAGAACTGCTGCGGCAAGGCTCCTTCGAAGCCCAACGTGCCTATTCGTGCCGCGAAGCCGAACACTCCGGTGTACATCTCCCGCCTATACTACACCACTACGGCGGAGGACATCGTGGAGTATGTGCGCCAGAAGATCAAGTACGTAGCGAGAGTGCAGCTGCTTGAGTTGCGCCGCAACGTCAACTTTGAGTCGTTCGTGGTGCGAATACCAACTTGTTATCTGCACCTCGTCTTGGAAGAGGACTTTTGGCCGCAGGGAGTGGTGTTCCGTTGCTTAAGCGGGCAAGTGCCACATGAACGCACAGTGACGTAGTGTGCAAGTGAAGTGTTACTAACATATGTTGTTTTAAGGTTTTATTTACTAGCACAAATTGTATTTTATCATATATATGTTAGACTGTACGGTATAAATCTATGGGCCAAGGTTGCCTAAACATAAATAAATGCTATGTTATAGTTTAAAAACATCTATGTGCTCGCAAAGCAATAGCTTGTTTTAAACTTAATTCTGTGGCTATGTGAAAAGTAAGTATTATATATTTACTTCACTGCTGCCTCATGACACAATATTATTGTTGTCCATGAAATATTTAGGTATTTATTTTATAACAATATGTTTATATTAATTAGATCCTCAGAAAGAAAGCCTGTAAATGTGAATAAAATCTCTATCCGGGGATAGTGTATTTAGCTTTCTTAATTCTCTTGCCTGTCGTGCTTTTTTTAAATTATCACTTTGCATAACTTCTTCTAATAAATTTATCTTTATAATTAACCGAGCAGCAATTTTCAATATTATTTATAGGTGTTAATTCAAGAATTTACGCGCTAAAATAGTGGCTTTTGGATTTGACAGACAAAATCGTGGCTGTCAGCGAGTTCGACGCTGTTTTTTCTTACGGAATACCAAAATGTATGAAGAACTGTCAACTTGCTCGACGTTGAGTAGTTCTAACTCACGGCCGTCACAGCTTAGAGCGCTAGTGTCGCTATTTGCGGCTTAGCGAATACCAAACTGTAGTTTCGTCGCTGGCACATCGCTGCGCTCAAGGCTGTATCCTTAGAGAAAGTACTGCAGAGCAAGAGAGCTGCTGTTACCATTGCATAATACACTTTATAACTAGTGACATAAAGAACATTATTGTACAAACTTGACTCCGCACATACAAGTATTTGATCAAGCTAGCTGGCCAATATACTAGCATAACCCCCAGTTAATAGGGAGGTTAGTTATCTTATGCTACGCCATTATACAAGGTGTTGTTTTGCATGCTCGTCAAATTCAAGGAGGTAACTATGCTAATGATTCTCGTCCCGAATTAATAATAAAATGGGTAGGTAATTTTCATTTTTTTCTTATTTACGGATATCGGAAAGTTTGAAACACCCGTGTTTTTAACGAGGGCCGTCTGATTCTAACCTTATAACCGCGCTTCCACAAATACAAACAATCTCAAACGTTTATTCGATAATTTTTCATTCCAAAACCACGTTAAGCGGGTTATTCTGAAATACTGACAAACATAAACAACCAAAAAATTCAGCGTTTATTAATAATTACCAAGGTACCGTAATTTCAATTGATTATAATTATTTATGTCTTTCGTGAGAACCTCGTAAATTTTGACGAGGATGCAAAACAACACCTTGTATAAATCACTACCGTACGAGATAGCCTAGTGTGACCTTCGGACTGCCAAGTCAGCACTCGAGTCCGAAACTCCGAACCCAAGACACGCACCACCGACTTTTCGGATTCATGTGGCTATTGTGTAATTATCGCTTGCTTTGGTGTAAAAATCTTGAGGAAACGATGGTACTTGAAATAACCTCTGATAACAAACCGACCGTTGCAGTAATCTCGTGTGGTCTTCTTTCTTCGTTATCGTGTGGTTATGCCTAACGTGGCGTCAGAGTTTTTATGTCGCCTATGGGCTTCTGACTTGACTTTACACGCCGCCGTCGAGAAATATCTCATGGCATAAAGTGTAACCAAGTGATAATTATACAATACGCACATTAATCCGAAAAATCGGAGGTGCGTGTCTTGGGTTCGGAGTCCAGACCGAGTCGAACTTATTATTTTATTTTTTAGTTGTCTTTTTTGTTTCTCCTATGGACACTTTTAACGTGCACGTATTGCTACATCGTTCTCACATAATGTACCATCTCAACATGAATGATGTGACCAAGGTTTTTGTAACAAGATTCTGATATAAAAGAGTGTCCAAGGAGTTTCTTGCCCATTCTTCTCCATAGAATAGAATAGAATATTTATTTGCTTAAAAACATGGTATAAAAAGATGGTAAAATACAAACAATAACAAGAGCAAACATGTTTTGCTTAACACTCATAAGCGTACAAATTTTAACAAGCATATTTTTTAAAATTTATTGTTTATGAAGTCTTTGACGCTATAAAAACTATGATTACACAACCATTAATGCAATTTTTTCTTAAATAATCTCAGATTCAACGCTTTGAGATTACTTGGTATCTTATTATATAAACGCACACACATAAATATTGAACTTTTATTATATTTCGCCATTCTCGGAAGGATATCGAGTACGAGCCTGTGAGGGTCTCGTCGGTTACGGGGATATAAATCATCTGCCTTACTAAACTGTTCTTTATGCTTTCTCACAAACATGCATGTTTCGTATATGTAAAGCGACGGTAGCGGTAACAAGCCAAGCTTTTTAAATATCGGTCTACAGGATTCGTCAGGTCGAAGCCCGTATATTGCTCTAATGCATTTTTTTTGAGCAATGAGTGCTCTATTTTGATCTGTGCTATTACCCCATATTATCAAGCCATTACGGAGCACCGATTCAACGTATGCATGATAGGACGTTATTGCCGTTTTAATGTTTGTTATATTTCCAACTTTTTTAAGTGCATATACTTAAACTTATTTATTCTTTTGGAAACCATATCAATATGTGCTTTCCAGTTTATATCTTGATCTAAGGTTACGCCTAGACCCAAAACTGGAACGGGCAGGGGCTGCATTCAAGCGGCTCTTGCCCAACCTGGGGGGTCCAAACGCCTCCTGCCGGAGGCTTTACGCGGGAGTCGTGCGGTCCATGGCCCTTTATGGGGCCCCGGTGTGGGCGCGTTCTTTGAGGCGGCGAGCCGCCCATTACTTAAACGCGCCCCAGAAGGTTGTAGCCGTAAGGCTGATCCGGGGGTACCGCACGATCTCCGGCGAGGCGGCGAGCCTCTTGGCCGGATTGCCGCCATGGGATCTGGAGGCGATGGTCCTCGCGCGCCTGCATGAATGGCGCGCGGAGGCACTACGCCAGGGGGAAACTCCGCTGCCGCGGCAAATTGTCGCTCAGCGGACAGACCTCCGGCACGATCTCATGGCGACATGGAGACAGCGACTGTCGCAACCACGTGCAGGGCACGCCACAATAGTGGCGATAAGTCCCCTCTTTGAGGAGTGGCTAGAGAGGCGGCACGGCGCCCTCACCTTCCGCCTGACGCAGGTCCTCACCGGACACGGTTGTTTCGGGAGGTTCCTGCACCGAATCGGGCGGGAGGAAACGCCCGGGTGTTACCATTGCGAGGATCGGCCGGAGGACACGGTGGAGCACACCGTGGAGCTCTGCCCCGCTTGGGCTGAGCACCGCCGTGTCCTCATAGCGGCGATTGGCGGCGGCGACCTCTCGCGTCCGGCCCTGGTTCAATCCATGGTCCGGAGCGAGAGGGAATGGGATGCCGTCGCCTCCTTCTGCGAAGCAGTCATGCTAGCGAAGGAGGTGGCGGAACGTGTGATGGAGAGAACCTCACGTCCCAGCCGCCGCGGGAGACGCCCCGGGCGTCGGGGGGCAACCAGTGGCCCCCGGCCACCGTAGGCGCGAGCCTGTGGACGGTGAGTAATGGGCTAGCTCACCGTCCGTCCGTCTCATGACGACAGGCCGTGTCGACGGCGCGTACGTGTTCCACGCGCGCCTCAAGGAGATGTCAGCAAACCAGAAGGGGTCCGAAAGGGCCGATGCCTGCCAGGGCTGCGGGTTGTTCGAAAAGATACCGCGGCCCTGGAACACAAAGGGCGAAGAAGGAACATGGGTGGGTTTTAGTCAGTACAAGTCTGACACTCCCTCCCGCTCCGCCCAGAGCGGGAGAAGTCATTTGATGATTTCCCATCCGCAAAAAAAAAAAAAAAAAAAGTTACGCCTAGAAATTTAGTTTGTGTTACTTCATCAATTTTATGTATATTCATTTTAATAGCATTATTCGATTTATAAAATTGGATATAAACTGATTTATTAAGATTTATTGATAAATTATTTCTATTTAGATATTCAATTAGCTTGTCAATAGTGTTGTTAATGTCGGTCTCATGATCATCAATAGTATTATTTTTTCTGTCAGATGTTACGATTATAGAAATATCATCAGCAAATAATATACATTATTTTATGGTTGGTTATTTTTATTATAGAGTTAATGTACAAAAGGAATAAAATTGGGCCTAGCACACTTCCTTGTGGGACGCCATATCTGTTGTACTTGAGTTCGGATGAGTGTGCTATCATGTCGTTATTTCTAGCCACTTTTGTAATGGTAACCCGCTGTCGTCTTTTATTTAGGTATGACGCTATCCACTGAAGCACTATACCTCTAATTCCGACTGCTTCCAGTTTCTGTAGCAACAGATCATGAGACACTAGGTCAAAGACTTTAGATAAGTCGAAGAATAAACCTGTAGTACGACGGTTTTGATTAAATTTTTTATAAGAGTGAAGATAGCTAATGTTGTGGATTTATTTTTTTGAAAGCCGAATTGTTCTTCATTAATTATGTTAAATTTATTACAAAATTCGATCAATCTTTTGTACATGCACTTTTCAAATATCTTTGAGAAAATAGGTATTAATGTAATTGGGCGATAATTATTGACATCAGATTTTTCTCCTTTTTTAAAAACTGGTTTAACGATAGATACTTTTAATGCTTCAGGAAAAGTACCAAGTGAGAAAGATAAATTAATTAAATGTGTTATAATTGCACTCAGCTCAATAGTGCATGCTTTTACAATAGGGGATAATCCAATTTTTTTTTTCTTTGTCCGTCGGCTAGTTTATTGAAAAGTATTGGACACGTATTTTTTTTTTTTTTCACGTGGTCATAAAATTACGGAAATACAAGGTGTTGTTTTGCATCCTCGTCAAATTCAAGGAGGTAACTATGCCAATGATTCTCGTCCCGAATCAATAATAAAATTAGTAGGTAATTTTTTTTTTTTTCTTTTTTTCGGAAATCGGAAAGTGTGAACCACCCGTGTTTTAACCTTTTGACCGCCACGTCAAAAAAGAAAAAGCGTGCCCTCAGCGCCAAGCTCCGAATTCATAATTTAATACCTACAAAATAATAGTGAGGGCGAAATTATATCGATAAAGCTCATAGAAACCTGACAACATTTTTTTACATGGGTTTTAATTTCAATAAAGATTATTATACCATCCTTGTGTTGAGTTTTATTTCATCGCGCTTTGTACTTTATGACATAAATGTAATAATCTGTGACACAGTTACGGCGTTTATTCCACAAATAGAAACAACAATCGATAAAACCAAGTCAATAGTATTACAGCACTATTGTCCATCATGACGTAATTTTTTGTCACCCTAAGACGACAGTGGCGCTGTTGGCACGTATTTCTTGAAATTGCTCGCTTCTTCTCTAGAGGTGCGACACCGATACTTATTAATAATATCGAAATATTTTATTTTGTTCGTTTTGTACTTTTAACATTGTCAACTAATAAAATTTAAGTTTCTTTGGAAGAACAAGCAATATTAATGCTTTAGTATAACGCCAGTCACTGATGACATCAGTGCAGAAGTTAATACCGTTTACTGTGTTAGTGTTGTTTACTTTCGAATGTAGACAATTTACAACACTGTAATGAATAGGAAATAATGAGGAATAATGGTACCTACCTGGACAAAGTTTCTTAAGTGTCACAAACATGAAGTTCACAAAAGATAAAACATTTTATAAAAATCAGTTCAAAGAGTATAGTAATATAGATGGAATAGAGAGCCCACTCAAGCGAATTTTTGACACCTACATTAAACGGTGTCGCCACCTGATACTAAATCCGTTGAACTAATCCCAATAGCTATAGGTGCGTACATATACTTATATCTATATCTTTGTTATTGAATAGGTTTTCTATGGGTTTCTGTCTTTATTTCTTTTTTTACACTCAACTCAACCGCACTTTCTGCATCTAAAGCTCCAGAAAGTGCGGTAGAGTTGAGTGTAAGAAAAGACAGAACCGAGAAACCACATAAATTACACAAAATTGGAGAGATCTACAAGCATGCGCACACGCCGATAGTCGCCATTTTGTAAACAATCTGTATGATATTGTTGCAAAACCTAAAAAAAAAAAAATTCGCAATTACAAAATACTTTTAAAATAAATAAATGGTTTAATCTTGTTTAGAGTTTAAATTCATTATTTAAACTCAATTTTCATTCAAATCAAAAAGGTATTTAATCACACTGGCGATAATTGGCGTAAGCACCATCTATGTCATTTTAATGTACTAAATCTCAAGTTTATGCGGATTTGGTAAGAGATGATGCTAGTATCTTTGTGTAAAATTGGACGCCTATGTCAAGTATGGCAGTGTCCTCCCCCTGAATCAGTTATTTAATTAAAAAGTTGGGTGGTAGAAATTGGTAGAACAATCACACCATTTTTAATACCTTCACACATTATATACCGTTCAATATGTATAAGACAATCAACATAAGTTTAATTCAACAATTGTATATTGATTTATATCGATGTACGTATGTATTTTTAGGTAGGATAGTATTAAAAAAAAAACCATTATAAACGTGTCAGTATCGACTCCTTGCAATATACTTAATAAGTCTTCACTACTCATATTATAGTTATCCATTATTAATCATGTATACAGTAAACAATAATAATAACAGCAAAAGAACTACTCTATTCAAACATTTTCCTCGTTTGACGTCATGGGACTGTCAATCATAGACGACTGTGGCGTTCCCGGCACAGACAATACAGTGGGTGATAGGGATGGGCATTGCAGTCATTACAATCAATCGATAATCTATTAACACTCGACTTTTAAAGAGCGCATAGTTCAGTATTATAAAATTTTCTTGATTTCTCAAACATGAAAGTTCAATATCAAATGTTTTATTTGTTTAATAATGCAGAATTCAGAGTAAATCAAATATAACGTAGGTTGCCGTCGAGGTCGATATTCTTGTTATATTGACTGCTGCCTACATCACTACGTGTCCTGTTGAGGTGACTGTGGCTTTGAGGGCACGAACTTTTTAACTGGTTTTCTTTTTTGTCATCTTATGTTACTACAGATGAAATCTAATGAAAGCAGTTCACTTCAAATAAATGAAGAAGAGTCAAGGTAAATAATTAACAAGGGAAAAACACAAAACAATGCTGTTTAATGACATTTATTTACGTTTAAAATTCTGTCAACCATTCGCGACCGTGGCGTGCTGGGCACATTTTGGTTTGTCGTCTACACACGACTGTGGCGGTCAAAAGGTTAATCATAGCCCTCTGATCCTCGCCTTATAACCCCGCTTATATACAAACAAAAAATTTCAAACGTTTATTCGATCATTTCTTGTTCCCTAAACCACGTTAGGGGGTTATTCCGAAATACTGACAAACTTAAACAACCAAAAAAATCAGAGTTTGTTAATAATAAACTAGGTTCCGTAATTTTAATTGATTATTTATATCTTTCGTGACAACCTCCTGAATTTTGACGAGAATGCAAAACAACACCTTGTATAATGAGTTGAAATGGCGCATGACGTCACATGTAGGTAAGTTTTATACCTACTTGTGACGTAGTAAGCCCCCACTCTCCAACTTTAATGAGTTTTAACTAAGTATTTTTTTGATATTTTGATAAAACAAACAATACGTGTCTAATATTTTTTTATTACCTGTCTGACGGACAAAATAGAATGTCGTTTTCTTTACCTGGTCCGGTCCCCTATTTTGGTATTAATTTCATCGTAGCCTTCCGAATATGAGTTTTTCAGTGATATAATCTCCGCTTTAACTTCATTTTCAGACACAGGTTTGAGGAACATCGAATGTGCTGAATTTCTCTTAGGGCTTGTTTTTATATCCGTACTAGAAGTAGGCGCCATATTAATGTAATGGTTATTGAAGGCATTTGCTATTTCTAAAGGATCCGTGACTACTGCGTTGCCAATTTGTAGATTTTCTATACTGTCTTTGAGGTTGTTGTTTATGATTTCGTCCCTAATTACTTTCCAAACTGCTTTGCATTTGTTTTCATTTTCGTTAATAAACTTAATATTTGCGTTCTTTCTTGATGTGTTTATAAATTTCTGTAAGATTTTTGAATATTGTGTATAATTCGTTTTATTACTTAAATTTTTATTTCTATAATACTGATAGAGTAGATACCGTTTTGTTTTACAACTTTGTTTCAGTCCTTTGCTTATCCACTTTTGTTTCCTTTGATTGGTTTTAATTAACTTTAATTTTAGGGAAGCATAGATTATAGAAAAGGCATAATAGTTCATGAAAAGAACTGAATGCAACATCTATATCATTTTCTGCATAAGTTTCTGACCAGGACACATTTTGTAAACATTCCTTAAACTTCAGTATATTATTCATGTTGTAGTCTCTTTTGTATATATGGTATACTGCCTGCTTTGTTTGTGTCTTATGACTTAATGGAATGCTCAACATTTGGGCTGTATTATGGTCGGATAGATGGAGTGGCATTACTGTAGCAATAGCATCCGGAATATTACTGAGAATATGGTCGATACATGATGACTTGCGTGTTGGCTCATTTATATGTAATTTTAGATTATAATTGTATGACAGATCTAATAATCGATTAGTTATATTGCCTTTTTTGAGAGTATTAATGTTAAAGTCACCTACTAATACAACATTTATCCTTGATTTATATTTATGAAATACATGTTCCAAAAGACCATTTAACTTAACTAAGAATTGGGTGGGGTCGGATTGAGGTGTTCTGTAAATACAAATAATAATCAAATTATGGTAAGCTAGTTCGATACCGCATGCTTCGAACGTATTTTGTATAGCATGGGCATGTATAAATGGTAGTTCTTTGAAGATGAGGTTTTTTTTTTAACTAAAATGCAGGTCCCGCCTCTTTGTTTTTCCCTGCAGAAGTTGGCAGCCATTTCGTAGTCATAAATTTTAATACTGCGTACATAGGAGGCTGCTCAGCAAGCGAACGACCGCTCCACGTCCCCATAAATTGTAATTAGCTGTAAATAGGATAGGACAATATACAACAACATTATAAATTTATATAAATTGATTCTGTACAAACTAATAATCTCACAGCACACACTGCACGACACTTATACATATCTCTCTCAGACAAAAATAAGTAGACTGTAAGTAGCTGACACACCCACAGGCCGAACACACCACCGACCTGTGGACATAATGTAACATATGAACCAGGGAAATAAACATCTTTCTATTCTATTCTATTCATGAATTTTAATGTAAGATTTATAGCCTTTTTTTTATAAAAGTTTCGGAGAGGCATATTACATCTGGGTTGTTTTGTACTTCACGTAGTTCTTGTAAGGTTATTTCAAGTAGTTATTTTTTTGATAAGAGACTGCCATATATTGAGGGAGTATTTTGAAATTATATGTTCTAGATTGTGGAGTCTTGGGCCCGAAAAAACGTAACGTCCTTTTTTATCACAGGAAAATACGGAATAGTTCCTTTTACTGCTTTATCGGTGGAGTTTAAAACGCTATTCGTTTTTTGTGGTTTTAAGTTCCTCTGACCGAAATAGAAAGGAATTGTTCCTTTTTTGGGTTCGTTATTATTAGTGTGCAGTTTAAGACTTGATCTGTGACTCGCTATCCGCTTGATAAGTTCTCTAGGATTTACGTGGTTTTCATTGTAATCATGACAATCTATGAGGTTTTAGAAAATTAATTTTAGTAGACAATTCGGACATTTTAAAAGTGTAGCTTTCAAGAAATTTACATTTTTTATAGTTAAGACATACATTTTTGATGCGATAATTAAGTTTATTTACATCTAAATATTCATTTTTAAACACATTTAATACAATGATCATATTATTATAAAATGTATCTAGTACAATTTGAAGTTGGGATAAGATATAATTAATATTTTGATCATTTTCTTCTACGCAGATCACCAGTTTATCGTTGTAGTTTAACTTGGCATGACGGCAACTCATTACTATTTGGGTACTTAGTGCATTAGGTTTTGTATCTGCGATGAACCTATACTTTTCATAATTTGAATTTTGTCTAGATTGCATCATGGCAGCTGCCAGACCGACGCACTGTTGAGAGCCAAATATAAGTACTCTGTTAGTCGATTCATTCATCTCTTCGGTGAGCTTAGGCGTCGGTATGTAGACCTTTGAAACCGACGATTGTTTAGGTATTCTGTTATTTTGTTTCACAGTGTTTATTATTTTCATGAGAGCTGCAATCTGCTGTTGTGCCTCTGTTAATTCTTGGTGCAGATCCGCGATTTTTTGTTGCAGGTGCATTATTTCTGTACTTTTACCACACTTAATATTCGACTTACTCCCTAAGGGAGTAGAAGGTGTGGAAAAGGCGTTTTGCGAATAGAGATCTACGCTACGGAATGGGCAACCACAGTACTTTCACAGTTATTATGTCTTGTGACTGGGACTGTAGCTTCGTTTTTATTGTTGTTTGATTATTCAAAAGTGCCTGTAACTTGTGGGCTACTTGAAATAAATGATTTTGATCGATTGAGACCTATGACTTGGCAGTTCGTCGCTCACAGCACTAGGCTATCATTGCATACGTGGATTCTGGTGACTGGTCGTTTTGCTGGCCACGGTCCTATGGGTTTAGTTAACACTGACCACTTCCCTTCAGGTAGACCAGAGATGGTGAACCATTGGCACGCCTGCCATTGATGGCACACGATACAATATTTTGGGCACGCCACCGATTTCAACCATATTTTCATCTACCTATGGCCTGCGATCATTATTTTCAGAGATGATGAACATTACAGACTCGCTTGGAAACCGTTTGGCAGATGATTCCAGTGCAGCATGCATTCTACTAAAAGTAATTACGATCATATTTTAAGTTATATGTCTGATGAAACTGAATATATAAGAGTTCTAAAACACTTAAACGACAAAACCACGAGCACAATAAAACTGGAAACTATAGGACCACCAATAAACATGAAGAGAGGGGTCAGACACGGTGACCCCGTCTCACCGACCATCTTTATAGCTGAGCTCGAGTCAATCATCAGCAATCTAGACTGGAGCAAATGTGGTCTAAATACAAATGGCAAGTATATAAACCATTTGAGGTTTGCCGACGACATAGTTTTGTTTTCTGAAGATATAGTACAGCTTCAGTCAGTGGTAAACACGGAGAAAATAAAAAGCCGTGAATGGAAATAAACCTTTAGCAAGACAAACGCCAAGATTAATTGAAATACCTAATTATGTCGAATACACACAGCTCTATTATATAAGGGCCGCCATACACGGACTGCTTGAGCAGTTAGCCATTGATCAACACACACGGACCGCTCTTGCAGTCATAGTCAACAGTTTGAAGCTGCCTTTGATAACTGCTGGAGCAGTTGATACCAACAGCTCGTCGGCGGGAATCGTGTGCGACGTGGAATGAAGAGCGCGGGCGGAGGTAACTGCGTGAGAGCAGTCCACAGCTCTAGTAGTCAGTGCATGCCTGGCGACTGCTTGACCGTGCCGCCAACCGCCCGAAGCAGTTGCAACTGCTCGAGCTGTTTCGTGTATATACGTACGTAGTTACTATACAGCCGCAGCTTGAAGCAGTTGATACTGACCGCTTCAAGCTGTCCGTGTATGGCCGGCCTAAACAACTACATTTACCTTGGGAACAGATCTCATTTGACCGACAGAATAACCAGATGGAAATCGAAAGACGAATAAAAAAATACATGGAAAATTAAATTACTTTTTTCGCTTTGTTATGTGCTTGTACTAAGCGGTCTACTTAGCGACGAGACGCTTGAATTATTTTATTTTTGGTTTTTTAAAGGTTTTTTATGTCGGGGGTTTTTTAAATTTTTAATTTAATTTTTATTTCATTCTTTTTAAACTTATATTGTTTTATCTTAGCCTTGACTGTCCCAATACTGGGCATAGGCCTCCCCCATTGCTTCCACTTTTCTCGGTGTTGCGTGTCATCTCGCCAATTAACGAGAACAGCAAAAATTAAAAAAAAAACTTTCTGGGGGGAGGAGTGGGGTTAGCTCCCACCCCCCCTGGCAATGCCCATGGTGACAAAATGCCGTTTGAAGGCCATCACCTATTTTCTAGTTGAAGGGAAATTTACAATTTCCACAGGTCTGTTCGATTCGAAATTTGAAATCTTGTCACTTGTCACCATGGGTATTGCCAGGGGGGGTGGGTGCGAACCCCCCCCCCTCCCCCCAGAAAGTTTTTTTTTTTTTTTTTTTGCTGTTTTCGTTAATTATCGAGATGACACGCAACACCGAGAAAAGTGGAAGCAATGGGGGAGGCCTATGCCCAGTATTGGGACAGTCAAGCTGAGATAAGACAATATAAGTTTAAAAAGCATGAAATAAAAATTAAATTAAAAATTTAAAAAACCCCCGACACAAAAAACCTGTAAAAAAAACAAAAATAAAATAATCCAAGCGTCTTAGCGTGGGGTTGTGTCGGGGGTTTTTTATTTGTTAATAATGTACTATTATATGTATATAAGTACCTTTTCATTCACATATTAACACAATGCAAAGCTGTTTCGTCCGTCTCGTCACTATCTCTCAGGTCTAGTTGAAAACCAGCGTCGGGCACTCCGGCAGTTAGCTGAACTGGGCCTATTTGGCGCAGCCGTGAGACACACAATATTTTCGTTTTTGTTTGATTTAAGTTTCTTTACTTAATTTTTTTACTGTGTGCACTTGTGGCATGTGTCAAATAAATATTTTTTCATTCTTTTTTTCTTGAAAGAAGTATCATGAAAATTCAAAAGAGACCCCAATAACAGATAAGACTCTAAACAAAAGCTATAGATGCTCCTAAATGTGCGAAAAACCTAAAATGGCGATGGGCTGGACATATGGAAAGACTCAGTGACGACCGCTGGACAAAAAGAAAGGGAGGCCCATAGCCCCATGGGTCGACGAGATAGTACAGGTCGCCGGCACTCACTGGATGTCTACAGCAGAAGATAGAGACCGCTGGTCATCTCTGGAGGAGGCCTTCACCCTCTACTAAGAAGGATTCTTGCCACGAATTGAAATCTATACTATATAATATTATAAAGCTGAAGAGGTTGTTTGTTTGCTTGAACGCGCTAATCTCAGGAACTACTGATCCGATTTGAAAAATTCGTTCAGTGTTAGATAGCCAATTTATCGAGGAAGGCTATAGGCTATATCATCACGCTAGGACCAATAGGAGCGGAGCAGCAATGAAAAATGTTGCTAAAACGGGAAAAATGCGACGCAGACGAAGTTGCGCTGGACAGCTAGTATAAAAACTAAAATAGTGCGTGGAGTCCCTCCGCGCGGAAGAAGTGAAACTTCGTAATACTACACGCATGCGTTCGAGTGCCACGCATTCACTCTCGTTATTTTATTGTAATTTTTGAGCCTCTAAATAATATTTTGTTATTTTCTTGTTGCATTATTACATAAAATCGAAGTTATTCTACTCATGGAAATTGAGCGATGGCTGGTCACACCGAAGAGTCGAATGCATGACTGTTTGCACGCTATCTTGCGTACCTAGTAGAACTACGTAGTCACAAATCTTGTAATACTGCCATCTCTTAGTGAGTTTTAGAAAATATTTCCCCTTCATGGTAGCGTTAAACTTGTTGGAAGTCGCATAAGAAGTTTCACTTCAATAATATAATCTAGAGTGGGGCAACGTCCTTGCAAAAAAAAAATGTCAAGAATTAAATGCATTAACTATAATGGCAATGTATTCAAATTTTAATGAATTTTCCTTTTTAACGAGATAATATTATTATGATTGCATACAAAAAACTATAAGGCTATTTAATTTTTACTTACTATTTTTCACCGCGGCTGCTTGTTCCTGCTTATATGATACATCTATTGCTTCTTCCACTTTAATTGAAACATCCATTAAAGGTACATCTTCTACATCTATATAAGTATTAGCGTAAGTTTCTAGTTCTTGATCTGTAAGTAAACAATAACATTACTGGTTTATTATAAAACTAGCTGTCCAGCGCAACTTCGTCTGCGTCACATTTTCCCCGTTTTCGCAACATTTTTCATTGCTGCTCCGCTTCTATTGGTCTTAGCGTGATGATATATAGCCTTCCTCGATAAATGGGCTATCTAACACTGAAAGAATTTTTCAAATCGGACCAGTAGTTCCTGAGATTAGCGCGTTCAAGCAAACAAACAAACTCTTCAGCTTTATAATATTAGTATAGATTCTTATGGTATTGTTGTTGACTGCCTCGTTGATTTGATGGAGTGGTCGCGACTGCTGAGCATGACGTCCTGGATTCGATTCTCGGATCGGGCAAAGTGTCATTAGGGGTTTCAATCAGGAATTTCTCAGTAGCAGCCACGGAGTTTGGATTTGTGCGCGGTCAATAGGGTCGCCCTCTATTACATGGGACTTCAAATAGGGTCGCCCTCTATTACATGGGACTTCAAATAGGGTCGCCCTCTATTACAGGGGACTTCAAACTTATCTGGCGAAATGTGGGTGACACAGTACAGTCACGCTGACAATCATTTTTAAATATAATAAAAATATTTTTTTTTTGCCGGTAGCTTGGTCCCTGTTATACCGGTGGGCTACAATTTTTTATATTTTTAAATGTTTTTTTTTTTGTTATCTAAAAGGAATATTTAAAAATGTATTTTTGTTGAAGAAATAAATAAATAAAATATTTCGGTTTCCTCACGATGTTTTCCTTCACAGTTTTTGAGGGCAGCGATGATGAAATAAATTACAAAAAGTAATGCGCCTGCCTGGGTTCGAACCCACGGCTTACTGCTCGTAAGATATGTGCATAATAGTAACTAGATACAAAAATATGGGAAGCCTTGGCTGTTGCAGAGAAATTCTTGATGAATTCTTGATGATGAAACAACCAAAGAAATCAGTGTTTATTAATAATTAACTAGGTACTGTAATTTTAATTGATTATTTAATTATGTCTTTAGTTACCTCCTGAATTTTCACGAGGATGCAAAACAACAGCTTGTATAAGTTATGATTTCTTTATCAATGATAATATAATTAATTGTTCTAATAAACATACCATCATTTAGATTTTCCTCCTTTACTTCAATAATATTATCTAATGTCTCACAAACAGCCGGTAATTGTTCTCCAATAGCAATGCTTTCTGTTTGACATTTATCTACTATACTTATGAGTTCTGTGGGAGTTGTAATAAATCCACTGTAAAACTCTAAGGGGTCTGGGTTTATTAAAGGATTCGGCTGCAAAAAAAAAAGTAGTATTAGGTAAAATCACTCACAAGAGCCCCTACAAGTCAGGATACTTAAGAGGGGACTTTAGCCCCGAGGAATTTGAAGAATGGGTATTTAAAGCTTTCTTTAAAACTAAATAAATAAATAAAATTAAAGAAACTATTGCCGTCGCGCTGCGCCCGACCTAGCCCCCGTAAAGTGCGAAAGGGACAACTGCAGCTCAGGCTGATTTTACTTACAAAAATCTTGACCAAAAGACGTTTTGTATTCCGCTGTTTTCTTCTTCAAAACTAAACGGAACTAAATAATTCTTATATAAAACTTTAGAGGAAAAGTATATCTATGCTTCTATTATTTCTTTTTTGTTAAAAACTTATCTAATTTGTCTGATGGTCGTCTGAACATAGCGGTAAAAACGGGCTTTCATGGGTTTTTGGATTGTCATAATTCTTTTAGTGATTAAGTTTTAAAAAAGGAAATGATAGGGGCATGTATTAATAGGGCACGCCACAATAGTGGCGATAAGTCCCCTCTTTGAGGAGTGGCTAGAGAGGCGCCACGGCGCCCTCACCTTTCGCCTGACGCAGGTCCTCACCGGACACGGTTGTTTCGGGAGGTTCCTGCACCGAATCGGGCGGGAGGAAACGCCCGGGTGTTACCACTGCGAGGATCGGCCGGAGGACACGGTGGAGCACACCGTGGAGCTCTGCCCCGCTTGGGCTGAGCACCGCCGTGTCCTCGTAGCGGCGATTGGCGGCGGCGACCTCTCGCGTCCGGCCCTGGTTCAATCCATGGTCCGGAGCGAGAGGGAATGGGATGCCGTCGCCTCCTTCTGCGAAGCAGTCATGCTAGCGAAGGAGGTGGCGCAACGTGAGAGGGAGAGAACCTCACGTCCCAGCCGCCGCGGGAGACGCCCCGGGCGTCGGGGGGCAACCAGTGGCCCCCGGCCACCGTAGGCGCGAGCCTGTGGACGGTGAGTAATGGGCTAGCTCACCGTCCGTCCGTCTCATGACGACAGGCCGTGTCGACGGCGCGTACGTGTTCCACGCGCGCCTCAAGGAGATGTCAGCGAACCGGAAGGGGTCCGAAAGGGCCGATGCCTGCCAGGGCTGCGGGTTGTTCGAAAGAGATACCGCGGCCCTGGAACACAAAGGGCGAAGAAGGAACATGGGTGGGTTTTAGTCAGTACAAGTCTGACACTCCCTCCCGCTCCGCCTAGAGCGGGAGAAGTCATTTGATGATTTCCAATCCGCAAAAAAAAAAAAAAAAAGGGGCATGTATTAATGAGACCTAGATTTTTTGGGAACAAATCATTGCTCGAGACGCATTATCCACGAAGAAAACAGCGGAATCCGTTTGTATGGAGAAAGGCCCACTAGAGCCCCCTCTTATGTAGGCCCAATGCACCCCGGATAGCCGGCCGGTCTACCAACCGCACTGACCACTGTATGAGGTATTGTTGCATAGATTGGTGGCAACCATGAGATGACTGTTATCAAACTGCCACATCATCTACAAAACATACAATCTATATATATAAAAATCAATGCCACTTTTCGTTGTAATTTTATAACTCAAGAACGGCTGGGCGGATTTAGCTGATTTTGGTTTTAAAATGTTTGTCGTAGTCCAGGGAAGGTTTAGGGTAGGGTAGGATAGGGTAGGTAGGATATGTAGGGTAGGGTAAGTAGGGTGTGTAGGGTAGGTAGGTAGGGTAGGGTAGGTAGGTAGGGTAGGGTAGGGTAGGTAGGGTATGTAGGGTGAGTAGGAAGGTAGGGTAGGGTAGACAGTTTCAGTAGGGTAGGGTATGGTAGGTAAGTAGATAGGGTAGGTAAAAAGAGCATTGCAACGCATGCCGGGGACAGCTAGTAGTAATTTAGGTTCTCTATTGGGTCACCTAACTTTTTTATCCATAATTTAAAGTGCCATAACAGTTTTTGTCCTATCATCATTTGTCCGAATGATAACTCACCCGAACTTAGTATCACATAATATCACATGCCATAAAATTGAAATCCCTAAATATAATATGTCCTAAATCCGTTGGTCATAAATACTACAATCAATAATATACAAAAGACATAAAACCGTTTTCAATAAAAGTTATAAGTCCTAAATTCAAATTACATAATGTTTATTTAAAATATTAATATTCTTAGAACAACAACGCTTTTGCTATGAACTTCTTCTATTATACATGTACTCAATAAAGCAGTTGATTGTGAACATGTGGTTTTTGTAAGCATGCAGCATGCAAGCAAGCATGCAGCATGCAAGCATGCAGCATGCAAGCAAGTATGCAGCATGCAAGCAAGCATGCAACATGCAGCAGGCATGGTTTCTGTCACGGCTCCGGCGCTGCGAGGCTCCGGCGGTCCCTCGCGAGTTTATCGTCGCAGATGGGTTTAACGCTCACCACCGCAGCTTCGGCTTGCTGGCCGTCTTCGCCGGCCAGCCTCAGCCGCGGCGGCGAGTGTTACAACCACCTGCTCCTCAACTCGCGGGCCGCCTCGCCCCTTCGCGCCTACGCGATTTTAAATTACACTCTAGGGGTAGAGCAGACAAGACTGCGTGGAGTCGGATTTACAGAGATTCGTTTCTGTCACTAAAACCTAATTTTGAGCAAATGGTTTAGAACTAAAAAAAATATTATAAATGAACATTCGGAATAATACACATTATTTAACACAATACTTAGGACATATGACTTTAGGTCATGTAAAATTAGGATATTCAATTATTATAGTACTCGATATTATGACAGAATACTTTTAGAACTAAAGATAATTATGTTAAACAAAATTTCGGGATTTTGAACATTATGGTTACTGAAGTTTATAGCAAACGTGTTATGGATAATGATTTTCGGACAAACAATTTTAGGAGAAGAAAGGGAGTACCAGTAATTTATTTCTCTCGAAAAGTAACAATTTTGGAACATAGTATACACCGTGTAAATCACCTCATCACGAAGCCGTCAACCAAGCATTCTGTACATGAAACTAAGTAACTTTACGCAAAAATTATTGCAGGGAAACGACTTTTTTTTGGGGGGTGTAAAATTATGTTTTGTGGTAGAACTCAATGTAACGCACTCAAAACATTGTGCTGATGCACGGATTGAATAGTACGGGGGTCGTTGAGGTGTAAAGTAAAAATCTTACATTAAAAACTTGTATTTAAAAAAATACTTGTCAAAAAGTTGGAACTTTGACCCCTAATATTTCCGTAACTAAAAGGTTCCCAGGTATGGTGTAGAACAAAAAAATTATTGCAATGACAGGGAGAACCAGTGCCTTTCGGCTTCGTTAAGAGGTGTTTTACACCCTTTATAGGTCACAGGCAAATTCACACCTTTGTGAGAGCTGGAGGCTCACACCCTGTTAATTGCATTATTAAATTGAACTTACGAACTACAACATTGTAAAAGCTCCAAGTAATGAGAGGAAGAGAATGAAATACAAAACAAAAGTGATGTGCTAATAGTGTCTTTGGAGAGTGTTGTGTGTCCGTGCTATGCGGGCTAGGGCGTGAGCTCCTACTTGCGCGAGTGTGTGTGTGTGGGTAACAAGATGATACGTGATCCAAAACGTACAAGTTTCGAACAGAGGGGGTAGCAGTGAGTAAGTAAGTATTTTATTTAGACTGATGATGATGATACCATATCAACCTTCAACACCCTTCATAGTGTTGTGGCATCAAATCCAGACATAAGAAGTTGACAGAAATCACCTACACCTTTACTGAAATTAGAAGTTATGAGAATAAATGTGAAATGAAAAATATCTCACCTCATAGTCCTCATCCATAATCTGAGCGAATAGCTCTTCGGCTTCCAAGGATTTCCTCATCAACCGGAAGCATTGCTTGAGTTTAGTACAGCAGAAGAAACAAGCAAGAATCGGTCTTCTGTCTTCAGTAACAAACTGCAACAAAACCTGTCTTACACTATATAGTTCTGGAAAAAAGGTCCTGGTCCCCACCAGGACCTTGCCAGAGCTCGAACGACTACGGAAGGGACCAAGGACACTTTTTAACCGAGCAAAAAATATCAGAACCACTGAGGACTGGGATAAATACAAAACAGCACAACAACACTACAAGAAACGGATCAGATTCCGGAGAACGGCGCAATTTCTGTAGCAGCATAGAAGCCACCAACCAAGCCGCAAGATTAAAGAAAATCATGGCAAAGGGTGACCTCAATCTACTTGGCTTCCTCAAAAAGGAAGACGGCACATACACAGTCTCAGACTATGAAACCAGTGCAGTACTGCTGGGAACACACTTTCCCGGATGTCATGTCGTACGACCAGGAATGGACTGAAGAGCACAACAGCACACCAACAACCCAAGAATGGGAAACCGCAAACAAAATAGTAACTGCGGACAGAATCAAATGGAATATATAAAGCTTCAAAGCGTTCAAAGCCGCAGGGCTGGATGGAATATTTCCAGCACTACTACAATGGCACTCTCATCAGATAATCAAACATTTACTACCAATCTACAGGGCCTGTATAGCTTTTAAATACATACCCAAAGCATGGACAAGTGATCTTTTTACCAAAACCAGGTAAAGATGACTACACCCACGCCAAATCTTTCAGGCCCATTAGTCTGTCATTCCTTCTGAAACGTTGGAAAGACTAGTAGATCAACACCTAAGGGATGGAGCGCTAAAAGATAAACTGCTACACCCTCAACAGCATGAACCAGAACCAGTTGTGAGAAACTGTACCAATGAACTAATAAGTAAAAGGGCGGTCCAGATAGATATGAAAATTACCACAAGAGCCAAGGTAGCTTGTGGAAACTAAACGCAGAGACAACACACTCAAAAGTTCTGCAAGGGATTCTAAAGGAAATACCACTCCTGGATGCACCCACGGACAGAACTCCGTGACACCACGTCTTTAATCAAAGATACAATATCTGACTCTAAAGGTAAGCTGAATATTTCTCTGGCATCTATGAAGATATACACAGACAGCTCTAAAACCATATACGTTACTGTAGCTAGATTTTTCTCAAATGACTTAAATATCAAAATATCATCCACTTTAGACAAACTAAACACTATCTTCCAAGCTCTGGTGATTCCAATGCAGAATGCATTGCAAATGAATGATGTTGAATGGCGGCTCAAGGTTGCAGCCAGACACATCAGAGATCTTAACATGAAACTACTGCTACAAAACAATATTTTAACTTCCGCCCTCGTACTGGAATGTCACAACGCACTCAACACATTGCCACCACAAACAAAGTAACTCTGCAATGGATGAAAGAGCACAGTAACTCACTGGGTAACGATGCAGCAGCTGAACTGGCTAAAATCCCAATAAAATCATGGCTGCATAAGAAAACCAAGGAAACACACCAAATGGAATGGAGAAACAGTATAACCTGCAGGAAAACAAAGAACAGTGCAGTTCTGGAATGCCCGCAGCATCACTAGACTGAAACAGGACAAAATTCGTAATATTACAGGTATCATAACATTCATAAACAGTCACTGTTCCTTAAACAAACACCTGTTTACCATAGGTGTGACAGACAGCCCTCTGTGCAGAGGATGCACGAAGGCAGAAGAAACACCACAGCACGTGCTCATGGAGTGCAGAAGTGTGGCAGATCAACAGGCACGGACTCTTCAATCGCCGACATCGCTCCTTGAAGCCTGCAGCATTCTGAAAAGGCTGCTAGCTTTCTGGGAGGACCTGGGATGGTTGGAGTAACAAGAGGATTTTCATATATACAATGGCCCAATAAAGAGGCTAAGTGCGGAAACAGCCCGGCTAACCTAACCTAACACTATTTTTGCAGCATTAATTTCCACTCTTATTCAAGGCAGATTGGCGACTATTTATCAAGGTTTTCTTACATTGTTTTAAGTCACTATTGTCCGCACGCAAAATACGCGCCTTAGACGTGGAGTTGCGGAAACCAGCCCGCTATACAATACAAGTCAGCATTGTCTGTGATTTCTATTATGCCCTAAGTCGACCCTCTGACCAAAAACTCTTACGAATTCTCGTGTATGAGATGAGAGATAGTTCACGCAAATTATTAATATCGGCTACTCAATATTACATTTAAAAGTATTAACTTACTGGAATATTAGTCAGCTTCTCATACAGTTCACGTAAGTCCTTGTTGGCCACTACATACATCCGCACATCCTCGACTAAACATATCCTACACATTTGTAGTTTATCCATCTTTTTATCTAAGAATTTACGTAATAAATAAATAAAATATACTGTTTTGTACTGTCAAATGTTGCAATGACATTATTGACAGTAAGACTTTTTTTGTGGAATTTTATGTTCTGTTATGTCGTCTTTTATTATTTTTTGGTACACAGTCAACTTTTACACTAATCCAAAAATGTTTTTATCTACTTCGGTTTCGTTACATTCGAATTACGAAATTGACAGCGGTTTCATTAAAATACCCATTAGTGATGTTCAAAACCGCTGTAAACCAATCGCGCGCTGTAGACTACAAACTAAAAATAAATAGCGCGCTATTTTATACGCTATCATTATAACACGCTATCATATAACTCGGCAGCAATCTAAACGCGGAGACATCACCGTTTTATTCGGCAACGCGCTACATGGACGTAATAAACTAATAACGCGTGGTGAATGTTATCTCGCTACGCACTGCACTGTACACGAAAGAATATGGTATTAAATTAAATCTCATATATCGTAAAAGAGCAATGAACTTTCTTTCACACTTTCTAGGCTTAGGACTGTCTAGAATAAAATTGATTAACCCCTTACTGCATAGCATGACATATCGGGCATTAGAGGTTTTTGTCACATCATTTAAATTTGGCCCATTATTTTTTCTTCTTGCAACTCTTAAATTAAACACCAGTAATATTATTTGACGTTTGTGAAAAAAATTGGTGTCCAGCACTAAAAGATTATAAAAAATGACAGTTTGTTTCCTAACGGTCGAGAACAGGTAAGTGGACTTCACATTCGGGGTGTTTTTACATGGACTTTCACAATATATAGCTGCGATAATTATTTTGCATACAATAGACATTTATTGGAAGGCAATAGGCAAGAAACAACTAGATTCGCATATATGATTCCATATATTTTTGTTGCTGAAGTTAGTGCCCAGATATGGGTTAGCATGCAGTCGTAGGAAAAACTTTTTGCCAGATATGGGATTGTATGCAGAATGACATCAGAAATGAGAAAGCCATATTTGGGATAGTATGCAATAGTGTCAATTTTATGAAATATTTTGAAGAAGTGGCTACAAACTTTTTGATTTTCCTTGGTTTGATTAGGCTTGCGCTGCTTTTTCCCCTCAACAGTTTATGAATAAGACTGCCGAGGCGGAAACAGCATAGTCAATATTTCAGATAGGATGGAAGACGAAGAGCTTCTGATGAAGATAAGGAATGGAGAGATAATCGAGGTGCGGACCCGTTATATTTGTATGAGTCTGATGAAGATATAATTGGAAGACCAAAGCGACCAGCCTACAACTAGTCGACAGGGAAGGGGGAGGTAACAATGGGAAAACTCCTAAGAAGACATGTAAATGGGAAATTGGTCAGCGGCGGTATAGCGAAGACAATTACGCCTTTCTAGGAGATTTTAGTCTCACAGATGAAATAAAAGGTTCAAATACACCATAAAAACCAAAGTTCCTAATACTCTGAATAAATAAGTTAAAACTTAAGAAAAATAAGCGTTTTTTCTAATTTATTTCCATCTCTCCCTTCACGTAGGTACACAATCTATCACCAGCCTATGCCAAAATACTTCCTTAATCCGATATTACCTATGCATTCTCATTTTTATCTTAAATTTTTGATTCGCCAGCTACTTCTGCATACAATGACATATTTGGCAAACTTGATAATAAACCTACAACTGCATACAATGCCATATTTGGCATTGAAAGTTTTTGCTAAATATCTTCAAAAATACCAGGGGTAGATTTTTTTAAATATTTTTAGTGATATTTCTCGGGGTAAAACTACGTCATATATTTTTTTCGTCCCAATCAAAAAATCCATGCAGTAAGGGGTTAAATGTTATTATGAAAGTTTTGTGAGACAATTATTATTATTTATTATAGGCGTATTTATAAGTTAAATTCAGTGATTCTGTAATTCAAAAATCAACTATTTACAAGTTATGAGTTTGTTAAAATCACAATTGCACTAAAAACACAGTCCCATGTCCTTCCGAATTATCACAGTTCTTAATACCTATAACACATAATATTTACAACAGTACGACGAACATACGTAATTATTAACGCACTTCAACTAAAATGAAAACAAGATCGCGATTCGCGAGAGTCGTGTTTACATCACAACATTCACAACATACATCGCGTATTAACAGTAAACGCGACGCAGGCCGGCCGACTAACGAGTTCACTCGACGCACTCCGGTGTACGTTACCCCAGCAAGAAAGTATCTCCTACAGTTATATGAGTAGAACGTATAGTTGGTGCCTTATCTGCTGTAAATGTGCCCCAACTTAAAAAATGTGTGCCCCCTGTCGTTTTGAAAAAAAAAGGGAAAAACGATTCTTGCTGGGGTAACGTTTTTCTAGCAGGAAAATTCTAAACGAATGATCGGAGAGAGAAAAATTGTGCATGACCAGAGAGCTTATATGAGTGCCAAAATGTGCCCCCAAAAATAAAATCTGTGCCCCTTCAGATTTTCGAGATATTGCATTTCCTGCTGGAGTAACGTTTTGATGAATCGTATATCTCTAAAACCATTGCATGTGCCCCTGTAGAATTAACATACACGAGTAGCTCTTAATGTGTGCCCCTATGTGCCCCAATTTAGATTTAAGAAAATATTTATAGTTTTCAAGTTATCGCGGTTTTATGAAAAACCAAAAAAACATCGCAGCGCTTAAATGAGACAAGGTATAAGTCCGCTGAAAACTGTATTCGGTCCTTCTTGACGCTAATAATAACCATACAAAGTTTCAAAACTGTTCATGCATGCGTTTTTGAATAACCTTGCTCAAAGTCAAAACGATGGTGTCATAACTTTGACGGCGAAATACAAGGAACTGGCTCAATCCCAGACGTGTCGGTGTAAACCAAAATAGTGTGCCCTTAGTCAAAAATATATGGTGAAAATATTGAGCTTGGAATGTTTCGCATTAAGTAAATATAAACAAAAAACCAAAATATGTAAACAACGGCTGGTTATCCGACCAAATTCCAATGACTACTAAAAAGCGACGGTTTCATACATATCAATGACCTTCTTTATTGGACGTATTATACCTAAGCTGTTGTCCGTACAGTCGCGTTCAAAAGTTTTGTGGGCTAATTAAAAAATATATTAAATGCACCTTGTGACTATATTAATGAAACTGCTTGTTGATGTGGAAATTATTATTTTCATTCCCTTAATTTTAATTCTTAAAGTAATTATTGCATCAAATCACAGATCAAATTTCCTACCTATAAATATTAGAAATTATTTGCACGTTGTGTAGTCATTTAAATCACAGATCAGTTTTAGATCTAAGTCTAAAATATAATTAGTAAATTCGCATCACAAAAAATCACACATCAGTATTAAGTATAATATTGTGTAAAAAAAATTAAATTTGTAATCACATAAATAATTTTTTTACGAGTAATTTGCTTATACATAGATTCAGATAAAGTGTGTTAGTATAGTAAACCGCATAAAGATATAACAGAAAACATCGAATGTGCACAAATCATCTGCTGGCTATATATATTAATTTATTTGAATGTTATGATGACTTATATGGTAAAATGCAACGACGTGGGAAATATAATATTATGCCAAATGTAATAGTCTACATAGTAGAACAGACAAAATTGTACAGGGTTAAGATGAATGCTCCAACCAGCCCGCGAAATTCAAATTTTCTTACGTTTTTTGCAATTTGCAGTGCTAGGTTGTATGTTGATTAAAATATTATTCGCGGCTGTAAGATATATGTAGTTATAGAATTATAATCATCAAAATCATCAATACAACGCTCTAAGTTTGTAAAGCTGTAGGAATTACTTTTTCTGTTTTTTTTTTGTTCCTATTCCTTTATGAACTTGGAGGGTTGTATTGGTGATTTTGATGATTATAATTTTGCAACTACATAATGATGAAAAACTTACTTTAACCTACGGCTTATCAATAAATATATATATATATATATATATAAAGCCAGTACGGGTTTTTATATTTATACAGGGTGTAAATCACCTCATCACGAAGCCGTCAACCAAGCATTCTGTACATGAAACTAAGTAACTTTACGCAAAAATTATAGCTGGGAAACGACTTTTTTTTGGGGGGTGTAAAATCATGTTTTGTGGTAGAACTCAATGTAACGCATTCAAAACATTGTGCTGATGGACGGATTGAATAGTAAGGGGGTCGTGGAGGTGTTTAAAGTAAAAATCTTACATTAAAAACTTGTATTTAAAAAAATACTTGTCAAAAAGTTGGAACTTTGACCCCTAATATCTCCGTAACTAGAAGGTTCCCAGGTATGGTGTAGAACAAAAAAATGATCGCAATGACAGGGCAAACCAGTGCCTTTCGGCTTCGTTAAGAGGTGTTTTACACCCTTTATACAAAAAAGAGCTACCTCTTTTTATTAGTAGCATCACCCATTTTATGAACTATATTTTTTTTTAAACATCGGGATCAATCAATTTTGGGTCAAAGACTTGGCAAATTACTGGATGTATTTTAATGAAATTAAGAAAGGAGAAGATAGCTTACCTTGGAATAGCACTTAGGCTACTATTTATAATGTACTTAATCATGTGTAAGGTAGAACAAGTAGAAACTGCTAGTATAATTCAATAACAACTTTATTTTATTTCTTATTACTTTTCTACTTCAGTGTACTCAGGCACAACAACAACGTGTGTAAAGTAAAGAAGGTCATCGATATGTATGAAACCGTCGCTTTTTAGTAGTCATTGGAATTTGGTCGGATAACCAGCCGTTGTTTACATATTTTGGTTTTTTGTTTATATTTACTTAATGCGAAACATTCCAAGCTCAATATTTTCACCATATATTTTTGACTAAGGGCACACTATTTTGGTTTACACCGACACGTCTGGGATTGAGCCAGTTCCTTGTATTTTGCCGTCAAAGTTATGACACCATCGTTTTGACTTTTAGCAAGGTTATTCAAAAACGCATGCATGAGCAGTTTTGAAACTTTGTATGGTTATTATTAGCGTCAAGAAGGACCGAATACAGTTTTCAGCGGACTTATACCTTGTCTCATTTAAGCGCTGCGATGTTTTTTCGGGTTTTCATAAAACCGCGATAACTTGAAAACTATAAATATTTTCTTAAATCTAAATTGGGGCACATAGGGGCACACATTAAGAGCTACTCGTGTATGTTTATTCTACAGGGGCACATGCAATGGTTTAAGAGATATACGATTCATCAAAACGTTACTCCAGCAAGAAATGCAATATCTCGAAAATCTGAAGGGGCACAGATTTTATTTTTGGGGGCACATTTTGGCACACATATAAGCTCTCTGGCCATGCACAATTTTTCTCTCTCCGATCATTCGTTTAGAATTTTCCTGCTAGAAAAACGTTACCCCAGCAAGAATCGTTTTTCCCTTTTTTTTTCAAAACGACAGGGGGCACACATTTTTTAAGTTGGGGCACACTTACAGCAGATAAGGCACCAACTATACGTTCTACTCATATAACTCTAGGAGATACTTTCTTGCTGGGGTAACGTACACCGCACTCCGCGCTATGCGCTATCCGCTAATAATTGCTATCCTTTTCTGGCCCCGCTATCGCAGTCAGCGCGCGAGCGGCGCGACTCGCGAGTTATAATAAAATGTTATAATGATAGCGCGAAGCCTGAGCCAATGTAGCAAATGTTATGCGTTGAGTACAAATAGCGTGTTTTATTTTGGCGCTATACGTTATATTAACCACCACTGAATTACCCATAACGACACAAGTTGCATTATGCGAATCGTCATAAATAATTCTAAAACACAAGCAAAGACATTCTGAACATACAGCCTCGTACCTATAATATTACTTCGAAATCGAGACAATATAAATGATGTTTTTAAAAATGGAACAAGTTTAGAACAAAAGTATCGTATACTATTTGGCTGTTGCGGCTACAAGATCTTTGCCTTATACTTATTAAAGACTAAATAAAAAAGAAGAGGACGCGGAAAAAAAAAATTGAGTGAAATTTTATTCCAAATTTTATTAAAAATGTCTTCAACATCAAGTGATATGGAAAATACTCCACCAGATATAACAAATAGAGCAGTTGGGGCTTCAAATAATTTACTACCAGAAATCAAGACATGTATATGAGAAATGTTATGAAGACAATACTCAGTGTGTAGTTAAGTTTCTATTAAAAATACTTTTTAGTCTATATCTGTTTCATTCCTTCCTTCGTAGATAAAATCTTGTATGCAACTGTACGTTATTGGTATTTTAATAACTCGTGAACACCTATTTCGGTACGCGCTACGCTTGTACCGAAAAATGGCACTCGTATTAAAAGACCGTCCATAACGTAACAGCTGCATAAATAGCTATATTAAGATTATTTTCACTGTATTGTAATTGGTATAATATCATCCTAGTCTTTTATTGGGCGGATGGCAACTGTAATAGGGTGACCATGTATTCCAACGAAACAAGTATTTATCGAGTAGGTACCTATTTTTCTACTGAATGAAGCAAAACACGTCGAAATAGTTGAAATAAGGTGACGATGACGTTGGAATACATGGTCACCCTATTACAGTTGCCATCCGTCATGATTTTTTATAGATTTATCTTGAATCAACAAAAATACTGACACCATTGCACTGAAAACCTATAACACATCAGGGGTTTTACCAGTCTTCTAGGCGTCTTCGTTGTGAAGAAATCGATAATCCCAATGTTTTGAGGTCACGTGTTAAATTTTCATTTTATTTATTTATTTATTTATTTAAGAAACATGGGAGACTTACAGCTAAGACAAACAGATCAAGAACAGTTTATTAGCCAGACAGCCAATTACAGGTCTCCACTTATAAAAGACAGAAAAAAATCTAAGGACATTCACACATACACACATCAAAAGTGTCTAGGGATCAAGCATTTTTATGCGGATTTCTTGAGATTGAGATGTGGCTTTGTAATAAATTTATGATTTTATAAATTTATATGGATCCTTTTTGGTGCATTTCATAATTTGAATCAGGAACTGTGAATCAAATTCGAGTAAAAGATGAAAATCAGCTGTCAATATTTTCCCTATAAAAACATACAACGCATTGAAGACATTATTAGTGCTACTGTTTCCCTACTACTGATTAAAACCAACGTTATTATGGAGCGGCGACGTCATTTAAGCAGGGAAGAAATGCTCAGAGCCGTGGGAATGATAGAAGCTGGTTCCCGGCAACGTACTGTGGCTTTAGCTCTGAATACAAGTCAGAGTGTTATCAGTCGACTTTGGACACGTTACCGAAGCACTGGTACCGTGGCTGAGCGCCATGGAGGACGGTATCGCTGCACCACACGGAGACAAGACCGATACATTCAAATCTTAACTCGAAGAGCTCCAACAATAACCGCCATGATGTTAGCCGTGAGGCTTCATCACTCTTCAGGGAACTTAATTAGCGACCAAACAGTCAGAAACCGCTTGCATGAAGTGAACCTTCATTCCCGAAGACCGCTACGGGTACCACCTATAGCAATGCACAATCGTAGGATTCGATATCAATGGGCTCTTGAACACAGAAATTGGGCAGAAGAACAATGGCGTTTCGTGTGCTTTTCTGATGAGTCTCGTTTTGGTATGAGACCGGATACAAGACGTATACGACACTGGATAACCCCTGGACGCCAACAGCGATTAAAATCCTGCCAGGAAGTCCATCCTTATAGTGGTGGAACCATCATGGTATGGGCGGGTATTTGGATCGGCGGAAGAACTGAGTTGATTTGGATCAGAGGCAACCTCAACGCTCAAATTTATGCTGAGACGATTGTATCAGACGTCATCGTTCCTCTACAAGTGCAAATCGGTCCCTTATTTCAGTTAATGCATGATAATGCACGACCGCACACCGCAAGAGTTGTAAGACAGAGTCTCGCCGCAGCTAACATCAATGTCCTGCCCTGGCCTGCTCAGTCGCCAGACTTGAACCCGATTGAGCATGCATGGGATATGCTACAGAGAAGAGCTCTGCCGAATATGGAGGGTATCCAGTCGCAAGAAGACCTTTTTTTGTTGTTGCAACGAACATGGGCGGCCATTCCACAGCGTGATTTGGATGAACTCATTTTGAGTATGCCAAACCGATGTTCTTGTGTTGTTAGTGTTCGCGGTAGAAACACGGATTACTTGCTATATACTACTGATACTGCAGCATAATTACTACACACATCAAAAGTGTCTAGGGATCAACATATATTTTTGCAATAACTTTTCTCCTGATTGATATTAATTAAAATTTTCTTTAAGGATTCATAAAATAAAGTGTTTTCGTTTGTCACAGTAACGATAAACCAAGTCACCTTTGCATTAATAAAGAAATTTGCCATTTTCTAATAAAGGGATTTTTGACATTTGAACCACTAACATTAAAGTTCGAAAAAAAGACTGAAATAACAGTTTTCTTTAAAATTTTATTGGGTAACTTAAACAATTAATAATCCGTGTTTCTACCGCGAACACTAACAACACAAGAACATCGGTTTGGCATACTCAAAATGAGTTCATCCAAATCACGCTGTGGAATGGCCGCCCATGTTCGTTGCAACAACAAAAAAAGGTCTTCTTGCGACTGGATACCCTCCATATTCGGCAGAGCTCTTCTCTGTAGCATATCCCATGCATGCTCAATCGGGTTCAAGTCTGGCGACTGAGCAGGCCAGGGCAGGACATTGATGTTAGCTGCGGCGAGACTCTGTCTTACAACTCTTGCGGTGTGCGGTCGTGCATTATCATGCATTAACTGAAATAAGGGACCGATTTGCACTTGTAGAGGAACGATGACGTCTGATACAATCGTCTCAGCATAAATTTGAGCGTTGAGGTTGCCTCTGATCCAAATCAACTCAGTTCTTCCGCCGATCCAAATACCCGCACATACCATGATGGTTCCACCACTATAAGGATGGACTTCCTGGCAGGATTTTAATCGCTGTTGGCGTCCAGGGGTTCTCCAGTGTCGTATACGTCTTGTATCCGGTCTCATACCAAAACGAGACTCATCAGAAAAGCACACGAAACGCCATTGTTCTTCTGCCCAATTTCTGTGTTCAAGAGCCCATTGATATCGAATCCTACGATTGTGCATTGCTATAGGTGGTACCCGTAGCGGTCTTCGGGAATGAAGGTTCACTTCATGCAAGCGGTTTCTGACTGTTTGGTCGCTAATTAAGTTCCCTGAAGAGTGATGAAGCCTCACGGCTAACATCATGGCGGTTATTGTTGGAGCTCTTCGAGTTAAGATTTGAATGTATCGGTCTTGTCTCCGTGTGGTGCAGCGATACCGTCCTCCATGGCGCTCAGCCACGGTACCAGTGCTTCGGTAACGTGTCCAAAGTCGACTGATAACACTCTGACTTGTATTCAGAGCTAAAGCCACAGTACGTTGCCGGGAACCAGCTTCTATCATTCCCACGGCTCTGAGCATTTCTTCCCTGCTTAAATGACGTCGCCGCTCCATAATAACGTTGGTTTTAATCAGTAGTAGGGAAACAGTAGCACTAATAATGTCTTCAATGCGTTGTATGTTTTTATAGGGAAAATATTGACAGCTGATTTTCATCTTTTACTCGAATTTGATTCACAGTTCCTGATTCAAATTATGAAATGCACCAAAAAGGATCCATATAAATTTATAAAATCATAAATTTATTACAAAGCCACATCTCAATCTCAAGAAATCCGCATAAAAATGCTTGATCCCTAGACACTTTTGATGTGTGTATGTTGCTCGCACTGCATAACAACCATCATAACTAATTACATGAAGAAGTTATGGCTTAAGCACTTCCTGGCTGACAACACACTAGTTAGGAACGGATCTATATCGTGCTCTTTACAAAGCTTGTTTAAATTTCTGCTTGCACGCACAATGTACGAATTCTGCCTATAATTAGTTGAAGCGAATGGCACGCGCAAAGGTGGATTGTATCGCTTAGACTTCATGGGAGTGTTGAAGTAAAATTTTGACAAAATATCGGAACAGTTTATAGTATTGTTAAAGATTTTCAACAAATACACACAGTCAGAAATCTGGCGGCGGTTGAGTAAAGGTAATATATGAAATTTTTTACATAGGTTATCGTAGTTTTCCGAATGATAAGGTAATTTTTGGTGATAACATAGATACCTCATGAACCTTTTTTGAATGCTCTCAATGCGATTAATATATTTGTGGTAACAGGGATTCCATATTTCAGACGCGTATTCCAAGTGGCTTCTAACAAAAGTACAGTATAGAATTTTTAAGGTTTTGGCTTGAGTGAAGCACTTGGATAATCGCATTATGAAACCCAATGATTTTGAGGCCTTAGCAACTATTTCATCAACGTGTATTTCAAAACTGAGCTTGGAATCGTGATGAACCCCCAGATCACGGATGGAGTTTAATCTAGGTAGAACTTGATCACTTAGGGTATCATCATCAGCCTGTATTCGTCCACTGCTGGACATAGGCCTCTCCCATGACACGCCACTGAGCACGATCCTCGGCCACTCTCATCCAGCTCTTGCCAGCCGCCTTGCAAAGATCATCGCTCCACCGAGTCTGAGGACGTCCTACGCTACATTTAGCGATCCGTGGTCTCCACTCAAGAACTCGTCTACCCCAACGGTTATCGGTTCTTCGGGTTATATGGCCGGCCCATTGCCACTTCAGCGTGCTTATGCGGTGGGCTATGTCGATAACCTTAGTTCTCTGTCGGATCACCTCGTTACGAACTCGATCTTTCAGAGAAACCCCGAGCATAGGCCTTTCCATAGCACGTTGAGCGACTTTAAATTTGTGGACCAACCCTACCGTGAGTGTCCACGTTTCGGCACCGTACGATATGACGGGTAGGACGCACTGATTATAGACTCTCGTCTTTAGACTCTGTGGAATTGGCGATGTAAAGACTCGACGCAGTTTCCCATACGCTGCCCAGCCCAGCTGTATTCTTCTGTTGGCCTCTTTCTCGAAGTTGTTTTTACCCAACTGCATAGTTTGCCCGAGGTAAACATACTCCTTAACAACCTCGAGAATACTGCCTTGAACTGCAATTGGTTCCGGACTGACATGTTCATTGAACATAACCTTGGTTTTATCTAGGTTCATCCGGAGACCAATGAGTTGAGAAGAATCAACTAGGCCATTCAGCATATGTTGCAAATCTTGCAGCGTTTCCGCCACGATGACGATATCATCTGCAAATCTCAAGTGTGAGAGGTACTCGCCGTTTATATTAATGCCGCGCCCCTTCCAGTCCAGCATCTTGAATATATCCTCCAATGCATTTGTGAACAATTTGGGGGATATAACGTCCCCTTGTCTCACACCACGATGCAAGGGAATAGGCTTAGACTGCCGGTTCTGTACTTGGACGGCCATAGTAGCGGCGTTGTAAAGACCTCTCAGCACTTGGATGTATCGCCAATCGACTTGGCATCGCTGCAGAGATTCCAGAACCGACCAGATTTCGATCGAGTCAAAGGCCTTTTCATAGTCCACAAACGCTAAGCACAGGGGCCGATTATACTCTTCTGTTTTCTGTATAATCTGCCGCACTGTATGGATGTGGTCTATGGTGCCGTACCCCGATCGAAACCCGGCCTGTTCGGGAGGCTGAAACTCGTCGAGTCTTCGCGCAAGACGGTTTGTGATGACTCTCGAAAACAGTTTATAGACGTGGCTCAAGAGCGAAATGGGTCGGTAGTTCTTCAAAAGAGTTTTATCACCCTTTTTGAAAAACAACACGACAACACTCTTACTCCACGCCTCTGGAGTTCTCCCATCAAAAAGAACAGTATTGAAAATGCTCTGGAGCTCCTTCATTACAGGTTTACCACCAGATTTCAGGAGCTCAGTCGTAATACCGTCTTCTCCAGGGGCTTTTCCGTTTTTAAGCTGTTTGAGAGCCATCGCAATTTCGTCTAGGTTGACTTCTGGCAAGTCTTCCGTAAAGTGGCGTGTTAATGTAGCTCGGAACTTCTCATTTTCGGGATCAGGTTGAGATGCACGCGTAGCGTATGGCTGACTATAGAAGCTTTCAATTTCCGAAAGAACCTCCGGCCCGGAATACAATGACTTAGGGTATACGATGCGGCAATGATTGAGCGCTTCCGAGAATACGTAATAACCGAGCATTTAGAGGGGTTCAGATCTAGCTTGATCTAGCTTATTTTACTATTTAAAGGGGCCGTCACAAAAAAAAAAGCAATAAAAATTAGTTTCAAGTCTCGTCACTAAATCTTTATTCATTAACTGTTTCTCTCAGGTCCTCAGTTATGAAGATTACGTTGGCCGAACGTCCTGATGTTCTAGGAACCAAAATTCACCAACCGGTGGCATTACGAGTAAAAGTAAAGCATTTGGTTGTTTGTCACCAAATCTTCACTAAATCTTTATTCAGTAACAGTTTCTATAAGGTCCTCAGTTATGGAGATTCAGGTTGGGCGAACGTTCTGATATCAGGTCGTTCGGCCATTAATAAATGCTTCTAACCTTCGAACTGCTCTGTCACAAAATCTTTGGCTGGCGTCTAAAAACTGGAGTAGCAGTCAGCTCCCTATCTTGACTGGCCGAAGGTTCTGATATACATAATGGCTCTGGCACTCGGATGCTCACCCGCGGCAGCGCGCGCGCTTGCCTCAACCGAGGCACGTCCACACTAACCGAGCTGCTTCGCGCGGCAAATGCCTCGCGAGGCTGCTCGCTCTGTGTGGACACGCCTAATATAATATGTACCCACGTCCCACATGTCGACAACCTCGCGAGCCAGATCTTATTATTATGATTTGTGACCGTAATATGCATGTGTTTACAGAATAATAATCATTAAAATCATCAAACCTAATGAAAAAGTCATTCAATGGGATTAAATAAACTGACTGCTACGACTGGGCCAACGCTGCTCTCACCCCGGTCGCCTTTACAAGAAAATGCACAATAAACAATTTTATGACAAAATAGTCGCCACCATTGCGTATGTTTTGTGATTATCTCATCAAATTATAATAAAAAATACTGGCAAGCTCTGCTACGACGTTTCTATAGCCATTCCTCTGTGCGTACTAAAAATTTGTGCATCCGCCCACCGCCACTTATTCATGTAATAAAAGACTTAAATTATCCCAATTACAATAATAATAATAATAATATAGTGTTACCCACCTGCTCCATAAGTCAGGTAGTCCTACGGAACCCAAGAATTATAGACCGATCACGTGTTTGTCGACGGTCTATAAACTTCTTACATCCATTTTGAGAGAGAAAATTAACAAACACATTGATAATAATTCTATTATGTCGGCCTCTCAGAATGGATGTAGGAACGGGTCCCGTGGTACTAAGGAGCTACTCCTCATCGACATGGCCATCAGCCAACAGGTTCGTCGATCCCGCAAGGATCTGTCGACATGTTGGATAGATTACAAGAAGGCCTACGACTCTGTGCCACATACATGGCTCATGAGGGTGCTGGAGTTGTACAAGATTGATGCAACTCTACGCGCCTTTCTTGAGTCGTGTATGGGGCAATGGAGGACAGTGCTTCGATATCCAGGATGTCGACAGATCCAGGGGAACGATGAGCCTGTGTGGATTAAACGGGGAATATTTCAGGGCGACAGTCTGAGTCCACTTTGGTTCTGTCTGGCCCTGAATCCTCTAAGCACATTGCTGGAGGATTCAGGCCTAGGCTACCGGTTGAGGAGAGGTGGTCAGGTCATATCTCACCTTCTTTACATGGATGATCTGAAACTCTTTGCTCCTAACAAATTACAACTGATGAAGCTACTGAAAGTAACTGAAACTTTTAGTAGCGCCATCAGGATGGAATTTGGTGTGGACAAATGTGCAGTCATGTATGTAAAGCGAGGAGAGATTATGGAATCCGAGGGAATCCAACTGTCGGATTCCATACACCTCAGATCTCTCTCCTCATCCGAAAATTATAAGTATTTGGGTATGTCGGAAGCGTTAGGCATTAACATAGCTGACATGAAGCAGTCGTTGAGGGAGCGCTTCTTCGGTCGCCTGAAGAAGGTATTAAAGAGCCTTCTTTCAGGCGGAAACAAGGTGCGCGCCTTCAACGGTTGGGTCATGCCGGTTATAATGTACTCTTTCGGCATACTCAAATGGACTCAGACCGAACTGGACGCCCTAGATAGGAGAGTCCGTACATTGCTGACTGCAAACCGGATGCATCACCCACGATCATCGGTGATGAGACTACATCCCGCGGAAGTGCGGGGGTCGAGGCTTTTTAAATGCGAAGACCCTCCACAACCGCGAGGTGTGCAGCCTCAGAGAATATTTTTTGAAAGCCGAGGTGGGTATGCACCGAGATGTGGTCGCAGTGGACAAGGTACTCACCCCGCTGTCCATGGCTAAAGAGAACTGGCGCAAACCTGTTGTACTTAGTACCGATGACCGCAAGGAAGTATGGCAAGGCAAGGTGCTTCACGGTCGCTTCTACCAGGCTCTTCATGGGCCCGATGTAGATTTTCTAGCGTCCGTGTCCTGGCTACGATTCAGCGACCTCTTTGGGGAAACTGAAGGTTTTGTCTGTGCAATTATGGACGAAGTTATGCTAACGAACAACTACCGGAAACATATTATGAAGGACGGGATGGTGGACGTGTGTCGGGCATGCCACTGTCCGGGTGAGTCCATCAGACATATTATTTCTGGTTGTTCTCGTCTGGCTAACGGCGAGTACTTGCACAGGCACAACCAAGTAGCCAGGATTATTCACCAGCAACTTGCCTTGAAATATAAACTTGTGGAATCTGAGGTACCGTACTACAAGTATGTGCCCGACCCAGTTCTCGAGAAAGGCCATGTCACGCTGTACTGGGATCAGTCTATCATTACTGACAGGACTATTGTTGCCAATAAGCCTGACATAGTGGTGGTAGACCGATCAGCGCGCCGCGCAATGATAGTCGATGTTACCATCCCGCATGACGAAAACCTCGTGAAAGCTGAGAAAGAGAAACAAATAAAATATCTTGACTTGGCTCACGAGGTTGTCGATATGTGGAATGTGGACTCGGCTATAATAATAAATAATAAAATAATAAAATAATAAAATACATTTATTTCGAGCAATTAAAACTCATATGTGGAGTACACAGGAATAAGAAAACAACACACACAGGATACTAAATTAATAACAGAAGAAAATAAAAATAAATTAAAACAAACACTTAACATCTAACCGGCCCTGCTGACGGCAGCATGCCTATCACAGCAGTGCTGTATGTATGGGCAGTCCATCCGGTCCGCGATCATCGCCAGGACAGCATTGGTACTGCCCCACACCCTACGCACCAGCGACGCGCTCCGCTTGCGCATGGTCGCGTAAAAACAATCGGTGCGCGCCTCAGCGAACATACCTGAGGCGCTGCAGAAGCGAGGCAGCCCCAATACAGCCCTGAGCGCGTTGTTGAACTGGACGCGAAGGGCCCCGAATGATGCACGCGTGTACCTCGCCCACAGGCTGCACGTGTAAAGGGACGTGCAGTACGCCCTGAAGAGCGTTATCTTCACATCCCTTGAACAGCGCGCAAACCTACGTGAGAGCATATTCGCCCGCACCGACAACGCCCTCCGTTCCCGCTCCATGTCAGCATTGTCCTTGAGGTCGGTCGTAACTAAATGCCCTAGGTACTTAAATTGATCCACCCTTTGGAGTGGAACACCGTTTAGAAAAACGGGTGGATAATTTTGCGAACGTTTAGTACCGAGCTCAAAGACCATGCATTGACTTTTAGTCACATTGTACTTTAACCCATGACCAAGGGCATACTCCTCACAGGTCCGTATCAGCTTTCTGAGGCCACAGACCGACGCGCTCAGCAGCACCATGTCGTCAGCGTAACTGAGATTATTGAGACAGACACCACCGACATGGCAGCCAACATGCTGGCTACTGAGCGCGACGATCAAGGCATTCATGTATAGGTTAAAGAGGGAGGGGGAAGTTAACCCCCCCTGCCTCACCCCGCACTGCAGCCGATACGGTTCCGACATTGTACCTGCCCACTTAACGCTATTGACCTGATGACTGTACCAGTATTTAAAAACGTTCACCAGTCTACGCGGAAGGTTTATTTCCTCGAGTTTAGCCCACAGTATGTCGTATGACACCAGGTCAAAAGCCTTGGACAGGTCGAGGAAGCAGGCGTGCACTGGCGTCTTGCGATCCGTGTAGTATCTGACGGTATGCTTAAGACACAGTATTGCACTCTCAGTTGACAGTCGAGGTCTAAACCCAAACTGATTATCGTGCAGATCCAGGTACTTGTCTAACTGTGTATTAAGCAAACCGTCAAAAACTTTTGCAATACTCGTTGCAAGAGAAATCGGCCTGTAGTTACTTTTGTCAGCAACATCTCCCGTTTTATTTTTCACTACCGGGACTACTATGGTTTTCATGAAATCAGGTGGTAGGTATGAATGGCTCACGCATAGTGAGTAAAACATTGCTAAAAGTCTATTTACATGTGGGCCAGCGTGAACTAGGTGCTCAATGCTGAGGCCATCGTGGCCGGGGGACTTGCCCTTAGATATAGCTTTGATAGCCTGAGCCACATCTTTGGCAACGAAGTAAGACCCCACGTCCTCGTCTGGCATCTCAGCATCGAGCAACGCCCCCGCCGGTCCCAGAGGAGACAGTACACGAAAATGGTCCCTGAAAATATCAGCAACATCCTTAGGGTTACTCACACCCTCGACACTCACCGGTAATCCAGGTCGAACGTTTACTTTGTTGGTGCCCTTCCAAAAACTACGAAAATGCCCCCTCTTATGTTTTTCAGCAAGGGCATCCATTTTGATTTGGTCCTGGTGGTTTTGGCACCATTTAAGTCTAGACTTAAATATTTTGCGACTTTGGTACATTTCGTCATACACACACCCAGACCTTGGCTTTCCACACATCACCCACTCCAGAAACTTCGACCTAGCCACCCGGTGAGCCTCGCTAACATGCCTATTCCACCCCGCAATGCGTGGGCCATTCCTACCTCTCACCACACGAGTGCCTTCCCGAGCTGTCGCTGCCACCGACGCCGCCTCTTGTAAGGCAATCACAATGTCGGAATAAAGCCTGTCAAGAATATGCCCATGGTCCGAGTTATTACAGTATTTGTCTCCACAGCTTGTAAACTCCGCAGGAAAATCAATACATCTTAGCCTACTATGACATTCTTTCGCATATAACGCAATCTGCTCATCGGTTCTGTCCCCCCATAACACATCGTTTTTTAGTACGCTTTTATCAGGTAGCTTTGGTGTTAATAAGTTTAAATTACACTCGATAATGAGCGGGAAATGATCAGACCAAAAAGTGTCATAGTCTATAAATGCATTAAGGACAGACTGTTTTGCCGATTGCGTAACAATACAGTGATCCAACCAGCTGCACGTTCCATGTGCCTCACTGATAAAAGTATAGGTATCAGAGTGAGGTCCCAACAACTCAACATCTACGCAAGTCCATATCTGTTCACTACAGAAATGTATAAGTTCGCTAAAGAATAGTTCACATGGATCGGCATTAAAATCGCCCAACACGAACACCGATTCTACACCATACTCATCTATTATAGCACTCACCGTCCCTAGGCAGTCCGTAAATTCCGGTAGGTTTTCTGTCCCGTTTGTAGGCATGTACACACTCATTACTACCACAGGCCGATCACTTGTAATGATTTTAATTGCACAAACACGAGCATTATCGCACGGTAGCACTGACACATTCTGGAAAACACTGCTTCTCCAAAGCAGGGCGACACCACCGAACGGTCGCCCACGTAATATTCCCGCCGAGGTGTCAACCGCCGAAGTACCAGTGTACCCAAACTCACTGTCTACAGTGCTCAAGTACGCCACCTCATCTGGCAGAAGCCATGTTTCCTGCAGGGCGATCACATCACAAGAGCGACACAGGTCCCTGATGCCGTCCACCGAACGTTTAATGTTCTTACAGTTAAAACTCGCTAACCTATAAGGGCGTTTATTCATTGTTGTTGTTAGTCGAGCCGGATACAGAAGTAACTCTGTTGACATTTTTGTGACTAACATTCACAAATCTTCTGAAAATTATACCTTCAGGCCAAAGCTTTTCATCCAGATACATGGTGAGTTTCGCCTCAGATACAAAAAATTTAAACGCACTGTGATTTGTCTGCTTTTTAATATTGATTTTCTGTAGCAACACAGACTCGCTTGTTTTCGAGTGAATATATTTAATAATATCCTCTTTCGTAGTTTCACTGTGGACATTCGTAATGAACATCGGAACTTTCCTTTCGGCGGCCCTAAAGTTAAACTCCAAATCCCTTGCCACACCCGACTTGCCCGAATACCTATATTTCAATGGTTTCCGGCGCCGTTCTACTCTTTGCCACCCATCATTGTCATCATTCAGCGGATTAGGTACTGCGTCCAAAACACAGTCGCAATTTCGTCCATCGCTGCTAATGCCGTTATCGCTATGAATCAGCTGTGGCTCGCAGTGTACGATCACACCTGCACTCGATGACGTAGTCTCAGCCGCTACCTGCTTCAAACCGGTATCGGGCGAGTTCTCCCCGCCGCCGCCGCCGCCGCCGCCCGCGACGACGTCACCCGTGCTGCCTGCCGCCGACCGTTGCCGTCTTGATAAGTCACGATCGTTATGTTTTACTGCTACCCTCCCTATTTCATGGTATCGGGTCTGCTGTATAGGCTATCATTGTGCCGATTGTCGTAACGGCCAATGGCCTTATGGCCAAGAGCCTCGACGAACATCTGTCGAAGCTCTCACTTGGCGGTTGGATCAAGAGTCAGATTCAGAAGGCAGTACTCCTCGATACGGCCCGCATTGTGAGGAGGTTCCTGTCTCTGCAGCTCTAACCACCGGTAGCTTGGACCCTGCTCTCGTTACCGGCGGAAACCTGTTTTTTATATTTTTAAATGTTTTTTGTTATTTTTTTTTTTTTGTAAGAAATATGTAAAAATATAAAAAACAAGAGTATAAATGAATAAAGGACATAATAATATAATCTGTGGCTCGAGTGTCAAAGTGACAAGACAAATTTTTTCACACGTTTACATTAATTCAATAAAATAATTAAGAAAACCTATAGAAATGACCAGCTTAACAACACAATGAAAAAGAAAAAAAAAAAACAGTTTTATAAATAATCAAAACCAGTCGGATTCAACAAAAATTTATCAGACCAAAACCAAAATGAAATGTCATATTTGTCACGAATGCTGACCCGAAGTCGAGCCAGAACACAAAAGGCACACCAACCATCTCCGGGCTCGTCGCTGAGCTCCGCCTCGCAGTCGCCGGGACGCGCCTCATCCGTGGGCGCTGCGTCGCCGGTCGTTGCAGTTGCGTCGAGCTCCAGCGACGAGTTTTTCTCCCCGCTGTCGACGCCATCACCACCACGACGACGAGGAAGAGGACGGCCACCAGCGGGCTTGGGACCTCGAGGCCAACAGGCCCCGAACAGGGTCCCCGCTGTCGGTGGAAATGTGTCGCGCATGCGATGGACTCAGTCCATTAATGAGAACGTCATGCGCGCATATTATGGAGCTACTGAGGGGGGAAGCAATTTGACTGCGTACCGTGGTCGGATGCTCTCTCTGTTTCAGGTGCTTGAACCAGCTATCAGCGTGTCGGCGCAGCGACTATCGGATCAGGTGCGGGTCATCCAGCGTAACCATATGTTGGATGACACTGTACTTGATCGACTACGCCTCGACTCACGGAGTAACCCAGTTACGCCTGCTTCGCCAATAATCGTGACGCAGATGCAGAATGTATCCAGTGCTTCGCTGCGATCCGATCGCGGTGGTGAAGAGGATGTTGACGAAGTTATAACCGTGAGTACCCAGTGCAACGCACAATTGAGGAGCGCTTTGGAGGGTGCGTTCCGTGAGTACCGCTCCACACCGCCTGAACTTAGACCACGTTTACCTCGTTTGCCTATGCACAAGAGAAACAAGGCGCTGGTGTGTACTCTAGATTCGCAGCTGTCAAACTACTTTGACAACAGCGAAGACCTCGCTGATACCCACTCAATTTTGTACTGCGCAGCTGTAGCGGCATGTCGTGTAGCTCAAGTCAAATTTCCTAACTGCGACCGAGCTACACGACGAAAATTAGCTGTTCCAGCTTGGCAGTGCAGGATTGAGCGGCGTATCGGTGAGGCTAGAGTACTCATCGGCAAGTTAATCTGCTTCAGGGAGGGCAATACTCGCCCTAGAGTGATGCGCTTTGTGAGGCGGGCGTTCTCGGGAACTAACATTAGTTCTCGTGATTATTTGGCCTGCGTCACAGAGCGTATCGACTTCCTGAAGCAGAAGATCTGTGCATGGGCAAGCCGTATTCGTAGGTACAAGCGGCGAGTGGAGCGATACACTCAGAATCGCACATTCCAAAGCGATGAAAGGTGGGTATATAGGGCTTGGGAACGACCGGACCAAGGGGTGACTGACACGCGTCTGCCGGATGATGACGCTATGTGTTCGTTCTGGCGCAGCATCTGGTCGGTGCCTGTCAGTCACACTGAGGGCGGTTGGATCCGGGAGGTTGAACAAGTGTGTGATCCAATACCAGAAATGGGGGCAATTATCATCAGCCCCCAAGACGTAGCTCGTGCAGTCCGTCCGTTACCTAACTGGAAATCTCCAGGGCCGGATGGACTGCACAACTTCTGGATCAAATGGTTTCAAAGATCGCACGCTCGTTTGGCATCCCAGTTTCAATCAGCCTTAGAGTCAGGGTCGCTGCCCCAGTTCCTGACGACAGGCATTACCCACCTGCTCCATAAATCAGGTAGTACTGCGGAGCCCAAAAATTATAGACCTATCACTTGCTTACCAACGGTCTATAAAGTTCTTACATCCATTTTGAGAGCTAAAATTAACCAACATATTGAGAGTAATTCCATCATGTCTCCCTCTCAGAATGGATGTAGGAATGGGTCCCGTGGTACTAAGGAGCTGCTCCTCATTGATATGGCCATTAGCCAACAGGTTCGCCGCTCCCGAAGGCATCTGTCTACATGTTGGATAGATTATAAGAAGGCCTATGACTCGGTTCCGCATACATGGCTCATGAGGGTGCTGGAGTTGTACAAGATAGATGCAATTCTACGCGCCTTCCTTGAGTCGTGTATGGGGCAATGGAGGACGGTCCTTCGCTATCCAGGATATGGACAGATGCAGGGGAACAGCGAACCGATAAGGATTGAGCGTGGTATATTCCAGGGTGATAGTCTGAGTCCATTGTGGTTTTGTCTAGCCTTGAACCCTCTAAGCACACTGCTGGAGGGTTCAGGTCTAGGCTATCGGTTGAGGAGAGGTGGTCAGGTCATATCTCACCTTCTTTACATGGATGATCTGAAAATCTTTGCCCCCAACAATTTGCAACTGATGAAACTACTGAAGGTAACTGAAACTTTCAGTAGCGCCATCAGGATGGAATTTGGTGTGGACAAATGTGCAGTCATGCATGTGAAGCGAGGGGAGATTACGGAATCCGTGGGAACTCAACTCTCGGATTCCGTACACCTTAGATCCCTCTCCTCAACAGAAACCTACAAGTATTTGGGTATGTCGGAAGCATTAGGTATCAATACTGCTGACATGAAACAATCGTTGAGGGAACGTTTCTTTGGCCGCCTGAATAAGGTGCTAAGCAGTCTTCTGTCAGGCGGAAACAAGGTGCGCGCCTTCAACGGTTGGGTCATGCCGGTTTTGATGTATTCTTTTGGCATACTCAAATGGACTCAGACAGAACTTGATGCCCTTGATAGGAAGGTCCGCGTACTGCTGACCGCAAATCGGATGCATCACCCACGGTCGTCGGTGATGAGACTGTATATCCCGCGGAAGTGTGGGGGTCGTGGCTTCTTAAATGCTAAGACCCTGCACAACCGTGAGGTATGCAGTCTCAGGGAATACTTTCTAGAAACCGATGTGGGGATGCACCGAGATGTAGTCTCAGTCGACAAGGGAATTACCCCGCTCTTCTTGGCTAACGAGAACTGGCGCAAGCCTGTAGTATTAGACACTAATCACCGCAGGGAGGTATGGCAGAGCAAGGAGCTTCACGGACGATTTTACCGGGCCTTACATGGGCCCGATGTAGACTTCTTAGCGTCCGTATCCTGGCTCCGTTTCGGTGACCTCTTCGGGGAAACCGAAGGTTTTGTCTGTGCAATAATGGACGAAGTTATGATGACGAATAACTACCGGAAACACATTGTGAAGGATGGCACGGTTGACATATGTCGGGCATGCCACCGTCCGGGAGAATCGATCCGACACATTGTTTCTGGGTGTTCTCGTCTGGCTAACGGAGAGTACTTGCATAGACACAACCTTGTTGCCAGGATTATCCACCAGCAACTTGCTTTGAAATACAAACTTGTGGAATCAGAAGTGCCATACTATAGGTATGCGCCCGACCCAGTTCTCGAAAATGGTAATATCACGTTGTATTGGGATCGACCTATCATCACTGACAGGACTATTGTTGCCAATAAACCTGACATTGTGTTGATAGATCGATTGGAGCGTCGCGCAATGATTGTTGATATAACGGTCCCGCATGACGAGAACCTCGTGAAAGCAGAGAAAGATAAGCAATTCAAGTATCTAGATCTGGCTCGCGAGGTTGTCGACATGTGGGACGTGACTACAGCAGTCATTGTACCGATAGTCGTGTCGGCCAATGGCTTAATGGCTAAAAGCTTCGACCAACATCTGCGGAGTCTTTCGCTTGGCAGTTGGATCAAGGGCTTGATTCAGAAAGCAGTACTTCTGGACACGGCACGTATTGTTAGGAGGTTCCTCTCTCAAGAGCCCTGACCATCGGTAGCCCGGACCCTGTTCCCGATGCCGGTGGGCTACTATTTTTTATATTTTTAAATGTCTTTGTATTTAATTTTGTAAAAATATTTAAAAATGTAAAACGTATGTTTGTCAAATAAATAAAGAGAATAATAATAAATAATCTGCAGCCCTAACCACCGGTAGCTTGGACCCTGCTCTCGTTACCGGCGGAAACCTGTTTTTTATATTTTTAAATGTTTTTGTTATTTTTTTGTAAGGAATATGTAAAAATATAAAAGATAAGATTATAAATGAATAAAGGAGATAATAAATAATAATAATATATTTATTCAAAAATAATATTCGTACAGTAAATACAGTTAAAACTTAGAAATAATGAAGGTACAACAAAGTTCGATGCCTGTACTAGGTTAAACCTGTATCACAGGCGGGTGATTCTAATAACTACTATTTGGGCGAGATTTCTTAACAATATTTAACATAATAATGGAAAAACATAATTGTGAAAAAAGTTAGTATGAGTTAATATATTATGATATACATAAAGGACATTAATGATAAACGAACAATACAATGAAAATAAAATAATTTTCATTTAAATATAGGTAAATACAATGGTTTACCTTACATGTTATCATTATTACCAACCTACGTATTTTCACTAGTCACGTATTATATTGAATATATTTTTGTGAAATTAGTAAAGATATTAAAATAAAATTACAATTGATTTCATTCATTCATTCATAGATAAAATACTGTTCATTGATTGTGCCACTAGCACGTTTTGTTTGTTTTCAAATGAAAATTCTGTTCAAGGTAGGGCATGCAAAAACCGGGTTGTTTAACAAAACCGTTTTTTCGGGTTTCATATTTACAAAACCGGTGAAACCGGTTAAATCGGTTTTTTTTCAATCTTTATTACAAAAATGTGTAGAAGGAATTTAAAAAGCTAAAATCTAATCAAAATAAGTATAAAAGTATTTTTTACGTTTGTCTTACCTATACTTATAATAATGTGCATTTGTTTGGACTTCAATAAGCCAAAACTACTAAATAACAGTATAAAAGTTTATTTTCTTTATGCATAACATAGAATAGAACTTATTATTTACATAAACAACATACCTAACAGACAGATGTGTTGCTGGGGAGTTTGTTCCGCCACTTTTTCCCAGCTAAAATACTAGGAAGTGGCGAAGGGCGAGCGTTTTGGGAGACTGTCTCTTGTAACGTTCAAAAAGTGCTGATTATCAGCCTAGTTTGAATGAATGACTTTTGATTTGATTTTGACATACTCTTAAAATGTAAGGTACTAAGATTAAAGAAATTTAAAATCAAAATTGTAAACACTCCACAACATAATTAGGTACACGTTATTTTCCCGTTACACAGAACTGTCAATTAGATGAACAAATGTCAAATCATAGACATCAAACACGATCGTTGTCTTTGGATTAAAACTAACATTTATTAACAGAAATACATCTACACATTTATTTAAACGCCATATTTATAATACACATAATATCTATTTACAAATTTAACGATGCTAATAAATATCTACACTGTACAAAATATAAGCATACATTGTAATGTAACTGGTCACTACCTTTCCGAACGCTCCCTCGGGTGCGTTCGGCTAGGCTCGGGCTCCATCGGAGCATATGACTTGCTATAAAGTAATTAGCGTAGTCATTGCGAGCCAGTACTCGTTTTTACTTCCTGGCCACCGCACGCTAAATCTCTTGACGAAATCTAGACTTGCTTGGAGGCCTAGATCTCGCTAATAGACTCGGTATCGCCTTCACATATATTGTCCACGTTATTCAATTTATTGTTCGTCGTTGTGAATGTTTTGTAACGTTAAGGCGACTGGAAGTGTGGAGTTAATTATATTATAGAAATATATTTCCAAAACGCTCTTTATTTCGCCGTTTTCTCCATCCACTTCAATATTTAGTCTTTCTCTATTTAATTTAACATTTTTAATGAAATATCTTTGCCTTTTAACCATTTTTTGTGTTTTTTTAATGTATCTATTGGTTTTAATATATTTTTTAATTTTATTTTTACTTGTGACTGCCCTCACTGAACTACATAGATAGGAATCATCCTCACCTGTCAAATCTATGGTGAAGGATGGTTTAGTGGCAGAAACCATTGACGGGGCAATAGGCACCAATTCACTGAACAGACTATGATTCAGCGAGGCAGTGTTGTTATTGTTGGTAGTCTCAAGTTCTGTTATGTGACTTCTGGCCTCATGAAGCTGTTGTTCTAATATATACTTATGATTTAGAGTTTGTTCATACTCTGCGCTACACTGGCTGAACCCGTCCACAATAACTTGGAGCCTATCCCGGTCTTCTATGGCGTCAGTGTATTGATTATATATCTGACCCATTTCCTTTTTTAACTTTCTATTTATTTCATGGGCTTCAAAGAGAACCCTTTCATTGTCATCCAGTTCCCTACTTAGTTGGTCACAGGACTCTTTAGACGCCTTTAATTCGCTCAGAGCCATTTTAAGTTCTTCCTGGCGAGCGTGGGCGGAACGTGTCAGAGTCATGATAAAAGTTTGGAAAAGGATAAGAAATGAAACTGGAAGAGAGTAGGTAACTGTGGCAGCAGGGTTAGGATGTTATAGTTAGTATAGAAGGGAAAATAAATTTAGCTTATTTTATATATTAATTATAATTACTTAATAATTCAATTCGCGAGCTATCCTCGTTGCACAGACGCGCGTCGTAAGTGAGAAGCAAATACTACCCACTTAGTGCAGTAATTCATTGCGCAGCAACTTCAGTACAACTAACTAGAATAATTCACAATTAATAATTTTAATAATTAAACAATACCAATATTCACAAACGCTTTAAAGCTAAATTAGTAGCTTCATTACTTTTTACAAAAATATTACTTCTTTCTGGTGGAAGTGCCAGGGTGGACTGAGCAATCCTAATTATATTAGGTTTTTTGCAATTTGCCGGTCACTCGTATGTTCATTAGAACCATTAAAAAATTTAATCAAGTTCAAAGACTTTTTCATGAAATAGTCATTATTATAGAATTTCGCGAGTTAACCTGGCGCTTCCCTTGTAACTACAGAAATATACAAAAAAAACAGGAGAAGTGGTAAGGGCGTGTCAGCGCGCATGCGACATGTACGCTCAGGGTGATGGCCGAATGCCGATGTCGTAGGCAAATGGCCGTCTCCGCAAAACTAGTGCGCTTTCGACGGTGATCGTGAAAAGTAATAAGAATGTGAATGTGAATGACGTGTTGTTCAGTGGATTACATCTACCTACAAAGTTTCAACTGTGTAGTAGTTTCGGAACAAAGTGGCTGTGACATACAAACGGACAGACAGACAGACATGGCGAAACCGTTCGGCTACGAAACCCGAATTACATAAAATTAAAGACTTAACAAGGAAAATTTACTTTAAAATATTTCCGATTTAGTCAATCACCAGCGTATATGGAAAATTAATTGCTTTTGCACAGCACAACGATAGCGACCGATGTTTTTGTGTGGGTATGTTGTACGGTGCACGGTAAATGCACGGTTTGTTTGACAGGATAAAGTTCATTTGATTGTGTAGTACGTTCTGTTTTAAGAAATGCGGGTGTGTGCGTGACTGCGTATCTATTGCTTTTATTGAACTGCATGTGTAGTAGTTGCCGTGTGGTACGGGCAAACTGAAGACATAAGTTTCCGATACATTTTCGTCTTGTATATCTCCTTCTTTATTATATCTATGCAACTATATTATAATACATATTTACAACAGATCAAAAGATTTCGAACCTGTCCTGTTCGTCCCGCCATCTCCTCCGTGCCCGCCTCACTGTGTCAGGGCACCAGTTTCCCGCTATTTTGGCCCACAGCTTGTCTGGCATGCGGCAGACATGTCTCTTCGAGCTATCAGTCGAATATTTAATTACGAACTATCTAGGTTGTAGTTCACAAACAGGCCAATAGATGGCGCTAGTCTCTTCTGCCAATCAATAATGATTGTAATAATATCCCACAGATGGCAGTATCATCAAATTATGATGAATGAGAAATATAAGTTGGTTATGAATTAGATCCATTATTAATCTTAACGCATGGACAGTTTTGCGGCGATATAATACGTTAATATGCTAGCAACGACTAATTAACGACCCCCGCATCAGTATAAATACACATTAAATCTAGCAAGTGATATAATATGTCTTGATAAATGACTCGACTGACTGAAACTACACCGACATACATCACTCTTCTAAGATTTTGCAATTGTGTGTTTTAGATTATGAGTATTTAAACTAGTCTTCTGAGTAAAACTATGCTGACAAAAGTTACACTTGTAAGGTTTTTCACGTGTGTATTCGAAAATGCTTTCTTAAAGCACGACTTTCCGTAAAACCACGCTGACATACATTACACTTAAAAGGTTTTTCACCAGTGTGTGTTCGCATATGTTTTCTTAAAGAACCTGATTCACGAAAACTTCGCTGGCATACATCACACTTAAAGGGTTTGTCACCAGTGTGTATTCGAATATGTTTAGTTAAATGATGCGCCTGACTAAAGCTACGCTGACAAACATCACACTTATAAGGCTTTTCACCAGTGTGTGTTCGCATATGCTTTGTTAAAGAACTCCTTTCAATAAAACTACGCTGGCATACATCACACTTAAAGGGTTTGTCACCAGTGTGTGTTCCCATATGTTTTCTTAAAGAACTCCTTTCACTGAAAGTACGCTGACAAACATCACACGAGTGAGGTTTTTCACCGGTGTGTATTCGAAAATGCCTTCGTAAAGCACCAGATTCACTAAAAGCACGCTGACATACATCACACTTAAAGGGTTTGTCACCAGTGTGTATTCGAATATGATTTCTTAAACCTCCACTAACGCTAAAACTACGCCAACATAAATCACACGAGTAAGGTTTTTCACCGGTGTGTATTCGAAAATGCTTTTTTAAAGAACCTGATTCACTAAAACTACGCTGGCATACATCACACTTAAAGGGTTTGTCACCAGTGTGTATTCGAATATGCTGTGCTAAAACACCCTTCCGACTAAAAATACTCTGGCATATATCACACTGATAAGTTTTTTTGTGAGAAGTGCCAGATTTGGATTTACGCTTTCGAGTTGTCCGGAAAACTTTCAAGTATGATTGTTCATTTTTCTTTAGCTCCACTGTAGTTGTATCTTCTAGTTTTGTTTCTCTTGTGTCGGTCGCACCTGTAATTATAAATCTGGTAAGCACAATGTTTAACTCGAACACTATTGTATAGAATCTGGTTCTTGTAACCGAACAGACAGATGTGTTGCTGGGAGTTTGTTCCGCTACTTCTTCTTCCCAGCTAAAACACGAAGGGCGGACGTTTTGGGGGACTGTCTCTTGTAATTCCGCCGTTTAAAAAGTGCTGATTATCAGCCTAATTTGAATAAATGACTTTTGATTTTGATTTTAAAGGAGATCGACATGCACAGGAGTCGAAAGAACAGCAGTTTGAATGATTTACTCTAGACTGAACACCAGCGCAAAGCAGGAGGATCACTGGAAACATTGAATTACACGCATTAAAAGCAACAGCAAGTAGTGTTCTACCGAGGGCGATTTCTGGCCGAAGCCGATTTATCGACTTTCGCCACAACATTCGCCGGAATCCAAAGATTCGTCCAGAACACCTTAATTTTTTTTTTTTTTTTTGTTTTACGTTTAGTTTCAGTTGATCAATTGATTCAAAGAGTTATATTTTATGCGCGTCTGGTTAAAAAAAATGGCAAGTAAAGCGATTTGGGATGGCGGGCGTTCTGACCTGAGCAATGCTATTTTTTTTTGTGTTAAGCATTGCAATTATTATTGTTGAGAAAAATACAAAGAAGAAATATAAAAAAGTAACACTGTGCTTTATTTCGCCTCCTTACTTCTGAATTTTATAAATGGTACCCACTCCAGCCGGTTTATTATTGATCAAGATCCCATGTACGCCAGACCTACCTACGTCATTTTATAAAAGCTGAAACCTTTTCTGTGGAAGTACTTACTATAGGTAAGAACGATTGGATATTATGACAACTCGGTCGTGGTGGTTTTGACAATGTCAAGTCACTAAGTTGTGCTAAACAGCTGCTAAGTTACTTCATACTATAAACCGTGTGATTTTTATATTATTTAAGAGCGTTTACACAATACGTAATATCATACTGTTATGTTAGATGGTTGGAATGAAAGATACCGTTGGGTATACTTAATTTATTATCACAGGACACAGGTTACATTTTATATTTAGACAGAGCGTAGTGTCACAGACGGGTTGAGACCAAGTTATATCCTCCGGAAGGATGTGCACCATAGATAATCACTAGAGCTTGACGCTTACTAACATACTAATTAGTGATGTCACAACATCCCCCTTCTTGAGTTCAAATTAGACCCTTGACAATAATTGACACTACGTACAACTTTACTTAATTACTTATTTAATCTAGACATCTATAAATAAATCTTAATATTCTATGAGTAGTTACATTTACATACACGCTCCTGTCTGTCACCTTCCTCTCTCCCTCTTGACGAGCTGGGTCGCATGGAACTTGACTTGACGAGTCGACTGACATGACTAATGGAATCTTGGGATTATTATGAGCTAAAACTGGTGAGCTAGTTATCTCATCTTTCAGTTTTCTCAGACATTGACATTCGATTTTCATCCCAAGTCCAGACTGTATCTCTTTGACACTTATTTGGTGTGGGCATGTTGACAATTGCTTTGACCTTTTCTTGGTCTGCCCCAGCACCATCTTTACTGAAGAAACATTCTTCTTAGACTGACCTGACTTTTTCTTTAATGACAACTGACTTAACAACTCTTTGTTGTTTTTGTGACCTTTACAATAACTTGCATTGCCTCCATGCGTTGCAGATGACAGACTGGAGGTAGACATCCATGACCCTGGAAGACATAATTAAATTGTGTAAGCATTTGTTTACAATTCCTGTTCTGACAATGAAAATGAAATTTTTTATAATACCTAACTTTTAACAAGTTGGAAGACAATGGACAGTTGGACAATCTAAATTTACTACTATAAACATTATAGTTTCGACGACGTAATTGTAATCTAAACACAAATTACAATGTTTAGGTTGACATAACCTAAAATCGGAATGGATTTTTCACCAAATCCTTTGACATTTATCCAACTTTTATAAGTGACATTTGAGACTGACAGTTTTGACATGACATTGACATTTGCACCTGAATCTATGATGCATTTAATTTGTTTATTCCCAAATGACAATTTAATTTCCCATGACTGTTTTTATTGACATTGTTTACTTTTTATCTGAGTTATTATCTAATGATCCTTTTTATGACTGCGAATACTGACTGTTGATTTTATGACGATGATACTGTGTGTATTTGTGAAATCCCTCAGACTTGTGACCATTTCCATCATTGAGATGTGAATATGGATACTGACATTTATTATTTTGACTATTTGAGTGGACTTTCGACTGGTTCTTCGACCTATGACTACAATCATCATTGAGATGTTGCTTACAACTCTCGGACATATCCCTGCTTTCAACACAGAGATATTTGACTGGTACTTTGACCTATGACTATAATCATTTGAGATGTTGCTTCCAACTCTCTGACATATCACTGCTTTCAACACAGAGATATTTGACTGGTACTTTGACCTATGACTATAATCATTTGAGATGTTGCTTCCAACTCTCTGACATATCACTGCTTTCAACACAGAGATATTTGACTGGTACTTTGACCTATGACTGTAATCATTTGAGATGTTGCTTCCAACTCTCTGACATATCACTGCTTTCAACACAGAGATATTTGACTGGTACTCTGACCTATGACTGATGATTGACACACACAATATGAATGGGGTATTAGACTTGACTTATTTAGACCTTGACTCGGATCACTCAGATATGATGTGACTACTTTCATTTTTGGGATATGACGTTGACTATTTGCTGCGATACTACTGTAATAACTTTATGACATGACTCTGACTGTGATAGACTTTATATTGATCCTGTGATAACTTGACTCGACTGTGATAGACTTAGTATTGATTCTGTGATAACTTGACTCGACTGTAATAGACTTAGTATTGATCCTGTGATAACTTGACTCGACTGTGATAGACTTAGTATTGATCCTGTGATAACTTGGTCTCAATACGTCTACACATATATGACTTGACTTTGACTGTGACTAACTTTGTGACGGTGACTGCTCGCTATGTGACACTGACTGACTGTGCACTTGTGATAAATCCATGTGTAGGTTAGCCATGAAAATATCGTCACATAACGGCTAACAAATACGCGCAAATACGGTGACTGCGCGCTATGTGACACTGACTGACTGTGCGCTTGTGTGTTCTGACTATTTGTTGGTTGACTACTATGTGGATCATAGTGATTTGACTGACTATTTTGACTTTGACTCGACTTTACTTGACTGTGCAACATTCCAACAAAATATTCTTGACTACAGTTAACTGAATCACACAATTGCAACTGACTGACTTTTTTATTTTTGAAGCAATATTTAGCAAAATGACCAAAAAGTTTACATGACCTGCATTGAACGCCTTCAGCTGGGCACTTGTATCGGTGAGACCGCCCACAGCGACTGCATGTCCTCGAGTCGCCGCTCGAAGCTGAAGCTGACCTGCGACCGCCTGAAGACTTGCGGCTGCTCGAAGCTGACCTGCGACTCGAAGCTCGCTGTCGATCGTCTCGTCGACCACGGCTCCTCCGACTGAGATGCCTGACGTTTTCGCTGGCGACACCGCTCGCTTGGACAATTTTATCAGCATCCTGCTGCGCGACTATGAGTGTGCTCGCTATCTCATGCATCCTCTTGTAGGTTAGGTCATGTTCTTGAAGCAATCTTTGACGCACATGTGATAAATCCATGTGTAGGTTAGCCATGAAAATATCGTCACATAACGGCTAACAAATGCAGTTCAATCTGCTGTGACCATCTTCTCCACGCCTCCGCATTGTCATTTGCTGGATCAGACGAGATTGGAGTTGACTTAGTTGCTACTTTGTTCGTGACGTTTTGCTGACCGCCATTTTTTCCGTCGACATTACTCGGCACTTTTACGACTCATTATTTTTCTTCTTGAATTCTGACACCATGTTATGTTTGGTACGTTGGAATGAAAGATACCGTTGGGTATACTTAATTTATTATCACAGGACACAGGTTACATTTTATATTTAGACAGAGCGTAGTGTCACAGACGGGTTGAGACCAAGTTATATCCTCCGGAAGGATGTGCACCATAGATAATCACTAGAGCTTGACGCTTACTAACATACTAATTAGTGATGTCACAACACATACAAACTTTCAAGTCTTTAGTTTCCAAAATGACTGAACTGAAAATGTTTTTAGTAAATTTTTAGATCTATGTATCCTGCTTATGCTTATGAAGTTTCATTACAATCGGTTCAGGCATTTCGGAAAATAAGGACTTGAAAGTTTGTATGAAATGACGTATTGTGTAAACGCTCTTAAGGGCCAGCGTGCTGAATTGACTGATTCCCCTACTCCACTGCCAGACACTCGGTGTGCTGGAAAACCCCCGCCAGACGCCTTTAAAAAGTGTGTTAAATTGTAAGTGAACTTACGTCATTTTTACTAAATCAGAATGTTATACATATACTTGAAAACTATTAAACCCTTACGTACGCTCGCACCAACAGTTGAACTTCAACTATGTTTGACAGTGGGAAGGAATCAGAAAGAACAGAAGTTTTCTTTTGAGTTACTGGCCTAAAACTTATGTGGTTTGTTCAGAATGATGAACTGAAACCGTTTGTGCGTCCAACTTATATTATAAAGAGAGTGGGTGATTCTTGTCAGTTTGTATGTATTAAGAAAGTATCTCCGGAACCACGGTGCCTATGAAAAATTCTTTTACTATATCAAAGGTACGTTATTTGGGTTGACCATAGTCTATAAAGGGAGGAAACTCTCAGTGTGGCAGTTACGGGAATGATCCATAATTTTCCGTAAATTATACTTTTTTACATTTAACGCCATTTATGTTTGAATGGTCAAAAAGATAATCTAACTCGTCTCAAATGGGGTGCAAAAATTATAGAGTTCCCAAAAACTGCACTGACGTAAGCAAAGTATGACTAAAATCAATTGACCGGATCAAAGAGAGTTCATTTTCTATTTCTTCCCTACCTTTTTTGTTTTGATTATTAGGAATGTCCTCATATTACCCTCCGTCTGGAGCGAGCGTACGGTTGTCAGACTATAACCGACTAAAAACCCACTAGTACTACCCAAGTAGCAAAAGGTTCTTTAACCAAGGCGTTTTATCACCAAACAGTGAAATAGTAGGCCTATAATGGTAACCACTGTGACTGCTTGTACTATAAAGGTTTTTAACAGAGTGTTTTGGTTCTATAAGATTAAAGAGCATTTAAGTTCTATAATTATGTACATCAGAACGTTCGGCCAGTTGAGATAGGGAGCTGGCTGCTACTCCAGTTTTTAATGACGATTATGTGACGCATAAAGACGCCAGCCAAAGAATTTGTGACAGAACAGTTCGAAAGATAGAAGCATTTATTAATGGCCGAACGACCTGATATCAGAACGTTCGGCCAACCTGAATCTCTATAACTGAGGACCTTAGAGTAACTGTTACTGAATAAAGATTTACTGGCGATTTAATGACAAACAACCAATGCTTTACTTTTACTCGTAATGCCACCGGTTAAAAGTAAAATGAATTTTGGTTTCTGTAACATCAGGACGTTCGGCCAACGTGATCTCCATAACTGAGGACCTGAGAGAAACCGTTAATGAATAAAGACTTAGTGACGAGACTGAAACGAACTTTTATTGTTTTATTTTTCTTTGTGATGGCCCCCTTATATAGTAAATTAAAAATTTACAATATAACCTCAAAACATTGGGATTATCGATTGCTCCACAACGAAGAAGCCTAGAATACTCGCAAAACCCTTGATGTGTTAAAGGTTTCAGTGCAATGGTGTCAGTATTTTTGTTGATTCCAGATTAATCTTTAAAAATGCACTATGGCGGATGGCGACTGAAATAGGGTGACCATGTATTCCAACGCAACAAGTATTTAAACAAGTTTTGTGTCTATCTACTGAATGAAGCAAAACACGTCGAAATTGTTGAAATAAGGTGACGATGTAGGTATTGCAACAAAATAAATGGATACGCGGACGGAGGACTTTGAGAAGGAGTGCAGATAACCAATATTTTATATAATATGCATTAGAAATAATTGTTATAAATAAAACGTTACACACACCAATGGTGGTGTGTGTAACGTTTTTTTTTATAACAATTAGCGTTATGATGTGGCCTCTTTCCTTCTACTTTTATTATTTTTCCGTGTCTGGAGGTCTACTCTCTTTCTCCGAAGCGTAACTTCGGCAACGAACGAAAATTAAACGTAGATACGTTTGTGACCCTACTCTATATCATTTGCGGACGCACACAATAACATTCAATACGTTAATTGTCTGTGAATTCGAATTTCTTGTATGCGGACGCACACAAGAAGTTCGAATTCAAAAATGCAAATTATTATGAGAACAAAAATTAAACGTATCTACGTTTAATTTTTGTTCGTTGTCGAAGTTACGTTTCGCAGAAAGAGAGTAGACCTCCTGTCACTGTCACATGAAAAAACATAATTGAAACTATCGATCGAATTTCGACCAATAGGCCACCACTAAGTTTTGCTTCATTCAGTTACGGCGGCTTTCTATAAAAATCTCAATCCCATTTTTTACCCCCGACCAAAAAAGAGGGGTGTATCTGTGTGTCTGTCTGTGGCATCGTAGCTCCTAAACGGATGTACCTATATATGTATATGTATGTATTTTGATAAAATTGGTTTCGTTTGAAAGGTGTTTTAATCGAGAGTGTTCTTAGCTATTTTTTGAAAATATCTACTCAGCCTTTTGATGGTAATCACGTCTTTTCTAGTTGAAGGGAAATTAACAACTTCCACATGTCTCACAGTGGAACGAATGTATGGGAGCGGTTGGACGTAGACATGTCCGAAAAATAAGAGTAAAATTATGACAAACTAATGATGCCATCTTATTCGATTACTTAATGCCTTCATAAATTGTGGTGATGAATTTCTTCATAACTCCCATATTTCGGGAGTAATTTGAGAAAATGTGAAATTTTACTATGAAAATGAGTGTATCGAGCTCTCTCCCTCCTGATTCCGGGCTTGTTTCAAGTAGCGGTCTCTAATATCATAATGCTATTACTAAGAGCTATATTTAATACTAAGACACATAGTGCGCCAAATGTGCACTTTCTGGGATAAAAGGAAATGAAAATTTAAAAAAAAAAAAACGTTTTTTCCCCATTTGTATTTACTTTAAACCGCAGACAGACTTATTAAGAGGTCTATAAATATATTATATATATACAGAAATATATATTAACAAAAATATTCACAAGAACTGATGAGAGTATGACTTTTAAGTAAGTTGATAATAAATTACCTAGTTTCATTAAAAGTACAATAAATAATTAAGATGTAAGCTCTAATTTACTAAGTTACACATTTTAAAACAATAACATCATTTAATTATCTTCGTCATCATCATCATCATCAATTAATTCAAATTCAGAATCGATGTCCGCTAAATCATTTATGTTAACAAATTCGATATCACTTTTCTCAGAATCCGTAAGCTCATAAAATTCCTTAAAAGAAGATTTTTTTACAAACTTATTTCCTTTTGGACGGATACTTGTAACAAGTGGATCAGAAGACAGTAAAAGATTGTGCATAATATCTTCATTGCATGAGATACTGCTATGCTTTCGAGAATGCCCCTCTCTATATTTTCTAAAATCTTTATTTCTAGCCTCAGATGCCTCTTCGGATAGAAAACCAATGGGCACAATTGACATGTTCTGAACTATGTCTGGCCCATGCATTAAAATTTTATGAAGTGAAGAAGGCATATAATACCATGGGTATAACTCCACGTAAAGCTTAGCAGTATCAAAGCAGAACTCTCGGAATTTAGTTACGTTGATCTTCTCTCCTGATGAAATACACTGCAAGATCACACAGATTTTTCTTAAAAGCATAGCATCTATTCCGGTCAGTTCAGCAGATTTAGTGTAGTTTTCAAAAAATCTCCTTGCCGAGTTGCCATTGTTGGTGGATCCACTGCCTTGTTTCACAACATCGAGAAGTAAGCCCGTTTCTCTTCTTACAGCCTCTTGAACTCTTTTCTTCCTCTCATCAACTTGCCTTTTTGCTATATCACCCCTTACTTGCCATGATTTTATGTCTAATTTGTAGGAAATGTGTAATAAGCATTCCATTGAGCGAATCCAAGCGTGAAGGGTGCTTAAGCTATATTTATACATGTCCTCGTTTGCGTGTTTATCTTTGATTAACTCTAAATTATTCATTTCTTTAGGACAAGCCTTGCATATGTCACACACTGAAGCTGCTGTATTGGATATAATGGAATGAATTTTACCATCAATCATTGTCAACAGCAGTTGGTGTTTGACACTAATTCCATCAGTGATGGTGGATGGAGTTAAGGCTTCAATCTCTGCTTCGATTTCAGCCATCTCTCTCTGCACATTTTCTTTGGTTTCCTTTATAAACTTAAACAATATTGGCCGGCAAAATGAAGTGGAAGATGGTCGCTCGTTTTCCCAAATTGTTACACCTTTTGAGACGAGCCGCAGTGGTACAAGACTAATCATAAAATTACTAGCAAGATCGATTTGCTCATCTTCACTCGTCCTTTGATGATAAATGCTTTGGCTAGATGATCCGTCAAAACCCCATTTGCTGGTCAATACGAGCTGTTGATTGGGATCAACAGGGGTTTCTAACGACCTAATAAGTCTTCTTGAGGTTAAATCCATCAAGGCTTGTAATTTGATTTTTGCAGAGCTCTCTGTAACTGTGAGATCTTCTTTGGCCGGATAGCACTTAATTTTTTCTTTAACCAACATGTAGTAACTCGGGTATTGAAGAGCTCCTTCTTGAGTGTTGAAATCCCGAAGAGTGTTATAGCGCCATTTCGATAAGTTCATCGATACATAAAGAGCCAATGCCTTCAAAGGGGATATTTCCCGTACCTGAATTGATTTACCTTCAATGAAGGCTTTGATTTTTGAGGCCTCTTCTGGATTCTCCGTCAAGTATTTCATAACATAAGCTGTATCGCTTTGTCCTGCCTTTTGAAGCGCCCTTTCGGCCGAAAACATAATTTCAGCGCTGCTACTGCTGCATGAAAGACTATCTTCAGTGCGTCTTCTTTTTTGCCGGTTACTAAGGTCCTCAAAAGATTTACGAGGACTAGGATGTGTACAAGTTGAAGCATTAGATTTAGCAGGAGAAATTATGGGCTCGATGACGTCACTTATATTTTCTGTAGAAGGTTCCATATTTTCATTCTGTAATTCCGGCCATTGAATTGCAGCCTGTAGCCAAATCTCATGTTTCTTCCGAAACTTATCTGTGCTTCTTCCAGACTGTGTCCATTTTGCATAAATGCGGTAGCAAAATCGACGACACCAGTCTTTTAAACTTGTTTCAGCACTTTCACATAACTGAACACAACTGTTATCTTTTAAAACACTGAACAAATAGTTAAAGTCGCGTAAATCTTTATGTGCGCGTGCGCATAAAGCAACGTGAATATCAAGATTTGTATTAAAATTTGGAAAATACATTGCGAGATTAGCTTGGATACAACGAGGTGTAAATCAACACTGATTTTAAAGTTACTAATAGTGACCTATTTATATAAAATCCAGGTATCCCAGGTATCCTTTGTTAAATATTGCAAGGTAATTAGTTATTGTGATAATTAGTAAATGATGCATGCTAAATTAGTGTATTAAGAGCCATTTAGTAATTAAATAATAGCAATGTTCTTATCAGTAATCATTAGTGCATCAGTTTTATATGTAAACCTTAAGTCCCTAATTATATATCCTAATTAGCTTATATCTTCTCTAATTGGCTGCTCAGAAATGTTATTGTAATAAGGTAAACCTTTAGAAAAACGGTTTTAATCAACAAAATAAACAAAAAATAAAAAAATTGTGTTATAAAATAAACATCACTCTTTATCCCAGAAAGTGCACATTTGGCGCACTATGTGTCTTAGTATTAAATATAGCTCTTAGTATTAGCATTATGATATTAGAGACCGCTACTTGAAACAAGCCCGGAATCAGGAGGGAGAGAGCTCGATACACTCATTTTCATAGTAAAATTTCACATTTTCTCAAATTACTCCCGAAATATGGGAGTTATGAAGAAATTCATCACCACAAGTTATGAAGGCATTAAGTAATCGAATAAGATGGCATCATTAGTTTGGCATAATTTTACTCTTTTTTTTCGGACATGTCTACGTCCAACCGCTCCCATACATTCGTTCCACTGTGTGTCTGGTCGATTCGAAATTTGAAATCTTGTCACTTGTCAACATGGGCATCGCCAGGGGGGGTGGTTGACCCCCTTCACCCCAAAAACATTTTATTTTTTTATTTCGTTTATTGGCGAGAAGTCACGCAACACCGAGAAAAGTGGAAGCAATGGGGAGACCTATGTCCAAGATTGGGACAGTCAAGGCTTAGATAAAATAACATAAGTCTAAAAAGCATAAAATAAAAATTAAACTTATTACAAGAACAAATCAAAGCGGACCCCCGACGCTAAGATGCTTGGATTATTTTATTTTTGTTTTTTTAGAGGTTTTTTGTGTCGGGGGTTCTTTTAAATTTTTAATTTAATTTTTATTCATTGACATTCTAAAAAATATCAATTATTAATAATAAAGCCTTTTTCAATTAGGGTATCTAGTTATTTAAGTATTCTTGTACTTAGTCAAATTTCCCAATCTCCAATGTCAGTCACCTTTCCACTTTCGTTTGCTTTTAGCCAAAATAGACTCGACTAATATAACAAAAACTTCACAAGTGGACACTGTTAAGCAGGCATCAGCTCAACATTGCTTGTACCTATATAATTTAATATTACAACGTGATTTGCTTCATTGTTTAGGTAATTTAGTACTCGATAAATACTTGTTTCGTTGGAATACATGGTCACCCTATTTCAGTCGCCATCCGCCATAGTGCATTTTTAAAGATTAATCTGGAATCAACAAAAATACTGACACCATTGCACTGAAACCTTTAACACATCAAGGGTTTTGCGAGTATTCTAGGCTTCTTCGTTGTGGAGCAATCGATAATCCCAATGTTTTGAGGTTATATTGTAAATTTTTAATTTACTATATAAGGGGGCCATCACAAAGAAAAATAAAACAATAAAAGTTCATTTCAGTGTCGTCACAAAATCTTTATTGATTAACGGTTTCTCTGGGCTTCTTCCTTGTGGAGGAATCGATAATGCCAATGTTTTGAGGTTATATGTCATAGTCATAGTCATAGTCATAGTCATCATTTATTGCATTCATGTAGTTTACAAGTTGTTACAAGTACAATTATATAGGTTCCATACATGAACCCTGCTAGGGCACAGCAATATAAATAATTAGAGTGCTACAGTGTCACAATAATAAAACAAACCACTGTGCTTGAAAAAACATAAATCATTTGTTGTTTAAATAAGTAACTGTCATATAATATAAGATAGGGTAAGAACAATTAATTAGTCATCATTTCCATTCATAAATTAAATTAAGATAAAATATTAAATTAGAAAAATAGCTATAACAATAATAATCATAAAATAACATAACATAAAGTAGGTAGTCAGTCAAAATTGTAGGTGCTGTGTGTATTGTGTACAGGTATGAATTTCAATGTCAAAATTTACTTATCGTCTAAGAATTCCTTTAACGTGTAATACGATTTTAATATAAGGTATTTTTGGAGACTGTTTTTAAATTTATTTTCGTACTCTATGTCCTTAATTGAATTTGGAAGCTTATTATATATTTTCACGCACATGGCTAAAGGTCCTGAATGGAACATAGCTAATTTTGAGCTTGGTAAGGCTAATTCATTTTTGTTTTGGCGTCTAACACTGCGATGTTGTGGGCGAAGGTCCTTAGTGAGTGGGAATAGTGCCCTGTGCTTTTTTACAAATTTGCTAACTTCTAAAATGTAGATACCAGTTAATGTAAGGACTTTGTATTTTACAAAGAATGACTTACAGCTTTCTGTGTTATCTATATTGGCAAGAATTCGTATACATTTCTTTTGGAGAATAAAAAGTCTGTCTTTGTCTACACCATTTCCCCACACCACGATTCCATAATTTAGCCAGGAGTATGCATAGGCATAGTATGCTGTTAGAGCAGTTTTAAAATCGGTAGCTCTTTTAAGCTCCTCCAAGGCATATATAAAGCTGGCTAGTTTGTTTGCCAATGCATCTATATGGGCTTTCCAGTTTATATTGGTATCTATAGTCAAACCTAACAGTTTAAACTCGTTTATGCATTGCAGTTTTATGTTATTGTATGTGTAATTTATATCCAATTTGCGTTTTTGGTATGGTCTATATTGCATTAGCTTTGTTTTGTCAAAATTTAATTCTAAGTTATGATCTTTTAACCATGCTATTATTTTAGAGAGCTTATCGTCTAGACTTAAGTTAAGGTTTTCTGTATTCGTATATGGAAAAATGATAGAAATATCGTCAGCAAATAAAATACTTTGAGCGTCAATTTCTTTAGGGAGGTCATTAATATAAATTAGAAATAATAAACATCCCAAAACGCTGCCTTGTGGTATTGACATTATTGTTTTTGCTTTATTAGATCTTACGCGTGTTATTTGGCCAGTGTGTGGGTCGCAATGTTCTACCTCTACGAATTGTTCCCTATTTTCTAGGTACGAGCAGAACCACTTGTGTGCTGTACCTCTAACACCTATTGCATATAATTTATGTAGTAAAATTTTGTATGAAACTCTGTCGTAGGCTTTGCTCATATCCAGTAAAATCCCTACTGCGTAATTTTTGTTATTGATTATATTTAAAGCTTCCTGGATATACTTAAATATTGCTAATGTAGTGGATCTATTTTTCCTGAACCCATTCTGGCTATCATTGAAGATTTTATATCTTTCGCAAAAGGAATAAAGTCGTTTTGACATCGCAGTCTCCAATATTTTTGAGAAGGTCGGCAGCAATGCTATCGGCCGATAGTTACTAGTGTCAGTCTGGTCTCCCTTTTTGTAAATTGGTTTCACTATCGATACTTTCAGCAAGTCAGGTACTGATCCTTCATCAAAAGACTGATTTATTAAATAAGTTAGCGGTAACGTTAATTCTTCGGCGCATGCTTTTATAAGTGTAGGCGGTAGCTCGTCATGGCCATAGCTGTGCTTGTTTTTCAATTTTTTTTATAATGAACATGATTTCATTGGGGTCAACAGGTCTTAAGTAAATGGAGTTTTGGCTTTGGGAGGAGGTAGGACGGCCAGTGGGGCGAACGTTCCCGTTTGCGGTATCCGTTTTTCCCACTGATACAAAATAATCATTAAAGGCGTTGGCAATGGTAGTCGGGTTTTCTGTCACAGTATTTTGTACACGCAATTTTATGTTATTTATTGGCTTAATGTTTTTCTTATTTGTACGTTCTTTTATTATTTGCCACATTGTTTTAGTTTTATTTTCAGATTTACTCATTATTCTTATGTAGTTTAGTTTTTTAGAGTGGGCTACAGTTCTCTTAAGTAATTTTTCGTAACGCTTATAATACTTTTCCAATATATTGTTATTAGTTGTAGTCAATAATGCTTTTAGTTGTCTTTTATGCTTGCATGCAACTCTTAATCCAGTCGTTAGCCATGATTTAGATGTTCTCTTTTTAATCTTTACGGTTTTTTTTGGTATACACTGGTTTAATATATTATGTAAGGTGTTATTAAATGACAGATAATTAGTATTAATATTTTGGTTTTCGTTTATTATTTTACTCCAGTCTAGTTTTTTTAGTTCTTTTTTAAACGAGTCTATGTTTTGCTTGTTATAGATCCTCTTTACTGTTAATATTTGTTTCTTATTTAGTACTGGATCATGGGTAGGTATAGTGATTGCTACTCCTCTGTGATCTGAGAGTCCAAGCTCCACTACTTCTAGATTGAGATTGTCGTTAGCGTTTGTAAAAATTAGGTCAATACATGTGGTGCTTGAGGTTGTTACTCTGGTAGGTTCCGTCACTAGTTGTCGAAAGTTGTACTTGGTCAAAGTATTGAGAAGATTAAATGAATTGCGATTTTTCTCAAGGATATTTACGTTGAAATCCCCGCCTATAATTATGTGTTTATGTTTGTCCTTTGTATTGATTTTAAGTAGCACTTTTTCCAAGGCTGAATAAAAAATTTCGGTTTCCCTTTTTTTTTGCGGACAATAGACAACTATTAGTAAAAGATTCAATTTAGGAATTTCTACCGCACAAGTTTCGAATATAAATTCAATTGTCATTTCCATTAAATCTTGTCTTTCTTTGAATTCAATATCGTCTTTTAAGAAAATGCACACACCACCTCCCGCATAGTTTGGGCGGCAGTATTTGGCGGCTACAGTGTACCCTTCCAAACTCAGTAGGTCTTTTTTAAATGCTGTAATCCATGTTTCCGTAAAACAAAGCGCTTCTATTTTATGTTCGTTCGTGATTGCTTCTAATAGGTAACGTTTATTTTTTAGGCTTTGTATGTTTTGGTAAAGAATGTTTATATTATTGCATGAATGTGTTTGTGTACTGTTTTTTGATGTGTTGTTGTTAAAGAAAAAACTTAGGGCTAGTTTGTGGTTTTGAGTCCGTAGATATTTCTATTCCATCAGACTGGGAAAACTCCCACTCAAAAACTTCATTGTTTAGGTTGCTTATTGTCATAACAAGATCCTGTAGGTCTGATACCACAACTGTCGTGCCATTGCTATTCAGTGCGCCCGTGCGCTGATTATACATATCGTGGTTATAGGAAAGATTTAGATTAGAGTCCAATAGGTATGCGTAATTGAATGTCTGTGTATCCATATATAAAAGGTTGTTAAAAGTTTCTATTCTACTATTGTACAGAGTATTGCCATAATTTTGTTGTTCTACATAATAGTTATTATTAAATTTAAATTTATAAGTCGGTAGACAAATAATGATATTAGTATGGGATAATTCAATCAATTTTTCTCGAATAAACATGACTAGTTCTACGTAGTTTTGCGTTCTTCGGAAGTCCTCTTCGCCGATGTAAATAATGCAGTAGTCCTTACTTGTTAAGTTTTGAACTTTTACGTCAATATTCTCAAATATTTGCTTCAGTCCACATTTGGGTTTGCGGTAGTGGCAAATCTCGTAGTTTCGCAGATTAGTTTCCTCTGTTGCGGTGTATAATATATTTGAAGTTTCGCCGCTTAATAAACATATTTTTGGTTTATCTTCAATAACAGTCTTGCTTGGTGTTGATGCCCGTGTAGTTTTAGAACTTTTTTGTGTTATCTTACTGGTATTAGTCTCATCATTTGTGTTTTCATATAAGTTATTTAAATTTTCTGTTTGGGTCTCTTTACTATTTGTACGTCTGTTTGTAGTTTTCTTTGGCGTAGATCTTGGTTTGGCGGGGCTATTAATTTTTTTGAGGAGTTCGTTTCTCTTAGCTAGTTCATCGTTTCGTTTCTTTAACTCGCTATTCTCCAGTGATAGGGATTCAATTTCATTATGCGCACTGTTTAATGGCGTTGTGAGTCGCTCGATTGTGGTTTTCAATGTTTTGAGTTGTGAGTCATCATCGTCCTCAGATATTTCAGGCATGCTGTTAATTGTTACATTTTGAGACATAATAATATTACTGTCGTCTTCTAATTCTGAGCGGGTGCGCGTGCGACGGAACGTAATGTTCTCCAGAAAGTTCATGACCTTACCAAAATAATTTCGTGTGGCGAGATTCGAACCAGAGCTCTTTACTTCTAAGTCCAATGTATAGGCCTACTGGCTACCGGTTCGGTTTCTTTCACATCGAAATAGGTCGGTTGTATTCTGTTGACTTAGTATTCCTATTTCTTAGTCAATAGATGTCGCTACTTGAGGCGTATGCGAAGGATATTATCTTGTGACAGTTGAACTCTTTGTATTTGGTATCGATTGCTGACATGTCAGTTCGCTAGTTAATTACGAGATGGCGTGTTTTTAAGTAAATTTCAAATAAAAAACGGATCCTTAATATGTTACAATATGATTTTATGATTGAGTTTTAGGATAAACCGCTTGTTTACTTCTAGTTCACTTTATAATTCTTTTATTACACTGGTTTGGAGTCTTCACACATCTCTGATCACTGTTCATTAGTATTTATCACTGTTTCGCGCAAAGATTCTGCAAGTCATTTGATTACGTTTTAAAAATCACTTTTGTCGTTTTTCGCACCACGGACGTCATTGATAACACTGTTATCAGAGATTTTAGTGTCTTTTTTCACTTTTATGCACAGTTTATGGTCTTTTGAGCACTTTAAACATTTTAAAAAATAAAATTTACGAGAGCACAAGCAAACACTTTGTTTACATCACAGCGCCACCTGGCGGAAGTCTCCTATGTTAAATTTTTAATTTACTATATGGGCCTTTCTCTACTAACAGGAAAATCATGGTCCAAGCATTTTTTTTTTACTTTGGCTATATTAATACATAGTTTTATTTATTAAAACACATAATATATAACCTGTTATTTAAGGAGCCAAGCTTAATCAATGTTTAGAATCATAATCATTTCATAAATTCGGTCTAAAAGCCACTAAAAACAGTCCTCTGTTATGTCCTAAATCCGGATCGAGTATGATTCGGTTCGGTTTTTATTAGTTGTATTTAAAAATGTTAAATCTTATAACTCTATAAACATAAAGAATATTGAATGCATGTAAACAAAAAACAATTATAATTTTAGAAATTTTTTTAGTGCTAAAAACTAGTGTTCGAATTTTGTCCGATACATTTTTGAACAGTCCTCTGTCACAATTTGAATATCGCGCCACAAAAATATTAAACACTATTGTGGTTACATTTCCCTTGAAACCGAACGTTAACAATGTGAAGTTTGCTCGGTCGCGATGCTAAACAAGTCGCCGCCATTTTGCGCAGTGACAACTCCGCGTCTGTGTGGGAGCCACGTCTCTGTAGTGTTGAGTGAACATTCCTCTGGTAAGTCTATTTTACGGTGTTTTATGTCTTATAATTTTATTTATTTGACAAAAAAATTGCTCAGTGTGATAATTTATAGCTGTTTCTGTGTTATGAAGTAATATTTAAACTGATACGTGGTATGACATTTTTTACGTAAAAATAACAGTCCTCTGTGCAACAGTCCTCTGGAAATTTATAACACAGAGGACTGTTCAATGTGACAGAGGACTGTTTTATTTGACGTCCGTGTATTTTATTAATATTCTTTATAGTCTGCACTAACCTACTGCTTGTCAATAGCCTCTTTCTTTCTTACATTGGCCTGTCACGCTAATTCAGGTCTTTTGTTTTCTATTATTATGGACTTTGGAATATAAAATAATACGTACCTAGTAACTACCTGTTTTTAAACCCTTACGGGTTTAAAAAAAATGAAAGTATGTTTTATTGTTTTAGTATTGCCGCAATGCCACCAAAGAAGAAACCTAAAACCAAAGAAGAAATAAAAGAGCAGAAACGAATTGCAGAAAGATTAAGGTATCAACGGCTAAAAAATGACCCTGTAAAAAGAGAGCAATTGAAGGAAAAAGAACGACGAAACTACCAAAGAAAGAAGGAAAAAGGTACAAGAAAGCCAGTTAAAGATATGAGTCGACGTGAACACAAAGCTGTGACCAAAGAATGGAGAAAGCACTGTGCTAACTATCGCGCAAAAAAAAAAGCTTTGAAAGAATTTACAAACAATTTTGTACGACAAAATACGCCCGAATCCGAGGGTTCACCTTCTCCTCAAAGTTCTGTCTCTCCATCAATACTACCTATGACCACTCCACGAAGTGATGCAAGTCATGCGAGAAAGCGTCATGCTAGAAAGAAACGTGACAAAATTATAAAGGATAAAGACAAAAAGATCGAGTATTACAAAAAAAAATCAGAGAAGTATAGGAAGAGATTAGAACGTTTGGAAAGAGCTAAGACAAAGGAAAATGTAGACACACCTAACACTAAACTTACCAAAATGTGTGATTCGCCAGAAACTCGCAGAGAAGTAGTCAAAAAGGCGCTATTCGGTGAAGTGTTGAATGCACAGCTGAAAGAAAACTACGCTAATTTAAAAACCTGCAAAGAAAAACAAATATTCGGAGAAGTAGTGTCTGGTAAACTAATACACAAGTACAAGTTATGGCGAAGCAAAGATAGTGCTATATCTTATAAAACAGTACAGAAGTCAGCGCGTCAATCAGTTTTAGTACCCAAGCTTCGGACTCGTAAAGACAAAATTTCATCTGATTGCATAAATACTGTACGCACCTTCTATGAAAATGATGACAACAGCAGACTTGGCGCAGGAAAACGAGAATGCCTGACTAGAAAAGGGGTTAAAAAACAGAAAAGATATTTATTGGATAGCATCGCAAATTTATACAAGAAGTTTCAAGCTGAACATTTTAAAATAAGCTACACAACGTTTTGTCGTCTACGTCCTTTCTGGGTCATAACACCAAATGTAAACGAACGTGACACGTGCCTCTGCATAAAGCACGCGAACATCGATCTGAAACTGTCAGCATTGCACAGGCGAAGAATTTTGACTTACAATAGTCACACTGCACTGCTTGAAAAGACATGTTGTAATCGCTATGACGAGCTATGTTTGTCACGAACCTGCCAACGCTGTATTGACAAGAATCCTGACTACAGGGAGTTTGATGACAGCAAGCCTATTGAATTTAAAAAATGGATATCCGAGAAACAAACTTACAACGACCCCAAGACCAAGAATGCTCGAACAGTTACCAAATACCTAAAGAAAACGTTCACTGTTCGCCCTCGAGAACTAATAGAAGAGCTGCACGAGGATTTGGAAGCCTATTATCAACACGAGAGAAACATTACCCATCAATACAATGCTATCAAGAAATACAAACAAAACCTTACCGACGAAGACGCTATCATACATATGGATTTTTCAGAAAATTATTGTTCCAAATACGGTCAAGAAATACAAGCATTTCATTTTGGAGGGTCGAGACTACAGCTAAGTCTTCATACTGTGGTAGTGTATACCAAAAACTCTATCAAGTCTTATTGTACCATTTCCAAAAATCTCACACATTCACCAGCTGCTATATGGGCACATTTGCGGCCAATCTTTAAAACTCTCCCACCTAACATAAAGAGCATCCACTTCGTCAGCGATGGACCCGTAACTCAATACAGAAACAAAACGATGTTTTACATCCTGGCATCAAGACTTCAACAAGAGGTTTTAAATGTGAAGAAGTTTACCTGGAACTATTCAGAGAGTGGCCATGGCAAAGGGGCCCCTGATGGCATTGGAGCAACCTGCAAGAGAACCGCTGATGCCGTCGTCGCTACAGGAGGTGATATTGATAGCTTGGAATCATTTGTAGAGGCCATTCAACGAAGATGTTCCGCAATTACCTTGTTCACAATCGACGATAAAGTTATCCAAGAATTGACAGACGACCTTCAAAATGAAACAGTTAATTTAAAAAGCTTTAATGGCACTCTAAAAATACATCAAGTAAAGGCTGAAATATTAAGAAGTCCTCTGGAATCAGCTCCAAGTGCCGCTAAACTCATAATGAAAAGTTTAAGTTGCACTTGTGAAGACGAGTGCCAGCATTTCAATTTAGGAGTGTTACAGTACAAAAACAAGACAAAACTTAACGTAGATGATATTTACACAGACTCTGAAAGTGAAAAAATGGACAACTCACAGGACTCCACAATGGAGACCGACGACGACGCTGCACTGGCTGGACCTAGTTCAATCAACCAACAGAATTACACCATCGGTGATTACGTCTTGGTTAAATTTCTAGTAAGAAACACTGAATATTGTTATGCTGCAGTAATCAATAAGATAGACACGGAAGATGGCGAACTAACAGTAACCTTCTTAAAAATTTGTGATGACAAAGGACACACATTCAGAGTCGATGAAAATGATGTTTCTGATGTGTCCTTTGACCAAGTATTAAAGAAGTTGCCAAACCCAGATATTGCCCTAAAAGGGAAACGAATATTTTATTATTTTAATATACCTGTACCTGTTTTTGAGAAATAAGTCTGCATTGATAAGTTAACAAGGCTGATTCTTAGTACCTAAGCTTAATTTTGATTATAATTATTTTAATTCGTTACTAGGAGAGCTAAACTCGCAATTTGTTCCTGATAAATATAAGTATTTAAATTCTGTATGTGATACAGTATTCAATAAAGAAGAGAATTTATTTGATTACATTTAATAAATAATATTGTGTTTTTCTTCATATAAACATTGACATAAATTATTCCCTGGGTGGAAAAAACAGTCCTCTGGGTGACAAAACAGTCCTCTGCCGCATTTTTTTACAAAATTGCCTATAATTCGAAAAATAAGGGAAAATTACAATGGTTTCTTGTTTATATGTATTTATATTATAACTATCTATCGACTTAACATATAATATTTTTAATTTTCTAGAAAAATAGGGTTGGGACAACTGTCAATAGACAAGTTTCTAGTTAGTAGAGAAAGGCCCATATAAGGGGGCCATCACAAAAAATATAAAACAATAAAAGTTCGTTTCAGTCTCGTCACTAAGTCTTTATTCATTAACGGTTTCTCTCAGGTCCTCAGTTATGGAGATTACGTTGGCCGAACGTCCTGATGTTACAGAAACCAAAATTCATTTTACTTTTAACCGGTGGCATTACGAGTAAAAGTAAAGCATTGGTTGTTTGTCATTAAATCGCCAGTAAATCTTTATTCAGTAACAGTTACTCTAAGGTCCTCAGTTATGGAGATTCAGGTTGGCCGAACGTTCTGATATCAGGTCGTTCGGCCATAAATAAATGCTTCTAACTTTCGAACTGTTCTGTCACAAATTCTTTGGCTGGCGTCTTTATGCGCCACATAATCGTCATTAAAAACTGGAGTAGCAGCCAGCTCCCTATCTCAACTGGCCGAACGTTCTGATGTACATCTATAATTTAGTTCTTAGAACGTTTATAGGACCATACAAAAAAAAATAAAGTGTAGCACTGTAATAGACATGAAAAAAGCGATTATGGTACTATTTAGTACTATAGGCGATCTTACTGGCACTTTTATGTATCTACTTTGCTCTAATAATGCGTCAAAATAACTTTTACAGTACTAGTATTGTAGCAGTATCGAAAACACTATTACAGAATCAATCTGCACTATAAAAGTACCTTGCACAACCGTTAAGTAACCTTTTAGCTTCTTAAAAGCTCCCTCAACATCGCAAAGGGGCTAGTTCTGAAAAAGTCATGAAAACTCATCTATAGTACAAAATTGTACCATAGCGACTCCTGGCGCAGCTGCTAAATAACTAAAATTCTAAATAGCTCTATAAGTGAATTTCTGTTACTGTTATCAGACTAAAGCGTTTTCGGTAAAAATATGGCTGCCGTTTTCTGCTGCTTGAATGTTTTGTAGTATGTCATTATTTTAACATGTCATAAAGCATAACTTATATTGAGTACATAATTATTTTGTTTTCTTGGGGAACTGGCAAACAAGTGTGATAAAAAGATCACTGGAATCATTTACGTTGCAAAATAGCACTATACACACGTTTGGTTACTTTTATAGTGCAAATCTTTGACATAACCGTTGCAACATTTCAACTATAGAGCTGATTTATCACCGTAAGAGCCTTTATGTAATGATTATAGAATAAATCAGTTATAAAACTAGGGCCTTTTGGGGTTGTGTAAACGTTTAAAACACCATTATAGTACTAATCTACTAATCATGAACACTATTTAGCACGTCCTAAAACGTTCTCGGGACTTTTATAGTACCATATTTTGTTACTTGGGTACCTACTGCTACCATGCGTCGGGGGGCCGAGCGATAAAAGCCCCATCACGCGAGTGCGGGCTATCCAGCAACCGCACGATCCCCATGAAGGCGCGCGGGAACCACTGCACGCCACTTCTCTAGTCTTGGTCGGGCGATGACTCAGCTTCAAGTTCGCTGCCCGAAGGCCCCTTCTTATTGTAGCCGGAGATCGTTTAGCGCTCTTCGATGCACGGCGGCTCTTCTGTTGAGGTTAGAGTGAGAGGCATGCTGTTTTTCCCTCTCAGCAGCCTCCTTTGTATGCATTATCTCCTCGCAAGAAGAGGAGACGGCATTCCACCCTTCCGCTTCCGAGCATGTACTGAACCACAGCCGAAAGCGAAAAATCAACCGCGTACCGAGTGCTGCGACGAGAACACACTGAGCCTACCAGCGTACGCTGCACCGTGTCGTCGGGGCAGTCCACACAATGATGACAACAGGATGTCCACTCCCGACCTATGCGACGAAGGTACTTCCCGAAGCATCCATGTCCCGTAAGCACCTGCGTCAGCCGGAAGCTGAGGGCGCCATGCCGCCTCTCCAAACATTCCTCCATAACTGGCCTTACCGCTACTATTCTGGCGAGCTATCAATTCAACTCTAGCTATGGCCCTGGAGGGTAATGGCTGATTCCACCGTTATGCTCTTAAATTGTGGTGACTGGTTATTTTGCTGGCCATGGTTTCAGCAATATCATCAGAAGTATTCTTTTGAAGTGAAACTTCTTATGCGACTTCCAACAAGTTTAACGCTACCATTTCTAAAACTCACCAAGAGATGGCAGTATTACAAGATTTGTGACTAAGTAGTTCCACTAGGTACGCAAGATGGCGTGCAAACAGTCATGCATTCGACTCTTCGTTGTGACCAGCCTTCGCTCAATTTACATGAGTAGAATAACGTCGATAATTTTATGTAATAATTATGTAATAAAAATAATACAACAAGAAAACAACAAAATATTATTTAGAAGTTCAATAAAATAACGAGAGTGAATGCGTGGCACTCGAATGCATGCGTGTAGTATTACGAAGTTTCACTTCTTCCGCGCGGAGGGACTCCACGCACTATTTTTTATTTAACGATGATGTTCCTAGTTTATCATTAGTAACTTTGAGATTCATATTCCAACCGCTAATAATCACATCACACATAGAAGCCAACACGGCATTTTTGTTTGTTTGTCTGTATTGTCCTACTCATGGGCAAATGCCTCTCCCTATTCCTTCCACTTCTCACAGTGGTTTGCTTCTTCTCGCTAATTCACGAGGAAGCCATCCAAGGCATTATTTAGACTTCCTTGTTAACTGAATAGATGGCTGCAGTCCTATGGATAGAATTCAACATGCTTCAGGTAACGCTAACCACTTCCTATCAGCGCACTTACTCGCGGAATTTAATTCCGATCGATCGACAATCGACAATTTAGACGTTTCGTGCTCTTGAACGTCGTCCTCGTTGTCGTCTTGTCAATTGTGTTTAGTTTGTGTGTCTATTTGGGGAACTAAGTGGGATCGGGATCGGAACCGGGATTGGCGTAACGTAAAAGCGACTCTTGAGTTTATTTTGACAGCTGGCTATTTGGACTGTATTGCGTTGGGATTGTTTGTCGATTGTGATTATGCCATTACAAAAGTGTTACTTTTCAGAAATTTGTTTTGTATTTTATTTAAGTGGTGTTCAGTAAGTAATAAGTATATAGGGTGACTGGTTATTAGTGACCGATACTTAACACGTGATTGTACTCATGATAACAAACAACTTTTCCGAAGAAACATTTTTTTCACACTCATTCACTTTTTTTGATATCACAATAAGCCTGCTTTCACATTTAGGCGACTTTAGCAGCGCGACTGTCGCGCTGCCAGAATTTCATACTAAAAACAAAAGCGCGGAAGTCGCGCGCTGCCGCCGCAGCCGCCGCCTTATTTAGGTACCTAAATATATCATGTTATTCTGCTACTGTAATTTTCCTTCGGGCGATACAAAAGGTTTTCCGTCATTTTTTAAATGAAGTGCGCCACACTGATCTAAACTGCGACGCGGCAGCCGCGTTGCTAACGCGCGGCTGTTCTTATAATGTGAAGGCATGTGCTTCAGGCGCGCTGGTAACGTCCTAATGTGAAAGCGGCCTAACACAACAGCCACATGATTATGGGGGTTGCGAGCCATGCGGGTGCTCTGCATTATTCACCCCGGGAAGGGTCGATAATAATGAGACAGAATGGCAGCAAGCGGCTGACAGCTGATAGGTCACAGGCACACGCGCTGAAATTCATACGGCTGTTGTGTTATTATGATAAAAGAGAACGAGTTAAAAAAAAAAAAAACTTGTGAAAGTTGTTTGTTATCATGAGTACAATCATGTGTTTAAGTATCGGTCACTAATTACCAATCACCCTGTATATTATGGCACGATTAGCTATAATATACGGTATTTTAAGTAATTCTCATAATAGACAATTGCAACTAAGGCGAGATGAGCGTCGAATGATGCGTTATACGGTATACGGGCAAAGCGTTGAATGAAGACCAATTTAAAATATAGACTGAGCAAGGATTTGTTTGAGAAAATATATGAAAAAATTAAGCCCTTTATGCCAACTCATAAGATAAGAAGTGTAACCAAAATATAAGGTACCTACTTCCTGTTTTCTTTGATACATGACTTTTATCAATAATATCATGACTTAATAAATTCTTGCAGGTTTTAGTGGCATTATCCTTTTTTGAGTTAGAGGCACATATGGGACACTAATGTCGCAGCTATCTGTTTCTCGTACCATTAGAGATGTAACGGCAGCTCATAACCATCCAATAGTACAAAGTAAATAGATTCAGTTTTCTTCAAACACGACTGGAAAGTTATTATATAAAATAGGAGGTTATGCTACTGACAAATACCCAATTATTGTCACTTAGATAAATTATATAAAATTATTTAAGTTACCTATCTAAAATGAATTGTTTTTGTAGTACCAATCCATATACTTTATCTTTTGTTACAGGTTTTATGAAAAATTCCACATACCATCTGCTAGAAGATGTATTGTCTGCACTTATGTAGCCATAATGAGAACAGTAGAAAATTAAGAGAGATTTTCCATTCAAAAAATGTTTTGACTGTGTGGCAATACTTTTGATAAATATTTATTTGTAAGTCACTTTATAACAAATTGTTTTATATATTTTCAGGTAAGTGATGCAGATTTAAGAATACTATCAATAGATGCTCCATTTGGAGGAGCATCACATGACAGTTTCATCTGGAATCAGCCTCCTGAGAAACAACTTTAATTGATTTAAACAATAATGCAATGAGTTTACTAGGCAAGTAAATAAGTTTTCAGGTCAATTTTATTTTCTGTCTGTGATTATATTATAATTAGTTTTACTTTTCAGGATATTATTATACCCAAGGGGAGTATATGATGATGTCACCTATGGTAGATGCTCTTGAAGGCTCCCCAGAATATTACACCAAGTTGCACTGCTCTGCATGCAATACAGTGGTACGTGCCATTGGTCTACTTAAAAATAGATGGCAGTGCTTGCTCACGCATAGGATAATACATTATCATCCTGATGCAGCAGCCCAAATAATAATGTGTATTCATAGAGTAGATATTAATCTTGTGGAGAATATACAAGGTGTTGTTTTGCATCCTCGTCAAAATTCAGGAGGTTGAAACAGAAGACATAAATAATCAATTTAAATTACGGCACCCAGTTAATTATTAATAAACGCTGCTTTTCTTTTGTTGTTTAAGTTTGTCAGTATATCAGAATAACCCCATTAACGTGGATTAGGGAATAAGAAATTATCGAATAAACGTTTGAGATTGTTTGTATCTGTGAAAGCACGGCTATAGGGAGAGAATCAGACGGGCCGCGTTTAAAATACGGGTGGTTCACACTCACCGATTTCCATAAATAAGAAAAATTAAAAAAATACCGACCTATTTTATTATTGATTCGGGTCGAGAATCATTAGCATAGTTACCTCCTTGAATTTGACGCGGATGCAAAACAACACCTTGTAGAAGAGTATGGAAATGATTACCCAGCAGTCACCTCTCAAGAATGAACTAGAAGCACAACTGCAGAAGTAAGGCAAGGCATTGAAATGCGAAATGTTTCATTCCAGCAGTTGTGCGCGAGTAGAAGGTAGGTAAAAGGGTATACTAAGATATAGACAGGATTTTTTTTAAATTTAAATTCTGATATTAGTTTAAAAAAATACTTATTCTTTGACAAAATGTATTTCATGCTATTTGGGACATTTTATTTCTACCGTTTATGTTTATAAATAAATGATTAATTGCTAAAGTTATAAAAAAGTGGGTAATAGGGGATAGTCACATTTTATTTTCCTTGTCTGTCGGGTAGATTATTGAAAAGTATTGGACACGTATTTTATCTTTTTTACGTGGTCATAAAATTACGGAGATATATTGAGTTGAAATGGCGCATGACGTCACGTGTAGGTAATTTTTATACCTACTTGTGGCGTAGGGAGCCCCCACTCTCCAACTTTAATGAGTTTTAACCAAGTAATTTTTTGATATTTTGATAAAACAAAAAATACCTGTCTAATATTTTTGTATTACCTGTCTGACGGACAAAATAGAATTTCGTTTTCTTTACCCAGTCTTCACCCCGTTATATTCTTTCCTAAGTGTAATAGGAAACAATAAGTATATAGTATGTATTAGGGAATAAATGTCATTACTATTTACATATTATTTCTTGGAAAATGGATGACAGAATAAATAGTTTCTCTTCTTAAATGTACTTTTATTTACTTACTAATAAAACGATAAAACAAATGCATAATACATCAAATCGAATTGTTAAAACAAGGAAATATTTGAAACACAACGCAAGCATTTAATCAATATCTGAAAACATTAGCAATAACATAAAGCTTTGACATTAATTGCGAATGTAATTTGAAAGATATGAAGCTAAAAAATGGCAAAGTCAGGGATTTGGCATTTTTCTAGCTACATCTGAAATCGCATTAGCAATTGACATCAAAGCAATTGTCATATTACCAACATGTTCGGCCAATTGATTAAATGCTTGCGCTGTCATGAACTCCGCTTCAACGCGCCGCGCTTCGATGGTCGCGAACTGCTTCTCACGTGCGTTCACGAAGTACATCTCTACACTACTCGGTCGACTTCAGTACTCATTCAGACGTCGTACTCGTATGTGCCAGTGCGTAATTTATAATTACTTGCACGAAGAAAACCATTTTTTTTTTTTATAAATTATTTAAAAAAAAAAAAAAATATATATAAATTACTAGCTGTCCCCGGCATGCGTTGCACTGCACTTTTTACCTATCCTATCTACCTACATACCATACCCTACCCTACTCTACCTACCTACCCTACCCAACCCTACCTACCTACCTACCCTACCCTACCTACCAAACAACCTACCTACCTAAACTACAAACCCTACCTACCCTACCCTACCCTACCTACCAAACAACCTACCTACCTACCCTACCCTACCTACCTACCTACCATAGCCTACCCTACCCTACCTACCTACCTACTTACCCTACCCTACCTACCTTACCCTACCTACCTACCTACCCTACATACCCTACCTACCTTACCCTGCCCTACCCTACCTGCCTACCTACCTACCTACCTACACTACCCTACCCTACCTACATATCTACCCAAACTACTCTACCCTACCTACCTACCCACCTACCTACCCTACCCTACCTTTCTCAACCTTTATTCCTTTTAAACCTTCCCTGGACTACGACAAACATTTTAAAACCAAAATCAGCTAAATCGGCCCAGCCGTTCTCGAGTTTTAGCGAGACTAACGAACAGTAATTGATTTTTATTTATATAGATTTTTTTGTTCTCTTCGTGTTGTAGTGTATAAGCTATATTCTAAGTTTGCCTATACCTAAGTATGTTACACGTGTACTTAAATACCAATAATTACTAATAAATGAGTCAGTTATCAACTAGCAGTCAGAGCGTTTAATTCTCCTCTAATACCCAACCTTTACATGGCGACCCTGCCATGTTTGGTGATGGGGTGTCGGGTCGCGATGCAGGCGCACTTCGTGTGTGGCGCAGACTCTCGTCCTAAGTGTACGCTGCGTTACTGAATTTTGTTCGAGAACTTTCATCAACTTTTACAATGTGCAATTCTAACACTCCAAAACGAGAAGAAGTTATAATAAACCAGAATGGCATTGGATCTTCTAATGTGGCTACTACTGACCAGCTACAATTTCATCTTTCTGCAATAAGCATCGTGATGATGATAATTTTGGGTTTGTTGCTAATATTGGCAGCCTATTTCCTGTACAAATGTTACAAGAACTGCCATCATACGTGGATTAATGACCAAATACTTCGCCAAACCTTGAGAAATTCCTTGTCTCGCCGTGGTCGAAGAGGAACTGCAGAAGGAAATAGATTTTCGGCGTTCGATACCAGGTGTACGTCGTGTTCAGCCAGTCCTGGGCTTGGACCTTCACTTCCTAAAGAAGATTTTGTGTTTAAACCGAAGGTGTGATATCGTAAGAGTAACGTAAAAGTGAAGTGTTAAAAGTGAGTTTTGTGCGTGAAAGTCAACGGAAACCGGTGAAAATGCGTTGAACTATGGTAGCCCGATTTATGTAACCTTTTATTAGTTATTAAGTATGCTAGTTATTTCTCTTTAATATGACAAATTATGGCTCATGAGCTCAATGATATATATGAAAAATTGAGAAAAGTTAAAGAAAAATTATTTAAATTGAGTATAGACAGGAGAACGCCAGAGCGTTTAAAAGAAAAGCTGACTGAAGCAACTATTGTGTATAATAGTTATTCTGTTTTACTTCCAAGCATTACGAAACAAATAGACGATAAGAAATTTAGTGGTGAAGGTTTGTCATTGATTAAATCGCATTGTGATAAAATTGCAGAGTTGTATTCTCAAATACAAGAATTTTGTAATAAGTTGCATACACGTGAAACTGATAAGAGTAGTTGTGAACAATTTGGCCCTGAGTTTGTTACCAGTTATGAATAATGAAGAATCGATGACTCGTCAATTAATTCATGGTATTGATTACTATAGCTCTACCTTAAAAACCGAACAATGTAAATTAAGTTTAGTAAACTTTGTTTTAAGAAGTCGTCTCTCTCAACAAGCGAAATTAAGACTTAAATCCGATTATCCAACCATTGATGCATTACTAACTGATATGCGTATGATTCTTTTGCCTAAAAAGAGTTCCGTCGCCTTACAAAGTAAACTACAAACTTTGCGACAAGATCAAAGGTCGATTGATGATTACGGTAAGGAGTTGACTGAGCTATTTATGGATTTATCTATAGCGCAAGCCGAAGGCAAAACCGAAAATCTCAAGATTTTACAGCCTCTAAACGAGAAACAAGCGATTAAACGTTTTGCTGACGGATTACGCAATAGACGACTCAGTACCATAATAGCTGCACAAAAGTTTGAAACCTTGGACGCTGTGCAAGCAGCTATAGATGAGGAGACCATTGCAATGCCCTCTCAGTCTGAAAATATTTTATCTTTTAACAGGAAACGTAACAATTATTTTCAAGGTCAGCGTAATCGAGGTTTTTCTGGAGCCAACCGCCAGTATCGAGGTGCCTCCACGTCTAATAATTTTAGTAGGCCTACCGTCCATCGTGGTATGACTTTCAGCGATAGCGCAGCACCAATTGATACTGTGGCTGCAACTGGTGTTGAAGCTGACAGTAAACAAAGTGCTGTGACTGAAACTGTGAGCCTAGAACGTGCACGTCAAACATTTAGAGAGGGATCTGAAGGTCAAGCTCCTCAAGCCTTGGCCGCCAAACAGGAACCAGCTACCTCGCCTGCATCACGAGCACGTTCTCAGCGTCCCAGGAATAAAGTTGATTATTCAAAGTATTATTAATAGATTATTGTATTAGGATAAGATTGTTATTTATAGACCAGGTTTTTTATCATTGTATTTTATGCTGTTTTGTTTTGTCAACAGGTTTCAAAATTAAGTGTGGAGGAATGATGCATATCTGCCGTCCTCCTTCCTACCCACATGTTCTAATTGTTAACTTATAATAGCGAGTGCACTACTTATGTTGATTCAGTAATAAACCAGCCTTTGTACTATACACTCGTTTGTTTGTTTCGTGCTCCCTTAGTTAAAGATATATCATAAAGCCAACGATGACTCAATGGAGGCTCTCTTGGAGTCTCTTACAGCTACAAATGCTACCAATTACTCACTGTGGCGCGCTTGTAAAACACTGAACAAACCCTCAGATCCTAAGCCGCCAATTCGGCTACATAACAATACATGGGCAAGAACGAAACAGGAAAAAGCGGATGCATTTGGTACACATTTGGCTGAAGTATTCACTCCAAACGAAGCAGGAGGCCTACTCTCTTTCTCCGAAACGTAACTTCGGCAACGAACGAAAATTAAAAGTAGTTACGTTTGTGACCCTACTCTATATAATTTGCGGACGCACACAAGAAGTTCGAATTCACTGACAATTAACGTGAACGAATGTATTGAATGTTATTGTGTGCGTCCGCAATTTATATAGAGTAGGGAAACAAACGTAACTACGTTTTATTATCGTTCGTTGCCGAAGTTACGTTTCGGAGAAAGAGAGTAGGCCTCCTGCTTCACGAACTGACGATTCGGACATTGACAACATTCTGAGCCAACCCTTTCAATTGGAGTTACCACTGAAACATGTTAGCCCAAAAGAAGTAATTAAAACGATTCGAAAAATAGATGACAAAAAGGCACCTGGATTCGATCTCATTGACAAAAGGGTCCTCTCGGAAATGCCAAGAAAAGCCACACTATATCTTGCAACTTTGTTTAATGGCATTGTCAGAACCAGTTATTTCCCGGCTTTGTGGAAAGTTTCGCAAGTTATAATGATTGCGAAACCGGGAAAACCGCCTCACGAAATCACTTCCTACCGACCTATCAGCCTACTACCGACAAGTTCAAAAGTCTTTGAGAAAATATTGGTAACCAGAATGCTATATGAAATTGGCCAGAGATCTATAATCCCTGACCACCAGTTTGGCTTCAGACAGCAACATGGCACTGTGGAACAGATCCATAGAGTTTGCAGAACGGTCCGGCAAGCACTCGAACGGAAAGAATACTGTTCTTCTGCATTCCTTGATATCCAGCAGGCCTTTGATAGAGTTTGGCATAGGGGTTTGCTATGCTAGATAAAAGCCCTTCTACCATATTCCTTCTTTAATATCATAGAATCATATCTGAGGGATAGAATATTCCAAATAAAGGAGGATGAGTGCACATCAAGATTTCACCCTATCTTAGCTGGAGTGCCTCAGGGATCCGTTCTGGGCCCATTGCTGTACACTTTATATACCTCCGATCTACCACAGAATGACAATGTTACAGTAGCGACATACGTGGATGATACAGCCATTCTTGCATGCAGCAGTTGTCCTACCGAAGCTTCCATAATCCTGCAGAGCGCTTTGAATAACGTTGTCAAGTGGCTGACCAAATGGAGGATAAGAGCTAGTGCCAATAAATCAGTCCATGTAACATTCGCTTTACGCAGGGGAAACTGCCCACCTGTCTCGATGTGTAATAATCTTCTTCCACAAGGTGATTCAGCTAAATACTTGGGAATGCACCTAGACCGCAGACTTACATGGAGGAGACACATGGAAAAGAAACGAGATGAAATAAACCTAAAATTCCCTGTATTTCACTGGTTACACGGCCGGAGATGAAATAAACCTAAAATACAGGGAACTTCACTGGTTACTCGGCCGGAACTCCAAGTTATCTCTCCTAATCTAAAAGACAGGACAACAAGCTCCTAATCTAAATGATCATGCTCAAACCTATATGGGCATATGGGATCGAACTATGGGGTTCAGCATGTGACTCCAGCATAAGTATAATACAGAGGGCTCAAAATTACATCCTGAAGCAAATATCCAACTCACCATGGTTCTTAAGAATCTCGGGAGTACATGAAAATTTAAAAATTAAGACAGTAAAGGAAGAGATAAGATTGTAATGTTCCAAATACAAAGCACGACTTGCAATCCATCCGAACCAACTAGCAGTGCAGTTAACCATTCCCGAATCAATACGCAGACTGAAAAGGCGGCATATTTTGGAAATTGACAGCTGCACTTAAGCTATGGAGATTTTCCCAAAGCGGATTTTGCTCTGAAAGCTACAAAATTATTTCATCTCATCTGCTCATAGTCTACAGACTGATTGCAAGATTATAAATTTAAAAAAAATCAAAAAGATATGACATTTTTGGATATTTCGTTACAATCGATACTAAACTCGTGTGTCGGGTCGTTAGGTTCCCTTCAAAATGGTTGAGTTGAATGATGGCTGATACATGCGTCATGTTCGTGAACGGGCGCTGTCAGTTGTGACTGGTCATCTCTTAGCTGCCACGGTTTATTTTAATTACTTTATTTTTAATTACTGATTTAATCTTTTACTCTGGACGCTCTTAACTTGCCCGTATTTCTACATTGTTCTCACATATTTGTAACTCTTAACATGAATGATGTAACCAAGATTTTGTAACATATTTTGATTTAAAAGAGTGTCCATGGAGTTTCTTGCCCGTTCTTCTCCATAGAGATCTACGCTACGGAATGGGCAACTACAGTACTTTCATAAGTTATTATGCCTTGTGACTGGCACTGTAGCTTCGCGTTTTATTTTTTTTTGACTTTCAAAAGTGCCTGTAATGGTCTAATTGAAATAAATGCTTTGACTTTGACTTTGACTTTAAAATTTTCGATGGTTTGAACATTGACATTTTAAGCGCAGGTATTTTAATTTTCGAATTTCAAATATGTACCCTGTCAAACTGTATGGAGGAGCTGTGAGCCACATTCACCTTGCAGGACTTGAAGAATCAGTCTTCAACAAGACAAAACTGAAGGGTTCTAGTTTGGTCCTACAAGTCGCGTCGAAAGATAGAATCTGCCACTGAGCTACGAGAACTTGTTGCGCGGTGCCCGGCGGCTACACGTAATGACTCGGCTGCGAACGTTGTATCGTTACCTATTAGCAACTTTTCTGTGTCGGTCACTCACGATTTTTATTTATATTGTTTTTATATTTTGACAGCGATGCCTGTAGATTTCTTTCAGTTTTTCTAGCTACGACAAATTTTAGTTAATATCAATGCACAAAGTATCCCAGACCAACATACCGATTTATTATCCTCGTTTGACTCAGCATGCTGATCTCTGAAACCTTCCACAAACCGGCTCTTGTCCTCAACGCAGTACTCGTTACCCGGCTACAAGCTTGTGCGTAATGACAGAACAGGCAACATGACACCGAGGTCGGCTCGGTGATACCCGGTCCGAGATATTTGAGTTCAGACAAAGTAAAAAAGTAAAAGATTTTTTGTTTATTTAGTGGATCACAAAGGTCGTAGTGCGTTTTCGCCGCAGGGCACATCCATGTGCCCCACCATCCGCCATATTGTTTGACATTTGTCATTCGCATTTTCTCTCGCGAATTTTAGTGTTAAACTAAGTTTAAAAAGAACGGGTCAAGTCTTACACGCACACAGGGTTCCATAGCCCCAAACAATATAATAACAATATTTTGAACGGTCATTCATTAGTAAACTTCCACTCAACCGCAAAGCTAAATTTGTTTTTTATAGTAAGTTAATGAAAAACAAAGTTACTGCTGCAGTTTGGTGTAAAAGTCCAAAAACTAAATATCAAATCTTATTGAAACCAATTTTCATTGAGAGTTTTTTTTACGTTTTACATACCAATATTTTTTCAGAAATTTTCTCCTCTTACTTTAGAAATTAGAGGGAGAAATTAGAGGGGGTACACACGTTTTACCACTTTGGAAGTGTCTATCTTTCAAACGATTGACTTAGAAAGAAGATGGTTTTAGGAACCTCAATGTCATTTTTAAAGACCTATCTAAAGACACCCCGCACGTATAGGTTTGATGTTTTTTTTTTTTTTAGTTTCAGTTCCGTGTGGGGAATATCCTTAATCAATGTATTTTTTTTTTTTTTTGTAAAAAAATTGTAAAGCGGTTCACAAAATACATCTACCTATCAAGTGTCAGCTGTATAGTCCTAATAGTTTCGGAATAAAGTAGCTGTGACATACGGACGGACACACAGACATGACGAATCTATAAGGGTTCCGTTTCTGCCATTCCACTACGGAACCCTAAAAACATGCTTTTTCACGTTTTTTAACTCAAGTATCTCCGAAACTGTACCTAAAACTGTGTGAGTCTCCAAACCTATTGTTTAAGTAACTAATACTTACTTGTGGTCTCCACGGCTTTATGTTTCTTCTTAGGTACTTCTAATGCTTCTTCCACTTTTATTGAAACCTCCTTTAAAGGTACATCATCTCCCGGATCCGATTCAGAATGTTGCAGGTGCATATCTTCTACATCTAGATAGCTATTGCCAGTATCTTCTAGTTTAAGATCTGTAAGTAAGCAAAAATTGATTTTATCAAAATAGTTTAATTTTACTACATAACATGGTTTTCTGTTGCAGTGATTCCTTAATTTAATTGAAATAATCAAAATATTATTTGCTGCAAACATGATTTTGTAAAATATTATTGTTAGACATTGGAATATATAAAAAAAAAAAATGTTTATTTCAATTACATGGTTCTTCAACAAACATGATTTGGAGATCACCTTTTAAGCAAGGAGATGCTTGTGTTAGGTGTCTCCGCTCTTCCACTTAACATTAAACAGGGTATGCAATTGAAAAACATAAAAAGAAAATAAAATATTACAAAACGAAACATTAAGGCGTAAAGGAGCGCGCATGTGTGGTGTATGGGAGTGGGTTTTTGAGTTAGTGTGCGTTTGTGTGTGTGGGGGTGGGTGTGGGTGTGAGTGTGTATTGTACGTATGAGTTAAGTTCATTTAGCTTTCAGATTAGGTTTAGGTTAGCCCTTCGACAATGTCTTGGGATCGGAAGAAGCTAGGCGTAGCTTCCTCCACTAACGATATCATGAATTAATATATGCACTATCAAAATGCCAAAATATATGCACTAAAAACGTAAGCACGTAAAACGTGACGCATATAAATTATATGCATCCACTAAAAGCATTTTGACATATTACACATTCCTAAGAACATTATGATATAATGTCATACTGGTACAGGCGTACTGGACAACTGAGGTTCACCGCACTCCAATTGAATGCAGAATGGGTGCATCATCGTTCTTCTACATGATGTTTCATAAAATTTGTGTTAATTTTATTTATATTATAAATTATTGATTACAATATTTTCCTTTCTTAAAAACACACCGTCACTTTGATTTTCGATAATATCATGTAGTCTGTCTAAAACATGTGGTAATTCTTCTGTGAGATTAATGCTTTCTGAAAAACAAAATTTGAGGTTATGGATGACTTTTTAAAATTAAATTATATGTTATTTTTATTGAAGATTATGGCTTAATAATCATAAAATTATTTGTTTTTAAAACATACCATTACTGAGATTTCCCTGAATATCATCTACACCTTCAACTTCTGGTGATTCCTCTTTGATAGCAATAATGCTTTGTGTTTGACCTTTTTCAACTATACTTATGTGTTCTATGGGACTTATAATAAACCCCCTGCAAAGCCCTAAGTGTTCTGGGTTTATTGATGGATTTGGCTGAAAAAGTAATATTACAGTATTAGGTCAATCACTTAAAAAAGCCTCCACAAGTGAGTATACTTAACAGTTTCACTGCTAAGTTCAAATAATCAATTTTTACTTGGATGCACAAGCCACAGCTACGTACAGCGTACAGCTACGTATCAAGAAGACTCGGGAGACGGGTTGTCTATGCTCAGCGCACACCAGCAAATGATTGTTTGAACCATATGCTGAGCACTGAAAGTGTTAAGTAGGTCCATTGCACCCCACACACTCAGCCATGCTACCAAACGCACTGCACAAGCTATTGTTGCATAGTTTGTGTTCAAGGTAAATATATCTTTATCTTTAAAACATGAGGGATAACTTTTATCAAACTGCCACACACATGTACAAGTGTCATTTTGAATCTGTAGCAGTATTATGTGGAGTATTTAACTTGTCATAATTGTGGTTACCTACAGTTGACAAAAGCATAAAAATTAATGTTCAACTCTCTATGGTGTGGCGAGCATGGAATCCAGACACGAAGGGATGAGAGAAATCATCTTCTACACAATATATTTTTGAAATCAGAAGGTATGAGAAAAATGTCAGTTGAAGAATACCTCACCTCATAATCCTCATTCGTCATTTGAGCAAATAGCTTTTCGGCTTCCAGACATTTCCGCATCAACCCGAAGCATTGCTTTAATTTTACGCAGCAGAAGAAACAAGCAAGAATCGGTCTTCTGTCTTCAGTTACAAACTGCAACAAAACCTGCCTTAAACTTTTTTTATTTCTATGAACAAGCACAGAAGGCACAAGGGTTGAAAAACCATCTTAATCAAGGCAGATTGGCGACTTTTAACCAGATTTCCTCACATAGTTTTGTTTTCCGTCAACAAATTACCGTGTTCTAGTGTACAATAACAAAGTTAAAAAAGAAATCACTGAATCCTTCTTCAAAACCAACCTATGCCCAGCTGTGGGACAGTACAGGCTGAATAATACACGAGATGAGATGTAAGTATAGCATTAGTAGTCAATTATTAAAAAGTATCAACTTACTGGAACATCAGTCAGTTTCTCATACAGTTCACGCAAGTTCTTGTTGACCACTACATACATACGAGTATTCTGTGCTAAACATATCCTACACATGGTTAGTTTTTCCATCTTTAAACTAAGAAATAAAATCTCATTTACTTTTGTAAAAATAAAATAATATATTCAGTAACCAATACTGCCAAACATAAACACAGTAGTAATAAGTTATCTACAGATAGATAACCTAATAACTATATAGGGAAACGAAAAAAGTATCGATACTTTGTGGTATCGAGTATATTTCCATTCGAAACCGATACTTTTGTACTCGATACTTTGCATTCGATACTTTTACTCAATGAGTACTTTTTGGCAGGTATCGTATCGATTAAGTTTTAAATGGGTAATCTTAGAAGTTAGAAGTTACCCATTTAAAACTTGCGACCTTACGGCGAATGTATATGGTTATGGCATCAACCCCATCTAAAGACGGCAACACACTTTCGTGTCGTGACGCGCCAGAAGCATTCGGTTTCATACATCGTTGCGACACGACACGCCATGCAAATATATCCCTAACCATATTAAATGTATGAAACCGATTTGCTTCTGGCGCGTCACGACACGCCACGCCACGTAAGTATGTTTCCACCTTAATACACACGTTCTGAACCTTCTAAAACATTACATCAATCCTCGCTCGAAATCGTTCCTTCCGCTCACAGTTAAATTACACTAATCAATTACTCATTCACCGTTGTCATTTAATTTTATCGTATTCGTTTCGCGCTTTGTTTTTCTGCTATATTAATACGGTTGATCATTATTTTGCTTGACTATTATTTGATTTATTCAAGTGTAATCTAAAAGTACTCACTATTATTCTGTGCTATGTAACTGTCTTGTCTGTAGATATTTGAGTTATTAGAAGAATGCCACCTACTAAAAGTGAACTTTGGCAGTATTTTGTCAAGATTAACAACACCGAATTTTGTTTCTATTTTTTGAAGTGAAACTTCTTATGTAACTTCCAACAAGTTTAACGCTAGCATGGAGGGGGAATATTTTCTATCACCCACTAAGAGATGGCAGTATTACAAGATTTGCGACTACGTTGTTCTACTAGCTACGCAAGATGGCGTGCAAACAGTCATGCATTCGACTCTTCGGTGTGACGAGCCTTCGCTCAATTTCCATGAGTGAGTACCTCGATAAACTTATGTAATAAAAATTAAACAACAAAATATTATTTAGGAGCTCGTATTATGAAATTTCACTTCTTCCGCGCGGAGGGAATCCACGCACAATTTTTTGTTTTTTAATTTTTGTACTTTCAGTTGTCTTTTTGTATTATTTTATTAAATTTGTGTACCAATACCATTTATTTTTTCATGTCCTGCCCCTACTGAAGTTATTTAAGGGAACTATATTTTCTATCACCAAAATTTATATTTGTCATCAAGTTGTATCACCTAATAAATAGATCTATCGCCACGAAATATTTTCGTTCTCAGATAAACAAAAATTGTTCCCAAGTATGAATTATCAGTAAAATAAGAGATCGATAACCAATAAAATTATATTGCATTACATGAATATAAACTTCGTTCTTATAATAACAGTTTTGTTACTTAAATAATAGCTCTGTGCTCAGAATGGTAGATCTGTCACCAAATAAATAGATCAGTTCCTTAGAGACATAGGGCACATCAACTCGGACAGGTTAGGTTCGAAGGGGATGGCGGGGTCTAGTGAGCGAGTGGAGCGAGCGAACTAAGACCCCGACATCCCCTTCGTGTTAGGTTACTTTAAACCCTGCAGAGAGAAATAGGAGCCCCGCGTAGCGGGGCTCCGTCGACTACTATTTGAACTTAATGCAATTTCTAGTAACATAATATGATTTATTGGTGATCTCTTTAAATTAGTTTGCTTAAATACTTATTAGGACACACCTATTATAATACATACAAAAACATTTATTTGGTACTAGACCTTATATCTCAGGATTTTAGGTGATTTATTGTGGAACTGATTTTGCATTGTTTGGTGACTACATTTTGGTGACAGATCTACTATTTTGAGGACAAACCCTATTATTTAAGAAACACAAAACTAATTAAATTGGTGATAGCTTAAATGATACCCGTTATTTAATGACTGATATTGACATGCGCATTAGGCCCTATGAAAAGTACTCGATACCTTGAAGTATCGATACTTTTGTTTCGATACTTTTATGAGTACGATACTTTTATTTCGATACTACTAGGGACACGGTGTCGAATAGAAAGTATCGATACTGTCATCATGAGTAGTATCGAAAAAAAAATCGTACTCATAAAAGTATCGATACTTCAAGGTATCGAGTACTTTTCTTAGGGCCTAGTGCGCAAAGAGCATAGGTCAATGTCCGTCAGTAAATAAAGTCAGTTTAACTTCAGTAGGCAGTACAATCACTTAAAAATAGAAGTTTTTTGAGTCGTTTTAATATAGAACCAAAGTACCAATTTAATACAAAGTAATAAGAAATGAAGGAAAGGTTAGGAATTTAACTGTGAACGGAAGGAACGATTTCGAGCAAAGATCGATGTAATTTTTTAGAAGGTTCAGAACGAGTGAACTAGATGGCGTTGCCATAACCATAAACATAAGCTGTAAGGTCGTAAGTTTTAAATGGGTAATTTCTAAGATTACCCATTTAAAACTTATTTTTTTATTCGATACGATGCCTGCCAAGAAGTACTCATTGTGTAAAAGTATCGAATGCAAAGTATCGGTATCGAATGGAAATGTCCTCGATACCACAAAGTATCGATACTTTTTTCGTGTCTATAGATACTACTCATGAAGTCATGAGTACAGTATCGATACTTTCTATTCGATACCGTGTCCCTAAATATACAACATGACCCATCTATATTACTATACTCTTTGAACATGACATAATTAACGCACATCCTGAAAATAGTTTGTTCAGAATCGTTTACTGAATCGATTTCTATCATTTTTAATGTTTTATCCCAAAAATAATTAAAACTACGGAAATTAGTTGTCATATTAACCCTGTACAGTCAAAACAAATTGAAAATTAGGTACGTAGTTTCGTTATGTTGTGTCGAGCGGCGCGATAACTGCTTGTGCGAATGTGTGCGTTGCGTGCGTAGTAGTATGACCATAACGTTCTCCAAGAATTGGTATAACTAATTTAATAAATAACAATGCATAAACGTGTTAAATTAAACATTCAGTGTATGTATTATGATTATAACATAATATTCTAATTGGGGTGTTTGAGAGTGTGCGTTACGTTACACGTTGTTTAATTTATCAAGATCAAGTGGCGTTGGGCGGTACAACTAATTACTGGTACACATAGAGGAATAGGCTATAGAAACGGCACAGCCGAGCCTGCCAGTATTTATTTTATTATATGTTTTGACGAGATGATATCAAAATACTTTATTCGCCTATTTATGCCACAACATAATCGCAATGGTGGCGATCATTATCAAGTGTGTCATTCATAGTTTCTCTCTAAAATGGATAAGTGTGCCCAGGCAACCTATGCAGACGTATTACTTTGTGTATTTTTTTTTCATCAATTAGCGTACATACGGGCTGAAAGGGACACCGATGAAAAATTTCTAGCCGGGGGGGGGGGGGGGGGGGTTAGAATGGGAAGTAATTTTTTTTGAGCTGTTGTTTAAATATTCGAGATGTTATTATGATCAGTTAGAAAACATATTGAGCAGTTATTTAATTTAATGGTGGTTGATTAATTATTGCGACAGAAAAACATGGAAAGTAATAAAAAAACAATTAGTCGGTTATTTTATCATACAATGTCAATTCTAAAAATAATTGAGCAGTCCAATAACTGAATGAGCGGTAAAAATGATGTAATGAGTGGTTCGATAAATAGTTCGGCAGCCGGCCTAGCATGACCGCCGTAGAAACGAGCTATGTCTACGGAAGAATCGACAATTTGACAGATATTTCTATCGTCCCAAGCATGGCGATATTAAGAATGTAGAAAAGAAATGTTTCTTTTCTTCAGTCGACACAAGTCTACAACGTCGAGCATGACGACCATATTTTCTCTTCTTTTGACATTTGGGGGTAGAAACATTACTTCTGACAAATGTCAAACTAGTCTTAATAAAAACTAAATACGAGAAATACGTTTCGTGGTTGCGTTGAGTTACGTTCAAAAGGTTGAAATGTTATGTAAAATATTTAGGTTTAATTTCGCGAAAAAGATCCAGGCCTGGATCCAGGATGCAGCAACAACATCCCGCCCACGAAAAATAAAAAACTCGTGCAATTGGCAACTTTTTTTTGTTAACTAAACGTAACCTTTTAACTTTCCATAGCAACGTCCCCGTTGCTATGGAAAGAATTTCTGTCTATGTCTTCGTAGAAACGCGAGTCGACGGGGCGCGCCATGCTCGGGCAGAAGAAATGACAAGTTGTTAAGAAAAGATTTCTTGTCGTTTCTTGGTAGAATAGAGATAGAACGGTCATGCTAGGGGGGCTGATAGCGAGAGGTGACACCCGAACTCAACGCATTTGGACTTCTCCCTGGTCTTGGGGCACCCCGACTCGGACAGGTTAGGTTCGAAGGGGATGGCGGGCCCACACGTAACCGCTCGTTCAAGATTTTTTACCGCCCATTTCATTATTTTCCTGCTCAATTATATATATATATTTTTTTTTTTCAACCAAGTTAATTAAATTTACATAACTTCTGTCAAACTGCAGGACAGTTTGTTGGCAGTGTTCTCGTGGGCATATTAAAAGTAAGGGAACACAAATAATTTTATTACGTACGCATTACACCACGCATAACTGCACATATGCTCGAGCTGCCCAGTGTTTATTTCAAATGAAACGTAGGTAAGTAATTATACTGTTCGACAGCTCGAGCATCTGTACATTGTACACTGGCGTCTTTACACATCGGCTCATAGCGACGAACTAGTTATTAAACGTGCCATTTATAATTTTTAACTTACCAAAAATGCTATTTACAACTGCCTCTTTAAATCATTGCCGTTTAGAATGATGTACTGAGTAGGTGGTAAGCTTCGCTTCGGTGTCCCGCACACCTTGAACTTGAACAGAATTTTCATTTGAAAACAAACAAAACGTGCTAGTGGCACAATCAATGAACAGTATTTTATCTATGAATGAATGAATGAAATCAATTGTAATTTTATTTTAATATCTTTACTAATTTCACAAAAATATATTCAATATAATACGTGACTAGTGAAAATACGTAGGTTGGTAATAATGATAACATGTAAAGTAAACCATTGTATTTATTATTTATATTTAAATGAAAATTATTTTATTTTCATTGTATTGTTCGTTTATCATTAATGTCCTTTAGGTATATCATAATATATTAACTCATACTAACTTTTTTCACAATTATGTTTTTCCATTATTATGTTAAATATTGTTAAGAAATCTCGCCCAAATAGTAGTTATTAGAATCACCCGCCTGTGATACAGGTTTAACTAGTACAGGCATCGAACTTTGTTGTACCTTCATTATTTCTACGTTTTAACTGTATTTACTGTACGAATATTATTTTTGAATAAATATATTATTATTATTTATTATCTCCTTTATTCATTTATAATCTTATCTTTTATATTTTTACATATTTCTTACAAAAAAATAACAAAAACATTTAAAAATATAAAAAAACAGGTTTCCGCCGGTAACGAGAGCAGGGTCCAAGCTACCGGTGGTTAGGGCTGCAGATTATTTATTATTATTCCCTTTATTCATTAATATATACAAATTTAATACATTTTTAAATATTTCTTATAAATAATAAAAAATAAAAAAAAAACATTTAAAAATATAAAAAATTGTAGCCCACCGGTATCGGGAACAGGGTCCAAGCTACCGGCGGTCAGGGCTACAGAGAAAGGAACCTCCTAACAATACGAGCCGTGTCCAGGAGTACCGCTTTCTGAATCAAGCCCTTGATCCAGCTGCCTAACGAGAGCCTCATTAGATGTTGGTCGAGGCTCTTGGCAATTAGGCCATTGGCTGAAACGACTATCGGCACAATGATCGCTGAGTCAACATCCCACATGTCGACAACCTCGCGAGCCAAGTCAAGATACTTGATTTGCTTATCTTTCTCGGCTTTCACGAGGTTCCCGTCATGCGGAACCGTTATGTCAACAATAATTGCGCGCCGCTCTGATCGATCCACCATCACTAAATCAGGCTTGTTGGCTACAATAGTCCTATCAGTGATGATGGATTGATCCCAATACAGTGTGATATTGCCATTTTCGAGAACTGGGTCGGGCACATACCTATAGTACGGCACTTCCGATTCCACAAGGCTGTATTTCAGAGCAAGTTGCTTATGAATAATCCTGGCTACAAGGTTGTGTCTATGCAAGTATTCTCCGTTAGCTAGACGAGAACACCCGGAGATAATGTGACGGATCGATTCGCCTGGACGGTGGCATGCCCGACAAATGTCAACCGTGCCATCCTTCACAATAAATTTCCGGTAGTTATTCGTCATCATAACTTCATCCATAATTGCACAAACAAAACCTTCGGTTTCTCCAAAGAGTTCCCCGGAACGTAGCCAGGCTACGGACGCTGCATGGTCTACATCAGTTCCATGCAGGGCACTGAAGTAGCGTCCGTGAAGCTCCTTACTCTGCCATACTTCCCTGCGGTCATTAGTGTCAAGCACTGCAGGTTTGCGCCAGTTCTCTTCAGCCAAGGAGAGCGGGGTGAGGCCCTTGTCCATCGCGACCACGTCTCGATGCATCCCCACGTCGGCTTCTAGGAAATATTCCCTAAGACTGCATATCTCGCGATTGTGGAGAGTCTTGGCGTTTAAAAAGCCTCGACCTCCACAACTCCGCGGGATATACAGTCTCATAACCGAAGAACGTGGGTGATGCATTCGATATGCCGTCAACAATGTACGGACCTTCCTATCCAGGGCGTCTAGTTCTGTTTGAGTCCATTTGAGTACGCCGAAAGAGTACATCAAAACCGGCATGACCCAACCATTGAAGGCACGCACCTTATTTCCACCTGATAAAAGACTATTAAATACTTTTCTCAGGCGGCCAAAGAAGCGCTCCTTCAACGATTGCTTCATGTCAACAGAATTGATGCCCAGCGCTTCCGACATACCCAAATACTTGTAGGTTTCGGTTGCTGAGAGGGATCTAAGATTTATGGAATCTGAGAGCTGGGTTCCCGCAGATTCCACAATCCCCCCTCGCTTTACATGCATGACCGCACATTTGTCCACACCAAATTCCATCTTGATGGCGCTACTGAAAGTTTCTGTTACCCTCAGTAGTTCCATCAATTGCAAGTTGTTGGGGGCAAAGAGTTTCAGGTCATCCATGTAAAGAAGGTGAGATATAACCTGACCACCTCTCTTCAATCGAAAGCCCAAACCTGACTCCTCCAGCAGTGTGCTTAGAGGATTCAAGGCTAAGCAGAACCAAAGCGGACTCAAACTATCGCCCTGAAAAATACCACGCTCGATCCTTATTGGTTCGCTGTTCCCCTGTATCTGTCGACATCCTGGATAGCGAAGGACTGTCCTCCATTGCCCCATACACGACATCAGGAAGGTGCGCAGAGTTGCATCAACTTTATACAATTCTAGCACCCTCATGAGCCATGTATGTGGCACCGAGTCATAGGCCTTCTTATAATCTATCCAACATGTCGACAGATCCCTTCGGGAACGCCGAACCTGTTGGTTAATGGCCATATCAATGAGGAGCAGCTCCTTAGTACCGCGGGACCCGTTCCTACATCCATTCTGAGAAGCGGACATGATCGAATTGTCATCAATGTGTTTGCAAATTTTAGCTCTCAAAATGGATGTAAGAACTTTATACACTGTCGGAAGACAAGTAATAGGCCTATAATTTTTGGGCTCCGCAGTACTACCTGATTTATGGAGCAGGTGGGTTATTCCAGTAGTCAGGAACTCGGGCAGCGACCCTGACTCTAAGGCTGACTGGAATAGGGCCGCCAAGCGAGCATGCGACCTCGTAAACCATTTAATCCAGAAGTTGTGCAGCCCGTCCGGCCCTGGAGATTTCCAGTTAGGCAACGGACGGACTGCACGAGCTACGTCTTGGGGGCTGATAGAGATTGCCCCCATTTCTGGTACTGGATCACACACTCGCTCGACTTCTCGAGTCCATTCACCCTCGGTATGGCTGACAGGCACCGACCAGATGCTGCGCCAAAACGCGCACATGACGTCATCCGGCAGGTGCGTGTCGGCCACACCATGGTCCGGTCGCTCCCAACTCCTATAAACCCACCTTTCATCTCTTTGGAATGTGCGATTCAGAGTGTATCGTTCCACCCTCCGCTTATACCTACGGATACGGTTTGCCCATGCATACACTTTCTGCTTCAGGAAGTCGATGCGTTCTGTGATACGGGACATATAGTCTCGAGGACTAATATCAGTCCCTGCAAATGCCCGCTTCACAAAACGCATCACTCGAGGACGATTGTTGCCCTCCCTGAAGCAGATTAGTTTGCCGATGAGTGTTCTGGCCCCACTAATACGTCGCTCAATCCTGCACTGCCAAGCCGGTACGGCAGGTTTAGGTCGTGTAGCTCTGTCATTAGAAAATTTAACATGAGCTACACGACATGCCGCTACAGCCGCACAGTACAGGATCGAGTGAGCATCAGTGAGGTCTTCGCAGTTATCAAAATAGTTTGACAACTGCGAATCCAGAACAGCCACCAGCGCCCTATTTCTGTTATGCATGGGCAAACGAGGTAAACGTGGTCTAAGTTCAGGCGATATGTACCGATATTCTCTAATCGCACCTTCCAAAGCACTCCTCATTTCCTCACTGCACTGGGTACTTACATTAGTAGCCATGTCATTACTCACTTCGTCAGCGCGATCGAATAACTGACTAGACTGTGGTGGAACCACAGCCAGTGACGGAGGGATAATGACGTGGCTACTCTGCATTTCAGTTCGCAGGCGATCAAGTACGGTGTCGTCCAACATATGATTACGCTGGATGACCCGCACCTGATCCGACAGTCGTTGCGCCGATACGTTGACAGCTGGCTCAAGCACCTGAAACAGAGAGAGCATCCGAACACGGTACGCGGTCAGGTTGTTTCCTCCCTCTGTAGCCCCATAGTATGAGCGCATGACATTTTCGTTGATGGTTCGCGTCCATCGCATGCGCTGCACACTTCCGCCGGGAGCTGGGACCCTATCAGAGGCCAGTGGGCCTCGAGGTCCTAAACCGTCCGGCAGCCGGCGTCCTCCCCGTCGACGAACAGGTGGTGGCGTCGTGGGCGGAGAGAAGTACTCGTCGCTGTCGCTCGACGCAACTGCCACGGCCGGTGTCACAGGACTCACGGTGAGGCTGGGTTCCGGCGGCGGCGAGGCGGAGCGGGGCGACGAGTCCGGAGGCGGTAGGCGTGCAAGTTTAGCTGCTGCTCGAGTCAACATTTTTATCCATTCATATTATTCCAGTTTTCATTAATGACATATGCCAAATATTATGTCATTATTGTGTAAGCTTGATTAAAATTCATGTCTTAATTTCTATTAAATATTGTGCATTGTAAAAATACATTTGCCAAATTCATTATAAATAAGTTGTGAATTCTATCAAAACTTGTTGATTTACGGAAGTTTATTATTAATTATTTTACTTAATACAAACTTTCACAACATTAAACTATAAATGATGTTTATTTTTACTTGTATTTTTAGAATAATCTTATATTTTATTTGTTATATTATTCTTACTGTTATATTATTCGTGGCTCAATTTTGACTACCGATACGGGGGTGATTTGCGCGCCATTACCGAATGGCGCCAATAGAAAAAAAAGGAGGAGTAGTCGATTGAGTAGCAACTGCTGGAATTTTAATAATAATTTTTGAGCTACGAAGCTAGTTGTTCTTGGTTATCACCTTTTATAACAATAAAGTTATTTTGAAGGAGAACAGTCTTTGGATTTAATAAAAAAGAATCTAAATATTCAGAAGCAGGGATAACACCAAGGATCCTGGTGCACCTATTGTAACCACCCTGGTGTGATCATACGCCAACAAAAAGGTACGATATTAGAGTAGTTGAATATTCAACATGATGTTTTATTTTTTAATTTATTATTGCAAGTGTTGTGCCAAATTTTTCCGTTGATACCATAATGGAAAAAATTATCCGCATTGTTGCCATTCTGCTGGAAGATTATTTATTAAATTCGTTTGTGTAACTGGTAGTTATATATGGTAGTTATATAGCTGGTGTAAAAAGACGCTTAGCGAACCCGAAAGTTACGTGTTTTACTGGAAATTACGATCATTTTTGTCCTAGACCAGAGCTTGAGAGCATTCTGGTTACTGAAATATTGAAGGTCAAAGTTCAAATTATATATTTTTTTCTTTTTCCCAACAATGCTTTTTGCTCAATGCTTTAAGATTTCATGTAGGTACAGAATGCTCAGATTTTTTTTTATATCTTGTTGGTATTAAAAATGTTCATTATTTAATATCCCATGGCTAGACTTCTAGTGTAGTCATGAATATTAAAAAAAAAAAAACGCCATTTAGCAGTTAATATTTGCATATGGGCTCTGACTGGGGTTTATTCTTGTATGATATTGGGATGGTTTGAAATCAACGTTACCACCTGTATTGTAAATATTTGTTTTTCTACTATGCGATATAAAATAAAACACAGTAACCAATTTATGAGCTCATTTATTCAATTATTTGCCTAATATTTGAATAACATGTTTGATACATAGGACATGATATGAAATAGATACTCGTTGTTTCAAAAAAATTTCAGGTTCTTGGACATTGTGCTGTTAGTACAATCGGAAGATGCCTAGTGACCGGTCCGAGAACGGACGGAAGTCCATTAGAAGTCATCACAGCGTCTTGCCGGGAGGTTCCTCGAGACGCAGCCGATCCCGGACACGTGCTCGAGCCTCGAGACAAAGTCATCGCTCGTCGGCAGCACCCCGCAGCGATATTCGTAGCTCCGAGCGGCGTAGATCCAGAAGGTCACCTCGGCAAGTGGAGTCGCAGGCAAGAAGTCGAAGCAGGCCAGTCGTAATAATTCCATTACCGCATCACAAACCTCGTGCGCCACGAACGGAAACGCATGCACATGTACCGTCAGATATAATTATAGATCGTAGCCTTAGTAGGCAGAGGCGTCGGAGATTGCAGACCCCTCGCAGTGAAAGCTTTAATAGATCGCGTAGTCCTGTCAGCTCTTTTACGAATGAAATCGCTACATCTGCGCCACCGCAGCCTGCATCTACCGATGCTGTTAATAATGAATTGCTTAAATTAATCAAAGAATCGTTGCAATCCATTTCAGCTGTAAATCCAGAGCGTAAAGAAAGATTTACCAATAGTAATGTAGTTCCAGAATTCGATCCTAAATTGAAAAATCAAACAATTGTTACTTGGTTGAATAAAGTTAAAGAATGCTCTGAGATCTACGGCTGGGATTGTAAACAGACGGCTCACTATGCTCTCCCAAAGCTAGTAGGTACTGCCAAAAAATGGTACGAAGGACAGCCATCAATTTTGCTTACATGGGATGAATGGGTCGAAAAACTTAAATCTGCTTTTCCGTCGTACGAAAATTATGGCCATTTGCTTACGGAAATGTTAGCTAAAAGGGCAAAGTTTGGAGATAATTTAGAAGAGTACTATTATGAAAAATTAATAGCTTTGAATAGGTGTGGTATAGAAGGTAGGAATGCGATTGACTGCATTGTTTACGGAATAGATGATAGATCAGTTCGGTACGGAGCAGAAGCAGTAGGTTTTGAGGATGCTGATAAATTGCTGGGCTATCTGAGGGGTGTCAAACATGAGCGATTAGATAGGTTCAATAAGAAACCAGTACGTTCTGTTACCGAAACGCGTAAACATGTAAAAAATGAATTTGTTAGAGTTTTGAAGTGTTTTAACTGCCATGAAACGGGTCACACGGTACCAGAATGTAAAAAACCTATTGTTAAGTGCCAAAAATGCAAGCGCATTGGTCATGATGATCCTGATTGTAATAGGAGCGTTTGGACAAAAGCCGAAGTTAAGACATTGTGACTAGATAATAGTAGTGACTTAGGAGCAGACAGCAAATTTATCAAGGATGTTAACGTAAATAATGTCCAATTGACAGGGTACGTAGATTTTGGTAGTCAGTGTACGTTAGTCAAGGAATCAGTAATAAAAGTAATTGTACCGCGTGAAAAATGGCAGACGAATAATTTGCCGTCCCTTAAAGGCTTTGGTAATACATATGTGAATGCATTAGGTAAGACTAAAGGAGACGGGCGAGACTACATGTATTTTGGGACCCACTCTTAGAGGTAGCGTTCACTATAGCAACTTATACATAGTTATAAAACGACTAAAGACTATCAGAAAAGTAAATGGAAAGTAAGACTGAAAAGTTGGGAGAAAAGAGATATACTCTATTTACAAGATAACCTAAAAATCTTACGACTAAGGTTTTTAACAGTGGAATGTCTCCGTAATTAAGATTAATCAAAATATAATAATACATAAGATAAAGGAAGATTCGAACTACTGTATTTCCCTCGCAGTTTTAGTTCTGACTTTATGTGTTTTGCTTCTTGTCATAAGCCAAAACCAGAATTTTTACTTCATTGCCTGTACCTAATTGATGAATCATAAAACTGCTAGACTGCAGCTAGAGACTAAACTGATTACCAACCCTGTAATTAGTTCAATCACTATTAAAACTATGTCGTTACGATTTTGATCTATAAGCGAATTATAGTCAAGTAAAACGATTCTACGCTGAGACAAGATAATATTGTTTTACATAAATTATAACAGCCAGAGCTGACTAGCTATGTACAGCTATTGAAAAGCAGGGTTTGTTGAATAAAAAAGGTATGAGTAATAAATCTTATTTTTTGGTATTTTTACATGGTTTTTATTTTATGCAACACAGACGTTACGATGGCCAAGTTGCTGTCGGGTTTCATTTTCAGGGTCGCAGCTTATCAGCCCCCAGCATGAGTGACAAAGGTAGTCGTCTCCTGTTATCTGAAATTAATTAATTATGTTAAAATAAATAAATTCACCTATAATGTAATAAACATAAAGAGTTCCATAAGTAACAAAAGAAAAACAGAAATGTCTAAAGATAATATAGAGGTCGAAGACCTCTGATACCTGTGGAGGGGTTTATAAATATTAGGTATAAATATTTCATGACAAAATGCGACAGCCACCCATCTTCTATTTTGATGACTGAAAGATCTCAGTAAAATACACTACTGCTACCTCGGCTAGTCTTTTACTGCATACTGTTTTAGTCCGATAAAGTATAGGGCAACAGTAAGAATGAGCCTAATATAAGATTACAACAGTATGTATTTATACATATAAAAGCTAAACGAATCTCAGTTGTTCAGATAGATATCTTAAATAAGTTCTTAACTTATGATATAAATACATGTTTTTTTGCAAATATACTTACATCACGTGGATACACCCATCTCTGAACTTTTTCAAAGCCCTGAGCACCTCCATCAAAGAGACGACACCTCCGTAAGAGCTTAAGTCGTAAGAGAAGAAGAAATTAACGCAACGCATGTTTGTGGTTAAAATCAAAGTACAAATCAAAAACAACTCATTGTCCAATATCCAGAGAAGAATGCGGTAGGTAGTCTATGACAGGGTGCATTATCTTCAGTTCAAGATGTAAAGGCCAAGTCGTCGAGAATCTACAAAATCGCAATGATAAACATAAAAACCCAGACAAAAATACAAACATAACGATGGACTAGATCATCACAGATCTGACAATGACAATAGTGACGGGACTCAATCGATCATCATTGATACCGTTCCTTTATAAGAAATACTATAAAATCGCCATTGTTCCATTTTTATTAAATGCTTTTGCATTGTTAATTGGCGTTTTAATATCGGGTTTGCATGTTATTTTTTATGAATTTTTGACATAATAGAATGTATAAAAACTAAGAGAAAGAGTCATTTGTAGTAAGAAAACCCTTGAGCAAAAACACATGTCATTGGATTGGAACGTAATCGGAAAAAAGTTGCGTTTTGTAATTGCACGATTACTTAATTTTAGTAAATTGAAAATATTTATAACTTTTGATTCCCGAGTCCTAAAAATTCAATATTTTAAAAATAAATATCTCATAAAACTGTAATTATAATTATTTTATATTTACACTGGAACGGAGTTTAGTTAATTTTTAGATTCTTTGGGTCCATTTTCGCCAGCCTTCTTTCATTAATGATTGACAATGCTAAAATTACTGTCGAGGCAATTGTTGTACCTGATAGTTATCTAAACTATGACCTACTTATTGGGCAGACGGCTACGGAACAACCTCATATATGGGTATTTAAATCTGATACAAATTTGGTAATTAATGATAAACGAGTGCAAGATGATACACGACTGGTTTTGAAGTCTTACAAAACTGTTAAAGCTGAAGGTTGTATTTCTGTAAAAGTATTTACCGATTTCGAAGTTAATGGAATTATTTTCGTTGAAAATGGTCATCGCTTAAACTATAGTGTAGAAATTGGTCCTTACAATATAAAAAACGGTAGTAGTTATTTAACTATTCTAAACTATGATAATAAATTAATTCAATTTAAAGAGGGGCAAGTCTTGGCACGTGCTTTTCGAATTAATAATAATATTAAAAACATTAATAGAATACACGAAGTTCGAAATCGCGGCAATAAACCTCCATTAACATTGGAAGACCTCAATATTGATGAAAATTTAGACGTAAATCAGAGACTTACATTATTCAATACATTGAACCGATATCGCGATTGTTTTGCCAAGGATTTGTCTGAACTAGGTCAGACAACGGCTGCAGAAATGAATATTCAGCTAGTAGACACGGAGCCAGTCGTTTATCGACCATACAAGTTAAGTCATTCAGAACGGGAGGAAGTAAGAATTATGGTTGACGAACTCTTAAAATATGACATCATAAGAGAGTCTCAGTCTCCTTACGCGAGTCCAGTTCTGTTAGTGAAAAAGAAAACTGGAGATAAACGGCTTTGTGTGGACTATCGTGCCGTGAATAAGAAAACTATTAAGCAACATTATCCGCTGCCTCGTATTGAGGACCAGATTGATCGTTTGGCTGGGAATAAGTATTTTTGTGCTTTAGACCTGGCGTCGGGGTATTACCAAATTCCACTTACTGAAGAGAGCAGGCGTATAAGCTCGTTTGTAACGCCCGATGGGCAGTTCGAATTTAATAGAATGCCTTTCGGTCTAGCCAACGCACCAGCCGTTTTTCAGCGAACTATCAATTTGGTCTTGGGTAATTTACGCTTTAATATTGCATTAGCTTATATGGATGATATCTTGGTGCCGAGTAGGTCATTTGAAGAAGGTATCGAAAGATTAGAAGTCGTACTTCAAAGGTTTAGGGAGGCAGGCTTAACATTAAAACCGCAAAAATGTTATTTCTTTCAAAATCACGTTGACTACTTAGGTTTTGAAATTTCCAATGAAGGTGTAAGACCTGGCTTTAAAAAAATTGAATCCGTTAAAAACTTCCCTAAGCCAAAAGATGTACATAATGTTCGACAGTTTATCGGACTAGCCAGTTTTTTCAGACGTTTTATTAGGGGTTTCGGAGAGATAGCTCGTCCCCTTACGAAATTATTAAAGAAAAACTCTGTTTGGCTTTGGTCACAAGCTCAAGAAGAAGCATTTGAAAAACTAAAAAATGCACTGATTTCTAGACCCGTGCTAGCATTGTATAATCCTAATCTTGAAACACAAATACACACAGATGCCAGCAAACACGGTATAGGTAGTGTTTTACTCCAAAAACAAATCGATGGAGTTTTCAAACCGGTAGCTTACTACAGTAGACAGACTTCGCCTGAGGAGTCCCATTTTTCTTCGTATGAGTTAGAGACTCTTGCCGTTATTGCTGCTCTAGTGAAGTTCAGAACATACGTGCTTGGATTAAACTTCACCATTGTAACAGACTGTAACTCTCTTAGAGCAACGTTTTTAAAACGAGACATGTTACCCCGTGTTGCGCGATGGTGGAGTTTGATTCAAGAGTATGACTGTAACGTAGTATACAAATCCGGCAAAGGCATGATTCACGTTGATGCATTGAGTAGGAATCCGACTATGGAAAATGCAGGGATAATTCAGGCTATTGACACTTTTGACATCATGACGGTAACTGATGATTGGTTAACGACGGTACAGCTAGCGGACTCCGAAATACAACGCATCAAAAAAATTCTTTCTGACAAAGGCTTTGATGACATGGTAGAAATACGAAAGAATTTCGTCCTTAAGCGCGATAGAGTTTATAAAGTAACTGAAGACGGATTAAGGTGGGTGGTGCCAAAAGGTTGTCGGTGGCAAATCCTTCAGAAAAACCATGATGAAATAGGTCACTTTGCATTCGATAAGACTTACGACAAAATAAAAGAACATTACTGGTTTCCTCGCATGCGAAAGTTTATTCAAAAATATGTAAATTCCTGTTTAGAATGTGCTCATAATAAATTGCCCGCAGGAAAAAAGCAAGGTTTCTTGCACCCTATACCTAAAGTAAATACGCCATTTGACACCATTCATGTTGATCATGTTGGACCATTCGTGAAATCAAAAAGAAAAAATTGTTACATTTTGGTGATTGTAGAGTCATTCACAAAATTTATTGTGTTAAAAGCGGTTAAAAATACAAAGTCCAATTCCACTATTGCAGTTCTTAGGGAATATTTTGGTACGTTCGGTTTACCAAAACGACTAATCAGTGATAGAGGCACGTCATTTACAAGTTCGAAGTTTAAAAGTTTTCTTACTGAAATAGGAATCCATCATATAAAAAATGCAGTGGCTTCACCTAGAGCAAATGGTCAGGTGGAGCGGTATAACAGAACAATCTTGGATTCTTTGGCTTCACAAAATCATGGTAAAGACGAAAGACTTTGGGATGACAGACTATTACAGGTACAGTGGGGCTTAAACAACACCCTAAACAAAGGTACGGGTAAAACCCCTTCTGAGGTTTTGTTTGGGTTAAGGCTTACTGGGATTAATGAAGGTAGCCTTGTTTCGGAAATTGATGATGATAAAATTAAAAATACGCATGACGAAAATGAATTAAACAACTGTTATGATAAATTACGTGATATTAGAGATGAAGTAGACAATCATACAAAAAAGTCGCAAGACAAACAGAAGAATCGGTACGATAAAAAAAGAAAGCAACCGCTAAAATTTAAAATTGGAGACTTGGTGAGAGTTGAAAGAGCAGCACATACAGTAGGGAAAAGTAGAAAACTGTTAGCTAAATGCTCAGGGCCATACAGAATAACTAAAGTTTTGGATCACGATAGGTATGAGGTTGAAGATACTCCTATTACTAAAAAGAAAGAGGCGTCAAAGTATAAAGGTATATTTTCTATCGATAAAATACATCCTTTGCTTTGTTTTGATAATAAAGGTAGTGAGTCATCTTCTGGCGAAAGTACAGATGGTTAAAATAATATACGATTAGCGTAATAGAAACCTTTGTTGCGGTGTCTGAATATTTAATGTTTGTGTATTGAGTAAATTTCATATTGTTGAAGCTGATTATCACTTAGGATTAGTTAGTTTATTCATTTTATTTTATTTGTTAGATGTAATGAAACACTTTATTCGGTTTGTAATTCTTGTTAAATGATTGAGTAAGTTTTAAAAATAAAAAAAATACTTTACTTTTAGGAGCATTATTTAAATATTTGTTACTAAATTGAAAACTGGGAATTGCTCAACATCATTGTTAACTTACACTGTTATGAACTTGAGTGACGAGTTCTTGAAGTGCTCAACATTTACAACTATATGAGCCGCTATGAGCGAATGGCTACTTTTGAAGTGCAATGTGCACATAACTACATAAGCCGCTATGAGCGAATGGCTACTTTTGAAGTGCTATGTGCACATAACTATCAAGCCGCTATGAGCGAATGGCTACTTTTGAAGTGCAATGTGCACATAACTATCAAGCCGCTATGAGCGAAAGGCTACTTTGAAGTGCTATGTGCACAAAACTATGAGAGCCGCTATGAGCGAAAGGCTACTTTAAAGTACAAAATGCACAATAACTGAAATAACAGTGTCATTCTAGATTAATAGATACTTTGAAGTATTGAAGAATATTTGGGTATTTTTTTTTAGTGTTGTAATATATATTCAAATAGCTGCTCAATGGTTTATTCGCGGGGACGCGAAATTAATCAGGATGGACGAATTGTAAGCTTGATTAAAATTCATGTCTTAATTTCTATTAAATATTGTGCATTGTAAAAATACATTTGCCAAATTCATTATAAATAAGTTGTGAATTCTATCAAAACTTGTTGATTTACGGAAGTTTATTATTAATTATTTTACTTAATACAAACTTTCACAACATTAAACTATAAATTATGTTTATTTTTACTTGTATTTTTAGAATAATCTTATATTTTATTTGTTATATTATTCTTACTGTTATATTATTCGTGGCTCAATTTTGACTACCGATACGGGGGTGATTTGCGCGCCATTACCGAATGGCGCCAATAGAAAAAAAAGGAGGAGTAGTCGATTGAGTAGCAACTGCTGGAATTTTAATAATAATTTTTGAGCTACGAAGCTAGTTGTTCTTGGTTATCACCTTTTATAACAATAAAGTTATTTTGAAGGAGAACAGTCTTTGGATTTAATAAAAAAGAATCTAACAATTGGGAAGGTTTTTCTTTTCCATTTATTTAAATAGATCGGTTTCATTGTGGTGCGTGCTTGTGTTTATTGCAAAAACGGTATATTTTAGAATTGAGATGAATTACCAAACGATTAAAAAACGACTGTTTAAAAATTAAAATTGTATAAAATCACGGATCGAAATTGGATGACGTTGACTTTAGTGTTGCCAGCTTATTATTATTATTATTGTAATTGGGATAATTTAAGTCTTTTATTACATGAATAAGTGGCGGTGGGCGGATGCACAAATTTTTAGTACGCACAGAGGAATGGCTATAGAAACGTCGTAGCAGAGCTTGCCAGTATTTTTTATTATAATTTGATGAGATAATCACAAAACATACGCAATGGTGGCGACTATTTTGTCATAAAATTGTTTATTGTGCATTTTCTTGTAAAGGCGACCGGGGTGAGAGCAGCGTTGGCCCAGTCGTAGCAGTGAGTTTATTTAATCCCATTGAATGACTTTTTCATTAGGTTTGATGATTTTATTATTCTGTAAACACATGCATATTACGGTCACAAATCATAATAATAAGATCTGGCTCGCGAGGTTGTCGACATGTGGGACGTGGGTAAATATTATATTAGGCGTGTCCACACAGAGCGAGCAGCCTCGCGAGGCATTTGCCGCGCGAAGCAGCTCGGTTAGTGTGGACGTGCCTCGGCTGAGGCAAGCGCGCGCGCTGCCGCGGGTGAGCATCCGAGCGCCAGAGCCATTATGTATATCAGAACCTTCGGCCAGTCAAGATAGGGAGCTGACTGCTACTCCAGTTTTTAGTGACGGTTATATGACGCATAATGATGCCAGCCAAAGATTTTGTGACAGAGCAGTTCGAAGGTTAGAAGCATTTATTAATGGCCGAACGACCTGATATCAGAACGTTCGCCCAACCTGAATCTCCATAACTGAGGACCTTATAGAAACTGTTACTGAATAAAGATTTAGTGAAGATTTAGTGACAAACAACCAAATGCTTTACTTTTACTCGTAATGCCACCGGTTGGTGAATTTTGGTTCCTAGAACATCAGGACGTTCGGCCAACGTAATCTTCATAACTGAGGACTTGAGAGAAACAGTTAATGAATAGATTTAGTGACGAGACTGAAACTAATTTTTATTGCTTTTTTTTTGTGAGGCCCCTTCAAAATAGTAAAATGAAAATTTAACACGTGACCTCTAAACATTGGGATTATCGATTTCTTCACAACTAAGACGCCTAGAAGACTGGTAAAACCCCTGATGTGTTATAGGTTTTCAGTGCAATGGTGTCAGTATTTTTGTTGATTCAAGATAAATCTATAAAAAATCATGACGGATGGCAACTGTAATACGGTGACCATGTATTCCAACGTCATCGTCACCTTATTTCAACTATTTCGACGTGTTTTGCTTCATTCAGTAGAAAAAAGGTACCTACTCGATAAATACTTTTTTCGTTGGAATACATGGTCACCCTTTTACAGTTGCCATCCGCCCAATAAAAGACCAAAGAGTATAGTAATATAGATGTAAAAGAATTAGATGATATTATACCAATTACAATACAGTGAAAATAATCTTAATAAAACATTTTTGGATTAGTGTAAAAGTTGACTGTGTACCAAAAACCAATTCCTCTTAAATAAAAGACGACATAACAGAAGTCAGAACATAAAATTCCACAAAAAAAGTCTTACTGTCAATAATGTCATTGCAACGTTTGGTAGGTAGGTAGCTAATGCTAGCATTGTTTACAAACAGTATATTTTATTTATTTATTACGTAAATTCTTAGATAAAAGATGGATAAACTACAAATGTGTAGGATATGTTTAGTCGAGGATGTGCGGATGTATGTAGTGGTCAACAAGGACTTACGTGAACTGTATGAGAAGCTGACTAATATTCCAGTAAGTTAATACTTTTAAATGTAATATTGAGTAGCCGATATTAATAATTTGCGTGAACTATCTCTCATCTCATACACGAGAATTCGTAAGAGTTTTTGGTCAGAGGGTCGACATAGGGCATAATAGAAATCACAGACAATACTGACTTGTATTGTATAGCGGGCTGGTTTCCGCTACTCCACGTCTAAGGCGCGTATTTTGCGTGCGGACAATAGTGACTTAAAACAATGTAAGAAAACCTTGATAAATAGTCGCCAATCTGCCTTGAATAAGAGTGGAAATGAATGCTGCAAAAATAGTGTTAGGTTAGGTTAGCCGGGCTGTTTCCGCACTTAGCCTCTTTATCGGGCCATTGTATATATGAAAATCCTCTTGTTACTCCAACCATCCCAGGTCCTCCCAGAAAGCTAGCAGCCTTTTCAGAATGCTGCAGGCTTCCAGGAGCGATGTCGGCGATTGAAGAGTCCGTGCCTGTTGATCTGCCACACTTCTGCACTCCATGAGCACGTGCTGTGGTGTTTCTTCTGCCTTCGTGCATCCTCTGCACAGAGGGCTGTCTGTCACACCTATGGTAAACAGGTGTTTGTTTAAGGAACAGTGACTGTTTATGAATGTTATGATACCTGTAATCTTACGAATTTTGTCCTGTTTCAGTCTAGTGATGCTGCGGGCATTCCAGAACTGCACTGCTCTTTGTTTTCCTGCAGGTTATACTGTTTCTCCATTCCATTTGGTGTGTTTCCTTGGTTTTCTTATGCAGCCATGATTTTATTGGGATTTTAGCCAGTTCAGCTGCTGCGTCGTTACCCAGTGAGTTACTGTGCTCTTTCATCCATTGCAGAGTTACTTTGTTTGTGCTGGCAATGTGTTGGAGTGCGTTGTGACATTCCAGTACGAGGGCGGAAGTTAAAATATTGTTTTGTAGCGCTTGGAGCACTGATGCACTGTCTGAGATGATTTTCATGTTAAGATCTCTGATGTGTCTGGCTGCAACCTTGAGCCGCCATTCAACATCATTCATTTGCAATGCATTCTGCATTGGAATCACCAGAGCTTGGAAGATAGTGTTTAGTTTGTCTAAAGTGGATGATATTTTGATATTTAAGTCATTTGAGAAAAATCTAGCTACAGTAACGTATATGGTTTTAGAGCTGTCTGTGTATATCTTCATAGATGCCAGAGAAATATTCAGCTTACCTTTTGAGTCAGATATGGTATCTTTGATTAAAGACGTGGTGACACGGAGTTCTGTCCGTGGGTGCATCCAGGAGTGGTATTTCCTTTAGAATCCCTTGCAGAACTTTTGAGTGTGTTGTCTCTGCGTTTAGTTTCCACAAACCGTTTGATCTTAATCTTAAGGCGGCTAACTTCGCCTCTTCATGTATGCTAAGATCTAGAGGCCTCAAGTTTAAGAGGTAAAGCAGCTGATGGAGTGGTTTTCATACATCCTGTATCTGCTACACCCACTAGGTGTTGTAGCCTCTGTAGTTTCGTATTTACTGTGGTCAGTTGCGTTCCTGTTTATCAGTAGGACTCCCCCTTGTGGACGTCCTCGAGCTACCTTGGCTCTTGTGGTAATTTTCATATCTATCTGGACAGCCCTTTTACTTATTAGTTCAGTGGTACAGTTTCTCACAACTGGTTCTGGTTCATGCTGTTGAGGGTGTCGCGGTTTATCTTTTAGCGCTCCATCCCTTAGGTGTTGATCTAATAGTCTTTCCAACGTTTTCAGAAGGAATGACAGACTAATGGGCCTGAAAGATTTGGCGTGGGTGTAGTCATCTTTACCTGGTTTTGGTAAAAAGATCACTTGTCCATGCTTTGGGTATGTATTTAAAAGCTATACAGGCCCTGTAGATTGGTAGTAAATGTTTGATTATCTGATGAGAGTGCCATTGTAGTAGTGCTGGAAATATTCCATCCAGCCCTGCGGCTTTGAACGCTTTGAAGCTTTATATTCCATTTGATTCTGTCCGCAGTTACTATTTTGTTTGCGGTTTCCCATTCTTGGGTTGTTGGTGTGCTGTTGTGCTCTTCAGTCCATTCCTGGTCGTACGACATGACATCCGGGAAAGTGTGTTCCCAGCAGTACTGCACTCGTTTCATAGTCTGAGACTGTGTATGTGCCGTCTTCCTTTTTGAGGAAGCCAAGTAGATTGAGGTCACCCTTTGCCATGATTTTCTTTAATCTTGCGGCTTGGTTGGTGGCGTCTATGCTGCTATACAAATTGCGCCAGGCTTCCGTTCTTCGGAATCTGTTCCGTTTCTTGTAGTGTTATTGTGCTGTTTTGTATTTGTCCCAGTCCTCAGTGGTTCTGATATTTTATGCTCAGTTAAAAAGTGTCCTTGGTCCCTTCCGTAGTCGTTCGAGCTCTGGCCCCCACCAGGACCTTTTTTCCAGAACTATATAGTGTAAGACAGGTTTTGTTGCAGTTTGTTACTGAAGACAGAAGACCGATTCTTGCTTGTTTCTTCTGCTGCGCTAAACTCAAGCAATGCTTCCGGTTGATGAGGAAATCCTTGGAAGCCGAAGAGCTATTCGCTCAGATTATGGATGAGGACTATGAGGTGAGATATTTTTCATTTCACATTTATTCTCATAACTTCTAATTTCAGTAAATGTGTAGGTGATTTCTGTCAACTTCTTATGTCTGGATTTGATGCCACAACACTATGAAGGGTGTTGAAGGTTGATATGGTATCATCATCATCAGTCTAAATAAAATACTTACTTACTCACTGCTACCCCCTCTGTTCGAAACTTGTACGTTTTGGATCACGTATCATCTTGTTACCCACACACACACACTCGCGCAAGTAGGAGCTCACGCCCTAGCCCGCATAGCACGGACACACAACACTCTCCAAAGACACTCTTAGCACATCACTTTTGTATTTCATTCTCTTCCTCTCATTACTTGGAGCTTTTACAATGTTGTAGTTCGTAAGTGCAATTTAATTCTGCAATTAACAGGGTGTGAGCCTCCAGCTCTCACAAACGTGTGAATTTGCCTGTGACCTATAAATGTGTATACTATGTTCCAAAACGGCGCGGTTGGCGCAGTGGTTTAGAGATCGACTGCTGCGCTGCGTGTCGCGGGTTCGATCCCCGCACGGAACAAATATTTGTATGGCCTACAGATAGTTGTTCCGGGTCTGGCTGTTTGTGTATGTGAGTTTAAATGTTTGTAAACACACCCACGACACAGGAGAAATTCCTAGTGTGGGGCAAAGTTTTTTATAAAAAAATAAAAAAAATTGTTACTTTTCGAGAGAAATAAATTACTACTAGCTGTCCCCGGCATGCGTTGCAATGCTCTTTTTACCTACCCTATCTACTTACCTACCATACCCTACCCTACTCAACCTGTCTACCCTACCCTACCTTCCTACTCACCCTACATACCCTACCCTAAACCTTCCCTGGACTACGACAAACATTTTAAAACCAAAATCAGCTAAATCCGCCCAGCCGTTCTTGAGTTATAAAATTACAACGAAAAGTGGCATTGATTTTTATATATATAGATAGATTGTATGTTTTGTAGATGATGTGGCAGTTTGATAACAGTCATCTCATGGTTGCCACCAATCTATGCAACAATACCTCATACAGTGGTCAGTGCGGTTGGTAGACCGGCCGGCTATCCGGGGTGCATAGGGCCTACATATGAGGTGGCTCTAGTGGGCCTTTCTCCATACAAACGTATTCCGCTGTTTTCTTCGTGGATAATGCGTCTAGAGCAATGATTTGTTCCCAAAAAATCTAGGTCTCATTAATACATGCCCCTATCATTTCCTTTTTTAAAGCTTAATCACTAAAAGAATTATGACAATCCAAAAACCCATGAAAGCCCGTTTTTACCGCTATGTTCAGACGACCATCAGACAAATTAGATAAGTTTTTAACAAAAAAGAAATAATAGAAGCATAGATATACTTTTCCTCTAAAGTTTTATATAAGAATTATTTAGATCCGTTTAGTTTTGAAGAAGAAAACAGCGGAATACAAAACGTCTTTTGGTCAAGATTTTTGTAAGTAAAATCAGCCTGAGCTGCAGTTGTCCCTTTCGCACTTTACGGGGGCTAGGTCGGGCGCAGCGCGACGGCAATAGTTTCTTTAATTTTATTTATTTATTTAGTTTTAAAGAAAGCTTTAAATACCTATTCTTCAAATTCCTCGGGGCTAAAGTCCCCTCTTAAGTATCCTGACTTGTAGGGGCTCTTGTGAGTGATTTTACCTAGTACTACTTTTTTTTTTGCAGCCGAATCCAATAAACCCAGACCCCTTAGAGTTTTACAGTGGATTTATTACAACTCCCACAGAACTCATAAGTATAGTAGATAAATGTCAAACAGAAAGCATTGCTATTGGAGAACAATTACCGGCTGTTTGTGAGACATTAGATAATATTATTGAACTAAAGGAGGAAAATCTAAATGATGGTATGTTTATTAGAACAATTAATTATATTATCATTGATAAAGAAATCATAACTTATACAAGCTGTTGTTTTGCATCCTCGTCAAAATTCAGGAGGTAACTAAAGACATAATTAAATAATCAATTAAAATTACAGTACCTAGTTAATTATTAATAAACACTGATTTCTTTGGTTGTTTCATCATCAAGAATTCATCAAGAATTTCTCTGCAACAGCCAAGGCTTCCCATATTTTTGTATCTAGTTACTATTATGCACATATCTTACGAGCAGTAAGCCGTGGGTTCGAACCCAGGCAGGCGCATTACTTTTTGTAATTTATTTCATCATCGCTGCCCTCAAAAACTGTGAAGGAAAACATCGTGAGGAAACCGAAATATTTTATTTATTTATTTCTTCAACAAAAATACATTTTTAAATATTCCTTTTAGATAACAAAAAAAAAAACATTTAAAAATATAAAAAATTGTAGCCCACCGGTATAACAGGGACCAAGCTACCGGCAAAAAAAAAATATTTTTATTATATTTAAAAATGATTGTCAGCGTGACTGTACTGTGTCACCCACATTTCGCCAGATAAGTTTGAAGTCCCCTGTAATAGAGGGCGACCCTATTGACCGCGCACAAATCCAAACTCCGTGGCTGCTACTGAGAAATTCCTGATTGAAACCCCTAATGACACTTTGCCCGATCCGAGAATCGAATCCAGGACGTCATGCTCAGCAGTCGTGACCACTCCATCAAATCAACGAGGCATTCAACAACAATACCATAAGAATCTATACTAATATTATAAAGCTGAAGAGTTTGTTTGTTTGCTTGAACGCGCTAATCTCAGGAACTACTGGTCCGATTTGAAAAATTCTTTCAGTGTTAGATAGCCCATTTATCGAGGAAGGCTATAGGCTATATCATCACGCTAGGACAAATAGGAGCGGAGCAGCAATGAAAAATGTTGCTAAAACGGGGAAAATGCGACGCAGACGAAGTTGCGCTGGACAGCAAGTTTTATAATAAACCAGTAATGTTATTGTTTACTTACAGATCAAGAACTAGAAACATACGCTAATACTTATAAAGATGTAGAAGATGTACCTTTAATGGATGTTTCAATTAAAGTGGAAGAAGCAATAGATGTATCATATAAGCAGGAACAAGCAGCCGCGGTGAAAAATAGTAAGTACAAATTAAATAGCCTTATAGTTTTTTGTATGCAATCATAATAATATTATCTCGTTAAAAAGGAAAATCCATTTAAATTTGAATACATTGCCATTATAGTTAATGCATTTAATTCTTGACATTTTTTTTTGCAAGGACGTTGCCCCACTCTAGATTATATTATTGAAGTGAAACTTCTTATGCGACTTCCAACAAGTTTAACGCTACCATGAAGGGGAAATATTTTCTAAAACTCACTAAGAGATGGCAGTATTACAAGATTTGTGACTACGTAGTTCTACTAGGTACGCAAGATGGCGTGCAAACAGTCATGCATTCGACTCTTCGGTGTGACCAGCCATCGCTCAATTTCCATGAGTTGAATAACCTCGATAAAGGACCATGGGCAATTTGTATGGAGACTGGACCAAATCCTCAACATTAATGAAACCTACTCCAAAAGAAAGATTTTGGGGTATTATTTAACTGTTACTATGGGAGCCAACCCGAAATCGAGCGCCAACAAGGTGATTTCGAACATCAAAAAATATAATTATTGGTAGCTTCTAGCGAGGAACTGAACATATTAATATAAACAAAACTAAAACAACATGTTTATTCGTGTATTGATTAACATTTTATTTTGAACTAGCTGTGCCCGCGACTTCGTCCGCGTGGAATTTAACAAAAAAGTTATTTAGTTTTATAACCATTTTAGATTTTTCTAAAACAGAAGTAGCCCAAGTTACTCTTTATTACATCAGCTATCTGCTAGTGAATGTCTTGTCAAAATCGGTCCAGCGGTTCCAGAGATTTGCCGGAACAAACAGACAGGCAGACAGAAAAAATATTTAAAAAAAATAAATTGGTATATATGTACAGTATATATATTCAAATGCATGTAGTAAAAAGCGGTTATTTTAATATTACAAACAGGCACTTCAATTTTATTTATAACTTTTAAGGTATACACCGTGTAAATCACCTCATCACGAAGCCGTCAACCAAGCATTCTGTACATGAAACTAAGTAACTTTACGCAAAAATTATTGCTGGGAATCGCTAGTGTATGTACAGTCACGGACTTTAATTGATGAGCCACTTCCCACTGTTTGTATTTTAGCCGTGTAATGCAAATCGGGTTTAGTCGGCTATATTCGTACATAGTACAGAGTGACTACCCTAAGTCAACCAATTGCAGATCTAGCAACCGTTACCTAGCGACAATTTGTTTTAGCGTAGCCATAGTAACGCTTAGCGTACGGAGAAATTATGAATTTCCCTGGTTCATATTTTGACATCGGATTAATCTTGGCGTTTGTCTTGCTAAAGGTTTATTTCCATTCACGGCTTTTTATTTTCTCCGTGTTTACCACTGACTGAAGCTGTACTATATCTTCAGAAAACAAAACTATGTCGTCGGCAAACCTCAAATGGTTTATATACTTGCCATTTGTATTTAGACCACATTTGCTCCAGTCTAGATTGCTGATGATTGACTCGAGCTCAGCTATAAAGATGGTCGGTGAGACGGGGTCACCGTGTCTGACCCCTCTCTTCATGTTTATTGGTGGTCCTATAGTTTCCAGTTTTATTGTGCTCGTGGTTTTGTCGTTTAAGTGTTTTAGAACTCTTATATATTCAGTTTCATCAGACATATAACTCAAAATATGATTGTAATTAATTTTAGTAGAATGCATGCTGTACTGGAATCATCTGCCAAACGGTTTCCAAGCGAGTCTGTAATGTTCATCATCTCTGAAAATAATGATCGCAGGCCATAGGTAGATGAAAATATGGTTGAAATCGGTGGCGTGCCCAAAATATTGTATCGTGTGCCATCAATGGCAGGCGTGCCAATGGTTCACCATCTCTGGTCTACCTGAAGGGAAGTGGTCAGTGTTAACTAAACCCATAGGACCGTGGCCAGCAAAACGACCAGTCACCAGAATCCACGTATGCAATAATAGCCTAGTGCTGTGAGCGACGAACTGCCAAGTCATAGGTCTCAATCGATCAAAATCATTTATTTCAAGTAGCCCACAAGTTACAGGCACTTTTGAATAATCAAACAACAATAAAAACGAAGCTACAGTCCCAGTCACAAGACATAATAACTGTGAAAGTACTGTGGTTGCCCATTCCGTAGCGTAGATCTCTATTCGCAAAACGCCTTTTCCACACCTTCTACTCCCTTAGGGAGTAAGTCGAATATTAAGTGTGGTAAAAGTACAGAAATAATGCACCTGCAACAAAAAATCGCGGATCTGCACCAAGAATTAACAGAGGCACAACAGCAGATTGCAGCTCTCATGAAAATAATAAACACTGTGAAACAAAATAACAGAATACCTAAACAATCGTCGGTTTCAAAGGTCTACATACCGACGCCTAACCTCACCGAAGAGATGAATGAATCGACTAACAGAGTACTTATATTTGGCTCTCAACAGTGCGTCGCGCGTCGGTCTGGCAGCTGCCATGATGCAATCTAGACAAAATTCAAATTATGAAAAGTATAGGTTCATCGCAGATACAAAACCTAATGCACTAAGTACCCAAATAATAATGAGTTGCCGTCATGTCAAGTTAAACTACAACGATAAACTGGTGATCTGCGTAGAAGAAAATGATCAAAATGTTAATAATATCTTATCCCAACTTCAAATTGTACTAGATACATTTTATAATAATATGATCATTGTATTAAATGTGTTTAAAAATGAATATTTAGATGTAAATAAACTTAATTATCGCATCAAAAATGTATGTCTTAACTATAAAAAATGTAAATTTCTTGAAAGCTACACTTTTAAAATGTCCGAATTGTCTACTAAAATTAATTACCTCATAGATTGTCATGATTACAATGAAAACTACGTAAATCCTAGAGAACTTATCAAGCGGATAGCGAGTAACAGATCAAGTCTTAAACTGCACACTAAAAATAACGAACCCAAAAAAGGGAACAATTCCTTTCTATTTCGGTCAGAGGAACTTAAAACCACAAAAAACGGATAGCGTTTAAACTCTACCGATAAAGCAGAAAAAGGAACTATTCCGTATTATTTTCCTGTGATAAAAAATGACGTTACGTTTTTTCGGGCCCAAGACTCCACAATCTAGAACATATAATTTCAAAATACTCCATCAAAATATTGCTAGTCTCTTATCAAAAAAAAAAAACTACTTGAAATAACCTTACAAGAACTACGTGAAGTATAAAACAACCCAGATGTAATATGCCTCTCCGAAACTTTTATAAAAAAAGGCTATAGATCTTACATTAAAATTCATGAATAGAATAGAAAGATGTTTATTTCCCTGGTTCATATGTTACATTATGTCCACAGGTCGGTGGTGTATTCGGCCTGTGGGTGTGTCAGCTACTTACAGTCTACTTATGTTTGTCTGAGAGAGATATGTATAAGTGTCGTGCAGTGTGTGCTGTGAGATTATTAGTTTGTACAGAATAAATTTATATAAATTTATAATGTTGTTGTATATTGCCCTATCCTATTTACAGCTAATTACAATTTATGGGGACGTGGAGCGGTCGTTCGCTTGCTGAGCAGCCTCGTATGTACGCAGTATTAAAATTTATGACTACGAAATGGCTGCCAACTTCTGCAGGGAAAAACAAAGAGGCGGGACCTGAATTTTAGTTAAAAAAAACCTCATCTTCAAAGAACTACCATTTATACATGCCCATGCTATACAAAATACGTTCGAAGCATGCGGTATCGAACTAGCTTACCATAATTTGATTATTATTTGTATTTATAGAACACCTCAATCCGACCCCACCCAATTCTTAGTTAAGTTAAATGGTCTTTTGGAACATGTATTTCATAAATATAAATCGAGGATAAATGTTGTATTAGTAGGTGACTTTAACATTAATACTCTCAAAAAAGGCAATATAACTAATCGATTATTAGATCTGTCATACAATTATAATCTAAAATTACATATAAATGAGCCAACACGCAAGTCATCATGTATCGACCATATTCTCAGTAATATTCCGGATGCTATTGCTACAGTAATGCCACTCCATCTATCCGACCATGATACAGCCCAAATGTTGAGCATTCCATTAAGTCATAAGACACAAACAAAGCAGGCAGTATACCATATATACAAAAGAGACTACAACATGAATAATATACTGAAGTTTAAGGAATGTTTACAAAATGTGTCCTGGTCAGAAACTTATGCAGAAAATGATATAGATGTTGCATTCAGTTCTTTTCATGAACTATTATGCCTTTTCTATAATCTATGCTTCCCTAAAATTAAAGTTAAAATTAAAACCAATCAAAGGAAACAAAAGTGGATAAGCAAAGGACTGAAACAAAGTTGTAAAACAAAACGGTATCTTCTCTATCAGTATTATAGAAATAAAAATTTAAGTAATAAAACGAATTATACACAATATTCAAAAATCTTACAGAAATTTATAAACACATCAAGAAAGAACGCAAATATTAAGTTTATTAACGAAAATGAAAACAAATGCAAAGCAGTTTGGAAAGTAATTAGGGACTAAATCATAAACAACAACCTCAAAGACAGTATAGAAAATCTACAAATTGGCAACGCAGTAGTCACGGATCCTTTAGAAATAGCAAATGCCTTCAAAAACCATTACATTAATATGGCGCCTACTTCTAGTACGGATATAAAAACAAGCCCTAAGAGAAATTCAGCACATTCGATGTTCCTCAAACCTGTGTCTGAAAATGAAGTTAAAGCGGAGATTATATCACTGAAAAACTCATATTCGGAAGGCTACGATGAAATTAATACACAGGTTAGGTTAGGTTCACACTTTCCGATTTCCGAAAAAAAGAAAAAAAAAAAAATTACCTACTAATTTTATTATTGATTCGGGACGAGAATCATTGGCATAGTTACCTCCTTGAATTTGACGAGGATGCAAAACAACACCTTGTATTTCCGTAATTTTATGACCACGTGAAAAAAGAAAAAATACGTGTCCAATATTTTTCAATAAACTAGCCGACGGACAAAGAAAAAAAAAATTGGATTATCCCCTATTGTAAAAGCATGCACTATTGAGCTGAGTGCAATTATAACACATTTAATTAATTTATCTTTCTCACTTGGTACTTTTCCTGAAGCATTAAAAGTATCTATCGTTAAACCAGTTTTTAAAAAAGGAGAAAAATCTGATGTCAATAATTATCGCCCAATTACATTAATACCTATTTTCTCAAAGATATTTGAAAAGTGCATGTACAAAAGATTGATCGAATTTTGTAATAAATTTAACATAATTAATGAAGAACAATTCGGCTTTCAAAAAAATAAATCCACAACATTAGCTATCTTCACTCTTATAAAAAATATATTGACAAATGTTAATCAAAACCGTCGTACTACAGGTTTATTCTTCAACTTATCTAAAGTCTTTGACCTAGTGTCTCATGATCTGTTGCTACAGAAACTGGAAGCAGTCGGAATTAGAGGTATAGTGCTTCAGTGGATAGCGTCATACCTAAATAACAGACGACAGCGGGTTACCATTACAAAAGTGGATAGAAATAACGACATGATAGCACACTCATCCGAACTCAAGTACAACAGATATGGCGTCTCACAAGGAAGTGTGCTAGGCCCAATTTTAATTCTTTTGTACATTAACTCTATAATAAAAATAACCAACCATAAATGTATATTATTTGCTGATGATATTTCTATAATCGTAACAACTGACGGAAAAAATAATACTATTGATGATCATGAGACCGACATTAACAACACTATTGACAAGCTAATTGAATATCTAAATAGAAATAATTTATCAATAAATCTTAATAAATCAGTTTATATCCAATTAAATAAATCGAATAATGCTAAATACAATATTAAAATGAATATACATAAAATTGATGAAGTAACACAAACTAAATTTCTAGGCGTAACCTTAGATCAAGATATAAACTGGAAAGCACATATTGATATGGTTTCCAAAAGAATAAATAAGTTTAAGTATATGCACTTAAAAAATTTGGAAATATAACAAACATTAAAACGGCAATAACGTCCTATCATGCATACGTTGAATCGGTGCTCCGTAATGGCTTGATAATATGGGGTAATAGCACAGATCAAAATAGAGCACTCATTGCTCAAAAAGAAATGCATTAGAGCAATATACGGGCTTCGACCTGACGAATCCTGTAGACCGATATTTAAAAAGCTTGGCTTGTTACCGCTACCGTCGCTTTACATATACGAAACATGCATGTTTGTGAGAAAGCATAAAGAACAGTTTAGTAAGGCAGATGATTTATATCCCCGTAACCGACGAGACCCTCACAGGCTCGTACTCGATATCCTTCCGAGAATGGCGAAATATAATAAAAGTTCAATATTTATGTGTGTGCGTTTATATAATAAGATACCAAGTAATCTCAAAGCGTTGAATCTGAGATTATTTAAGAAAAAATTGCATTAATGGTTGTGTAATCATAGTTTTTATAGCGTCAAAGACTTCATAAACAATAAATTTTAAAAAATATGCTTGTTAAAATTTGTACGCTTATGAGTGTTAAGCAAAACATGTTTGCTCTTGTTATTGTTTGTATTTTACCATCTTTTTATACCATGTTTTTAAGCAAATAAATGTTCTATTCTATTCTATGGAGAAGAATGGGCAAGAAACTCCTTGGACACTCTTTTATATCAGAATCTTGTTACAAAAACCTTGGTCACATCATTCATGTTGAGATGGTACATTATGTGAGAACGATGTAGCAATACGTGCACGTTGAAAGTGTCCATAGGAGAAACAAAAAAGACAACTAAAAAATAAAATAATTAGTTCGACTCGGTCTGGACTCCGAACCCAAGACACGCACCTCCGATTTTTCGGATTCATGTGCGTATTGTATAATTATCACTTGGTTACACTTTATGCCGTGAGATATTTCTCGACGGCGCGGCGGCGTGTAAAGTCAAGTCAGAAGCCCATGGGCGACATAAAAACTCTGACGCCACGTTAGGCATAACCACACGATAACGAAGAAAGAAGACCACACGAGATTACTGCAACGGTCGGTTTGTTATCAGAGGTTATTTCAAGTACCATCGTTTCCTCAAGATTTTTACACCAAAGCAAGCGATAATTACACAATAGCCACATGAATCCGAAAAGTCGGTGGTGCGTGTCTTGGGTTCGGAGTTTCGGACTCGAGTGCTGACTTGGCAGTCCGAAGGTCACACTAGGCTATCTCGTACGGTATTGATTTATACAAGGTGTTGTTTTGCATCCTCGTCAAAATTTACGAGGTTCTCACGAAAGACATAAATAATCAATTGAAATTACGGTACCTTGGTAATTATTAATAAACGCTGATTTTTTTGGTTGTTTATGTTTGTCAGTATTTCAGAATAACCCGCTTAACGTGGTTTTGGAATGAAAAATTATCGAATAAACGTTTGAGATTGTTTGTATTTGTGGAAGCGCGGTTATAGGGTTAGAATCAGACGGCCCTCGTTTAAAACACGGGTGTGTGGCGGAAGCAATTATCATTTAGACCACCACCTTACAATTGCAAGAAAACTGCTGCCGCTTATGAGATTGCGCCGTGTCCTAAAATCAGGTGATCCATTGTTCAACGTGGGTTCAACGACCGCGCAGTTACACGCGCCGCGCGCACACAGCGAGCGCGTGACATTTGTACCAGCCGAGGCGGCGATGTCCTTGAGTTGCGGACGACGGCGTGCACACGAAACCACCTGCGCGTGCGCCGAGCTACGGGCCGCAGTATTCTCTCGACTAGCTTGCACACCACTCGGGTCGCGCCGCGCTTTGTTTACCTTGCTTATATCGAGTCATTTCGCTTTGCTTTGTTTTGTAATTTAATTCTAGTAATATATCATTTTAATCGTTAATAATATTCTTCATTTCTTCTCTCTGTCTTAACTCATCTTTCATCTCTCATCTTTCGCTTCGCTTCACTCTAATCTAATATAAATTAGATACCGGGTTCGATTCCCGACTTCAGTAGAATTTGGTTAGCTGACCAACTTTCTACATTGGTGACCCCGACGTATCAGCATTCAAGACTGAAGACTCCAGACTCCAGGCCGTCCAGAGCACCGGTGGAACAGCAGGAACGAGGTCTGGAAACCGTTAGCAGTGTTTATTTCCGTGACGGACGCAGCAGGAATTGAGGTGGGGTCTCGGTCATAAGCGGTGAGCGATTTTTATTAAATTTTTTAAAATGCTGGGAGACGGATTTGAGGATTGCAAGGAAGCTCCTGGAATCTCGGGAGAGGTGTCAAAGGTTGGAATGCCATTGCGTTGTCCACCATTTTGCCCGGAAGAACCGGCTTTATGGTTTGCGCAGCTAGAGGGCCAATTTATTATGTCCAGAATTACGAGTGATAATACGAAATTTTATTACGTGTCCTCACAGCTAGAAGCTCAGTACGCCTTGCAAGTCAAGGACATTATTACCAACCCGCCCGAGAATAACAAGTTCGAAACTTTAAAAGCTGAGCTCATAAAGCGACTCTCAGCATCCCAGGAAAAGCGCATCAAGCAACTCCTCTGCCACGAAGAGTTAGGTGATCGCAAGCCATCTCATTTCCTACGGCATCTGCAGAACCTGGCTGGTCCGACGGGCGCTACAGAATTCGTCAAAAGTATTTGGACGAACAGGTTGCCACCAAATATACAGACTGTTATTGCCTCACAAATTGCAGATTTACAGGTCGAGAAATTAGCTGACATTGCAGACAGGGTGTTCGAGATAGCCCCGATGACACCGCAAGTCGCTAGCGCCTCTGCCACCACCGACGCCGCTGCTTCGGACCTGGCAAAGCAAGTGAGCGAGCTGACCAAGCAGGTAGCCGCGCTCACCTACCGCATGAATGGTAGAGGGAGAGACCGTTCACGATCGAGACCCCGCAACCATCACCGAAGGTATGATCACTCTAGGAGTAGAAAACAGCAACCGCCACCTGACCATCCGCATTGTTTCGATCACTACACCTACGGGGACAAGGCGAAGAAATGTAGGTCGCCCTGCACCTTCACGGCGGAAAACAGGAAGGGCGGTCGCAAGTAGCGGCCAACGACTGCCCCACATCTTCAGGCCGTCTATTTGTCACCGACCGGAATACAAAAGCGCAGTTCCTTGTGGACACTGGTTCCGACTTGTGCGTTTTTCCCCGGTCTGCTGTCAAGATGCCCTGCATCCAATCAAGGTACGATCTGGTAGCTGCTAACGGCACGGCGATACACACATACGGACCTACACAGCTGCAGTTAGACTTAGGCCTCAGGAGAAACTACAGTTGGTGTTTCACTATAGCCGACGTTGGAAAGCCCATCATTGGAGTGGACTTCCTCAGCCACTACAATCTACTGGTAGATTGCAGGAACCAGCGTCTAATCGACAGTTTGACGTCTTTGTCGGTTCCTGCCGCACATTGCAGCACCGTTGACATCGCTTCAGTGAAGGCCGTCGTAGGAGATACCAGCTACCACCACATACTACGTGAGTACCCCGAAATAACACGACCACCAGGAAAACAGCTACCAGGTACACACAACACGCTGCACCACATTAGAACGACGCCAGGGCCACCGGTAGCAAGCAAACCTAGACGCCTTGACCCAGTTCGACTCCAGGTTGCCAAGAAGGAGTTTGAGAAGATGCTGGCAAGCGGGGTAGCGAGACGTTCCGAGAGTGCGTGGTCTACACCACTACATCTAGTGAAGAAGAAGGACGACGGATGGAGACCATGCGGCGATTACAGGGCACTTAATGCCAGAACAATACCAGACAGGTACCCCATTCGTCACATTCATGATTTTTCTCACCAACTATCAGGCTGCACTGTCTTCTCTACCATTGATCTCGTAAAGGCCTATAATCAATTAGCAATTAATCCAGAGGACATTCCAAAGACGGCGATTACCACACCTTTCGGTCTTTACGAGTTTCCCTTTATGACGTTCGGTTTGAGGAATGCAGCACAGACCTTTCAACGATTCATCGACGAAGTCCTACTTGGCCTCGACTTCTGCTATGGGTACGTAGATGACATTTTGGTTTTTTCACCGTCTCCTGCAGAGCACGAAGCCCATCTGCGTCATCTATTCGATCGCCTGAAGCAGTACGGCATTGTGGTCAACACAGCCAAGTGCAACATCGGACAGACTGAAGTGGTTTTCCTGGGATACCACGTGACAGCAGAAGGGACGAGGCCAGTTCAGTCCAAGGTCCAGGCCATACAGGAGTACCCGGTTCCCAAAACGTCAAGGAGCTGCGGCGATTCCTCGGGATGGTCAACTTTTATCGCCGATTCGTCCCTAACGCAGCCAAACTGCAGGCACCGTTAAATGCTGTCCTTGCCGGCCCCAAGGTAAAAGGTTCGCATCCAGTAGACATGACCTCTGAATTACGAAAGGCTTTCGAAGACTGCAAAACCTCACTATCCAAGGCAACACTCCTAGCTCATCCAGACGCATCGGCAGAACTAACCATCGCAACGGACGCTTCTGACACTGCAATCGGCGCCGTCCTTCAGCAGCGGAAGGGTGGCAACTGGCAACCACTAGCCTTTTACTCGCACAAACTGAGTAAGGCCCAAACGAAGTACAGCCCATACGACCGTGAGCTTCTTGCAATTTATGAAGCAATCAAATACTTCCGGCACATGGTCGAGGCAAGAACCTTCGCTATCTTTACGGACCATAAGCCACTTACTTTTGCCTTCAGGTTGAACAGAGACAGTTGCTCACCCAGGCAATTCAGATACTTGGACTTCATCAGCCAATTTACAACAGATGTGAGGTATTTACCAGGCGATGAGAACGTTGTCGCCGACGCATTGTCGCGCGTGGAAGAGGTATCAGCAGCCGTCAACTTCGAGGAACTTGCAAGACTTCAGGACACAGATCCAGAACTGCAAGACCTTATTCATCATGGCTCCACGTTGAAACTTCAAAAGGTAGCAACTCCTTGCAGTAACGACTTACCAGTCTACTGCGATACCCACACGCCGACACCTCGCCCCTACATAACGCCTACCTTGCGAAGACAGGCGTTCGACTCGCTACACAACCTACATCATCCAGGGAATGCAGCTACAGTGCGACTGGTGACACAACACTTCGTTTGGCCAGGGATCTGCAAAGATTGTAGAGAGTGGGCTAGGCAATGCCTACGATGCCAGACGTGCAAAACTGTGCGTCACACTAAAGCTCGCTTTCTACCTACCTAACTCCTTCTTCCCGATTTTCCCACATACACCTCGACATAGTAGGGCCCCTAACCTCTTCGTCTGATTACAGATACTGCCTCACAGTCATTGACCGATTTACGCGATGGCCTGAGGCGTACCCCATGAAAGACATCACGGCGGAGACCTGCGCAGCTGCTCTGGTGTCTGGCTGGATAGCCAGGTTCGGCTGTCCTCTACGGGTGACCACAGACCGTGGTCGTCAGTTCGAGAGTCATCTCTTCAAGGCTCTCACTACCTTGGTGGGTGCACATCACTACCGCACCACCGCCTACCACCCAGCAGCGAACGGCATCGTAGAACGTCTACATCGGCAGCTGAAGGCTGCCATCATGTGCCACACTTCCTCACAGTGGACAGAACCCCTTCCACTTGTACTTCTCGGCATGCGTAATTCATGGAAGGAAGATATCCAAGCTACGCCTGCAGAGCTCGTCTATGGTGAAGCGCTACACTTACCCGCCCAGTTCCTGTCTACGAAAGATGACTTCACCACAACCGATGTCACGGAGTACGCTGCGAGTTTACGAGTTCACATGGCCAAACTTGCTCCGAAACCAACTTCGTGGCACACCAGCACCACTTCACCCTTCTACATTCCCCGAGACCTACATTCTTCCACGCACGTCTTTGTCCGCCGAGATCATGTCAGGAAATCGCTGGAACCACCTTACGCTGGCCCCTACAAGGTTATACAAAGACACGCAAAGTACTTCGTGATTGAGATGAATGGGAAGACCAACAACATCTCGGTGGATAGGCTGAAACCCGCTTACATGACGAGAGAGGAGACGAGGGTTCCAGTAAAAAAACCAGTGGCCTCAAATACCACAACTTCGCCTACAACCGGCGGCGGAGCAGAGAAGAAGACGCGCAGCGGACGTCGTGTCAGATTTCCCGATTTTTATCGACCGTAGTTACGGTCTGGCCAGGGGGAATATGTGGCGGAAGCAATTATCATTTAGACCACCACCTTACAATTGCAAGAAAACTGCTGCCGCTTATGAGATTGCGCCGTGTCCTAAAATCAGGTGATCCATTGTTCAACGTGGGTTCAACGACCGCGCAGTTACACGCGCCGCGCGCACACAGCGAGCGCGTGACATTTGTACCAGCCGAGGCGGCGATGTCCTTGAGTTGCGGACGACGGCGTGCACACGAAACCACCTGCGCGTGCGCCGAGCTACGGGCCGCAGTATTCTCTCGACTAGCTTGCACACCACTCGGGTCGCGCCGCGCTTTGTTTACCTTGCTTATATCGAGTCATTTCGCTTTGCTTTGTTTTGTAATTTAATTCTAGTAATATATCATTTTAATCGTTAATAATATTCTTCATTTCTTCTCTCTGTCTTAACTCATCTTTCATCTCTCATCTTTCGCTTCGCTTCACTCTAATCTAATATAAATTAGATACCGGGTTCGATTCCCGACTTCAGTAGAATTTGGTTAGCTGACCAAATTTCTACAGGTGTTTCAAACTTTCCGATATCCGTAAATAAGAAAAAAATGAAAATTACCTACCCATTTTATTATTAATTCGGGACGAGAATCATTAGCATAGTTACCTCCTTGAATTTGACGAGCATGCAAAACAACACCTTGTATAATGGCGTAGCATAAGATAACTAACCTCCCTATTAACTGGGGGTTATGCTAGTATATTGGCCAGCTAGCTTGATCAAATACTTGTATGTGCGGAGTCAAGTTTGTACAATAATGTTCTTTATGTCACTAGTTATAAAGTGTATTATGCAATGGTAACAGCAGCTCTCTTGCTCTGCAGTACTATTCTCTAAGGATACAGCCTTGAGCGCAGCGCTGTGCCAGCGACGAAACTACAGTTTGGTATTCGCTAAGCCGCAAATAGCGACACTAGCGCTCTAAGCTGTGACGGCCGTGAGTTAGAACTACTCAACGTCGAGCAAGTTGACAGTTCTTCATACATTTTGGTATTCCGTAAGAAAAAACAGCGTCGAACTCGCAGACAGCCTCACTCACAGCCACGATTTTGTCTGTCAAATCCAAAAGCCACTATTTTAGCGCGTAAATTCTTGAATTCATACCTATAAATAATATTGAAAATTGCTGCTCGGTTAATTATAAAGATAAATTTCTTAGAAGAAGTTATGCAAAGTGATAATTCAAAAAAAGCACGACAGGCGAGAGAATTAAGAAAGCTAAATACACTATCCCCGGATAGAGATTTTATTCACATTTACAGGCTTTCTTTCTGAGGATCTAATTAATATAAACATATTGTTATAAAATAAATACCTAAATATTTCATGGACAACAATAATATTGTGTCATGAGGCAGCAGTGAAGTAAATATATAATACTTACTTTTCACATAGCCACAGAATTAAGTTTAAAACAAGCTATTGCTTTGCGAGCACATAGATGTTTTTAAACTATAACATAGCATTTATTTATTTTTAGGCAACCTTGGCCCATAGATATATACCTTACAGTCTAACATATATATGATAAAATACAATTTGTGCTAGTAAATAAAACCTTAAAACAACATATGTTAGTAACACTTCACTTGCACACTACGTCACTGTGCGTTCATGTGGCACTTGCCCGCTTAAGCAACGGAACACCACTCCCTGCGGCCAAAAGTCCTCTTCCAAGACGAGGTGCAGATAACAAGTTGGTATTCGCACCACGAACGACTCAAAGTTGACGTTGCGGCGCAACTCAAGCAGCTGCACTCTCGCTACGTACTTGATCTTCTGGCGCACATACTCCACGATGTCCTCCGCCGTAGTGGTGTAGTGTAGGCGGGAGATGTACACCGGAGTGTTCGGCTTCGCGGCACGAATAGGCACGTTGGGCTTCGAAGGAGCCTTGCCGCAGCAGTTCTTGTTGGTTCGTTGACGGCGCTTCCTTCTCAACACCGTCACGAAACCATCATCAGCCCGAATCGGTGCCTTTGGGATGCATCTAACTTCTTCTGCATATCAGGCCAGTTACATCGACGTGGTCGAATGTGACGGGAGGGAGCTTGTGCAAGTCCTTCGCCACGAACGTCGGCACGTCGTCAGGGTCAGTCACGTTTAGCAGCGTGATGATGTCCTGTATGCTGTTCTTAGTCCTATCACGCCGGCGGGACACCATCTGGTCACTTTTCATGAGCGACCGGTACAGCAGCAGTTTCGCAGCAGCAATGTCGTCTTCACTGACGTTCGTAGCGCAGATTTGGACTGCGGACACCTCGTCCATCACATCCTAATTCTGCTGCAGGAACGCCAATAGTTCATTCGCCACAAGTGGTTGTTCAATGGCGATTAAAGTAGATAAAAAACAACAGACAAAAAAATTGTGAATTGACTGCGAGTATTGTGTATGTGACAGTCAGTGACAGGACAGCCCGTTGCTTAGGTTGCTTAGTTACGAAATAGGTAAAGGAATTTTATTTTCATTCAGCCATTCATGTAATTATAAAAATGCATTATTTAACCTCTTGAAATTATTAAAATCGTTAGCAGTTTCACTCAATTCCTTAAAATACTTTAAACTAGACCTATATTATACATTTTAAGCCCATAAAACTCTCAGTCGAGATTTATTGATTATAATTTAAAGAATTTGTTTCAAGCCCTAATTCGTCGTCGAATTGGTGACGGGAGATGTCAGGCCTAGAGTTCGTCGACGACCATAACCGCGCTAGAGAATACCATTTGAATCAGCGCTGCACTATCGGGCGATCTCGAGGCTGTCTCGCTGACGAGTTCGTCGACGAGCACAGCCAGGAAACTGTCTCTTAAGGAATAGCATGGCTGCGCTCGTTTTTTTCGTTTTTTTTTTGTTATCATTCAAACGCTTTTATTCCGATTCGTGTACATGTAAATGTGCCTAAAACATTGTACTTACCAGATTTATGATCACAGGTGCGCTCGTCACAAGAACAAAACTAGAAAATACAACTACAGCGGAGCTAAAGAAAAATGAACCATCAAACTTGAAAGTTTTCCGGACAACTCGAACGCGTTCGTCCAAACCTGGCAGTTCTCACAAAGAAACTTATCAGTGTGATATATGTCAGCGTAGTTTTAATTATAAGCATTCTTTAAGAATCCATTTTCGAGTACACACTGGTGAAAAGCCTTATAAGTGTGATATATGTCAGCGTTGTTTTAGACACGAGTTTAACTTAAAAAATCATATTCGAATACACACTGGTGATAAACCTTACACTTGTGATGTATGTCAGCTTAGTTTTAGTGAAAAGAGTAATTTAACAAAGCATATTCGAATACACACTGGTGAAAAGCCTTATAAGTGTGATGTCTGTCAGCGTAGCTTTAGTCAGGCGCATCATTTAACTAAACATATTCGAATACACACTGGTGACAAACCCTTTAAGTGTGATGTATGCCAGCGTAGTTTTAGTGAAACAGGTTCTTTAACAAAGCATATGCGAACACACACTGGTGAAAAACCTTTTAAGTGTAATGTATGTCAGCGTGGTTTTACGGAAAGTGGTGGTTTAAGAAATCATGTTAGAATACACACTGGTGAAAAACCTTTTAAATGCGAAGTATGTCAGCGTGGTTTTGCTGTAAAGAGTTCTTTAACTAAACATTTTCGAACACATACTGGTGAAAAACGTTACAAGTGTGATTTCTGCCAGAGAAGTTTTACTCAGACTAGTCAATTAACAAGCCATATTCGAATAAACACTGGTGAAAATTATTATAAATGTGATGTATGTCAGCGTAGTTTCAGTCGAAAGAATAATTTGACAAAACATATTCGAATACACACTGGTGAAAACTCTTCATCATCATCCACACCCTGAATTCTGCTACTGCTGGGTATAGGACTCTCTTTGTCAATCTCCACGGTACTGTGCCAGGCATGACTGATGGGCTGACAACATCGGCGGAAAAATCATCAAGATTTTTCCGGCGATGTCGTCTGCCCATCTCGCAGCCGCGCGCCGGAGAGCGGTGATCAGTGTTGTAGTAAAACTACATCCCGTATAGCGGTGATCAGTGTAATAGTGAAATGAAACAACTGTATAGCGGTGATCAGCGCACCTATGATATTGTAACACCCCATATAGCGCTGATCAGTGTAACACACTTGTTACAGAGGCAAGACTTAGACTAGTGGAATTTTGGCTGATTTGAAAATGTCGTCCAATTATTTTAAGTATCGCGCAAAAATAAATTCACTTTATTTAAAGACTTAGTTTCATTTTATCATTTAATACAGCACTGTCTCGTACTCTCCTTTAACCTTTTTTATTTTTCCATGCAAAAGAAGCTGACTAAAAATCCGGCAAAAACAAAAATTCTGTACATTTTTGATGTCCCTAGGAAGTCGGCTTGTGATGTGAAGTAAAAACCAAATTAAGGAGCATATACTTGCCACCAACGAGTTGGTACACAAAGTCGACTTGCTGACTGTCAGCAACACTCATTGTAATTGTCAGATTGAACCCAGTCTCGATGCTCTCCAGCGTGAGGCAACGTCCCAAACTGTGAGTGCTCAGGGCTGTATCATCAACCAAGATAAAATATACCTGACATTTCGCTTCATGATACACCAGTAGTACAGCCTGCCACTCGCGCACGCACACACTCACCGTGCCGCCCGCGCCGGTGAACCGCCCCAGCCCGTCCGCGAACACGCTAAGCCGTATACAGACATTGCGAGGCATGCGCCGCGAACAACGCACAGTGAATGCCTCGCAAGGTGTGTACCTTTGTATTCGTGGCGAGGCATGTGCTACGCACGTGCGAGGGCGAGCCAAAGTATGGCCGCGGCATTCGTACTTACCTTTCGCACATCGGTCACTTTTAAAATGGTTGCCCATCCGACAGCGCAGAGCGTTGAGAGCTTTGACTACCCTATTTTCGCTTCTTAATAAGCCTACTTCTCCTTCTTATGTGACTACTCATTTTCAATATTTGTGCTCTGCGCACAGTAAGAATCTTCGTTCCTCCTATAATCGTCTTCTACGTTGTCCTTCTCACCGCTCTGGTTTTCTCAAGTCGTCTTTCTTTGTCCAGGCTGTCTTTCTTTGGAATGCGCTCCCTCTGAACATCAGGTTGGCCAACAGTCGGTTCACATTTAAAGTTAAAGCTCGCGAACACTTACTTAAGAAGCTGGCAGATTCATCTCATAATTAAATTGTTGTTAGTTTGTCTCTCTCTTTACTTATTGTATATATATATATATATGTAGGTATGTATTTATGTATGTATCGTTATATTTTATTTGTAAATGTTCTCTTACCATTTGTTATGCTGCACCTACTATGTTTTCTCTCTGCATCACCCTAAGGTAGACTGGTAGAAAATGCCTAAGGCATTAAGTCCGCCTTTGTACAGTGTTTTTATACTTGTGCATAAAGTTTTAATAAATAAATAAATATTTTATAAGTAAAGGCGGAAACACACTTACGTGTCGTGGCGTGTCGTGACGCGCCAGAAGCATTCGGTTTCATACATCGTTGCGACACGACACGCCATGCAAAGTCCCTGACTATATTAAATGTATGAAACCGATTTGCTTCTGACGCGTCACGACTCGCTACGACATGTAAGTATGTTTCCGCCTTAACTGTTATGCTGAAAAGCTAGATGCAAAAGCGAGCGGAGCGAGCTCGAAAATGTAGGTTCCTGCCTGGGATAACTTGTTTCTAAGAATAACATGTGGAATGCAATAGAAGTATTGAGTTCTTTTGACAGCCTCTAGCTTTGAGAATTAAAGGAAACTGGGGCCCTCTTACATCGCGTGGCCAAGGCAAGCGCCCAGTGAAAAAGATGGCCCGGACTGAGTCTCCCCGAAAAAGACAGCTGTGCCAACGATTTTTCTCAATGTTTGTATCTTGTTCTAGAAGTTGTCACCGGGTGGCACCCCAAAAAGGGTGATACCCGTTGCGGCCCGCCCCCGCCACCACTATATTTTTTTTTTTGTTTTTGGAAACATTAGGAATTTCTCATGTATAATGGGTGCGTTTACAAACATTTAAAGTCACATACACAAACAGCCAGACCCGGCCAGGCCATACAATATTTGTTCCGTGCGGGGATCGAACCCGCGACACGCAGCGCAGCAGTCAATTGCTTAACCACTGCGCCAACCGTGTCGTCCATTGGTACGCCACTGCGCTAGGAAGTGACGCAGACTCAGTTTTAAAACTACAACTCATCAAGCAGCCATTTTAATCTATTGGTCTTGACCACCCTTCCAAATATGGAAATCTTTCGGACATTACCGACAGAATCGTGTTATAAAATTAATAAAAATGGTGTTTTTTTTTGAGTTCACTAAACCTCTTACTGTGAAACCTAGCGAGTTTAAAAAGATAAATTTCATCGAAGACAAAATACCTATAGCATTCGAACACACTTTGGAACAACTGGCTTTGGACGGACACTACACATCCTGCCCGAGCGTTAGTTTATCGTAATCAAGCGCTGTGTGTTGCAAGGTCCGAACTACTCGCCTCTCTCAATGCGAGGAAGTTCGTCAGCTGTATGGTTTCGTTCGCCGTCTATGTTAACATAAGACTGCCTTCTTGGTCTAGTGGTTGCAAACGCGACTGCTTAGCATCAGATCCTGGGTTCAATTACCAGCCCCCGAATTCACAAACGCTCGGATTCGATTTTGATTCGGAAAGTCGTATGTCTATCTCGCTCGCTTTTGTAATGCATGCCTCTATGCCATAGAGACAGTATGTTTAAGTCCCATTCCATAGAGTCTATGGAATGGGACTTAAACATACTGTTAAACTTATACTAAGTTATTTTGAAGAGTTCTCTATGGGGATAAGAGAAGTGATTTAAAGTTCTACATAAAATTGGCCTCTGAAATAAACATCAGCTGTTATTGATGAAATATAAACAGTAGTCCTTTGTATCGTTGCCATGTTGTCTTCCAGTCTGTAATTCTTCATTGTTGGCAGATGGATGGGTAGTTGAAATCACACACAACACATGACTCAAACTACAAACATTTATTTCTAATAAACCACACCGGCACTTATAAACTGAGTTTAAACCATAGACATATAAATCATATGGACTTGGCATACCTACAAGATAAACGTGCATACCTACACTTTAGTGAGCTGATAAAATGGCGGCTAATAGGGCAGCCCTTATCGATATTTCTATATAATAACATCGATAAAAGATTGTGAGAATGTTTTCGTAATGTTACGGTACAATATCTACGGGTGAAAATACCCCAAGTTTTCTAACATAATAATCGTCCTTCTTTCACGGTTAAACCGTAGAACTTATTTTGATGTTTCCTATTAAGACAGGTTGAAACTTGGAGGACAGATATATATTATGCTGTTTTTTATCACCTTGTATTCTGTAACTGATTTCACTCCATTGTATAATTTAAGCAACAAGTTTATCTAGTTGCCGGCCCGTTGAGAACCTCCTCCTTTTTTGAAGTCGGTTTTTTAATTTTATCCTCTTGGAATTTATTATTTTAGCTATTACAAGAAATGAAAAGCAGTAAGTACAAGTCGTGCCATTAAAGTTGAGACTTGACCACGCCTCCCGCCGCTTTTTCGCGGGTATCCATGAGGATCACCTCAGCGGTATCTATCAAGATACCGCTAAAACCACGTGGTGCGTCAAGTCTCAACTTTAATGGCACGACTTGTACTACCCGTGCGCGATACGTTGAGACCTGAGCGCGGTGACGTAACAGGGGCGTGTTTGTACCGCCACGGTACAATACGGGCGCCATCGGGAAGTGCGGGGTAAGCGGGCGGGGGGGAGTCAGGTCTCAACTTATCGCGCACGGGTTAAATACCTACTTACATCGAATAATTTTTTAATCGACCTTTTTGCTTCACTTGCTGTCCCCACGGTTTCTTTATACTGTTATCTTAAGGGGGATGCGCCAAGGTAGCCCGCGAAATTCAAATTTTCTTACGTTTTTTTGCAATTTGCAGGTCAGTGTCAGGTTGTATCTTGATAAAAATATGATTTGCGACCGTATCAAACGTACGTACCAATAAGGTTCGTGAAGGTAAAGCATCGTCACGCAATGTTACTTTATTGAGTGTTCAGTTGAAAGACGATTCTTCAAAGTGAAGAGACCAAATAATTATTGTTTTTGTTGTAATTTTTATATTTTCCACACCAATTGTTTATAGCCTTAAAAGTAAAACCAATAAAGAACCATAAAATTGCATTATCGATAAATATAAAAATGTCTGAATGCACTACTCTATCCCTTCAATAACAAGAAAATGATTTCATGTAGTAAAACTGTTGAAAATAGAGGCAAAAGGGAAAATATGAATGCTTTACTGTTGAAACTCTTCAATAAATGCAGAATCCTTTGTTTATCATCTTGAATTCAGAAAATTTTAACCACAGCTAAAGAGCATTTGACAGTTGACGTACCCAACTTAGGTATAAAACAGCGAGCGGATAAAATGGCGACCCGGCCGCAAATAGGTATTTCAATGACTTAGAAATGTAGGGTTGCCATTATAGTAACTGTCAAAAACACTATTATCCTTTTTCACTTTCGCAAAATTATGAAAGTTAAAAAGAGATAGCAGTATTTTTCTGATTTTGGCGTCGATATGCCTCGTATTTGTATAACTGTTTTTTCTATAGTCAAACATTTCAAGTCCATATAATTTATATGTCTATGGTTTAAACACCCATTCGCAAACATGGTCGGTTATTAATAGAAGAATGGGCAAAGAAACTCCTTACACTCTTTTAAATCGCGTCACAGATCTCATTTACACAATTTAATATTGTTTACTTCAAAAGCTACTTCCAATTACTTAATAATTCAATTCGCGAGCTATCCTCGTTGCACAGACGCGCGTCGTAAGTGAGAAGCAAATACTACCCACTTAGTGCAGTAATTCATTGCGCAGCAACTTCAGTACAACTTACTACAATAATTCACAATTAATAATTTTAATAATTAAACAATACCAATATTCACAAACGCTTTAAAGCTAAATTACTAGCTTCATTACTTTTTACAAAAATATTACTTCTTTCTGGTGGAAGTGCCAGGGTGGACTGAGCAATTCTAATTATATTACTTCTTTCTGGTGGAAGTGCCAGGGTGGACTGAGCAATTCTAATTATATTACTTCTTTCTGGTGAAAGTGCCAGGGTGGACTGAGCAATTCTAATTATTAAAAGCTTTTATTTAACTTGCAATGTATGTATATATGTTTGTATGTTTGTTACGGTGGATTCTTGGAAGCTAAGTTAGAACCACTTCCCGATGTCCGATTGAGCTGAAATTTTGCACACACCTTTGGTTCTGGTGACAATACATTTTTATGACAGACATAACTTAATCCTGCAGCCAGGATCGTCTCCTCACGAGAGAACTCCTCAACGTTTAATAGCACAGACACGAAACTTTGCATGCACGTTCATATTTGATAGATAATCACGATTTGTATCATGAACTTATCCTGCAGCCAGGATCGTCTTCTCACGAAGGAACTCCTCAACAGTTAATAGCACAGACACAAAAATTTGTATGGACGTTCATATTTGATGGATAAACATGAATTCTATCATGATCTCATCCTGCAGCCAGGATCGTCTTCTCACGAGGGAACTTCTCAACGGTTAATAGCACAGACACGAAACTTTGCATGCACGTTCATATTTGATAGATAATCACGATTTGTATCATGAACTTATCCTGCAGCCAGGATCGTCTTCTCACGAGGGAACTCCTCAACAGTTAATAGCACAGACACAAAAATTTGTATGGACGTTCATATTTGATGGATAAACATGAATTCTATCATGATCTCATCCTGCAGCCAGGATCGTCTTCTCACGAGGGAACTCCTCAAATGTTAATAGCACAGACACAAAAATTTGTATGGACGTTCATATTTGATGGATAAACGTGAATTCTATTATGATCTCATCCTGCAACCAGGATCGTCTTCTCACGAGGGAACTTCTCAACGGTTAATAGCACAGACACGAAACTTTGCATGCACGTTCATATTTGATAGATAATCACGATTTGTATCATGAACTTATCCTGCAGCCAACACAACAGCCACATGATTATGAGGGTTGCGAGTCATGCGGGTGCTCTGCATTATTCACCCCGGGAAGGGTCGATAATAATGAGACAGAATGGCAGCAAGCGGCTAACAGCTGATAGGTCACAGGCGCACGCGCTGAAATTCATACGGCTGTTGTGTTATTATGATAAAAGAGAACGAGTTAAATAAAAAAAAAACTTGTGAAAGTTGTTTGTTATCATGAGTACAATCATGTGTTTAAGTATCGGTCACTAATTACCAATCACCCTATATATTATGGCACGATTAGCAATAATATACGGTATTTTAAGTAATTCTCATAATACACAGAGGCACATATGGGACCCTAATGTCGCAGCTATCTGTTTCTCGTACCATTAGAGATGTAACGGCAGCTCATAACCAAGTCATTAACATCATTATTATTAACGCATACGTGGGCAATAGGGGATCGGACTGGGTAAAGAAAACGACATTCTATTTTGTCCGTCAGACAAGTAATATAAAAATATTAGACACGTATTTTTTGTTTTATCAAGATATCAAAAAAACAATTAGTTAAAACTCATTAAAGTTGGAGAGTGGGGGCTTACTACGTCACAAGTATGTATTAAACTTACTTACATGTGACGTTATGCGCAATTTCAACTCAATATATCTCCGTAATTTTATGACCACGTGATAAAAGAAAAAATACGTGTCCAATACTTTTCAATAACCGACGGACAAAGAAAAAAAAAATTGGATTATCCCCTATTGTCAATGATTGTTAAAATTCCAGCTGTCGTAAAATATTTGCTAATATTAATTTTTATTGTAGTTCTAGCGAATTCTTTTTTTTTTGATAAATTACTCTTTAGTTGTTTTTCAGCCGAGGGCTTTTTTTCATGTCAATGATAAGAAAATCTGTTTCTTCAGCACAACTACAACCATGCTAAAAATACATTCATAACACAAGAAACAGACAGCTGGCCTTGTCTAGACATCCTTTTTAATAAAACTACGCTGATACACACAACACATGTAGACTTTTACAACAGTGTCTCCGAATGATCCCTGACTGAAACTACGCGCTGAGCACGCCGAGATTTAAGCATGGGGAATGCCTAATTTGACAGAGTTCGGTGGATGGTAGCCAAACTATGGCGATGGTGTCGCCAGATTCGGCTAATCCAAGAGCACGATTCTTATGGCGCATGAACCAAATAGCTTCAAATACTGACATATAGAAAACCATTTGAAACAAATTAAATATTGTAAGAGAAAGGACCTTATACTACTGGACCGATTTCAAAAATTCTTTTACCGTTATAAAGCTGCATTATCACTGAGTAACATAGGCTATATTTATTACTAGAAAAAAATAGAGATCCTTAGAAATCACTTCTAAAACCAACCCAAGGGGTAAAAAATGAGCCATAAAATGTCTTTCATCGCATGCGCTGCGGAAAGTATCGATGATAGAACAAAAAAATGTTCTACAATATAATAGAACATCAATATCAACAAAAAAACTTCGCGAGACCATATATCCAACTATTGTAGTTATGTCACTATAACTACTTTTTTACATTTTAAAAGTTGATAGAAATGCTGTTTGAAATCAGACCATGTTATCCATACCTCAGTATTAATTCTTATCCAAATAAACTATTTCGTATTCAAGACAGTTTCAATACCTGTTAATTACTTTTTAAATTATTGAAGTCGGACATTCCATTCAAAAGATATTACGAAATTAAAAATATCTATTTAAACAAAAATTATATATTTATATTTTTCTAATCCCACCGACAAACTGTCACGCAGTTTGGTGGGTTTATAAAATCTTTACAAAGTGTTTGGTCCAGAATAAATGATTTATTTATTTATTTTTTATTTAAAAAATTACACGCTGACGCGCCGTTGTGGCTCCACGCAGCGCAGCCAACAACGCGGCGAGAGAGATGGCACCGAACTGTGGGTATTGATAAATTTAAGCCCTCCCAGTATGTGTAATGGTACAAGACTTTTGATAAAGAAATTAAGAGACAATGTGATTGTAGCAACTATCATCACGGGCCCCGCGGCCGGTTAGCTCGCTCACATTCCGCGGATCCCAATGATGCAGATTTGCTTAAAACTTTTAAAAGGTTAAAATTTTCTGTAAAGATATCGTTTGCCCTTACAATAATTAAATCCCAGGGACAAACTTTACGCGTTTTTGCGTACGTGTTCCACGCGCGCCTCAAGGAGATGTCAGCAAACCAGAAGGGGTCCAAAAGGGCCGATGCCTGCCAGGGCTGCGGGTTGTTCGAAAGAGATACCGCGGCACTGGAACACAAAGGGCGAAGAAGGAACATGGGTGGGTTTTAGTCAGTACAAGTCTGACACTCCCTCCCGCTCCGCCCAGAGCGGGAGAAGTCATTTGATGATTTCCCATCCGGAAAAAAAAAAAAAAAAAAAAAAAGGGACAAACTTTCTCGATGGTTGGCATCAACCTAAGGAAAGAGTGCTTTTCTCATGGGCAATTGTATGTTGCTCTTTCTCGAGTAGGATCTCCTGAAAATCAATTCAAGATTCTTTATTTGCATGAAATATGGTACATAATGGTCTTATAAATAAAAAGGTTTCACATATTTCGCCGACTTATTTCAGCATGCAAACTTAAAATTAAATTAAAATACCTAACAAAGTGTAGTCGACATTAGGTATCAAACTTATAAACGTAGTTACAAAATAAAACATTTTTAGAATTTAATATACCTACTTGTGTGTAGGATATAGGATAAAGTAACAATATTAGAAAAAAATATAACAAGGAACACATATAACATCAATAAAATTTTAAAAAAATAATAAAGGAATGTGAAAATAGGAACAATAGTTTTCAAAAATGGGAACATGTGCTACTTAACGATTACAAATGGGTTTTGTCAAAAACTCATTTATTGTATAGAACACATTATTGCAGAGCCACTTCTGCAGTTTCTTTTTGAAGTAGTTAATAGGCAGTTCTCGGATTTGTTTCGGAATTTTATTGAAGATTTTGACCGACATACTATAGCAATTGTTTTGGAAGAGAGTGCTTCTGCATCTTGTTATGGCCAATTTGGTGGGATCTCTAGAGAGAAACTTTTTATTTTTTGTTACTTTAGTAAATAGGTTTGGGTGCTTTTTAACAAACATGCCTACTTCTAAAATGTATAAACTAGTTAGAGTAAGTAAGCCCAGCTTTTTGAATAGAGGTCTACATGAATCGAGCGGTCCAACGCCGCAAATGGCTCTGACACATTTTTTTTGGGTTATAAATACTTTTTTTACGAAGGTAGAGTTACCCCATACAAGCAGACCGTATCTGAGTATTGAGCTAACGTAGCCATGGTACGCAGTCATGGCAGTTTTTAAACTTGATAATTTTCTAAGCCTTCTTAGTGCAAAAATAAATTTGTTTAGACTAGAGCAAATGCGATTTGTATGAGCTTTCCAATTACAGTACCTATCTAAAGTAATGCCTAAGAATTTTGTGTCAAGGACATCTTCGATTTTTACGTTATTATAATGTAAGTCTAAAGTTTGTATTTGGGTGTTGTTATAATTCGAAAATTGTAGAATTTTGGTTTTAGAAACATTAGCTGTTAGATTGTTTTCCTTTAGCCAGCTCATTATTGAATCTATGGTGTTATTTAATGAAATCTCGTATTTAACATCTGGTTGGTCTGGTACAATAACCGATATGTCATCTGCAAATAGGATACATTCATGTGTTGTTACTTTAGGAACGTCATTGATGTATATTAAGAAAAGGAGTGGCCCTAGTACGCTACCCTGGGGTACTCCAAATTTATTTGTTTCAAAAGTTGATCGGAATGGGGTAGACATAAGTTTATCATTTAAGTGGTTAATTTCAACGCATTGCTTTCTATTGCTTAGGTAGCTTTTAATCCATTCCAGTGCTTTACCACGAATTCCATATCGCTCGCATTTGTTGAGCAAGATTTTATGATCTACAAAATCAAAAGCTTTGCTCATATCAAAGAATATGGCAGCCACTTTGTTACGTTTATCTATATTTTCTGTAATTTTTTGGATGAGTGAGAATGCAGCTAGTGTTGTAGACTTGTTTTTTTGAAAGCCATTTTGATTGTTTAATATAACGTTAAATTTGTTCAAGAAGTTTATAATCCGAGAGTGCATGATTTTCTCAAAGATTTTTGATAGGATCGGAATTAATGTAATGGGTCTATAATTGTTCATATCAAGTTTGGAGTTTTTCTTATGAAATGGTTTTATTATTGATAATTTTAATTTTTCTGGAAAAGATCCTTGTGTAAACGATAGATTTATCAGATGACTTAAAATTTCCGCAAGCTCTTTACTGCATGTTTTAAGTATCGATGTTGAAATGTAGTCATATCCTACAGCTCGTGTGTTATTTAATGAATTGATGGTTCTCCGAACTTCTTCACATGAGGTCGGTCTTAAATAAATTGTGGAGTCGAGTGAGTCTATTAATTTGTAATTAGGTCGAGTATGATTATTCTTGTTTGTTATGGCGATAAAGTAATCATTGAAGGCTGTTGCAATTTTTTTTGGGCATTCAATATTTTCATTATTACAGTTTATTGATTTTATTGTTTCAAATGTTTTTGTGTTATCTGTTTTGTTTTTTATTATGTCCCAGGTAGCTTTACACTTACTTGTTGCATTTGTTATATAAGTGTCGTTATTTAGTTTTTTAGAATTCGATATACATTTTTTAAATAATTTATCATACTTTTTGTATGCTTTCTTGTTTTCGTTTGTGGAATTTTTGTAATAGCGGTACCTTATTGTTCTTTTGTGATAAGCTGATACTTTCAGCCCTTTTGTGATCCATTTCGGGGCTTTGACGTTAGAAAGTACTTTTATTTTATTAATTGGGAAGCTAAGATTATAATAAAGTTGTAAAGTTTCATGAAATATATTAAAAGCCTGATTGAAGTTTTCTTGTTCTAATACTTCAGACCAGGACAATTTGGACAGGATGTCTTTAAATTTTATAGTATTTTCAGTGTTGAAGTCCCTTTTCATTTCAAACCAGAAGGGTAGTTTTTGTTCATTATTCGTCAAAAAAGAAAGAGTTTGACCAGTGTTGTGATCTGACAGGAATAATGGGTGGACATCACCTTTCGCATTTTTGATATTACTAAATATATGATCTATGCAGGAGTCTTTACGCGTTGGTTTATTAATGTGTATTTGCAAGTTATTATTCAATAGAATGCCTTTTAAGTCTTCTGAAGAAACACTTGACTTAATTGTATCGATATTAATATCTCCAGCTATGATAATCTTTTTATCCTTGTGTGAAGTTAATTTGTATAGTAAAGTTTCTAATTTATTTAAAAATGTTTTTGTGCTTGAATTTGGAATCCTATAAAGACACACTATAATGCATTTCATGGTTGGAATTTCTATTCCACAGCATTCAAATTGTTTTTCAGTTGATATTTTATCGCAAATATTAAGTTGTTTATAAGATAAAGATTTTTTAATTAGTATGCAAACTCCACCGCGTTTTTCATTTTTTCTAGAAAAGTTATTTGCTACGATGTAATCTTTCATATATATGTTGTCCTCGTCCCCTGATTTTACAAAAGTTTCAGTGAGACAAATAATATCAATGGAGGTACCGTGTTCTTGAAATTGATTAAGACATATCTCTAATTCTTCTTGTTTGTTTAATAAACCTGCGATATTTTGGTGGAATAGAGTAGTGTTACATGGTCTAGTCTCGAAAAAATAATTTATTTTTATTTGGGGTGTTATTTATTTTAGTTATAGGAAAATAGTAAGGAATTGTGCCTTTAATCGGAATAATTTCTGGAATAGTCTTTTTAGTAATTCTATTAATGCTACTAGTTTTTGTAGGGGATGTTTCTGTATACTTGTTAGCAACGGTATTTACAGCGACTGGCTCTTTGTGCGACAGAAAAGCATGGTTGTAATAGATTGTGTCTATTAGGAAGTTAAGCTTTTTACATGTATCAAATAAATAACGTTTTTTGCTATAGTAATGTTGGCCAATTTCCAGAAAGGTGCAATTTATGAAGTTTTTTGACATATGTTTTAACAGATTATTTAATAACATTTCATTCAAATGACTGTTATGCAAAACATTTAAAATTATAACATTTGTGTTTTTAATACATTTTAATAAAGAAGCTAATTCTATAATTATTTTGTTCGGATTGCTATCATTTTCACCAATGCATAAAACTAAAAAGTTGTCTTTACAGTCATATAACTTACAATTTGGCGACAATATTTCTTCAGTCATCGCATGAGGCTTTACCGTTGAGGTTATTCGGTATTTCTGATAATTGGTGTTGCTTCTCGAGTGAATTAATGCTGAAGCTAAATCTGTGCATTGTTGCCCACCTAATATTTGAATTTTCGGATTTTGGTCCAAAATTGTTGACAAAGTGCTGCCCTCTATTGGGTCAATATGTGAAATCGATTTCTTATTGAACACTATATTAGCGCCATCTAGGTGATGTGCGCGTGTTGAATTTAGTTTGGCGGCAGCAGCGGCGGCGCCATCCGAATGCGGGCGAATAATATTGCTCGTCACATCAGCAGCGCCTTCTTGGTCTTCCTTGAGAGTTAAATCCAGCTTGGCAGCATTGTTAACCGAGTGTGGGTACACTTTTGATGGAGAAATTGATGACCGTGTAGAGTGTTTGTTTTTATTCGGTGCAGACGTTACTTGAATTGCTTGATATTGTGCAATAATATGTTGCTGTTCTATTGTTTGTGATTTTAATGCACTATTTTCAAGTAGTAAAAAGTCTATTTTGTTTTGAGCTTGTTCTATTTGCCTTTTAAGGTCTAATATTTCATCCTTTTGAGTTTCAGTGGGATCATTTCTTGTTGATAGATCTGGTAGACTTTTAGTTAGATAATCGTCCGCTGACAGAGTTGATAGGAATGAATCATTCAAAGAATCATTTATTACAGATTTCTTTTTACGTAGTGTAATATTTTCGTATTCCATTTTTGTTTTACGTAAAAAAACAAAAAATAAAAACACAAAAAGTCAAAATAGTTTCTATCGAGGTTTGATCTTCGGAATTATAGATTAGTGCTCATAGACGAGCCGCCGGCTAATACGCTATGTGTGCACAGATTGATCAGTCGAAATAGCGTAATAGGTGGAAGTGAATTATGATCGTTAAAAGACGCCGAGAAGCGCGTCGTTTTAATATTTGAATTTGTTTGAAATTGTTTTCATTATTAATTTCACTTTAAGTTTAGGTTTATATCACTTAAAGTTCACTTTGTTTTAAATATTTATGATAGTTTTATATTTTTAGGCGTATTTGGGGCAATGTTTATATCCAAATATCACTTATATTTATAAACGTTCTAGTAATATTGTTTTAAACTGTTTTTACACTCAATACTTGTTAAAAGTTGTTGCAACCGTTTTATAGCAACTATTGTTCGTATACGCACAAATTAAACACAATTTTAGACACTTTTACACTTATTTACTATTTTTTATCATTTTAAATACGGAGCTAATAGTTTACGGTAGCAGTGGCGCCACCAAATCCCCCAATGTTTTGTTATCGTGTACGTTACCCCAGCAAGAAAGTATCTCCTAGAGTTATATGAGTAGATCGTATAGTTGGTGCCTTATCTGCTGTAAATGTGCCCCCACATAAAAAATGTGTGCCCCCTGTCGTTTTGAAAAAAAAAAGGGAAAAAATGTGCCACCAAAAATAAAATCTGTGCCCCTTCAGATTTTCGAGATATTGCATTTCCTGCTGGAGTAACGTTTTGATGAATCGTATATCTCTAAAACCATTGCATGTGCCCCTGTAGAATAAACATACACGAGTAGCTCTTAATGTGTGCCCCTATGTGCCCCAATTTAGATTTAAGAAAATATTTATAGTTTTCATGTTATCGCGGTTTTATGAAAACCCGAAAAAACATCGCAGCGCTTAAATGAGACAAGGTATAAGTTCGCTGAAAACTGTATTCGGTCCTTCTTGACGCTAATAATAACCATACAAAGTTTCAAAACTGTTCATGCGTTTTTGAATAATCTTGCTAAAAGTCAAAACGATGGTGTCATAACTTTGACGGCAAAATACAAGGAACTGGCTCAATCCCAGATGTGTCGGTGTAAACCAAAATAGTGTGCCCTTAGTCAAAAATATATGGTGAAAATATTGAGCTTGGAATGTTTCGCATTAAGTAAATATAAACAAAAAACCAAAATATGTAAAAACGGCTGGTCATCCGACCAAATTCCAATGACTACTAAAAAGCGACGGTTTCATACATATCGATGACCTTCTTTACTTTACACACGTGTTGTTGTGCCTGAGTACACTGAAGTAGAAAATAATAAGAAATAAAATAAAGTTGTTATTGAATTATATTCTACTAGCTGTTTCTATGACCTTACACATGATTAAGTACATTATAAATAGTAGCCTAAGTGCTATTCCAAGGTAAGCTATTTTCTCCATTCTAAATTTCATTAAAATACATCCAGTAATTTGCCAAGTCTTTGACCCAAAATTGATTGGTCCCGATGTTTAATAAAAATATAGTTCATGAAATGGGTGATGCTAATAATAAAAAGAGGTAACTCTTTTTTGTATATAAATAAAAAAGCCCGTATTTGTCTTTATATATATATTGATAAGCCGTAGGTTAAAGTAAGTTTTTCATCATTATGTAGTTACAGAATTATAATCATCAAAATCACCAATATTGACGTCACGGACGTCAAGTAAGTCGGTACGTCCTACTGTTGTTTATAGTGTTTTAAATAAAGTAACCCATTTAATAAGAACAGTTATAATACAGAAAGTTTTTACATACTACAATTCAAAACACAGAACGTTATCTAGTGCACAAGTGCAGTGTATACATAATAATTACTGTGTAAACTTGAACGAGTACACCAGTGAACTAAATCTACCCTTAACATTAAAAATATTAAAACCATTTAGTGAATACACTTGAAAACTAGTGTTAGTAAGTGTAAGTGTCGCCCGAGAGTGAGCTGCAATTCTGTTTAGCCCAGTGCAGTTGTATGGTGTTGACTTGACATACCATTAAATTGCCATCAAACCAGCATTCGCATTAGTTCAAAATAGCGCCATCTATTGATACAGAGCGGAACGACTAAGCTGGATCAATAACTACAGTGTAACTAACGTTACGAACGAAGCACAACATGCCTGCAGCGAAGTGCGGTGGTTGCGCCAAATTTTTATCGCCGATAGAGGCCGCTAAATGCCGTCAGTGCGATGTCTTTTATCATCGCGTTTGCGTCGGTTTGCCTGGTACGGGTATTGTTGCAACTACCTGGCGCTGCCCTAATTGCTTGAAAAACGTAGTTAGAGACAACAGGACGGAGACACCAGTTCGAGGTGCGACGGATGCTGTCCAGGCAGAGGAGCACAGTAGCCCCGAGGAGCTCATGGACATGGACAGTCCATTAAACAGCACGGCCTTGGATGCTACCGTTAATTTCTCTCCCGACTTAGCAGACGAGCTGCGGTTATTTAAAGAGGAGCTGCGTGCTGAGTTTCGACTGATGCATCTGGAATTTCAAGAATTACGCACGGAGATGGCTCAACTAAAGGATTCCATTAAGACATCTGATGAGCGGATGGATAAAATAGAAGCGCGAGTAGGCGCCCTCGAACATAGACTGCAGCAAGCAGTACAGCCGGACAGGGACCCATTGGAAAACACCATCGCTGAACTGAAATGCCAATTGAACGAGCGCGATCAAGAACTCTTGCTCAACGACATTGAGGTGACCGGAATACCTGAGAGCAAGGATGAGAGCACTCTGCACCTCGTTAAGGTTCTTGGCATAAAGCTAGGCGTCGAAATTGATGAGAGGGATGTGGTTCATGCTGAGCGAGTTGGATCCACACGCCGTAATCGAGTAGACCCTTCTGACGGCCCTATCTCTGCCGACCCCGCTGCGCAGCGACCGCGGTGTATATCCGTGCGCTTCGCAAGGCGCGCCACGCGTGACACACTACTACGCGCAGCTCGGGTTCGCCGCGGTTTGAGTACAGGCGACCTTAATATCACTGGGCCGCCGCCGCACCGAGTTTACGTTAACGAACGTCTAACTCGAACAAATCGCCAGCTATTTTATCACGCTCGTCAGGCAGGGAGTCAAAACAAATGGAAGTACGTATGGACTAAAGAAGGGAGAATATTAGCTCGCAGAGAAGATGGTCAAAAAGCTGAACGAATAAGGTGTGAAGACGATATCGGTAGGATTTTTGGCTATCAGTCTGTTTGTACCACATCCGAACGCGTTCAGTAAACATGATTCACATACCTATAGCTTCTGTGGATGTTTTGATCTCCTTATTATTTTGTTTTGTACGTAACGAATTTTTGTACATTTTTAAGTTCTCCATGCTAAGTTATGTCGCACTCGCAAGGCGGTGTGTGTCTACTGCGGTACCGGGTAGGAATCTATTTTTTTCTCAACGACATTGGGCAACATTACGCCAAATATATTTTAAGAATGTAGATTATTTTTGTGATTTGTGGACATTTATGGTTTTTTATCAATTACTGTCAGCTAATAAGTTAGAAATGTTTTCAAGCACAGATTACTTGAATTTTAAAACTCATTACTATGCAGAAGTTATTTCCACCCGCATTACTGATATTTACACTTTTAATACACGAATACATACAAACATCTCGATACTAATTTTGTATAGCACTTTTTCATTATTTGCGAAGACTTATATTACACAACTATTGTTTACACTGACTCAAATGCTATTATTATTTACAATGTCCAATCTACAATTTTTATTTACAATTATTTACTTTGAATTATTATTTACTCATATAAAACAATTATTCTTGTTTCTTTGTTCTTGTATTGTTTTTATCTTGGGATTATTTGTCTTTGGTTCTGTTGTTCTGTTGTTTATTACCTTACATAAATGACTGAAAAATACCTTAAGGTTGGCTTGCTAAATGTAGGCTCCCTTGGCACTAACCACGATGATTTCATAGCATCAGTGGAAAGGCATTCTTTCGATGTATTAGCAGTTAACGAGACTTGGCTAAGACCGGGCGAAGAGGGGCGAGCGCCCACTGTGCCAGGTTACCGCCTGCGCCACATACCACGACCGCTGTCTGTTCACGGGGGTCGGGGGGGTGGTGTGGGTTTTTATCTTAAACGCGGCCTGACCGCTCGTACCTGGTCCAACCCAATTGACCCAAGATACGACACTGTCGAACAAATGTGGATTATCCTTACACTAAATGGAAATAAAATTGCTATAGGCACAGCGTATCGTCCCCCACGCTTCGACTTGGACCTCTTTCTCGACGCTATAACTGAGTCGATTAGCTCGTTAGTCAAATGTGATCACTACGTACTACTCGGCGATTTCAATGTTAACTTACTGAATGCTAACGGGCAAACTAAGAAAGTTTGTGAGTTTTTGAATAGCATGAGCCTAAAACAACTGGTAAGTTCACCCACCCATTTCACAGACCACAGCGAAACATTGATCGACCTTGTCTGTACGAATCTCAACCATAAAGGGATATCTGTTGAGCCTTATGGCTCAATAAATGGTCACTCACTTGTTGTATGCGAGTTTAATATTAGGCGTAGCAAATATAAACCATATACAATTACGTACAGACCCATTAAGCAAATAAATAGAGAAGTACTAGATAGCGATTTATCGAACATACACTGGGACAACATTTGCAGCTTGCAGAATGTGAATGATATGGTCGAGGAATTGAATGCAAACATTCTAGCAATTTACGATGCTCACGCTCCGGTCAAGAAATGTTTAATTAAGGAACCATCTTATCCCTGGATAACAGACACAATTAGACTGATGATGCGCTTGCGGAATGATGCTCTGACCAAGTACCGTAAAACTAAATCAGACTCTAAAAAGGCATACTACAAGCAGCTGAAATCTCTGGTGGTAACTTCCATATTTAGTGAAAAAGTTGCATATTTTAAATTCAATATTAATAGCCAGATCAAAGATCCCAAAACGTTGTGGAAAAATTTAAAAAGAACAGTATTATTAAGGAAACAAATTGATGACCTTCCTACTCACTTCAGAGATCCAAACCAAATTAATAATCACTTTTTGAGTGTTCCTGGTAACCCTGTCTGCAATACATTGCAACGTACCTTCTTCGAATCTCATCGTTGTGGTGATGATAGCTTCACATTTTCACTACAACCAGTAACTGCTGATGAAATTCTGCGATACTTCCGCCAGCTTAAATCTAACGCCGAAGGCTGTGATAAGGTGACCCTGAATATGCTTGTGCTTACACTCCCACATACACTAAAACCCATCACCGACATTGTGAACAGCTCAATTCTCTCAGCAACTTTCCCTGACATCTGGAAAATTGCTACCGTTAGGCCATTGCCTAAAAAAAGCAATCCAACTGACTTGAAAGACCTAAGGCCTATTAGTATTCTGCCTTGCCTCTCTAAAATTGCAGAAAAGGCGGTATGCCAACAGGTTTCCAAGTATCTAGAGGATAAACACATTCTGCCTGAGCTACAGTCAGGTTTTCGCAAGCAGCGTGGTACTTCTACAGCTCTTTTGGACGTGACAGATAACATTCTTTCAGCACAGGATAAGGGCATGTGCACAATTCTTGTCCTACTTGATTTTTCGCGAGCCTTTGACTGCATAATTATAGAATTGTTTCTCTCAAAGCTAAACTACTATGGATTTGACCAAAATACGATACACTGGTTCCAAAGCTATCTTACCAACCGTCGGCAGCGTGTGGAAATACGTCTGAGCAATGGCTCATCTATTGTTTCGTCACTCACTTCTGTTAGCAGGGGAGTCCCGCAAGGTACAATACTGGGCCCGATTATCTTTATTTTGTATTGTGCGGATATCATAAGTTCCCTGAAGAAATGTAGGTACCATATTTATGCTGATGACGTACAAGTCTATATCTCCTTTAAGCCAAGTGACTATGACATCGCGATAAAGGATCTTAACGATGATCTTGACAGGATAGCATGCTGGGCTGAAAATAACGGTTTAGTACTTAACCCCGCTAAAACCAAATACATGCTGTTTGGAACCAAGAACCAAATTAGCGCAATGCCGGCATCACTCAACGTTACCCTGCTGGGTGAGTCCGTCAGTCGAGTCGCTGAGGCACGTAATCTGGGTCTGAACATGGACGTTGGGTTGAGGTACGAAGCGCACGTGGCAGAGTCAGTACGCACTTGTTTCTACCGGCTTAAGGTCCTTTATAAAATAAGGCCTTATCTATCAGAGGAACTGCGTATCCAGCTGGTTGAGTCACTCGTGCTATCCAACCTAAACTACGCAGATACAGTTATTGGCCCTCGGATACTGGCAAGAACTGAGCGACTGATCCAGAGGGTGCAAAACGCCTGCGCGCGATTCTGCTTCTCAATCCCACCAAGAAGTCACGTAACGCCTTTCTTAAACAAGCACTCAATCCTTAAGATGAAGTCGCGGCGGAAGTTGCACTTGGCATGCATACTTTTTGGAGTTATAAAGTACAAGCAGCCGACGTACCTGTACAATAAACTGAGCTGGGTCACTAGCAGAAGAGAATGCGCAAGTAGGCAGTGCTCGCAGCAACTCTCTACTCAATCGCATAAGACAGCTGCTTTCAGAGGAAGTTTCAGATACGCCGCATCCAAATGCTGGAACAATATTCCCCCGCCGATAAGAAATCTTAAATGTCTTGGTACCTTCAGAGTTCGGCTGCGGCAGTTTCTTATCGAATCGCAAAAAAAACTGGGTATGACTGTTTCGAACACGTCCATTATATGACTGGCTGTCGTATTCCTTCTGAGTCAATCTGTCTATCTATAGCGGAATTCGTGGTCACATACCTGTAAGCAGGGGGTACTTGGTTATTGAATACTTGGCTTGTGGATCTTTTGCTGAGCAGTAATTATAATACCTACCTTCACATGATATAAACCTATATTTATCTATTGTAAACATAATTTAGTCAAGACAAATCGTTTATTTTTATTCGCACCTAGTATATTCCCTAAGCCTACCTATTACCTACCTATTATAAGTTTTTTCATTTATACACTATACCTTTATAACCTAATAAATTCTCAAGTAATCTTACACTCACCCAAGAACAAAAACGTTCCAATACATTAAACTAAACTTACTGTATAACACTAAATTTAAGTTGAGGGTATACTTACATAATTTCGCTCCGAGTATAAATAATTCTTTCACTTTCACACACAACACCAATTTATCTCGTTTGCTCGACGTCCGTATGTCACTACAGGGATCTAGCAGAATATCAGCGTCAGGTGCATGCCTGACACATGCTGAGCTGGACTCCCATTTGGTGCAACCATGAGACGCACACCGCACCTTGTATAGTCGTTATTTTATTTGAAGTATGTCATTGTCATGGTGTTACTATAACTGTTTCGTAAATATGTATTTTGTTTTATTATTTTTTTGTTTTTCGTTTTTTGTATACTGGCACCTTGTTTTTATATAGGTATATTTATGTAACCTGTTTCATTTAATTGTGCTTCTTTGTGTTGTGCTATGTCTTTTGTGTGCACTGAATAAATGATTTATCTATCTATCTATCTTATCTATCAATACAACCCTCCAAGTTCATAAAGGTCACATAGGGTGCCACACGCCAGTAATACTAACCACTAGTAAAACCCCTATTGAGACTGAAATGCCACAATCGCTGTATAATCATCACACGGATTGGGAATCCTTCAGAGAATTTCTGGAAGAAAACATCCAGCTAAATATAAGGCTGAAAACTGCTGAAGATATTGACATTGCCCTAAAAAACTTTACTAACACAGTTCAAGAAGCTTGCTGGAGAAATACACCAGATATCAGAAGGAAAGCAAACTCTACCAACCTCACACTACAGATCAAGCTTAAAATTCTAGAAAAGAGAAGGCTACGCAGGAATTGGCACCAGACTCGACTATCTTCAGACAAAACCCTTTTGAACAAGGCGATAGTAGAACTCAAAAGCCTAATTCAAAAGACTAACGATGACACCCTCCAGCTCAAACTAGAGTCCCTAACCGCAACCAAAGAAAGCAACTACTCGCTATGGAAATTCACCAAAGCCTATGACAGGCCTCATGAACAAAAACCCCCAATAAAAGATGATGACAAGTGGTGCAAAACAGGCCAGGAAAAGGCAGACATCTTTGCAAAACACTTGTCACAGGTTTTTAAACCAAATGATGAAACTGACGACAGGGATGTAGAAAGTCACGTTAATTCCATCTTAAAAGAAGACTTTCAACTTTGTTTCCCACTAAAACCAGTTACACCCCAAGAGGTCCAAAATACTATAAGATGCCTTGACAGTAAAAAAACACCAGGCTATGATTTAATCACCAAGGAAGTACTGAGAGAACTGCCACGCAAGGGCATAATTATGTTTACAACCTTGTTGAACTCCATGCTGAGATTACAGTATTTTCCTGATCAATGGAAGATCTCAGAAATTGTGATGATTCACAAACATGGGAAACCTGCCCAAGAAAAAACGTCATATAGACCAATAAGCCTTTTGCCGACAATGTCTAAGATCTTAGAAAAAGTGCTGCTGCACAGGATGGCCCCAATACTTAAAGAGAGAAACATTCTACCCGACCATCAGTTCGGCTTCAGGAAACTACATGGGACAGTAGAACAAATACACCGGGTGTGCGATCACATAAGAAAAACGCTGGAACAAAAGAAATATTGCTCGTCTGTGTTCTTGGACATCCAGCAGGCTTTCGATAAGGTTTGGCATAAGGGCCTCTTAAGCAAGATTAAACAGCATCTGCCCCACCCGTTCTTTAGTATGCTGAAATCTTACCTCACAGATCGACTGTTCTACGTAAAAGAATCGGGTAATACCTCAGCCCTTCACAGAATCGAAGCTGGTGTACCTCAGGGTTCTGTCCTGGGGCCAATTCTTTACATATTGTATACAGCTGACTTACCAACGGAACCTGGAGTTGTTATAGCAACATTCGCGGATGATACGGCAATATTGTCTAGTCACACAAACCCAGCAGTTGCATCAAATCTTCTGCAGAGTGGACTCAACAAAATACACACTTGGATGAAAAGGTGGAAACTAAAGGCCAGTGCTGCTAAGTCTGTCCAAGTCACCTACACACTCAGAAAGGACGACTGCACACCGGTCAAACTCGGAGATACCACCCTACCACACAAAAGTTGTGTCAAGTACCTGGGAATTCATTTGGACCGCCGATTGACCTGGCAACAACACATCAAAGCCAAAAAAGACGAGCTCTCATACAGATTAAAAAATCTTCACTGGCTACTGGGCCGCAACTCCAGACTATCACTAGATAACAAGCTCTTAATATATAAAGTAGTATTGAAGCCCGTTTGGATGTATGGGATACAGCTCTGGGGAAGCGCAAGCAACTCCAGTATAGCCATCTTACAGCGTCAACAAAACAAAATACTACGCACAATAGCCAATGTCTCATGGTTCACCACAAACGCTGAAATCCACCAACAACTATCCATTCCTACAGTTGGTGAGGAGATTCGGAATGTAGCAGGGAAATATAAAGAACGACTAGCCATCCACCCAAATGAGCTAGCTCGTCAGTTGACACAACGAGACTACGTGCTCCGCTTAAAGCGCCACAGTATCATGGCACTAGAAGACCGGCAGTAAAGCCGTAACACCTGCGAGTAGATGGCATCACTGGAAGCCACACTCTACATGACAAGCGACACGGAACTCATCCGCTCATAGTCCGAGGACTGATTGCAGATAACAACGGAAAAAAAAAAAAAAAAAAAAAAAACATAGTGTGCCCAACCATGCTGCCCGCTTTGGAAGTTCGCAGAACTTTCAAAAGAAGACAAATTAATAAAGATAAATGAGTTATGGTTGTTAAAATTATGTTTATTAAATTAATTACATTGTGCAAAATAATATGAGGAAAGAGATTATGTTTTTATTGCGTTGGTATGGGATACAGTTTTACAACCGGACGCTTGAAAATTCCAGTTTGTTTCAACCGTCGCAACCCGAACAACTTTATCAGAACCGGGATGAATTTCCGTGATTACACCTAATCCATCTTAAAGGACAGTTCCGATTTCTATAGGACGGTCACGCGAGGTCCACTTCTGCCTGACTTGCAGCGTGTGCAGATATTCTAAACGCCACTTTTTCCAGTAAGACTGAACCATGCTATCTAGTAATTGCTTGCGTTGACTAAGATTAATGCGCACGTCTTTCAAATCCACGGCAGGCAAGTACTGCAACGGGGTTGACATTAAAAAATGCGCAGGGGATAAGCTTTGCAGCTTTTTTGAAGGCAAGTTATCTTTATTATGAGCTTTGATATCCTCTGCAAAGTGAGCTCTTTGAACAGAACGAATCACAAACTTTTCTGCAGTCATAAGATTATTGACCACGCCAGAAGAAGAAGAAACCTTCTTTAAAAAACGAAGGATATAAACTACAATCCTAAGTAGCTTGTCCCAAGAGGATATACGCTGAGTTAATTCATTTAGGATCAATGGTTCACATTGAACTGTCGCAGTACTGTGTTCAGGCAATTAAGCTGCATTAGACGGAGTAAAAGGCTTTACGGGCCATTCCGAATGTGGGTTGCGAATCCACGATGGGCCGTTCCACTACAAGTCGTGCGATATGAGCTGCGAAGGCAACGTACCACGCGAAAGACAATCGCTCGGGTTCTCACAACCAGCGACGTGATAATAATTTTCAGGAGGTAAATTCTGACACTGGGCAACGCGGTTGCTCACAAATACTGACCACCGATGCGGTGAAGAATGTATCCATGAAAGAGCGATGGTCGAATCTGAGAACGCGAAAGTTCCTGCAATAGGAAGACGCGCACGATAAGTTTCATGAACTGTACGTATCAGCTTGGACATAAGAACCGCAGCGCAAAGTTCCAAGCGAGCAAGTGTGGTTACTTTGGTAGGGGAAACCTTTGATTTCGCACACAATAATCGCTGTAATATTTCCAGCAGGATCAGTAGTGTGTAGGTATATGACACATCCATATCCATTCATACTGGCGTCACAGAAGGCAACGATTAGCACAGTGTTCTCACGAAAAACGCCTGCATGTCGAGGAATTTTCAGAGATGAAATTAATGGAAATTCTTGTACGAACACCGAAAACCTTTGAATAATGCTTTCGGGAGGAGTGTCATCCCAACCAATATTGGACAGCCACAGCTCTTTGATAAGCAGCTTGGCATATAAAATTATAGGGGCTACTAAGCCTAGGACATCAAATAGTCGGGCGACTACCGACAGTATACTCCGCTTCGTACACTTCTCTTCTTTAACAGTATACACTTTAAGAGTTGTGAAGAAAAAGCTGTCATCGACTTTTGCCTATGAGAGGCCTAATACCTTCGAAACATTGTTAGAAGAATCATCACAAAAGTCTACCGTACTGCGATGCGAATCGGGAAGATCATCAATTAGCACTTGAGAATTACTCGACCACTTTACTAAATCAAAGGCACCGGACTTAAACAACGAGATCAATTCTCGTGAAAGAAGAATGGCGCTGGATTCATCTGCAATAGAATGAACCAAATCGTCCATGTAAAGTTTAGACTCTGCCGCAGTGGCAGCATCCGGGAAATGTGGCCTCATATCCTGGGCTAATTGGCGAATATTCCGCATTGCCAAGTACGGGCTTGACTCAAGTCCAAACGGGACCCGATTAAATTGAAAGGTTCGAATTAAATCATCAGGACTGAATCTATATAAGATTCTCAAATATTTACGATGTTCCTTAGGGACTTCAATCTGCAAATACATTTGCTTTATATCCGCAGTCATAATAATAATAATAAAGCCTTTTTATTTCCACGCCAAAGTATTTCACATTTCAAATGTTTGTTAGTTGTGCTAGTATATTTAACTCATTAAGATCTAGTGTTAGTATTGTTAGTTTCCTTATTTGACAATTGATACAAAGTATTTCTGATTTCAAATGTTTGTTAGTTGTGTTAGTATAATTTAACTCATTAAATTCAAGTGTTAGTATTGTTAGTTTCTTCATCATCTTTATTTGACGTGAATCCCGATTGGGTGAAGGCCTCCTCTTTGTCCTTCCAAAATCCTCTATCTTTGGCGAGGGTTATCCAATCTCGCCCTGCTGTTTTAATGATATCATCAGCCCACCTTTTTGCTGGCCTCCTCTTTGTCCTTCCAAAATCCTCTATCTTTGGCGAGGGTTATCCAATCTCGCCCTGCTGTTTTAATGATATCATCAGCCCACCTTTTTGCTGGTCTACCGATATTTCTCTTACCTAGTGGTCCTTTCCACCGTGTAGTTTTTATGGTCCATCTATTATCTTTACACCTCGAGATGTGACCGGCCCATTGCCATTTTAATTTTAAAGCCTGTGTTAAAGCATCAGTAATTTTAGTTTTCTTCCTGACAATTTCTGATCTTATTGTATGTATTTTCCTTATTTTTAGTATACTCCTATCCATTGCTCTTTGTGTTGCTCGAATTTTTTCTTTTATTTTATTTGTGTAAACCCATGTCTGACAGCCATACAATAAGCTAGGCAGAATACAGGTATCGATTACAGTTCTTTTCATATCTAGTGTATAGGTCACCTTTTAAAATTTCCTTAAGAGACCAGAATTTGCTCCAAGCAATTTTACATCTCCTATCAACTTCTTTTTCATTATTAGTTGTACTGAAAGATTCCTGTTTACCCAGATATATGTAATTGTCCACGTATTCTATGTTGTTGCCATTTGTACTTATAGGATGTTTTTGGCTATTCGTGATGATTTTTGTTTTGGCAGCATTCATCTCTAGTCCAACTCTAGCACTTTCTTGATCTAGCGTGTTTATCATAGTTTCAAGTTCTCTAGATGTTTCAGCCAGTACAACAATGTCGTCTGCGAATCTCAAATGACTGAGGCAAACGGAGCCTACACTCAGTCCCTTGGTTTTCCAGTCTAGTTTTTGGAATACATTCTCTAGGACAGATATAGAATAAATAGTTTGGGTGACAGAGGCCAAAACGCCTTGTCTTACTCTCCTTCCAATTCTTATTTCATCTCCTCTTGTTTCGAGTTTCACCCTACTTGTAGCGTTGTTATATGTATATTTTATGATGTTTGTGTACTTTCTGTTAATGTTCAATGATGCTAATGTATTCCAGATAGAGTTGTGGCTTATACTGTCAAAAGCCTTACTATAATCTATAAACGCTATGTATATAGGCCTCCTAAACTCTTTATACTTTTCTATTACTTGTTCCAGTGAATGCAGATGGTCCGTTGTGCTAAAACCTGATCTAAATCCTGCCTGTTCTAATGGTTGTGCTTTGTCAATCTCTGTTGCTATTCTCTTAAGGATTATTGATGAAAATAGCTTGTATAAACATGCCAGCAAGCTTATGGGTCTGTAGTTGCCAACATCGAGAGGATTGCCTTTTTTATACGTCGCCAATGTTGTGTTCACTAGGTACACTAGTTAAGGTTTAGAATAAAACCACCAAATTATCAGTAAGTAGATGAATGACTTTGGGGGAACGTGCTCTCGCTACCCGGGTTAATTGTTGACTGGTTGAGACGTTCCCTCAAAGCAAACGCTACGTTTATTAGAATACCACATTGTATAGGAGTACGATGTCAGATGAACACCATTGTTTTGGTATAATTTCTGTTTCCAGTATAAGATTAAATAGTTTTGTAAAGTGTTTAAGTAGGATTGGTGCAGAGTATTTGACCATTTCATTCCTTATTTGGTCAGGTCCTGGGCTTTTTGCATTTTTTAATAATTTAATATGTTCGAATACTTCGTTTTCTTCTATTGGTGAAACACTTTCTGTGTTAGGAACGTAGTTGGTTATTTCTTCGATGTCATTCTCTTGGTTTCTTTTCATGTAAAGTTCTTTGTACTAAATTGGTTGCTTGGTCTAATATGTCTTTTCTAGATTTCGTTTCGTTCGCTTTCGTTTCTAATTTTTGTATCCATCTTTTATTTAAATTTAGTTCCTTAAACGCTTTTTTAGTACTTCTAAACTTTTCTATGTTCTTTGTTATAATATCCTGTCTATGTTTCTAGTAGTCTTTCTTTATCTCTTTGTTGGTTTCTTTAAATAGTTGGCCAAGTTGCCTTTTCATCGCCTTAGTTTTGTTTTTAGTGGAAATAAGTTCGGTGCGTCTTTTTATTAATGATACTGTGTTATCGCTAAGTATTTTATGTTTTTTGCGTTTCTTTTCTGTATTTTGCACTGTTGTACATGAAGTTAGTGCGTGTTCTAGAGTGTCATAATAGTTTTGAACATTTATAGGTTCTGCTTCTTTTCGGTCAATTTTGTAATATTTCAGATTGTCTAAGTATGTGTTAATGTCTTCTTGCGTTAGAAGGTCATTTGGATTGGAATTGAAATTTTTCTGCTCTTTTTTGGGACACGTAACCTAACTGTAGCTCTTAGCATTCTATGATCAGAGGCGAAATTTATGTTGTTTAGTATTTCAAAGGTTCGTCACCAATTTTGTTTTGAGTGTTTGTCATTATCTTCATAATGACAAACAATCCAAAATTGGTGAAATCAATTTCGTTCTTGTGTTTATGGTCTGGGGATACCCAAGTCCATTTTTTGTTTGTTTTCTTCTTAAAATATGTATTCATAATAGACAGTCTGTGTTCAAAGGCGTACTCTATCAGTCTCGTGCCCCTTTCGTTTCGTGTTCCATAACCGTATTTACCAAGTACCGGGTGTTCTTCCGTTTTGGGTTGTCCTATTTTAGCGTTAAAGTCTCCAATTACGAGTACTTTTCCTTCGGCTAGTTCATGTGCCCTTGTTAGGTCATTGTAGAATTTTTGGATTTCTTCTTCACTTGATTTTTCTGTAGGTGCATATACTTGTAGAATCGACAGACTAAGGTCCACGAACTTTAGCTGTAGTAATGCTACTCTTTCTGAGATGCCAGTGAAATTAGTTATGTGGTGTTTCAGTGCCTTTTTTATCAAGAATCCTACTCCGTGTAGTCCCTTAGTTTGTCCCATGTAGCATAAAATGCAATCATTGTACTCTTCTATGTTACAACCCATTCTTCTCAGTTCAGAGAGTCCTATTATATCGTAATTAATTTTTTCCAATGCATGTGATAATTCTAGGTACTTTTCTGTTGTGGCCAGAGACCTTACATTGTATGTGCAAATTTTTAAAATTGTTTTCTTTATGGTTCTTTGTATTATTATTATTAATATTTTTGGAAAGTATCTAGAATAAATCCGCAGTCATAGCAACAGGGAAAAGCCGAAAATCAAGCAATAGCAAGAATAAATCTGTCTGTAAGTTAGGACCGGTATGTAACACGTCGTTCAATGACAATCCAGTGTGAGTTGTGGCACTAGCATCAAGTACGACCCGAGGCATCGGCTTATCCGGCCGGGTAACAGCGTGATGCGGGATGTAGTATCCCTCGTCAGTAATATCAGACTCGGCGACAAGTGACACGTAACCCTTATCGACATACTCATTCATTACGTTATTATAGTTTTTTCGTAAGTCAGGCGATTGTCTGAACTTGCGTTCCAAGGCCATCAATCGACGTTGAGCACTGCGAGAGCTACCCAGTGCACTCGGGTCTTTAGAAAAAGGTAACTTGACAGAATACCGGCCATCACCAGCGCGAGTGATCGACGATGCAAAGGAGTTCTCACATTTAGTCTCTTCAGGACTTAAAAATTGAATATTAGGTATTTCTTCCAATTGCCAGAATTTCTGAACTATATCATTAAGTGCGAGTGCAGAAAAGATGTTTTATTAATTTTATTTTGAGATTCATTACAGGGATAGTCACCCATCAACACGAAACCGAACGCGGTTAATTTCATTTTCATTTTTTTTTTCATTTTATCATTTTATTTCGGGCAACTAAGGCCCATAGATAAAATACACAAGTAATAAAACAACAAAAATAAACTAATACATATCTAAAAACTTAATTTAACTATGACTGTTGTACACGAAGTGCCGGCGTCGTGTTGCGCTGCGTGGTGTCACGTAGCCTTCCGCGGAATCGCCGATACATGACACCCGTCGGCCAAAACTCCTCCTTGAGGAAGGTCTCGATCTGGTGAGTCGGAACTCGCACCACGAACGATTTGAAATTCGTGTTGTGGCGCGACTCCAACTTCTCGACCCTCAAAATCCAGTTGGTCTTCATTCGTAAATACTCCACGATCTCCTCAACCTTCGTGGTGTGATGTAGACGGGACACATAGAGCTGCGTCGTTGGTAATGCCGGACGCAGCATCATATTTGGTCCTACCGGCGCAGTCCCGCACAGGTTCCGACTAGAAGGCTTCTTCCTCTCCACCTTCACGAAGCCATCCTTGTCACACGTTCCTGACGCTGGGCCTAGCTGTTTCGAAGCTCTGTTGGCAGATTCACAGCAGCTCATCTTATCCCCCTTCTTGGTCTGCGACACAGGTTTGTGCGTGGCGACAATAGCAGCGTAGGCACGTTTAGGGGTCGACGTACCTACACGAGTCACTACCTCGGCTGGCCTTGAAGCCGTGACGGCGCAAGTTGCAACGGGTGCAATATGAGCAGCGGGTGACGCAGTGGAGCTCGCCGACTCAAAACTGCCGACGCTAGCGTCTCTCGCTCCGCAACGTGCGCTCACACTGTAGGCATCAGGCGACCTATTTACCTTAACAGAGTTGCGCAACAACTCTACTTCGGCACGTAATTCACCGATGGTGTTATTTGACACCTCCAATGTGGACTGAACCTCAGCCAGGCTTGCCTTGAGAGTTGTAATATCCTTCAGCAACCTGGTGACGTCGACGTGGTCAAACGTGACTGGGGGCAACTTATGAAGCTCCTTCGCCACAAAAGCGGGCACGTCGTCTGGGTCAGTGCTCTTCAACAACGTGATGACGTCTTGAACACACTTCTGGCCACCATCCCTCCGGCGGGACTGCATCTGCTCGACTTTGCCGAGCGACTGGAACAGCAGCAACTTGGCACTGCTGATCTCCTCCTCCTTGAAATTGGACTTGCAGATCTGTAAGATGCTGACTTCGTCCATGTAGTCAATGGCATGGTTGATAAATGCCAAGACCTCGTTGGCTATGAGCGGTTGTGAACTCATAGCGACGTTAACCGGGCAGCGGCTAAAGCCGCGCGACACGCGAATATATTATTCGTATCGGGCAGCGCAAACACGTCCGTACTCGACCGCGCATTGCACTGCACTCATTAGTTAATAAAGCGGGGGGCGCGTTAGTGCCCGACTCAACTTTGTTACCTAAGTAAATGTGCGAAAACAATTGCGCACCTAGTACGACGTCCACGTTCCCGGGAATATTCCACGTCAAATCAGCAAGGGGCAGTCCCTCTAAGTAGCCAACATCACCCTTGGTTATATAGTGAGTAGGCAGCTGATCCGTTATACAGTCAACTACAAGTGCATGTATCGTGTATTTATTATTTGGGTATGTATACGCGAGACTCAATGTCCAAATGAACGTACCCCAATACCGGCCGAGACGCGGAGCCAATTCCCTTAACAAAAGAATTACTCAAGGGAATTATAGCTAAGTTAAGCGCCTTGCAACAATCAATGGTTATCAAAATATTACTTACTTTATTGTAGGTGTTAGGATGGGAAAAGTTTGTACAGCGTCTAGCTAGTTCCGATTTTGTATTTGGTATAGGTACTCTGAACACCCGTTTGTTTAGTAAGTTATTGTATTCTGGGAGTTTTCTTACTGTTGCGTGATACTTAAGCGTTGCTTGAAGTATGAACATTTGTCGTACCCTAAGAACTTCAAACTCCTGGTAAATAAGGTCGGTGGGGAACCTGAAAGGTTTTTTTAGTGCAACCTTGATCAGTGCCCGTTGTGCTCTCTCTAATGTTATAAATGTAGTTTTACAGGCCCGTCCCCAAATACAGATGCAGTACTGCTGTACTGCATGATTGACTGGCAGAGTGCATAGTAAACTGTTCGCAGTACATCAATAGGCGTGCAGTCGCGGAGTTTTTTCATTACATGAATCAGTTTTCGCACTCTGGAGGATAGGGCATAAATGTGGGATTTGTAAGTTAGGTTGTTATCTATTGTTATTCCAAGATATTTTATTGTGCAAGTGCGTTCAAGGACTTTGCATGGGCATGTTTGGTGGGAGCCGTTGTTGTGTTCTTGGGAGCAGGTGTGTATTTTTATGGACATAGTTGGGGATGGGCTGGAGGCACTGGTTTTAGAAAAAGCAATATATTTACTTTTACTGACATTTAATGTCAATAAATTAGTGTCTAGGGAGTATGCTATCTGAGAGAGACCCTGTTCCGCCAAACGATACACCCGTTCCCAATTCGAGCCGTGAAAGATGATGGCAGTGTCGTCGGCATAGCAAATCACATCAGCGTTTCTGATTGGGAGGCTTACTACTTCGTTTATGTACAGCGTGAAAAGCGTTGGGCCAAGGGTACTGCCCTGCGGAACACCAAACGTGATAGGTAGCAAGCTACTTTGAAGGCTGCCTATTTTCGAGTATTGGTACCGCGAGGTTAAGTAGCTACGGAACCATTCTAGAGGTGTACCCCTTATTCCCGTAGCCTCTAACTTATTCAGAAGAAGATTTCGCGTAAACTTGCGCGGTTGACAATAAAATAGAAGAATTAGGTCTAACTTCAGCACTTAATGACAGCGAGGGAATACCAGAGGAAACATCAACATTATGTTTCGAGTTTTACCAAGGTATTGGTAATAAAACAAGAGTATGATTTTGGAATGTTTATTATCGAAATAGCCTAACCTATATATACAATTTCATCGTTGGGGTAGTTGACTTATTACTAGCTACAATATAAATGGACCAATAAATGGAACCGCGCGCTCCGCGTGAGGTCGTCGATGATTTCTTGCAGGTTATAGCTGGTACAGAGTCATCAATGCGCAACGCAGCCGAAACAGGTGCGCTGTTATCAGCTGAGCAATTTTAAATAACGCGCGAGTCTATGTTTACGTCGGCCTGTCCGGACGAATCGCGCGACGGGACCACAGGTGACGTCAATGACCCTTGACCGGTAGGGAGTTGAGACACTTGAACATACGTATTGGACTCAATATTATGATCTTTTTTATCTAAGTGTAAGTAAGTGTAATGTTTTTTCTTGCATATATCGCAAACATGCGTAGATTTACAAGACGTTACTGTGTGTGACCCACTTAAACAATTAACACAACTATGTTTTGATTTAATGAATTCAAATCGCTTGCGCGGAGAACTTAAGTTCATGAACTGAGAACAAGCGTAAATTATATGATCGGTTTTGTTAGTAGGGGTAGTAGACACACTCTCATTACTTGCGACGAACGACTTGTAGGTAGGTATGAGGACGGGACGACTGATTAGTGGACGGCTTGCTTGCGCTCGCGCCAGTGTTCGATGTCCGCGTCGAGTTATTGTTTGCACGTTGCAATATTTTTGCTTGATCTTGTAAGAAAGAGACCAAGTCATTATAAGACGGAACGAATTTCTTTATTACGAAACGCTAACTCAAACGCTTGTAAAATCGGACAAATCCTCGATACCTAATTGTTTCAATGCCGCCACGGAGCTCGGAGGAGGCGTACATACCAATAAATGTATCAAGACTATTAGACGTGTTTATGCAAGCCTTAGAGTCAAGAATATTATTTAAATAATGCGTGCCTAATGCACGTTTATCTTGAAACTTTTTAACTAAACTTTCCCAGATAATATTATAGGTTTCACCCGTAGGCACAATGCCTGCCGTGACCTTGAGTGCGTCATGCGTAAGTTTACCTCCTAAATACTGTACGCGCTGCGAGTCAGTCAACTCTGACTGTTGTTATGAATATTCGAATTGAAACTTTCATAAAATTTAGGCCAATTTTGTGTTTTGCCATCAAAACTTGGCAATTCTATTGGTGGCAACTTAATGTAGCATGTGACATTATAGTCTAAGATCCGGCTGCAGAATTAGTGCACTCATAGAGTGTTTGCTAAAAACCAAATTTTTACGCATTTTTATTTATGATTAGGAGAATATATTTCTACCAGGTTGCCTATCAAAATGTGGCCGCTAATCTACACTTCTACACTAATATTATAAAGAGGAAAGATTTGTATTTTTGTATGTAACGAATTAACTCGAAAACTACTCGACGTATTTCAAAAATTCTTTTGGTGATAAAAAGCTACATTATCACTGAGTAACATAGGCTATATTTATTACTAGAAAAAAATAGAGATCCTTAGATATTCCTAATAAAATCAACCCCAGGTGTAAAAAATGAGCCACAAAATGTCTTTCATCGCATGCGCTGCGGAAAGTATTGACGATAGAACAAAAAAATGTTCTACAATGTTATAGAACATATCAAAATCAACAAAAAACTTCGTGAGACCATATCTCCAACTATTGTAGTTATGTCACTATAACTACTTTTTTACATTTTAAAAGTTGATAGAAATGCCGATCAAAATGAGACCATGTTATCCATACCTTTGTATTAATGCCTATTCATATAAATTATTTCGTGTTCAAGACTGATTCAATACCTGTTGATTACTTTTTGAATTATAGAAATCGGACATTCCATTTAAAAGATATTGCGAATTTAAAAATGTCAATATAAACAAAAAATACACGCCGACGCGCTGCGCCGCTGTGGCTCCACGCAGAAAAGGTATACGTGCCGACGATATTAAAGCGTGCCTCAAATCATCAGCTGTGTCAGTGGCAATCAATTGAAACTTTCAATTTGTGCGCGAATATGAGAGCACATTTAAGTAATAACCACGGTGGCAATTTCTCACAAAAAATACTGAAATTAGGAGACGAGAACTCCCAAGTATTGATGGATAATGAATGGCTCAAACTTTTCATAGACTAGAAATTCTTATAGACACACTCTATCCCGGCATCGAAAATCTTTCATAAATAAATTTTCATTGGCTCTGTTCGAGAGTGATATTGTCACCATAAAACGACTCAGTCAATATGATTATGGAAAACGTACCCGGTGATTTTAAATGTTACAAATCTGTTGACACCGTGTGCAACATCGAAGATACAGTGCACTACCCGCACAAGAATTTTTATTTCCCTCATTGCAGGAATGACTTTGAGATTTTTATAGAGATAACTTTGAGATTTTTATAGAGATAACTTTGAGATTTTTAATTTTAGTTCTTGGTACTCCCTTTATGCTATTGAGAAATTTAAGCCCTCCCAGTATGTGTAATGTTACACGACTTTTGATAAAGGAATTAAATCATCACGGGCCCCGCGGCCGGTCAGCTCGCTCACATTCCGCGGATCCCGATGACACCGACGGATTTGCCTAAATCTTTTAAAAGGTTACAGTTTCCTGTAAAGATATCGTTTTCTCTTACAATAAATAAATCCCAGGGACAAACTTTCTCGATGGTTGGCATCGACCCAAGGAAAGAGTGCTTTTCTCACGTGCAATATTGTATGTTGCTCTTTCTCGAGTAAGATCTCCTGAAAATCCATAATCCATAAGATTTTTGTTGATGATTTTTGTTGTTGCCACCTACAAATACCACTGCCAACATAGTGTACACAGAAGCTTTAAGGTAAAAATATTACAAAATAAAAATGCAAAAACTTAAAATTAAATAAAACCTTAAAATAAAAAATAAAGAAATTGAAAAACTACCATGAGTAAAAAAAATACACCCCCTAAAAATAAAATACATAAAACAACAAAAAAAATATATAAAAAAATAGAATACAAATAGGTTTATGGTAAAAAATGTGAAATGTTTAAAAAAGTAAAATTTTCTTAACTTCAAGGAAAATTAGTTTAAGTTGAAGGCTTAGTTTTAATTTTGAACATTTGGACAAATTGAGTCATGTACGTTTAAATTAGCACACTTATAAGTTAAATTATCTTTAATTATCCCAAAATGTTTAAAAAAATGTGCACCCTCTCGAAGCCGGGACGGGCCGCTAGTATTTTTTATAAAATTATTGCTAATTGATTTTTGGGAAAAAATTTCATTGACATATTTTTATATAAAATATCGTCCACTTCACGGCAATATACATACAGACTCCCTACCCGACTAGTCCCTACTACATTCTGAACCGGTGGTTGAGAACACTAGCATTCGACGCATGTGCAATGGCTTTAAAGCGTCGTACAGCTGGCAATCGCTATCCTCGTCTGACTAGTGATGTTACGCGCTAGCTTTCTTTCACTCTACCTTATATATTTATCATCTTTAACAGCCAGCAACCCTTATTTGCGGCCAGATTTAATTAGGCAACCGTATATCATAATAAACAGAAAAAAATAGCTTTAATTTGATATGTAAATAATAAATGTACGTTATGAACGTATACATGTATCAAAATCATATCTGTTTACACCTGGCTGCGAAGAGGTGCGGCCAAGTGCGCAACGGCAACCGTGATTTTTCAGAGTCTTTATGTATATTGCCGTGAAGTGGACGATATTTTATTTAAAAAACTAGTCAATGAAATTTTTTCCCAAAAATCAATTAGCAATAATTTTATTAAAAATATTAGCGGTCACATTTTGATAGGCAACCTGGTAGAAATATATATTCTCCTAATCATAAATATGCGTAAAAATTTGGTTTTTAGCAAATACTCTATGAGTGCACTAATTCTGCAGCCGGATCTCGTACTATTAGAATTAGACGAGTCTTTTCGCGATGATGATTCATCTGATCGCAACGCCAGAATAATATTATTTCGGGTATGCTTTACTCGAAGATATAGATCATCAAACGCATCTAAAGGCTTGTAGTCCGGCTTAAACGTCAAATCACGTGATAACTGGAGACCATACAAATCATCAAACAACGTCTCGAACCGACTGCGCATCTCATCAATTGATCCAGACTTATCCATGAAAGTTTCATTACTGCTAGACGCATAATTGGAAATGTTTTTCGAAAGTTCAAATAAATCATTCATCCGCGAAAAAAAGTCGTTCTTATTTTGCCGTCGGACGAACTGTTCATCAATGGAATCACTAGACGCCATTGAGTACGCATTTTCTTCATTCGTAGGCATTTTAAAGCAAAAATTCACAATAAATATGAGAAAAAAATGAAAAAATAATTTTAAGTGATATTATTTTAAATGACTTAAAAATATGGTGTCCGTTTCGACCTCGCGGCCATGACGTTTTTTTTTTTAAAAAACTATATCAAGATTTTGTAATAATTTGTAAAAGTTGATTCCCAAAACCATAAATTTGTCAAAGATAAGGTTAAAAAGTTATAAGGGTTTGAACGTGGCCGCGCCATCGAAACGCGGAGAACCTCGCGGCCACGGAGATCTTTAAAACTACGCGTTGCAGAGACCTGAAATTCAGGTAAACAACAGATTGAATTTGTAAAAAAAAATAAAAATATAGAAAAAATACCTAGGTTTATATTTTAGGAGCTGTAAGACTAAAACCTCATGGCCGCGCCATCGAAACGGTGACAAACACATTATCGCCGATATCTCGCTGAAAAAGCATCGCCGACGTCTGAAGTTTTTTGTAGAAACCAGATTTGAATTTGTCAGAAGTTGTAAAAATACAATGAAAAATCCTAGGTTTATATTTTAGGAGCTATCAGACTAAAACCCCATGGCCGCGCCATCGAAACGGTGAAAAGCACGTTATCGCCGATATCTCGCTGAAAAAGCATCGCAGAGGTCTAATTTTTTTTGTAAAACCTAGATTTTAATTTGTCAAACAATGTAAAAATACACAAAAAAATCCTAGGTTTATATTTTAGATGCTGTAGTACGGATTCGCGTAAAAATTAGTCGTGATTATCTATCGAAGAAAGTAAGTAATAGCGAGTGTTTTTTTGTAAACAACACCTATTAATATGTAGAACTACCGATAAAAGGCAAAAAAACTTTTTTTTTTTTCAGAATATCAAACCTCCAATACGTTTTGAAAGTTTCGATAGGGTGACCATGGCTTAGTGTTTACAAAAAAGTCTCAAGTTTTCTTATTTAAGTATTTTCAGCTATCAAGCAATGGACTGTGGTTCTGCATGAGTACCATAACAAATAATTTTGCACAACATTCGTAATTCCAGTAAGATAATAACATGTAACCCATTTTCCTGTATTTGATCAATAATTCAAACCCATAACAACGTCTAAGGCTAAATACTTCATTATTATTATTACCCATTTATGAATTAGGGCTGTTTGTCTGTCCGTCGATATATCACAGAACTTTTACACCCAGACTATGGTACGACACACAGTTGTTTGGAGAGTAGGTGCGTTCTATAAACCACTACACAAATATGATGTGAAATAATTATACATATAAAGGGTTGAAAAAAACTACGTATATAACTGTGTGAGGTATAAATCTGTGGCTCTTAAAAAAATATATACTTTTTTTCTTAAGTCTATGTTAATGAGATATTTGTTTCCAAAGTCTTTAACGTTGTGTGTCTCCTTAACTTCTGAAGTAAGAGTAGGATTCTGAAAAAAAAGGTTTGTAGAACCTAAAAAGTTTTTCATCAAACTTCATCAGTTAACATTGTTTTTCATAAAAAATACTATGAAAAACCAATTTTATTTTGCGGTTGAGTGTAAATCTAAACAATCAGCGTTAAAAATATTTTTTTTATATAATATAGTGCTACGGAACTTTGTGTGTGCGAGCATATAGCATCTAAATAAAAAAGTCATTGTCAGTAATAACCCCTGTAATTAACTCATGTATCCCAACATCAATATATCATGACAAACGCCAAAAAAAAAATGATGTGTTAAAAAAAATAATTAATAAGTTCTTTGGATCTGAAAGATACTTAAAAAAACATTGTCTTTGGGCGATTTAGAATCCTTGAGATATAATATCTAATACAATAGGTGTTTTCTGTTAACACTAAGCCATGGTCACCCTATCGAAACTTTCAAAACGTATTGGAGGTTTGATATTTTGAAAAAAATAAAGTTTTTTTGCCTTTTATCGGTAGTTCTACATATTAATAGGTGTTGTTTACAAAAAAACACTCGCTATTACTTACTTTCTTCGATAGATAATCACGTCTAATTTCTACGCGAATCCGTACTACAGCATCTAAAGTATAAACCTAGGATTTTTTGTGTATTTTTACATTGTTTGACAAATTCAAATCTAGGTTTTACAAAAAAAATTAGACCTCTGCGATGCTTTTTCAGCGAGATATCGGCGATAACGTGCTTTTCACAATTTCGATAGCGCGGCCATGGGGTTTTAGTCTGATAGCTCCTAAAATATAAACCTAGGATTTTTCATTGTATTTTTACAAATTCTAACAAATTCAAATCTGGTTTCTACAAAAAACTTCAGACGTCGGCGATGCTTTTTCAGCGAGATATCGGCGATAATGTGTTTGTCACCGTTTCGATGGCGCGGCCATGGGGTTTTTTGTCTTACAGCTCCTAAAATATAAACCTAGGTATTTTTTCTATATTTTTACAATTTTTTTACAAATTCAATCTATTGTTTACCTGAATTTCAGGTCTCTGCAACGCGTAGTTTTAAAGATCTCCGTGGCCGCGCGGTTCTCCGCGTTTCGATGGCGCGGCCACGTTCAAACCCTTATAACTTTTTAACCTTATCTTTGACAAATTTATGGTTTTGGGAATCAACTTTTACAAATTATTACAAAATCTTGATCTAGTTTTTTTTTAAAAAAAACGTCATGGCCGCGCGGTCGAAACGGACACAAAATATGTGGAATTTGCAAATGGCGTGACCGGCGCACAATGGCGGTACGCTTTATTTATGTACTTCAAGAATTTTACCAAAAAATTACGTAAATCTGCGAACATCCAAGCATTTATATGGATAACTAGCTGTTACCCGCGACTTCGTACGCGTTAGGTTCGCGATTTGCCTAGAATAAGTTTGTTAGTGAGGAGGTTCTTGATTCCAAATTTTTGTTTTGAATTCGTTACCTGATGTCTCCAGTATTAATACACCATCATCTGGCTTGTCTTTTTCCATCTATGTTGGGGTCGGCATTAAGTCCAACCGGTTGCAGCTGAATACTTGGATTTTATATGAAGCGACTGCCTATCTGACCTCCACAACCAGTTAGTACTGGGTGGGTTATACGACTGTCATCATCATCTTCCTGCCCTTGTCCCATGTTACTTGGGGTCGGCGCAACACTTTTTGTTCTTCCGTGCTCCTCTGTCATTCGTCAAGCTATCATTTACTCCTTTTTCTTTCATATTATTTCTCACACAATCCATTCATCGTTTTCTAGGTCTTCCTCTCCGTCTCTATCCATCAACATTTATTTTCATCACTTTTTTTGTTTAAATTATAATCATCTCTGATACACGCAATCTTTTTTCCTTCTGCTTCACAGGCCTGCATTCTCATCCCCTCCTTCCCTTTTACACTACTAAACCGCACCACTGGTGGTGTCGTGATCCACACAATACGACCGGTTTAGACCCACAGACTTGTATATTTTACCCTTTAACTTGAAGGGCATCCGTGGGTCGCAAGTTATACGACTGTCAAAGATCTACAAATGACAGCCGGTACCAACGAATTAGCGTGCTTTCCGTGGCACAATGGAAACTCGGTACGTAATCGGTGGTCTCCATCCATGGACCAACCTAGGCAAACGCAACTTAACCTGAAGATCGACCCTAGCGATCTCAATTGATTTTATATGATTATTTTTCATTTGAAAGAACTTCTTTCATGTGTAATCTCCATCTCAATGTTTAAAAACCCCTTTTCATTCAGATGGAAAATCATCAAATGACCCCTCCCGCTCTGGGCGGAGCGGAAGGGAGTGTCAGACGACTTGTACTGACTAAAACCCTTCATGTTCCTTCTTAGACATTTGTGTTCCAGGGCCACTGTATCTCTTTCGAACAATCCCGCAGCCCCGGCAGGCATCGGCCCTTGGCTTGCCTTGACCCCTTCCGATTTGCTGACATCTCTTTAAGGCGCGCGTGGAACACGAACGTCCCGTCGCCACGGCCTGTCGTCGTAAGACGGACGGATTATGAGCAAGCCCTTACTCACCATCTACAGACCCGCGTCTAAAATGGCCGACGCCCGGGGCGTCTCCCGTGGCGGCTGGGAAGCAAGGCTCTCTCCCTCTCACGTTTCGCCACCGCAGAAGGAGGTAACGGCTTCCCATTGCCTCTCGCTCTGCACCTTGGATTGATTATAATAAGCTCGACCCTTATTACATGGCACTTAAACATAACTGGCGAAATGTGGGTGTACTAAATGGACACACCTCTGCCAAACCCTTAAGCGATTACAGGCGTGATCTTACGTGACTGCCTTTATTATCTGGTGCTTGCATGGCACCTGTATCTTTGCCAGTTTTCAGCAGAGCTGTCGCACGGGTCGCACCATTGACCAAGTAATACCTACTTACTTACATGTTAGCGAAGTCATTCTAAGATTAACAATGTATTTCTGTGATTTAAAATTTAACGCTGGCGCGACGATATTTATAGGCGTTTGTGAGAGATTGGCTGGTCAAAACATGCGGGGAACCTCAAGCAGCGTTAATAAAGTTTTAGGGGTATGAGGAACAGGGTGTAAAGTTCCTCGATACTCCTTAGAAAAGGGAGGATCCTCCGACCAGGCAGGTGTTATGTCTGGTGGGCAACTGCCGATAGTTGTTATCGGGTTTCTCTATATATACTGAAGTCGATGTAAACTTTGCTTGTAGGAAATTGATGTTAGTTCCTCCGTAGTGTCATAGATGGCGCTGTAGTACTTTTTGTAGTATGTTGCTATTTGTGGTCGCTACAAAGTAAACTTATCAGTAAACATATGTTCGAGTCGTTTGGGATTGAAACTTTGGGACCGTGGGGTCCGAGTACTCATTGCTCACAGCCTTTTCAACGAAATTGCTACACTCATAGCTTATGATTTCTGAGAATCAAGATCTAGCTACATTGGCCAGAGGCTAAGTATTACTATACATCACCCAGGTAATGTGCCAGCCCATGTTCACTCTTGGGTACATTAGGTACCAGTTTTTTTATAAGTTTGTGAATTTACATTTATAGTTAGAATGAAATAGATGATTGTGTAACTATTGTTTACATGAGTCAAAATAACTAAAAGGATGTAATGGTTATAACCATTTGGTAATGATTAGAAAATCTTAAAGCATTTAAAAAAAATACAAAATACTTTACGAATTTACGTTACAAAAAAACCAGTTGGGGCTCGAACCATGGTAATTTTTGGAAATCATACAGTATTAAAAAACAAAATAAAAAACAAAAAGTAAATTTCATACTGGCTCAGGTTTGATCCTGGAACATGCGATTCGAGCGGCCGCTAAACCATCGGGCTACTTACTTCGGTGACAATTGGTATAAAATAGCCGTTCTATTCTAATGCTTGTCATGACAATTGTCAGTTGTCAAACAGTTAAGGAGTGCGGACATAATGCAATATTGCTCACCTCCTAAAGTTATTAGCGTGATAATATATAGCCTATGTCCTTCCCCATGTTTAAATCTATCTTCTTGCCAAATTCCATTAAGATCTGATCAGCCGTTTAGTCGTGAAAAGGTAACAAACAAACAAACAAACTAACAAACAAACAAACAAACAAACAGAGTGACTTTCGCATTTATAATATTAGTATGGATATGGATAATAGTTGTAATAAGTATTTTGAATGAATATGATATGATATGCTGATATCATATCATATTCATTCAATATATCATATTCAGTATTTTGAATGCATATGATATGCTAGTGCAATATCCTAACTATGAAGGACCAATAAAATGGTGACGCGGCGTGTAAATAGCCGACGACACGCATCTTACGGTATTGAAAATTTATGTTTTGAGACTAATTAGATTGAATCCTATGATACCCACCCTGTGAATTGAAGAACGAGAAAATGGTTTCGACGTCAGCATTGAAAACTATTGGCCCACTAATCTTCAGACCAGCTCAAGGACGCCTTCACCAGCTCTTGTCCGCAGCTCACACCGTGAAGCACTTTCACGAAACAATGTCAGTTCACTGCTGGGTTATTTTCACGGGTTCTTGAAACCTTTAGCTGTCCATCTCAGAGTAAATTATACGAAAACTGTTAGGGTCTTTACTTGGACTTTAAATTAAAGGCAGTGGACTGTATAAACTGAGAAGTATATCCAAAATTATGTACAGAATTAGAAATAAGACGCGCGTGTATCGTCGATTGCTCTCGCTGATGAAGTGCCGCTCGGCTCCTGTACCCCCGCGCAGCTGCCCGTTCCGTCGCCCGCGCTGCCGCCCGAGGTCTGACGACGATAGCCGACGGCGCCCGAACATCCTCCCCGGGTTGATGCATTTAAGAGAGAGGAAGTGGGCAGAGGTTGTTGTAGGCCCGCAGCATTGTCCCCTTCTTCGTCTTCAGCTCGACCACGCGTGAAGCTCCGTCACTGCCTGGGAAGACCTTCGTGACTCGTCCCAGTGGCCACACGAGTGGCGGTTGTCCCCGTTCCTTGATAAGGACAAGGGTTCCCACAGTCAGCTGCCCTGTTGAAGACGTCCACTTTCCTTTCTGCTGGAGCAGAGAAACATATTCAATATGAAATCGCTTCCAAAAATATTGCCGTATGTGCTCTATTCTGTGGTAGCGCTCCAATCGGCTGATGTCAATGTTAGTCACGTGTGGATGTGGAATAGACATGAGTGGTCGTCCAATTAAAAAATGAGAAGGACTTAGGACAGCGAAATCTAGAGGATCAGAGGAAAGTGGGGTAAGTGGACGTGAATTTAATATTGCCTCTATTTGACTCAAGCTTGTGGCCATCTCCTCATAAGTGAAGTGTGTTAGCATGAGAAGCCTTTTCAAATGGTGCTTGGTGGATTTGACAGCAGCTTCAGCAATGCCGTTAAAGTGGGGAGAGTAGGGAGGCGCAAAAGTAAATTCGATACCTTGTTGACTGACATCAAATTCAAGGTTTGAATCTTGAAGAAATTTCCCCAATTCATTACACGCACCAACAAAGTTGGTGCCATTATCTGATAAGATGCTTTGGGGCTTGCCACGACGAGACACAAAGCGATTTAAGGCAGCCATGTACGATTCCTTAGTCAGATCTGTAACGAGCTCAATATGCACAGCTTTAACTGCAAGGCAAACAAAAATACACAAATATGCTTTGACAAGTCTACACCCTCGCCCTTTGCGATCAGATATCATTACTGGCCCAGCATAGTCGACACTGCATTTTAAAAATGGGAACTCCAAATGAGTCCTTGAAGAAGGCAATTGACCCATAATAGGTTGCACAACTTGACACTTATATTTAAAGCATTTGATGCATTTTTTAACTATTGATTTGGACAGATTTCTGCCACCCAGAGTCCAATACATTTGCCGTGTATTTGCCAGTAATAGCTGAGGGCCAGCGTGTAATAAATCAAAATGATACTTATTAAAAATAATTTTAGTGATATGATGTTTGCTACAAAGCAAAATGGGATGCTTGACAGTATACTCGTAAGGAGAGTTGTCAAGTCTGCCTCCTACGCGAATGATACCATCCGTGTCAATAAAAGGACTTAAAGAAATTAATCTATTTTTACGAGGCAATGCTTTACCTGTTTGCAATAAAACACACTCTCTTGGAAACATTTCAATTTGAGCATGACGTATAATAAAATTTAAAGAATTTTTGAGCTCCTGATGAGATAGGGAACCTAGAAATTTATCGTGTTTACATTTTAAATTATGAATATATCTTAGTACATAGGCAACTACTCTCCGTAAACGATTAAAATTTGAATATTTATGAATTAGGCAATGAATGAATTCTTGATTATAATGTGTCTGATGATGTGAAATTGAACATGATTGAGGATGAGTAATGAAGTGAGATGACATAACTTCAGGTAAATCCTGTCTCACGTTTTCATTGGGCATTTTTGGCCAGTCTTTTTCGTCCTTAGATAAAAAACTTGGACCTGACCACCACAAGGGACACTCTCTGATAAGGTCAGCCTTCAGCCCGCGAGAAACAAGATCTGCCGGATTATCTTTTGACGGCACGTAGCTCCACGTATACCCAGTAGTGCTCTCTTGTATTTCGTCTACGCGATTGCGAACAAATGGCTTCAATACACTTGGTGACATTGACAGCCAACTCAACACTATTGTCGAATCGCACCAAAACCGACATCTACTGAAAGATAAGGTAAGAGATTTCAGCACATTAGTACACAGTCAGTAATGATATCAGACTAGAGACTTCACGTGGTCTTCTAAGCTCTAAAAACGAAGTAGCTCAAGAATTTGTAGATTTCTTTACCAATATCCCACTTAAAACTACCGAAACCTTAAATTCCTCACCCTTGCTTTCTATTGATTTATTAAAAGCGAACGTTTCAGCCTGTCCGGTTGAGTTTCAATTTAAGCATATAAACCCTATAGCAGTCATTAAAGCTTTTAAGGAAATCAAAATCAAATTAACAGAACATCTATGGGGATTGTCTATTAAAGTGTGTCAAGCTATTATTGACACTATAGCACCGTACTTGGCTTTAATTTTTAATTTGTGTGTGGACCAAGGAGTCTTCCCAGACCTTATGAAATACAGCAAGGTAATACCACTTTTCAAATCTGGGGACAGTAAAGATACGAATAATTATAGACCCGTATCCGTGCTGCCGGTTTTCAGCAAGGTGTTTGAAAAGGTAATGCTTAATCAAATGCTCACCCACTTTAACACCAACAAAATCTTACACGAGAAACAGTATGGTTTCACCAAGGGACGTTGTACAACTGACGCCGGTGTCACTTTATTAAAACACATACATACTGCGTGGGAAGAGGCACAAGATGCCATAGGAATCTTCTGTGACCTCTCGAAGGCATTTGATTGTGTAAATCACCAAACCTTGCTCTTGAAACTTGAGCATTACGGCTTAGGTAAACTTGCGCTCAGTTTAGTAAAATCGTATTTGAATGATAGACAGCAGCAAGTACAGGTAAACGGTGTAAATTCAATGGCTTTGAAAGTAAAAATGGGTGTACCACAAGGTTCGATATTGGGTCCTTTCCTCTTTTTAGTATACATTAATGACCTTCCCCATTTATTTAAAAATCAACCACAAATGGTGTTGTTTGCGGACGATACTTCGTTAATATTTAAGATAAACAGACGTGCCACAAACCTGGACGATGTAAATAACGCTCTAATGCAGGTCCATAAATGGTTTACCGCAAATAATTTAGTATTAAATGGGAAAAAAACTAAGTGCATAAGATTTTCTCTACCAAATGTCAAAAGTAGTGACTGTGACATAGTATTGAATCAAGAGAAACTTGAATTTGTCGATGAAACTGTTTTCTTAGGGATCACGCTCGACTCAAGGCTACAATGGGGTCCTCATTTAACATCTCTTGCAGGACGGCTGAGTTCAGCAGCATATGCTGTCAGAAAAATCCGTCAATTTACTGATGTAGATACCGCGAGGATAGTGTATTTTAGTTATTTTCATAGTATTATGTCATATGGTATTTTACTATGGGGACGGACTGCAGACATCGAGTCTATATTTATTCTGCAGAAAAGAGCTATCAGAGCCATATATAATCTACGTAGGCGCGATTCTCTAAGAGAACTGTTCAAGGAAATTAACATCATGACGGTACCTTGTCAATACATCTATGAAAACATCATGTACGTTAGAAAAAATCTGCATTTATTTAGTAAAAGAGGTGACCGGCACCACTATAATACTAGAAACAGAGACCAACTAGTTCAGCCAGGTTTCAGGTTAGCTAAAGTAGACTCATCTTTCATGGGGTACTGTTTAAAATGTTATAATAAAATACCTCCCCACATTCTACAACTGAATGAAACGAAATTTAAATCTTGCATAAAACGCACACTATGTAGGCAAGCATATTATAAGTTGGGGGATTATATTGATGATAAAAATGCTTGGCTCAATGCTGGTCCTGCTCCACAACCAATCGGAATCATCAGAATTAGAAAGTGAAGTTATTGTGAAAGCTGCAGAAGATTGTAAAAATATATTTGCATTGTATAGATTCAATCTCTTAATATTATATAATTGCATAGCACATGTGTGAGTACCATGTACTGTAAAGCCACCATTTAATGAGTACCTAAATCTTTCATTGACGCGAAATTACCCTGGTGGTTGAGTGAATGTCATGCTCACTTAAATGTCACGCTGATGGTGGCGGGTGTGTCGGGTCGTTTAGTTCCCTTCAAAATGGTTGAGTTGAATGATGGCTGATACATGCGTCATGTTCGTGAACGGGCGCTGTCAGTTGTGACTGGTCATCTCTTAGCTGCCACGGTTTATTTTAATTACTTTATTTTTTAATTACTGATTTAATCTTTTACTCTGGACGCTCTTAACTTGCCCGTATTTCTACATTGTTCTCACATATTTGTAATTCTTAACATGAATGATGTAACCAAGATTTTGTAACATATTTTGATTTAAAAGAGTGTCCATGGAGTTTCTTGCCCGTTCTTCTCCATAGAGATCTACGCTACGGAATGGGCAACTACAGTACTTTCACAAGTTATTATGCCTTGTGACTGGGACTGTAGCTTCGCGTTTTATTTTGTTTTTTTTTGACTTTCAAAAGTGCCTGTAATGGTCTAATTGAAATAAATGCTTTGACTTTGACTTTGACTTGTTCCCAACAGCGCGCCACATAGCTCCAGTCGGGGAATAGTCGTTGGCTTGATTGGCGCCACCCGACTTTTAGAGACCAACAATTGTACTTTAACTGATCCGTTTTCATCTATCGATCGCACATACACACAAGCACCATACGCTTTTTCAGATGCGTCAGTAAAAACATGAAGTTCGTGTTCAATTGAATTGTCACCAGACACCCACCTTGATATTTTTAATTCATTAAGGTGTGGAAGCGTATTTTTAAAGGAAACCCAACGATTATGGATGTCATTAGAAACTGGTTCATCCCAGTCACACTTAGCTATCCATAACATCTGCATTATTATTTTTGCCTCGACAACACAAGGACCTACAAGGCCCAATGGGTCAAAAATCTGACTTATCACAGACAAAATATGTCGTTTGGTTACATGTTTGTTGTTGTCGACACCAATTGAGAATGCTAGTATATCTGATTCGCAAAGCCAATGCAAACCTAATGTTTTCGATGACACGTTCCTATTTGCGGACAAATCCAAACTTTTTGAACTACCTGAAACACCTGTTATTTCAGCTAAAATTTCTTGACTATTAGACTGCCATTTTCGCAGATGAAAGTTTGCTGAAGCTAAAACAGAAATTACCTCCTTGCTCATCGCTATCACCTCTGAAATGGAGTTACCACCACTAAGAAAATCGTCGACGTAGTGATCACGGGCGATTGACAACTTCGCCTGCTCACTAGTGGCAGCTGCCGCCAGGCTAACCAAGCATTTCGTGGCTAAATAAAGAGCAGAGGCCGTACCATACGTAACGGTATTAAGGCTATATGTTTTTAGAGGAAGTTTTGGATCAGTCCGAAAGATTATTTTAAGCAAGGAACGTTGCTCAGGTGTCACCATAATCGCCCTATACATCTTTTCGATGTCTCCAGAAATTACGTATTTATGTTGGCGAAAACGTAACAAGATTGAAAAAAGATCATCCTGGACAGTAGGTCCCACCATCTGGATATCATTTAGCGACAATCCAGATGTGGTTGCAGCTGAGGCATCGAAGACTACCCGGAGTTTCGTGGTGACTCTTGACTCTTTAACGACCCCATGGTGCGGAAGGTAATACTCCGAGTTACCATCTGAATGAGGTTTCCTTGGCGAGCGATCTTCTGTCATGTGCCCCAGACTTTCGTATTCCTGCAAGAATTCGATGTACCTCTGCTTGAAGACAGGATCGCGCTGGAACCGACGCTCTAACGACAAAAAACGGCATTTAGCCATTTCATAAGACCCGCCTAATATATTAGGATCCTCTTTCAAAGGCATGGTAACCACAAACCGACCTTTTTCATCACGGGTTGTATGCAGTTGGAAACTTTCTTCGCAAGCCCGTTCTTCCTGAGATAAAGAATGTTTAGAAGAAACGGAATCAAGGTCCCAAAATTTACTTAAATTGTTATTAATTTCAATTAAAGAAGCGTTACATAAATGTGACTGAATTTTCGTGGATGGATGTAATGGAAGAGCCACGGAGCCTGATACAATCCATCCGAACTTAGTGTCACGTAATATGGGTTGGTTCTTACCTAGGTTAATTGACGCGGAACCTAGGACGTTCCAAAATACTTCGGCACCTACTAGAATGTCAATTACTGACGGAATGTGAAAAGTAGGATCAGCCAACTGTACATTTGAAGGTACAGGAATACTATGCCTGTCTATCAAAGTAGACGGCAATATTTTTGTAATTTGTGGCAACACAAAACAGCTTATACTTGTTTCATAACCACCATTGCGAGACTGTATAGTTAAGTTACAAGACTGTGTACTGGTTGTGGTCTGACTGTTTATACCTGTGATCGTGGAGCTCGTGCTTCGTCTAGATAACCCCAACTGATCAAACAGCGTCTGAGTAATAAAATTGGCTATGCTACCGTTATCGAGCAGGATCCGGGCATCAACCTTCTGTCCTTGCTTGTTCACCACCCTCACCAACGCTGTGGACAGTAAAACATGGGAAGCGGTAGAAACTTTTAAAGAAATATCAGTAGACAATGCGACATTTTTTGGAGGGCAAGTATTCGAAATAGTACTTCCAGCTACGTCAGTAGGTAAGGCAACGCTACTTGGCATGGGATCTTGAAAGTTAGACGATTTGGAATTATCAACATGTAGAAGCGTGTTGTGTCTACCTTTACAATATTTGCATCCCGCTAATCTACATCGTTTAGTTAAATGGCCAGAACGCAAACAATTAAAGCAAACTTTAAATTCTTTCGCTTTTGCTATACGAGTTTCAACCGGTAATGCACGAAATTCTTCACAAGTATACAAAAGATGAGCCTTTGTACAAAAGAAACATTTTGTTTTATTTGTTGACCTTTGATTTTTATCTGCAGTCTGATCAGTTGCTACAACCAACGATTCAGTTTTATTTTGTACTGTATTACAAATATTGTGTGAATTTGACTTTTTATTGTGTTCTAAAGTTTCTAATAGATCAGCCTTTTTACCAATAAATGAACAAAATTGTGTCAGTGTGGGTGCCTTTGGTAAAGTGTTCCGATATTCCTCCCAATTTCTACTGGTTACGGAATCTAAAATCTAGTACTCCGTGGGCTCATTCAAGTTTTTAGACCTCTAATATTTTTATTTATGACGTCAACTAAACGTCGCAAAAGTGTGCAAGACTCCCTCGGTATGTGCTCAACATTGAACAATGCCTGCACATGATTATCAACTAAAAGTCTACTGTTATCATAGCGGTTACATAGCAACTTCCACGCCATATCGTAATGCTCACTCTTAAAATCAATATTTTTAATGACTTCCACTGCATCACCCTTAAGCGATGCACGAAGATAGTGGAATTTGCTAATTTCATCTATGCAACTACTGTTATGGATCAGTGACAAAAAGGTATCCCTATACTCAAGCCAGTACTGATAATCACCATCGAAACTAGGCAAATTAATCTTGGGTAAGCGTATAAAGTTACGTTGGAACGATTCACCTGATTGTTTGCCTGCCGAGCCCGCTACAGACCCATTCTCACCGACACCAGCGGCGGCGCCAGCCATCAGAATACGCGCCTGCGCTGCCAGTGCATGGTACCGTTCTTCAAACTTGGCTCGCTCTGCATATGCCTCGTCGGGCTTGTCCGACTACACCTCAATTTGCATCTGTAATTCGTCAAATTCCTCGTATATGGCATCAAATTTACTTAAGCGTCCCTCTAACTCGAAACGCTGTAAATCGGAAATAGCCTCACAACTAAGCAACACAGTAATATAATTGCTAAAGTTCGTAACCTTCGCTTTCATAGCACTACGTCTCCTAATTAGTGATTCTTCAGCCATAATGAGCAAAGTTTAACGATATGTAGGAATTAAAACTCAGCGAAGCGATAAACAAACAGCAAAGAATAATTTTTTAAACAAAGAAAAAATACGTTAAGTATGAATAGACGCTTGACCTTGACAGAGTGAATCAACGGACACTCGACACGTGACAGGCAGCTGACGCGACCGTTACAAATTCTAACGGTTAACAGCAAGCGATTGGTAAGCAATGCGTGAATGCAACAGAAACTGTACGTGTGAATGCAATAGAAGAGTGAAACATAAAAAGGCGATGGCAGTAACACTAACGAGGCGAAAAAAAATAACAAGAAACAAATAACTCACTTAAGAAATTGACACGGTAATCGTTAATTACGTTTGGAAAGGAAATAGAAGGGGAATAATTGGAACAAACTCACAAATATCCTTATCCTTATCCACAAGATGAACTTATTTGACTCCCACGAAGCGGTGACTCGGCGTAATTCGACCAGAGCAGTCGTTCTTGTACCACCGTCGTATCCAAAGACTTCAGGAAGATGATCGAAGTTCTATTATTCTTCTGATTGACCGTTGACTTCAAAAATTGTCGTTACGAACAATGACACGGCGCTTTTGAACCGACGATGTAACGGCGAAGTTCTTCAACTGTACGGCCAGTCGTCGACCGTTTTATATACTTTAAAACGCGACGTAAAAGAGGCTTGAAGGACCAAAATGTTAGGGTCTTTACTTGGACTTTAAATTAAAGGCAGTGGACTGTATAAACTGAGAAGTATATCCAAAATTATGTACAGAATTAGAAATAAGACGCGCGTGTATCGTCGATTGCTCTCGCTGATGAAGTGCCGCTCGGCTCCTGTACCTCCGCGCAGCTGCCCGTTCCGTCGCCCGCGCTGCCGCCCGAGGTCTGACGACGATAGCCGACGGCGCCCGAACAAAAACTCTGCACCAAAAAATACGCGCTGAGCACGCCGAGGTTTTAGCATGGGGAATGCTTTTGACAGAGTTCGGTGGATGGTAGCCAAAACTATGGCGTTGGTGTCGCCAGGTTCGGCTAATCCAAGAGCACGATTCTTATGGCGCATGAACCAAATAGCTTCAAATACTGACATATAGAAATCCATTTGAAACAAATTAAATATTGTAAGAGAAAGGACCTAATACTAAGGCTTAGCAGTTTTTTTTTTTTTTTATAACCCACTCATATTGTGTCCCACTGCTGGGCAAAGGCCTCCCCTTTCTCCTTCCAAACCTCTCTATCTTGTGCGATATCTGGCCATGATCGCCCGGCAAACAAGATCAGATCGTCACACCACCTTCGCCGCGGTCTACCACGACGGCGATTTCCTCCGTCAGGCGTCCAGTGAGTGACGATCTTCGCTTATCTCTCCGGGTGCATTCGCGCTACGTGGCCAGCCCACTCCCACTTTAGCTTGGCTGTTTTTTCTCCGACATCTGCAACTTGGGTTATGGAACGCAGAGTGGTGTTCCTGACACGATCTGTACGCTTCACACCTATTATGCTACGCTCCATTGCCCTCTGGCAAATCTTGAGTTTGGACTTCTGATGTTCGGTTAGGTCATTGGGAGACTTCCCTTCAAGTGTTCTTTTAGGGCCCAGAAGGACTTCCAAGCATTTTGGACTCTACGTTCAACTTCTTTGTCTTGCCTATTTTTAAAAGACACTATCTGGCCCAAGTATGTATGTATACTCATCGACATATTGCAGCACATGCCCGTCTACCTCGACCCTACGTCTCGAGCTGTTGGTCATGACCTGGGTTTTGGGTCTGTTCATTGAAAGTCCAACCTCAAGACTTGCTATGCTCAGATCTTGTAGCATTTCTTCAAGTTCAGAAGCAGATGTGGAAAACAACACAATGTCATCAGCAAAACGGAGGTTTGTTAGCTGAAGCTGTTTGTTAGAAATAAATATTATACAAAATAATTTGGGTCACATAGGGTGCCCAACCACTTGAATCAAAACGTTCCTGCAACAAGATTGTTTTGTTAACGGTCATGGTACGGGCCCAGAGTTTATGTCATCAGTTTTTACTGAGATTTACAATTTGTTGCATATAAATAAACTGCATTCGACAGCCTATCAACATGAAACTCTAGGAGGTTTGGAAAATACTCATAAGGTTCTAGGAGCTTATCTTAGGATTCAATAACAAAACAGATTGGAGCAAATGGCTTCTATTCTGGTGCTTTTCTTTTAACAATACAATTCAATCCGAGACAAAATACACTCCATTTGAGTTAGTATTTGGAAAAAATTGCAATTTACCATTTAATATAGCACAAAATTCATAATATGTTTATTCTTTATATAATCCTGATACATACCCTTTGGAGCTAAAATACAGACTTCAAAGAGCACAAGCTGAAGCTAGAAATAATTTAAGATTTAGTAAGGAATTAAGAAAAAATAATTTTGATAAAAATGTAAATCGATTAAAATATAAGAGTGGAGAGTTAGTTCTTATTAAAAATCAAGTAGGTAATAAGTTAGATAAAGTTTATTTAGGACCATACAAAGTCATTGAAGATATATCACCAAATGTAAAAATTCTAAAAGATGACAAAGAATATGTAATTCATAAAAATAATACAAAACTAGGTATGTAACTAATATGTTTTTTTTTATATGTTATGTTTAAAAGTGTATTACTTTAGATATTGTGTTAAGTTAAAAAAAAATGCATTATGTACTCACTAAATTTATAATTTTTTTTTTTTTAAAGGGGAGGTGTAGTGTGCAGCTCACCTAACCTTATATTTGTAACTGCACACACTAATTATGCGCATTATTATACGAATCGTTGAATTGAACAGTTCTCTTTTATTCTGCCTGCATCACTCTAATACACTGACGATGATGTCGAATAAGCTTTAAATCTCTGTTGCCCCAAGAATTGATGTTGGCTTTTGCTGCATGCACCATGATACTTATTTCTTCGGATATTATTGTTAATAATTTGAAGGGGATGCGAAAGTATGTGTACAAATATTTTTAGTAAAGTGAATTTTTTGTCAAAAATTACGCTGACATATATCACACTAGTAAGGTTTTTCAGCAGTGTGTATTCGAATATGTTTTGTTAAAGTACCCTTTTCATTAAAACTACGCTGACATATATTACACTTGTAAGGTTTCTCACCAGTGTGTTTTCGAATATGTATTGTTAAAGTACCCTTTTCAATAAAACTAAGCTGACATATATTACACTTGTAAGGTTTTTCACCAGTGTGTATTCGAATATGTTTTGTTAAATGATATTTTTGTCTAAAACTACACTGACATACATCACACTTGTAAGGTTTATCACCAGTGTGTATTCGAATATGTTTTGTTAAAGTACCCTTTTGATTAAAACTAAGCTGACATACATCACACTTGTAAGGTTTATCACCAGTGTGTATTCGAATATGTTTTTTTAAAGTACCCTTTTCATTAAAACTAAGCTGACATACATCACACTTGTAAGGTTTTTCACCAGTGTGTATTCGTATATGTTTTGTTAAATGACTCTTTTCATAAAAACTAAGCTGACATGCATCACACTTGTAAGGTTTCTCACCAGTGTGTTTTCGAATATGTTTTGTAAAAGTACCCTTTTCAATAAAACTAAGCTGACATATATTACACTTGTAAGGTTTTTCACCAGTGTGTATTCGAATATGTTTTGTTAAATGATATTTTTGTCTAAAACTGCACTGACATACATCACACTTGTAAGGTTTATCACCAGTGTGTATTCGAATATGTTTTGTTAAAGTACCCTTTTGATTAAAACTAAGCTGACATACATCACACTTGTAAGGTTTTTCACCAGTGTGTATTCGTAAATGTTTTTTTAAAGTCCAGTTTACTTTAAAACTAAGCTGACATATATTACACTTGTATGGTTTTTCACCAGTGTGTATTCGAATATGTTGTGTTAAAGTACCTTTTTTTTTAAAACTAAGCTGACATACATCACACTTGTAAGGTTTTACGCCAGTGTGTATTCGAACATGTTTTGTTAAATTACCCTTTTCATTAAAACTAAGCTGACATACATCACACTTATAAGGTTTTACGCCAGTGTGTATTCGAACATGTTTTGTTAAATAACCCTTTTCATTAAAACTACGCTGACATATATTACACTTGTAAGGTTTTTCACCAGTGTGTATTCGAATATGTCGTGTTAAAGTACCCTTTTCTTTAAAACTAAGCTGACATACATCACAGTTGTAAGGCTTTTCACCCGTGTGTATTCGTATATGTTTTGTAAAATTACCCTTTTCATTAAAACTACACTGACATACATCACACTTGTAAGGTTTTACACCAGTGTGTTTTCGAATAATATGATTGGTTAAAACTCCTTTATAACTAAAATTACGCTGACATATATCACATTCATAACGTCTTTTACTCATTCGTGTTCGAGTATGCTGTTTCAGTGTCTTAACTTCATTTAAACTAAGCTGATCACATTCGTCAGGCTCTTCGTAAGAACTGCCATGTTTGGACGTACGATTTTGAGTTGTCCGGAAATCTTTCAATTTTGATGGTTCATTTTTCTTCTGCTCCGCTGTAGTTGTATCTTCTAGTTTTCTTTTTCTTGTTACGGGCGTTCCTGTGATTATAAATCTGGTAAGCATAATTTTTAAAGAAGATTGACATGCACACGAATCGTAATATCAGAGGTTTGAATGATTCACGCTAGACTAAAAAGGAGCGCAGAGCTGGAGAATTACTGTTAAAATAATAATAATAAATCAATTTATTGACACACACAAGTTACAAATTATACAAACAAGAAAATTGAACATAGTTATTAAAGTTAAAAACTAGAGGAAGCCGTGGGCCCCAAACTAGGCACAGTCTTGAATCTTGGTGGCCCAATATAGACAGTAAAAGCAAATTGAATAACCGACTGTTCAGCGTAATACAGTACTACAAGACATTAGTAACAGGTAATTTTGAAAATTATAATAAATAACATAGGGAAAATAAAAATTTATTAAAAATGTATAAAATTAATATCAGTGGTCAATCAATAAAATAAAATGAAAGACAAGATGAACAGTATGAACATGCATAATTTAAATAATTCAAGTTAAAAATCAACAGTAAGTATGGTCGTAACCATACAAAAATTATAAATCATACAGAAATAAAATAAGAATAACAATCTAAAAAAAAAAGAAAATAAAAATAATAAGAGAACCAAATAAAAATCAAAGTAATGATCAACATGCGTATTTAAAACAAAAAAAAAATGAAACAATTAACATGATGGCATCATTATGTGGAAGGGTGGAGGACTGTTGTATGTGTGGGAGAGTGAGCGTGTGTGTGTGTGTTTGCGTATGAGTGAGTCTGTGTGTGTGTTAGACATTTTAAGGCAGGGACAGGGAAAGTTCGTGACTATGTGAGTGTCGTTTGAGTATGTGCGTGTGAACTGAGGGCCCAGCTGGTATCTCGCAAAATAAAAATTATAGGATTTAGTAGTAGATGTGAAACAATTGTGAAATAAAACTGGGAATTTGTAATAAAATATATTAAAAACTACAGCCCTTAAAGTGTGGTCCCTCAATCCTCACAGACCATCAGCCAGCCCCCCTAGCATGACCGTTCTATCTCTATTCTACCAAGAAACGACAAGAAATCTTTTCTTTACAACTTGTCATTTCTTCTGCCCGAGCATGGCGCGCACCGTCGACTCGCGTTTCTACGAAGACATAGACAGAAATTCTTTCCATAGCAACGGGGACGTTGCTATGGAAAGTTAAAAGGTTACGTTTAGTTAACAAAAAAAAGTTGCCAATTGCACGAGTTTTTCATTTTTCGTGGGCGGGATGGTTTTGCTGCATCTTGGATCCAGGCCTGGATCTTTTTCGCGAAATTAAACCTAAATATTTTACATAACATTTCAACCTTTTGAACGTAACTCAACGCAACCACGAAACGTATTTCTCGTATTTAGTTTTTATTAAGACTAGTTTGACATTTGTCAGAAGTAATGTTTCTATATCCAAATGTCAAAAGAAGAGAAAATATGGTCGTCATGCTCGACGTTGTAGACTTGTGTCGACTGAAGAAAAGAAACATTTCTTTTCTACATTCTTAATATCGCCATGCTTGGGACGATAGAAATATCTGTCAAATTGTCGATTCTTCCGTAGACATAGCTCGTTTCTACGGCGGTCATGCTAGGCCGGCTGATCTCGGAAAGTATCTGAAAAATTAAGGTATTGAGTCTACAGACATTTAGTAAAAATTTTGTAAAGATTTACTGAAAAACAGACTACAAAGCATCAAAGATTAAAAATTTACATCGAATATTCTGTGGTCCCTCATTCTACACAAGACAGATTAATATTTTAGTGAATATTACCGAATTAAATAAATGAAATCTGTCTTTTTCTATATTAAGTTTTAAAAGGAGACTTAACACATTTTGTAAAAAGCAAAAAAAAAAAAAACGACGCGATTTGAAGATAGCGATAATTAAAACTGGTCCCTCAATCCTCACCTCCCCTGACACATGTCCATGTACTAGTTGCTAGACGAGATGAATATCAGGAAGTCTAGTGTGCTTAATATTTTGTAAAAAGTTTCTACTAAATAATGAGTATCTAAAATTATATATTTCATACCGTTTAGCTGAGATAATATTTTTTTTTAATCCTGTGAATATAGATGGAGTAGTGTGACCACACAATGAAACAGAATGTCAGACAGTAATAGTACTGTCTAATTTATTAGTATACTTCATTTAATGTAGCACTACACGAAACGAAAACAAGGTTGTACGGTAAAGTACGTAACGGGGTACTGAGGAAAAATACTCGGTGCCCCGTCACGTACACTCCAACCAAAGTATCACAACAAGTGATAATTTTTGTAAACTACTTTTTCATCACACCTGTGCAAGTGTGATGAAAAAGTAGTTTACAAAAATATATATAAATAAACAGTATCTAAACATACAGGTTAACTTGGCCGTAATGGCCCATATAAAACCCTCGAGCTTTCTTTATGTCATGATACCCAATCGGTAAGTACAAATTTTTTTAATTAAACATTATATCATTATTTTTATGTTTTTATTTATATAATTATTTATATATTTTATACAGATCATGCAAATTGAAAAATTCTCTTAAAATTTTATCTTAACAGGTATTCCGCGCGCTTTTTCTTTTCGCTGTATTGTTTTTATTTGAAAATTTCGTCCGAGATTTATTTATTTCCTCGCTTATATGTTATAAAACGTCGTATGACATGCGTCATCATCATCATTAGACGATAATGTTCCCACTGCTGGGACGCAAGCCTCCTCTCTATGAGAGGGAATGGTCTGTAATCCACCTTTTGCGGGCCCAGTGCGGGTTGGTAGATGTCACATGTCTTCGAATTTTTAGTTCTAGGACTTGCCGGTTTCCTCACGATGTTTTCCTTCACCGTTTTTGAGGGCAGCGGTGATGAAATAAATTACACAAAGTAATGCGCCTGCCTGGGTTCGAACCCACGCCTTACTGCTCGTATGTCGGGGCTGCCACCACTGGGCCACCGCTGCTCTCCGACATACGACATACGTGCGCTTTTATAATTACAGCCTCTGCTTTCTTATATAGCAATATCTCCTCGGCTGTCATTTTCAACTAACTTATATCATAATGTACTATTTAATAATTGAATACGCATACTTACGTCTTGTAATATAACATTAAATTTACCGTACAACCTCGTTTTCGTTTCGTCTAGTGCTAGATTGAATAATTTACTAATAAATTAGACAGTACTATTACTGTCTGACATTCTGTTTCATTGTGTGGTCACACTACTCCATCTATATTCACAGGATTAAAAAAATATATTATCTCAGCTAAGCGGTATGAAATATATAATTTTAGATACTCATTATTTACTTTTTACAACATATTAAGCACACTAGACTTCCTGATATTCATCTCGTCTAGCAACTAGTACATGGACATGTGTCAGTGGAGGTGAGGATTGAGGGACCAGTTTTAATTATCGCTATCTTCAAATCGCGTCGATATTTTTTTTTTTTGCTTTTTACAATATGTGTTAATTAAGTCTCCTTTTAAAACTTAATATAGAAAAAGACAGATTTCATTTATTTAATTCGGTAATATTCACTAAAATATTAATCTGTCTTATGTAGAATGAGGGACCACTGTATATTCGATGTAAATTTTTAATCTTTGATGCTTTGTAGTCTGTTTTTCAGTAAATATCTTTACAAAATTTTTACTAAATGTCTGTAGACTCAATACCTTAATTTTTCAGATACTTTCCGAGATCTGGCTGATGGTCTGTGAGGATTGAGGGACCACACTTTAAGGGGTGTAGTTTTTAATATATTTTATTACGAATTCCCAGCTTTATTCTACAATTGTTTTACATCTACTACTAAATCCTATAATTTTTATTTTGCGAGATACCAGCTGGGCCCTCAGTTCACACGCACATGTTTGAGTGCTAGTTACTTCATGGGGCACAAGAGATTTTCTGTCTCATCATAGGTCAGTTCCTGAAGCCATGTCTTTATAGTAATCTTGGCTTCAAGTATATTGCCTGGGATCTTTAGTGTGGATTTATTGACTGTGTTAAAGACTCGAATAGGGAGAAAGAGTGAAAACCGCGTAGCAAAAACCGTTCTAACTCTTGGGATTGGCAGTCTATCAGCTCCTGTTCTACCTCTTTGTGTGTATGTGAATTGTCTCCCTGACGCAGCTATCAGTTTAAGAAGGGACTTCTGGAAATAAAGCTGGCGGACACGTAAGACACCTGCTTCTTTGTATAGTTCGTCTGTTGGATAACGACGCGGTTTTCCAAGGAGAACTTTAAGAACAGCCCGTTGAGCACGTTCGAGTTCAAGCAAGTAGGACTTGGGCGCGCTACCCCAGACACCTACACAGTATTGAAGCAGCGATTGACAAAGTGCTAGGTAAACTTTTCTGCATATGTCTTTCGGGGCACTGGCAGTACTGGCACGTAGGGATTTAAATATATAGATAAACTTACGGATTTTTTTGGATAGTGACGAGATGTGTTCCCTAAAAGACAAGTTCTGGTCAATAGTGACATCTAAATATTTGTTTGCTTTGACTCTGCCTATAACCTTGCAGCAGCAACTTGTGGCATGACAGTGAGTATTATGAATTTTGATATGATCGATCTCCGGGCAACAGGAACGACTGATAGAACGTTAAGGGTTAAGAGATTTCTGTCAAGCCAGTCAGATAAAGTTCGCATGCCATATGCCGCGTCTGTGGCTTCCGCCCATGAGTCACCGTGAAATATGATTGCAGTGTCGTCTGCGTAACAAATTATATCTGACCGTGGGACAGATAACCTCAGTATGTCGTCCATGTACATGGTGAACAATGTTGGCCTAAGGACACTTCCCTGTGGCACCCCAAAAAGTACTGGAAGGCATTCACTGACACTGTCCCCGATCACAACATACTGCTGTCTATGTATTAAATAGCTTCTAAACCAGTCCCAAGCGATCCCTCTTACGCCAAGGCGATCTAGCTTTTTCAATAGAATTTGAATAGAAACTGTGTCAAATGCCTTGGCCAGGTCAAGAAATACACCAATCGCCCGTTTTACCCCATCAACCTTTGATGAGACAATGTCCGTTAAAAGCTCTACAACTTGCTCTGTAGACTTCCCACGTCTAAAGCCGTACTGGCGTCCGGACAATAGGCTGTGCTTTTCGAGAAAGCTGATAACACGGTTGTATACGAGCTTCTCTAAGATCTTTGACAGTACACAAAGTAGAGAGATAGGCCTGTAGTTGTCGGGACAGTCTTTTTCGCCCTTCTTGTGAATCGGCGTTACAGCGGCGACCTTCCAGCACTTAGGAAATATACCCGTTGACATGCTCAGGTAACAGATATGCGTAAGGGGGTCCAGAATAAATGGTTTGATGTGCTTGAGAAGGAGTGGACGTATCCCGTCAGAACCAGGTGCGCTGTCGTCTTTCAAATCGGAAATGAGACTGTCAATTTCACAGTTGTCTGTTGGGTGAAAGAACAGAGAGTCCCTGGAACGGTCTGCAAGAGTGGCATCATTGCAGAGTTACAACTGTACCTTAAACTGTGTGAGTCTCCAAACCTATTGTTTAAGTAACGAATACTTACTTGTGGTCTCCACGGCTTTATGTTTCTTCTTAGGTACTTCTAATGCTTCTTCCACTTTTATTGAAACCTCCTTTAAAGGTACATCATCTCCCGGATCCGATTCAGAATGTTGCAGGTGCATATCTTCTACATCTAGATAGCTATTGCCAGTATCTTCTAGTTTAAGATCTGTAAGTAAGCAAAAATTGATTTTATCAAAATAGTTTAATTTTACTACATAACATGGTTTTCTGTTGCAGTGATTCCTTAATTTAATTGAAATAATCAAAATATTATTTGCTGCAAACATGATTTTGTAAAATATTATTGTTAGACATTGGAATATATAAAAAAAAAATGTGTATTTCAATTACATGGTTCTTCAACAAACATGATTTGGAGATCACCTTTTAAGCAAGGAGATGCTTGTGTTAGGTGTCTCCGCTCTTCCACTTAACATTAAACAGGGTATGCAATTGAAAAACATAAAAAGAAAATAAAATATTACAAAACGAAACATTAAGGCGTAAAGGAGCGCGCATGTGTGGTGTATGGGAGTGGGTTTTTGAGTTAGTGTGCGTTTGTGTGTGTGGGGGTGGGTGTGGGTGTGAGTGTGTATTGTACGTATGAGTTAAGTTCATTTAGCTTTCAGATTAGGTTTAGGTTAGCCCTTCGACAATGTCTTGGGATCGGAAGAAGCTAGGCGTAGCTTCCTCCACTAACGATATCATGAATTAATATATGCACTATCAAAATGCCAAAATATATGCACTAAAAACGTAAGCACGTAAAACGTGACGCATATAAATTATATGCATCCACTAAAAGCATTTTGACATATTACACATTCCTAAGAACATTATGATATAATGTCATACTGGTACAGGCGTACTGGACAACTGAGGTTCACCGCACTCGTAAGATGCCTACTATTACCTTACCTACCTGTTTTTAACAGGTAGGTAAGGTAAAATCCTTAGAAATGCGCCGGATCTGCTTACGTTAAACTAAAAACAAAGGTGCAAATGGATGCTAGAAAAATCAAGCCACGGTGTAGTGAACGCTGTCGGTTAATGTGCAGATAAAATTTTCAGAAGTAGATAGAGAAGCTTTTTTAAATAATTCTGGGAGCTTAAAGATATTAACTGCCAAAGAGATTTTGTCAGCAGAAATATGGCGCAAATAAAACGAAAATATAGATACACGACTACTCAAAATGTAAGACAATTAAACAATGCATTTTACAAGAACAGCTAAAAAAAAACTGGACCACGATAGTCGGTGAATGAGTTTTCCTATAGTAACTTTTTATCCCTGAAGAATTTACATGCAGAACTATGCTTCGGTACGGGTAATATGAAATTGAAAGACGTCAGAGTCGTTAAATTCATGAAAGAAACACTTTGTGTTCTTTATTGCAAGAACTGTTATGAAGACGAAAGATTTTCGGAATCTAAAATTTGGCGAACTCGCCCTGAGGTTCTGCCTGGACTGAAGTATGCTTACATCAGACAGCTTTCAATAAGCGAAAGGAAGAAAGCCGATTTTATGAGTTTGATTAATAGTAATCATATACCACGATTCTATGCGCCTTTTTACAAACAATTGCAATTGAATATTGAATTACCTAATACTAATACCTACATGCTTTTTATAATTATACACCCTAATTATAAGACGACTGAAACTTAGACTTTATCTGTGATTTTGATCTTTGTAATGATGATTATAGTTCCTACGTAGTATGTAAACATTATTTCATTAAGGAGAACGTCAAACAAAAATTATTTAAGCGTAGCTTAATTAAAGACTACCTAAACTTGTAATGTATAGTGATTCGTTGTAATTGTGATGAGTAAAATTTTTTATATTTATTATTTTTATAATATTTTTGTTAAAGTTGATTTTGTTTTCATGTCTACAGCTGTATGAATACTTATTAAGTTAAAAAAACTTTAAAGAACTGCCTGATTTTTATTATAATAAGAATTGTTACATTTGTCATATTGTATTTTTGTTAGAAGAAGTTTGAATAGTTATCTAAAATACTGTTACAATTGGGAATTTTCAGGTTGATTTTCAGGAAAATTTAAAAACAGCGAATGCCATTAAAACGTATTTTATGTAAGCTTTACAAGTATGTATAGTTTGTATAACATAGTAATAATAATGTAAGAATAAAGACTGATTAACAAATCCGCGAGTTTATTTTCGCTTTTCTACAGATCCAGGTTTTTCGAGTTGTAACCCTATTTTATCGGAGGTGCGATATGTACCCTGTCAAACTGTATGGAGGAGCTGTGAGCCACATTCACCTTGCAGGACTTGAAGAATCAGTCTTCAACAAGACAAAACTGAAGGGTTCTAGTTTGGTCCTACAAGTCGCGTCGAAAGATAGAATCTGCCACTGAGCTACGAGAACTTGTTGCGCGGTGCCCGGCGGCTACACGTAATGACTCGGCTGCGAACGTTGTATCGTTACCTATTAGCAACTTTTCTGTGTCGGTCACTCACGATTTTTATTTATATTGTTTTTATATTTTGACAACGATGCCTGTAGATTTCTTTCAGTTTTTCTAGCTACGACAAATTTTAATTAATATCAATGCACAAAGTATCCCAGACCAACCAGTGGCGGAACTATCATACAAGCCGAAAAGCCCGGTTTGCCTAACAATCAAACACAACAAATTAGTAAAAAAAGACATTCCAAGCAAAAATAAAAATGTATGTCAAAATAATAATAACGTCAAATTTCGCGCGCATTTATCAAGAATTCAAGATGCGCGACGTTGCCAAAAACATTCTATTATCTCCTATACCTACCGGCCGCGAGACTGGCTCGCTCTAACACTAAACAAAAGAAGAGTTCAAGCATAGTTCGCTATGGTCGGACCCTACAGTCAATGTTCGTTCGGATGCTCCCACTCGCACTCACTGGCTTCTGTATTTGGCTTGTCGGACCTCTCTGTCTTTGCTAGTAAAAATGACTCTGTCTTGATAACATTATTAGGTATTTAATTTGAAAAATTGTATGGAGTTAAAAGCTGGGCTTTTCTTTGAATGTGTGCGTGTATGTCAGTGTAAGTTTGAGAGAGTGAATGTGTGTTGGCGCCAAGAATGAACGGGCAAGCGGCGCAAAGACCTGCGCGTAGCGAATTTCCATAGAAAGTAAAACGATTTCAAATTAGTTCATATTTGTTTTGAGTGATTACTGGTGCATCTTTTTTTTGTGATATTATTTATGTACTTTCTTGTATTTTAAAGTTTTGCGATTAGTTTTTGCTGTAATTAACTTTGTTTTGAAGTGATTCATTTTTGTTTTGAATTCATAAAAGCATTCAAATTGTTTCTTGTGAAAGATTTTAAGTGTGTGAAATCGTTACTGTGCAAGGTAAATGTGTGAGAGTGTCTATGTGCTTTGTTTTGTTGTTTGTCATCTGTTCGTGGTAAAAAAAACGAGAATGAAGAATTATGGCTGTTTACGTTGTGAGTAATCTTTACATAGTTTAAAACAAATTCACTTCCCGCCGTCTGTACCTACGCAAGAATGTCGATGCGTTTTTCATTAATATACCTACAGAATGATTCATGAGAAAGGTTATATGTAGTTATAATTTATGCCTGAAAAACATTAAAAATTTCCACCCTAACGAAGTCGCGGGAAGTTACAAATATTTTCAATACTTTAGTAGTTAGAAACCAATTTATTGTTTGTGCGCCATCTATCGGTGTTTTTAAAATTTTGCCAATAGCGACTGTAGAGAGCGAGAGAAATAATGACGAATTGACACGAAGAGTTCAGTTGTTAAATTTAATTCAATAGATGACTCTTATATCATTTACTTGACACTGACTGTAAATCAAGATATTGAAATAGTTGTAATTTTGTGACGAATTCCACAAACTGGCTCTTGTCCTCAACGCAGTACTCGTTACCCGGCTACAAGCTTGTGCGTAATGACAGAACAGGCAACATGTACGGGTAACGAGTACTGCGTCCGAGATATTTGAGTTCAGACAAAGTAAAAAAGTAAAAGATTTTTTGTTTATTTAGTGGATCACAAAGGTCGTAGTGCGTTTTCGCCGCAGGGCACATCCATGTGCCCCACCATCCGCCATATTGTTTGACATTTGTCATTCGCATTTTCTCTCGCGAATTTTAGTGTTAAACTAAGTTTAAAAAGAACGGGTCAAGTCTTACACGCACACAGGGTTCCATAGCCCCAAACAATATAATAACAATATTTTGAACGGTCATTCATTAGTAAACTTCCACTCAACCGCAAAGCTAAATTTGTTTTTTATAGTAAGTTAATGAAAAACAAAGTTACTGCTGCAGTTTGGTGTAAAAGTCCAAAAACTAAATATCAAATCTTATTGAAACCAATTTTCATTGAGAGTTTTTTTTACGTTTTACATACCAATATTTTTTCAGAAATTTTCTCCTCTTACTTTAGAAATTAGAGGGAGAAATTAGAGGGGGTACACACGTTTTACCACTTTGGAAGTGTCTATCTTTCAAACGATTGACTTAGAAAGAAGATGGTTTTAGGAACCTCAATGTCATTTTTAAAGACCTATCTATAGACACCCCGCACGTATAGGTTTGATGTTTTTTTTTTTTTTTAGTTTCAGTTCCGTGTGGGGAATATCCTTAATCAATGTATTTTTTTTTTTTTTTTGTAAAAAAATTGTAAAGCGGTTCACAAAATACATCTACCTATCAAGTGTCAGCTGTATAGTCCTAATAGTTTCGGAATAAAGTGGCTGTGACATACGGACCGACACACAGACATGACGAATCTATAAGGGTTCCGTTTCTGCCATTCCACTACGGAACCCTAAAAACATGCTTTTTCACGTTTTTTAACTCAAGTATCTCCGAAACTGTACCTAAAACTGTGTGAGTCTCCAAACCTATTGTTTAAGTTTTTTTTTTTTTTTTTTTTTTTTTTTTATGTATTTTCTGCTCTATGGCAATCTGTTTGTAAACAATAAGCCACTTGTTTGGCTGGAACTACATGTCCTGATTATTTTTATTGTTATCATCGAGAGCCAATCAATTGCTGAACTTTCCAGCAAACCCTCCTCTTTACTCAGTCTACAAATCTTTGGGCGAGACTGGGAACGCCTTGTCTCTTCAGTCGATTGTACTGTAGTCCACCTTCTCCACTTAAGGCCTGTGCAAGTTCGTTTGCATGAGTTGCTAGTTTTTCCTGGTATTTCAGGCTTGCCTGGACTATTTCCTCACGAACAGTGTTTATACCTAGGTCAAGATACATGTACTTGTTGCTAATACATTGGGGTATACTGAACATGGTTCTTCTTCATTGTTTAAGTAACTAATACTTACTTGTGGTCTCCACGGCTTTATGTTTCTTCTTAGGTACTTCTAATGCTTCTTCCACTTTTATTGAAACCTCCTTTAAAGGTACATCATTTCCCGGATCCGATTCAGAATGTTGCAGGTGCATATCTTCTACATCTAGATAGCTATTGCCAGTATCTTCTAGTTTAAGATCTGTAAGTAAGCAAAAATTGATTTTATCAAAATAGTTTAATTTTACTACATAACATGGTTTTCTGTTGCAGTGATTCCTTAATTTAATTGAAATAATCAAAATATTATTTGCTGCAAACATGATTTTGTAAAATATTATTGTTAGACATTGGAATATATAAAAAAAAAAATGTTTATTTCAATTACATGGTTCTTCAACAAACATGATTTGGAGATCACCTTTTAAGCAAGGAGATGCTTGTGTTAGGTGTCTCCGCTCTTCCACTTAACATTAAACAGGGTATGCAATTGAAAAACATAAAAAGAAAATAAAATATTACAAAACGAAACATTAAGGCGTAAAGGAGCGCGCATATGTGGTGTATGGGAGTGGGTTTTTGAGTTAGCGTGCGTTTGTGTGTGTGGGTGTGAGTGTGTATTGTACGTATGAGTTAAGTTCATTTAGCTTTCAGATTAGGTTTAGGTTAGCCCTTCGACAATATCTTGGGATCGGAAGAAGCTAGGCGTAGCTTCCTCCACTAACGATATCATGAATTAATATATGCACTATCAAAATGCCAAAATATATGCACTAAAAACGTAAGCACGTAAAACGTGACGCATATAAATTATATGCATCCACTAAAAGCATTTTGACATATTACACATTCCTAAGAACATTATGATATAATGTCATACTGGTACAGGCGTACTGGACAACTGAGGTTCACCGCACTCGTAAGATGCCTACTATACTTACCTTACCTACCTGTTTTTAACAGGTAGGTAAGGTAAAATCCTTAGAAATGCGCCGGATCTGCTTACGTTAAACTAAAAACAAAGGTGCAAATGGATGCTAGAAAAATCAAGCCACGGTGTAGTGAACGCTGTCGGTTAATGTGCAGATAAAATTTTCAGAAGTAGATAGAGAAGCTTTTTTAAATAATTCTGGGAGCTTAAAGATATTAACTGCCAAAGAGATTTTGTCAGCAGAAATATGGCGCAAATAAAACGAAAATATAGATACACGACTACTCAAAATGTAAGACAATTAAACAATGCATTTTACAAGAACAGCTAAAAAAAAACTGGACCACGATAGTCGGTGAATGAGTTTTCCTATAGTAACTTTTTATCCCTGAAGAATTTACATGCAGAACTATGCTTCGGTACGGGTAATATGAAATTGAAAGACGTCAGAGTCGTTAAATTCATGAAAGAAACACTTTGTGTTCTTTATTGCAAGAACTGTTATGAAGACGAAAGATTTTCGGAATCTAAAATTTGGCGAACTCGCCCTGAGGTTCTGCCTGGACTGAAGTATGCTTACATCAGACAGCTTTCAATAAGCGAAAGGAAGAAAGCCGATTTTATGAGTTTGATTAATAGTAATCATATACCACGATTCTATGCGCCTTTTTACAAACAATTGCAATTGAATATTGAATTACCTAATACTAATACCTACATGCTTTTTATAATTATACACCCTAATTATAAGACGACTGAAACTTAGACTTTATCTGTGATTTTGATTTTTGTAATGATGATTATAGTTCCTACGTAGTATGTAAACATTATTTCATTAAGGAGAACGTCAAACAAAAATTATTTAAGCGTAGCTTAATTAAAGACTACCTAAACTTGTAATGTATAGTGATTCGTTGTAATTGTGATGAGTAAAATTTTTTATATTTATTATTTTTATAATATTTTTGTTAAAGTTGATTTTGTTTTCATGTCTACAGCTGTATGAATACTTATTAAGTTAAAAAAACTTTAAAGAACTGCCTGATTTTTATTATAATAAGAATTGTTACATTTGTCATATTGTATTTTTGATAGAAGAAGTTTGAATAGTTATCTAAAATACTGTTACAATTGGGAATTTTCAGGTTGATTTTCAGGAAAATTTAAAAACAGCGAATGCCATTAAAACGTATTTTATGTAAGCTTTACAAGTATGTATAGTTTGTATAACATAGTAATAATAATGTAAGAATAAAGACTGATTAACAAATCCGCGAGTTTATTTTCGCTTTTCTACAGATCCAGGTTTTTCGAGTTGTAACCCTATTTTATCGGAGGTGCGATATGTACCCTGTCAAACTGTATGGAGGAGCTGTGAGCCACATTCACCTTGCAGGACTTGAAGAATCAGTCTTCAACAAGACAAAACTGAAGGGTTCTAGTTTGGTCCTACAAGTCGCGTCGAAAGATAGAATCTGCCACTGAGCTACGAGAACTTGTTGCGCGGTGCCCGGCGGCTACACGTAATGACTCGGCTGCGAACGTTGTATCGTTACCTATTAGCAACTTTTCTGTGTCGGTCACTCACGATTTTTATTTATATTGTTTTTATATTTTGACAACGATGCCTGTAGATTTCTTTCAGTTTTTCTAGCTACGACAAATTTTAGTTAATATCAATGCACAAAGTATCCCAGACCAACCAGTGGCGGAACTATCATACAAGCCGAAAAGCCCGGCTTGCCTAACAATCAAACACAACAAATAAGTAAAAAAAAACATTCCAAGCAAAAATAAAAATGTATGTCAAAATAATAATAACGTCAAATTTCGCGCGCATTTATCAAGAATTCAAGATGCGCGACGTTGCCAAAAAAATTCTAATATCTCCTATACCTACCGGCCGCGAGACTGGCTCGCTCTAACACTAAACAAAAGAAGAGTTCAAGCATAGTTCGCTATGGTCGGACCCTACAGTCAATGTTCGTTCGGATGCTCCCACTCGCACTCACTGGCTTCTGTATTTGGCTTGTCGGACCTCTCTGTCTTTGCTAGTAAAAATGACTCTGTCTTGATAACATTATTAGGTATTTAATTTGAAAAATTGTATGGAGTTAAAAGCTGGGCTTTTCTTTGAATGTGTGCGTGTATGTCAGTGTAAGTTTGAGAGAGTGAATGTGTGTTGGCGCCAAGAATGAACGGGCAAGCGGCGCAAAGACCTGCGCGTAGCGCGAATTTCCATTTCAAATTAGTTCATATTTGTTTTGAGCGATTACTGGTGCATCTTTTTTTGTGATATTATTTATGTACTTTCTTGTATTTTAAAGTTTTGCGATTAGTTTTTGCTGTAATTAACTTTGTTTTGAAGTGATTCATTTTTGTTTTGAATTCATAAAAGCATTCAAATTGTTTCTTGTGAAAGATTTTAAGTGTGTGAAATCGTTACTGTGCAAGGTAAATGTGTGAGAGTGTCTATGTGCTTTGTTTTGTTGTTTGTCATCTGTTCGTGGTAAAAAAAACGAGAATGAAGAATTATGGCTGTTTACGTTGTGAGTAATCTTTACATAGTTTAAAACAAATTCACTTCCCGCCGTCTGTACCTACGCAAGAATGTTGATGCGTTTTTCATTAATATACCTACAGAATGATTCATGAGAAAGGTTATATGTAGTTATAATTTATGCCTGAAAAACATTAAAAATTTCCACCCTAACGAAGTCGCGGGAAGTTACAAATATTTTCAATACTTTAGTAGTTAGAAACCAATTTATTGTTTGTGCGCCATCTATCGGTGTTTTTAAAATTTTGCCAATAGCGACTGTAGAGAGCGAGAGAAATAATGACGAATTGACACGAAAAGTTCAGTTGTTAAATTTAATTCAATAGATGACTCTTATATCATTTACTTGACACTGACTGTAAATCAAGATATTGAAATAGTTGTAATTTTGTGACGAATTCCACAAACCGGCTCTTGTCCTCAACGCAGTACTCGTTACCCGGCTACAAGCTTGTGCGTAATGACAGAACAGGCAACATGACACCGAGATATTTGAGTTCAGACAAAGTAAAAAAGTAAAAGATTTTTTGTTTATTTAGTGGATCACAAAGGTCGTAGTGCGTTTTCGCCGCAGGGCACATCCATGTGCCCCACCATCCGCCATATTGTTTGACATTTGTCATTCGCATTTTCTCTCGCGAATTTTAGTGTTAAACTAAGTTTAAAAAGAACGGGTCAAGTCTTACACGCACACAGGGTTCCATAGCCCCAAACAATATAATAACAATATTTTGAACGGTCATTCATTAGTAAACTTCCACTCAACCGCAAAGCTAAATTTGTTTTTTATAGTAAGTTAATGAAAAACAAAGTTACTGCTGCAGTTTGGTGTAAAAGTCCAAAAACTAAATATCAAATCTTATTGAAACCAATTTTCATTGAGAGTTTTTTTTACGTTTTACATACCAATATTTTTTCAGAAATTTTCTCCTCTTACTTTAGAAATTAGAGGGAGAAATTAGAGGGGGTACACACGGTTTACCACTTTGGAAGTGTCTATCTTTCAAACGATTGACTTAGAAAGAAGATGGTTTTAGGAACCTCAATGTCATTTTTAAAGACCTATCTATAGACACCCCGCACGTATAGGTTTGATGTTTTTTTTTTTTTTTTAGTTTCAGTTCCGTGTGGGGAATATCCTTAATCAATGTATTTTTTTTTTTTTTGTAAAAAAATTGTAAAGCCGTTCACAAAATACATCTACCTATCAAGTGTCAGCTGTATAGTCCTAATAGTTTCGGAATAAAGTGGCTGTGACATACGGACGGACACACAGACATGACGAATCTATAAGGGTTCCGTTTCTGCCATTCCACTACGGAACCCTAAAAACATGCTTTTTCACGTTTTTTAACTCAAGTATCTCCGAAACTGTACCTAAAACTGTGTGAGTCTCCAAACCTATTGTTTAAGTAACTAATACTAACTTGTGGTCTCCACGGCTTTATGTTTCTTCTTAGGTACTTCTAATGCTTCTTCCACTTTTATTGAAACCTCCTTTAAAGGTACATCATCTCCCGGATCCGATTCAGAATGTTGCAGGTGCATATCTTCTACATCTAGATAGCTATTGCCAGTATCTTCTAGTTTAAGATCTGTAAGTAAGCAAAAATTGATTTTATCAAAATAGTTTAATTTTACTACATAACATGGTTTTCTGTTGCAGTGATTCCTTAATTTAATTGAAATAATCAAAATATTATTTGCTGCAAACATGATTTTGTAAAATATTATTGTTAGACATTGGAATATATAAAAAAAAAAATGTTTATTTCAATTACATGGTTCTTCAACAAACATGATTTGGAGATCACCTTTTAAGCAAGGAGATGCTTGTGTTAGGTGTCTCCGCTCTTCCACTTAACATTAAACAGGGTATGCAATTGAAAAACATAAAAAGAAAATAAAATATTACAAAACGAAACATTAAGGCGTAAAGGAGCGCGCATATGTGGTGTATGGGAGTGGGTTTTTGAGTTAGCGTGCGTTTGTGTGTGTGGGTGTGAGTGTGTATTGTACGTATGAGTTAAGTTCATTTAGCTTTCAGATTAGGTTTAGGTTAGCCCTTCGACAATGTCTTGGGATCGGAAGAAGCTAGGCGTAGCTTCCTCCACTAACGATATCATGAATTAATATATGCACTATCAAAATGCCAAAATATATGCACTAAAAACGTAAGCACGTAAAACGTGACGCATATAAATTATATGCATCCACTAAAAGCATTTTGACATATTACACATTCCTAAGAACATTATGATATAATGTCATACTGGTACAGGCGTACTGGACAACTGAGGTTCACCGCACTCGTAAGATGCCTACTATACTTACCTTACCTACCTGTTTTTAACAGGTAGGTAAGGTAAAATCCTTAGAAATGCGCCGGATCTGCTTACGTTAAACTAAAAACAAAGGTGCAAATGGATGCTAGAAAAATCAAGCCACGGTGTAGTGAACGCTGTCGGTTAATGTGCAGATAAAATTTTCAGAAGTAGATAGAGAAGCTTTTTTAAATAATTCTGGGAGCTTAAAGATATTAACTGCCAAAGAGATTTTGTCAGCAGAAATATGGCGCAAATAAAACGAAAATATAGATACACGACTACTCAAAATGTAAGACAATTAAACAATGCATTTTACAAGAACAGCTAAAAAAAAACTGGACCACGATAGTCGGTGAATGAGTTTTCCTATAGTAACTTTTTATCCCTGAAGAATTTACATGCAGAACTATGCTTCGGTACGGGTAATATGAAATTGAAAGACGTCAGAGTCGTTAAATTCATGAAAGAAACACTTTGTGTTCTTTATTGCAAGAACTGTTATGAAGACGAAAGATTTTCGGAATCTAAAATTTGGCGAACTCGCCCTGAGGTTCTGCCTGGACTGAAGTATGCTTACATCAGACAGCTTTCAATAAGCGAAAGGAAGAAAGCCGATTTTATGAGTTTGATTAATAGTAATCATATACCACGATTCTATGCGCCTTTTTACAAACAATTGCAATTGAATATTGAATTACCTAATACTAATACCTACATGCTTTTTATAATTATACACCCTAATTATAAGACGACTGAAACTTAGACTTTATCTGTGATTTTGATTTTTGTAATGATGATTATAGTTCCTACGTAGTATGTAAACATTATTTCATTAAGGAGAACGTCAAACAAAAATTATTTAAGCGTAGCTTAATTAAAGACTACCTAAACTTGTAATGTATAGTGATTCGTTGTAATTGTGATGAGTAAAATTTTTTATATTTATTATGTTTATAATATTTTTGTTAAAGTTGATTTTGTTTTCATGTCTACAGCTGTATGAATACTTATTAAGTTAAAAAAACTTTAAAGAACTGCCTGATTTTTATTATAATAAGAATTGTTACATTTGTCATATTGTATTTTTGTTAGAAGAAGTTTGAATAGTTATCTAAAATACTGTTACAATTGGGAATTTTCAGGTTGATTTTCAGGAAAATTTAAAAACAGCGAATGCCATTAAAACGTATTTTATGTAAGCTTTACAAGTATGTATAGTTTGTATAACATAGTAATAATAATGTAAGAATAAAGACTGATTAACAAATCCGCGAGTTTATTTTCGCTTTTCTACAGATCCAGGTTTTTCGAGTTGTAACCCTATTTTATCGGAGGTGCGATATGTACCCTGTCAAACTGTATGGAGGAGCTGTGAGCCACATTCACCTTGCAGGACTTGAAGAATCAGTCTTCAACAAGACAAAACTGAAGGGTTCTAGTTTGGTCCTACAAGTCGCGTCGAAAGATAGAATCTGCCACTGAGCTACGAGAACTTGTTGCGCGGTGCCCGGCGGCTACACGTAATGACTCGGCTGCGAACGTTGTATCGTTACCTATTAGCAACTTTTCTGTGTCGGTCACTCACGATTTTTATTTATATTGTTTTTATATTTTGACAACGATGCCTGTAGATTTCTTTCAGTTTTTCTAGCTACGACAAATTTTAGTTAATATCAATGCACAAAGTATCCCAGACCAACCAGTGGCGGAACTATCATACAAGCCGAAAAGCCCGGCTTGCCTAACAATCAAACACAACAAATAAGTAAAAAAAAACATTCCAAGCAAAAATAAAAATGTATGTCAAAATAATAATAACGTCAAATTTCGCGCGCATTTATCAAGAATTCAAGATGCGCGACGTTGCCAAAAAAATTCTAATATCTCCTATACCTACCGGCCGCGAGACTGGCTCGCTCTAACACTAAACAAAAGAAGAGTTCAAGCATAGTTCGCTATGGTCGGACCCTACAGTCAATGTTCGTTCGGATGCTCCCACTCGCACTCACTGGCTTCTGTATTTGGCTTGTCGGACCTCTCTGTCTTTGCTAGTAAAAATGACTCTGTCTTGATAACATTATTAGGTATTTAATTTGAAAAATTGTATGGAGTTAAAAGCTGGGCTTTTCTTTGAATGTGTGCGTGTATGTCAGTGTAAGTTTGAGAGAGTGAATGTGTGTTGGCGCCAAGAATGAACGGGCAAGCGGCGCAAAGACCTGCGCGTAGCGCGAATTTCCATTTCAAATTAGTTCATATTTGTTTTGAGCGATTACTGGTGCATCTTTTTTTGTGATATTATTTATGTACTTTCTTGTATTTTAAAGTTTTGCGATTAGTTTTTGCTGTAATTAACTTTGTTTTGAAGTGATTCATTTTTGTTTTGAATTCATAAAAGCATTCAAATTGTTTCTTGTGAAAGATTTTAAGTATGTGAAATCGTTACTGTGCAAGGTAAATGTGTGAGAGTGTCTATGTGCTTTGTTTTGTTGTTTGTCATCTGTTCGTGGTAAAAAAAACGAGAATGAAGAATTATGGCTGTTTACGTTGTGAGTAATCTTTACATAGTTTAAAACAAATTCACTTCCCGCCGTCTGTACCTACGCAAGAATGTTGATGCGTTTTTCATTAATATACCTACAGAATGATTCATGAGAAAGGTTATATGTAGTTATAATTTATGCCTGAAAAACATTAAAAATTTCCACCCTAACGAAGTCGCGGGAAGTTACAAATATTTTCAATACTTTAGTAGTTAGAAACCAATTTATTGTTTGTGCGCCATCTATCGGTGTTTTTAAAATTTTGCCAATAGCGACTGTAGAGAGCGAGAGAAATAATGACGAATTGACACGAAAAGTTCAGTTGTTAAATTTAATTCAATAGATGACTCTTATATCATTTACTTGACACTGACTGTAAATCAAGATATTGAAATAGTTGTAATTTTGTGACGAATTCCACAAACCGGCTCTTGTCCTCAACGCAGTACTCGTTACCCGGCTACAAGCTTGTGCGTAATGACAGAACAGGCAACATGACACCGAGATATTTGAGTTCAGACAAAGTAAAAAAGTAAAAGATTTTTTGTTTATTTAGTGGATCACAAAGGTCGTAGTGCGTTTTCGCCGCAGGGCACATCCATGTGCCCCACCATCCGCCATATTGTTTGACATTTGTCATTCGCATTTTCTCTCGCGAATTTTAGTGTTAAACTAAGTTTAAAAAGAACGGGTCAAGTCTTACACGCACACAGGGTTCCATAGCCCCAAACAATATAATAACAATATTTTGAACGGTCATTCATTAGTAAACTTCCACTCAACCGCAAAGCTAAATTTGTTTTTTATAGTAAGTTAATGAAAAACAAAGTTACTGCTGCAGTTTGGTGTAAAAGTCCAAAAACTAAATATCAAATCTTATTGAAACCAATTTTCATTGAGAGTTTTTTTTACGTTTTACATACCAATATTTTTTCAGAAATTTTCTCCTCTTACTTTAGAAATTAGAGGGAGAAATTAGAGGGGGTACACACGTTTTACCACTTTGGAAGTGTCTATCTTTCAAACGATTGACTTAGAAAGAAGATGGTTTTAGGAACCTCAATGTCATTTTTAAAGACCTATCTATAGACACCCCGCACGTATAGGTTTGATGTTTTTTTTTTTTTTAGTTTCAGTTCCGTGTGGGGAATATCCTTAATCAATGTTTTTTTTTTTTTTTTTGTAAAAAAATTGTAAAGCGGTTCACAAAATACATCTACCTATCAAGTGTCAGCTGTATAGTCCTAATAGTTTCGGAATAAAGTGGCTGTGACATACGGACGGACACACAGACATGACGAATCTATAAGGGTTCCGTTTCTGCCATTCCACTACGGAAACCTAAAAACATGCTTTTTCACGTTTTTTAACTCAAGTATCTCCGAAACTGTACCTAAAACTGTGTGAGTCTCCAAACCTATTGTTTAAGTAACTAATACTTACTTGTGGTCTCCACGGCTTTATGTTTCTTCTTAGGTACTTCTAATGCTTCTTCCACTTTTATTGAAACCTCCTTTAAAGGTACATCATCTCCCGGATCCGATTCAGAATGTTGCAGGTGCATATCTTCTACATCTAGATAGCTATTGCCAGTATCTTCTAGTTTAAGATCTGTAAGTAAGCAAAAATTGATTTTATCAAAATAGTTTAATTTTACTACATAACATGGTTTTCTGTTGCAGTGATTCCTTAATTTAATTGAAATAATCAAAATATTATTTGCTGCAAACATGATTTTGTAAAATATTATTGTTAGACATTGGAATATATAAAAAAAAAAATGTTTATTTCAATTACATGGTTCTTCAACAAACATGATTTGGAGATCACCTTTTAAGCAAGGAGATGCTTGTGTTAGGTGTCTCCGCTCTTCCACTTAACATTAAACAGGGTATGCAATTGAAAAACATAAAAAGAAAATAAAATATTACAAAACGAAACATTAAGGCGTAAAGGAGCGCGCATGTGTGGTGTATGGGAGTGGGTTTTTGAGTTAGTGTGCGTTTGTGTGTGTGGGGGTGGGTGTGGGTGTGAGTGTGTATTGTACGTATGAGTTAAGTTCATTTAGCTTTCAGATTAGGTTTAGGTTAGCCCTTCGACAATGTCTTGGGATCGGAAGAAGCTAGGCGTAGCTTCCTCCACTAACGATATCATGAATTAATATATGCACTATCAAAATGCCAAAATATATGCACGTAAGCACGTAAAACGTGACGCATATAAATTATATGCATCCACTAAAAGCATTTTGACATATTACACATTCCTAAGAACATTATGATATAATGTCATACTGGTACAGGCGTACTGGACAACTGAGGTTCACCGCACTCGTAAGATGCCTACTATACTTACCTTACCTACCTGTTTTTAACAGGTAGGTAAGGTAAAATCCTTAGAAATGCGCCGGATCTGCTTACGTTAAACTAAAAACAAAGGTGCAAATGGATGCTAGAAAAATCAAGCCACGGTGTAGTGAACGCTGTCGGTTAATGTGCAGATAAAATTTTCAGAAGTAGATAGAGAAGCTTTTTTAAATAATTCTGGGAGCTTAAAGATATTAACTGCCAAAGAGATTTTGTCAGCAGAAATATGGCGCAAATAAAACGAAAATATAGATACACGACTACTCAAAATGTAAGACAATTAAACAATGCATTTTACAAGAACAGCTAAAAAAAAACTGGACCACGATAGTCGGTGAATGAGTTTTCCTATAGTAACTTTTTATCCCTGAAGAATTTACATGCAGAACTATGCTTCGGTACGGGTAATATGAAATTGAAAGACGTCAGAGTCGTTAAATTCATGAAAGAAACACTTTGTGTTCTTTATTGCAAGAACTGTTATGAAGACGAAAGATTTTCGGAATCTAAAATTTGGCGAACTCGCCCTGAGGTTCTGCCTGGACTGAAGTATGCTTACATCAGACAGCTTTCAATAAGCGAAAGGAAGAAAGCCGATTTTATGAGTTTGATTAATAGTAATCATATACCACGATTCTATGCGCCTTTTTACAAACAATTGCAATTGAATATTGAATTACCTAATACTAATACCTACATGCTTTTTATAATTATACACCCTAATTATAAGACGACTGAAACTTAGACTTTATCTATGATTTTGATTTTTGTAATGATGATTATAGTTCCTACGTAGTATGTAAACATTATTTCATTAAGGAGAACGTCAAACAAAAATTATTTAAGCGTAGCTTAATTAAAGACTACCTAAACTTGTAATGTATAGTGATTCGTTGTAATTGTGATGAGTAAAATTTTTTATATTTATTATTTTTATAATATTTTTGTTAAAGTTGATTTTGTTTTCATGTCTACAGCTGTATGAATACTTATTAAGTTAAAAAAACTTTAAAGAACTGCCTGATTTTTATTATAATAAGAATTGTTACATTTGTCATATTGTATTTTTGTTAGAAGAAGTTTGAATAGTTATCTAAAATACTGTTACAATTGGGAATTTTCAGGTTGATTTTCAGGAAAATTTAAAAACAGCGAATGCCATTAAAACGTATTTTATGTAAGCTTTACAAGTATGTATAGTTTGTATAACATAGTAATAATAATGTAAGAATAAAGACTGATTAACAAATCCGCGAGTTTATTTTCGCTTTTCTACAGATCCAGGTTTTTCGAGTTGTAACCCTATTTTATCGGAGGTGCGATATGTACCCTGTCAAACTATATGGAGGAGCTGTGAGCCACATTCACCTTGCAGGACTTGAAGAATCAGTCTTCAACAAGACAAAACTGAAGGGTTCTAGTTTGGTCCTACAAGTCGCGTCGAAAGATAGAATCTGCCACTGAGCTACGAGAACTTGTTGCGCGGTGCCCGGCGGCTACACGTAATGACTCGGCTGCGAACGTTGTATCGTTACCTATTAGCAACTTTTCTGTGTCGGTCACTCACGATTTTTATTTATATTGTTTTTATATTTTGACAACGATGCCTGTAGATTTCTTTCATCTTTTCTAGCTACGACAAATTTTAGTTAATATCAATGCACAAAGTATCCCAGACCAACCAGTGGCGGAACTATCATACAAGCCGAAAAGCCCGGCTTGCCTAACAATCAAACACAACAAATAAGTAAAAAAAAACATTCCAAGCAAAAATAAAAATGTATGTCAAAATAATAATAACGTCAAATTTCGCGCGCATTTATCAAGAATTCAAGATGCGCGACGTTGCCAAAAAAATTCTAATATCTCCTATACCTACCGGCCGCGAGACTGGCTCGCTCTAACACTAAACAAAAGAAGAGTTCAAGCATAGTTCGCTATGGTCGGACCCTACAGTCAATGTTCGTTCGGATGCTCCCACTCGCACTCACTGGCTTCTGTATTTGGCTTGTCGGACCTCTCTGTCTTTGCTAGTAAAAATGACTCTGTCTTGATAACATTATTAGGTATTTAATTTGAAAAATTGTATGGAGTTAAAAGCTGGGCTTTTCTTTGAATGTGTGCGTGTATGTCAGTGTAAGTTTGAGAGAGTGAATGTGTGTTGGCGCCAAGAATGAACGGGCAAGCGGCGCAAAGACCTGCGCGTAGCGAATTTCCATAGAAAGTAAAACGATTTCAAATTAGTTCATATTTGTTTTGAGTGATTACTGGTGCATCTTTTTTTTGTGATATTATTTATGTACTTTCTTGTATTTTAAAGTTTTGCGATTAGTTTTTGCTGTAATTAACTTTGTTTTGAAGTGATTCATTTTTGTTTTGAATTCATAAAAGCATTCAAATTGTTTCTTGTGAAAGATTTTAAGTGTGTGAAATCGTTACTGTGCAAGGTAAATGTGTGAGAGTGTCTATGTTCTTTGTTTTGTTGTTTGTCATCTGTTCGTGGTAAAAAAAAACGAGAATGAAGAATTATGGCTGTTTACGTTGTGAGTAATCTTTACATAGTTTAAAACAAATTCACTTCCCGCCGTCTGTACCTACGCAAGAATGTTGATGCGTTTTTCATTAATATACCTACAGAATGATTCATGAGAAAGGTTATATGTAGTTATAATTTATGCCTGAAAAACATTAAAAATTTCCACCCTAACGAAGTCGCGGGAAGTTACAAATATTTTCAATACTTTAGTAGTTAGAAACCAATTTATTGTTTGTGCGCCATCTATCGGTGTTTTTAAAATTTTGCCAATAGCGACTGTAGAGAGCGAGAGAAATAATGACGAATTGACACGAAGAGTTCAGTTGTTAAATTTAATTCAATAGATGACTCTTATATCATTTACTTGACACTGACTGTAAATCAAGATATTGAAATAGTTGTAATTTTGTGACGAATTCCACAAACCGGCTCTTGTCCTCAACGCAGTACTCGTTACCCGGCTACAAGCTTGTGCGTAATGACAGAACAGGCAACATGACACCGAGGTCGGCTCGGTGATCGATCACCGAGCCGACCTCGGTGTCATGTTGCCTGTTCTGTCATTACGCACAAGCTTCTGCGTCCGAGATATTTGAGTTCAGACAAAGTAAAAAAGTAAAAGATTTTTTGTTTATTTAGTGGATCACAAAGGTCGTAGTGCGTTTTCGCCGCAGGGCACATCCATGTGCCCCACCATCCGCCATATTGTTTGACATTTGTCATTCGCATTTTCTCTCGCGAATTTTAGTGTTAAACTAAGTTTAAAAAGAACGGGTCAAGTCTTACACGCACACAGGGTTCCATAGCCCCAAACAATATAATAACAATATTTTGAACGGTCATTCATTAGTAAACTTCCACTCAACCGCAAAGCTAAATTTGTTTTTTATAGTAAGTTAATGAAAAACAAAGTTACTGCTGCAGTTTGGTGTAAAAGTCCAAAAACTAAATATCAAATCTTATTGAAACCAATTTTCATTGAGAGTTTTTTTTACGTTTTACATACCAATATTTTTTCAGAAATTTTCTCCTCTTACTTTAGAAATTAGAGGGAGAAATTAGAGGGGGTACACACGTTTTACCACTTTGGAAGTGTCTATCTTTCAAACGATTGACTTAGAAAGAAGATGGTTTTAGGAACCTCAATGTCATTTTTAAAGACCTATCTATAGACACCCCGCACGTATAGGTTTGATGTTTTTTTTTTTTTTAGTTTCAGTTCCGTGTGGGGAATATCCTTAATCAATGTATTTTTTTTTTTTGTAAAAAAATTGTAAAGCGGTTCACAAAATACATCTACCTATCAGGTGTCAGCTGTATAGTCCTAATAGTTTCGGAATAAAGTGGCTGTGACATACGGACGGACACACAGACATGACGAATCTATAAGGGTTCCGTTTCTGCCATTCCACTACGGAACCCTAAAAACATGCTTTTTCACGTTTTTTAACTCAAGTATCTCCGAAACTGTACCTAAAACTGTGTGAGTCTCCAAACCTATTGTTTAAGTAACTAATACTTACTTGTGGTCTCCACGGCTTTATGTTTCTTCTTAGGTACTTCTAATGCTTCTTCCACTTTTATTGAAACCTCCTTTAAAGGTACATCATCTCCCGGATCCGATTCAGAATGTTGCAGGTGCATATCTTCTACATCTAGATAGCTATTGCCAGTATCTTCTAGTTTAAGATCTGTAAGTAAGCAAAAATTGATTTTATCAAAATAGTTTAATTTTACTACATAACATGGTTTTCTGTTGCAGTGATTCCTTAATTTAATTGAAATAATCAAAATATTATTTGCTGCAAACATGATTTTGTAAAATATTATTGTTAGACATTGGAATATATAAAAAAAAAATGTTTATTTCAATTACATGGTTCTTCAACAAACATGATTTGGAGATCACCTTTTAAGCAAGGAGATGCTTGTGTTAGGTGTCTCCGCTCTTCCACTTAACATTAAACAGGGTATGCAATTGAAAAACATAAAAAGAAAATAAAATATTACAAAACGAAACATTAAGGCGTAAAGGAGCGCGCATGTGTGGTGTATGGTAGTGGGTTTTTGAGTTAGTGTGCGTTTTTGTGTGCGTGGGGGTGGGTGTGGGTGTGGGTGTGAGTGTGTATTGTACGTATGAGTTAAGTTCATTTAGCTTTCAGTACGTCTACCATGAGTTGTCATAGTTAGATCGCTTGACGTAACTGCAATAGTTCCGTCAATACCCAAATACTATAGTTGGCTTTTTCAATGGTACCATGAGCTGTGTTGGTGCTTACTACCAAATTCTAAACAAATGAAGCCCAAAGTTGTAGTCGCTGTAGTATAGTTTACTACACGATGACGTAGGATAGATAACTACAGTGACTCATACTGCCGAATACTGCGCATTTTAGTATCCAACTATCCGCTAGAGGCACTGTAACAGTTTTCATACATTTTTTTAACTACAGACGCTAGCGAGTATAGATTGTTAAAACTCATGGTAGACGTACAGATTAGGTTTAGGTTAGCCCTTCGACAATGTCTTGGGATCGGAAGAAGCTAGGCGTAGCTTCCTCCACTAACGATATCATGAATTAATATATGCACTATCAAAATGCCAAAATATATGCACTAAAAACGTAAGCACGTAAAACGTGACGCATATAAATTATATGCATCCACTAAAAGCATTTTGACATATTACACATTCCTAAGAACATTATGATATAATGTCATACTGGTACAGGCGTACTGGACAACTGAGGTTCACCGCACTCGTAAGATGCCTACTATACTTACCTTACCTACCTGTTTTTAACAGGTAGGTAAGGTAAAATCCTTAGAAATGCGCCGGATCTGCTTACGTTAAACTAAAAACAAAGGTGCAAATGGATGCTAGAAAAATCAAGCCACGGTGTAGTGAACGCTGTCGGTTAATGTGCAGATAAAATTTTCAGAAGTAGATAGAGAAGCTTTTTTAAATAATTCTGGGAGCTTAAAGATATTAACTGCCAAAGAGATTTTGTCAGCAGAAATATGGCGCAAATAAAACGAAAATATAGATACACGACTACTCAAAATGTAAGACAATTAAACAATGCATTTTACAAGAACAGCTAAAAAAAAACTGGACCACGATAGTCGGTGAATGAGTTTTCCTATAGTAACTTTTTATCCCTGAAGAATTTACATGCAGAACTATGCTTCGGTACGGGTAATATGAAATTGAAAGACGTCAGAGTCGTTAAATTCATGAAAGAAACACTTTGTGTTCTTTATTGCAAGAACTGTTATGAAGACGAAAGATTTTCGGAATCTAAAATTTGGCGAACTCGCCCTGAGGTTCTGCCTGGACTGAAGTATGCTTACATCAGACAGCTTTCAATAAGCGAAAGGAAGAAAGCCGATTTTATGAGTTTGATTAATAGTAATCATATACCACGATTCTATGCGCCTTTTTACAAACAATTGCAATTGAATATTGAATTACCTAATACTAATACCTACATGCTTTTTATAATTATACACCCTAATTATAAGACGACTGAAACTTAGACTTTATCTGTGATTTTGATTTTTGTAATGATGATTATAGTTCCTACGTAGTATGTAAACATTATTTCATTAAGGAGAACGTCAAACAAAAATTATTTAAGCGTAGCTTAATTAAAGACTACCTAAACTTGTAATGTATAGTGATTCGTTGTAATTGTGATGAGTAAAATTTTTTATATTTATTATTTTTATAATATTTTTGTTAAAGTTGATTTTGTTTTCATGTCTACAGCTGTATGAATACTTATTAAGTTAAAAAAACTTTAAAGAACTGCCTGATTTTTATTATAATAAGAATTGTTACATTTGTCATATTGTATTTTTGATAGAAGAAGTTTGAATAGTTATCTAAAATACTGTTACAATTGGGAATTTTCAGGTTGATTTTCAGGAAAATTTAAAAACAGCGAATGCCATTAAAACGTATTTTATGTAAGCTTTACAAGTATGTATAGTTTGTATAACATAGTAATAATAATGTAAGAATAAAGACTGATTAACAAATCCGCGAGTTTATTTTCGCTTTTCTACAGATCCAGGTTTTTCGAGTTGTAACCCTATTTTATCGGAGGTGCGATATGTACCCTGTCAAACTGTATGGAGGAGCTGTGAGCCACATTCACCTTGCAGGACTTGAAGAATCAGTCTTCAACAAGACAAAACTGAAGGGTTCTAGTTTGGTCCTACAAGTCGCGTCGAAAGATAGAATCTGCCACTGAGCTACGAGAACTTGTTGCGCGGTGCCCGGCGGCTACACGTAATGACTCGGCTGCGAACGTTGTATCGTTACCTATTAGCAACTTTTCTGTGTCGGTCACTCAAGATTTTTATTTATATTGTTTTTATATTTTGACAACGATGCCTGTAGATTTCTTTCAGTTTTTCTAGCTACGACAAATTTTAGTTAATATCAATGCACAAAGTATCCCAGACCAACCAGTGGCGGAACTATCATACAAGCCGAAAAGCCCGGCTTGCCTAACAATCAAACACAACAAATAAGTAAAAAAAAACATTCCAAGCAAAAATAAAAATGTATGTCAAAATAATAATAACGTCAAATTTCGCGCGCATTTATCAAGAATTCAAGATGCGCGACGTTGCCAAAAAAATTCTAATATCTCCTATACCTACCGGCCGCGAGACTGGCTCGCTCTAACACTAAACAAAAGAAGAGTTCAAGCATAGTTCGCTATGGTCGGACCCTACAGTCAATGTTCGTTCGGATGCTCCCACTCGCACTCACTGGCTTCTGTATTTGGCTTGTCGGACCTCTCTGTCTTTGCTAGTAAAAATGACTCTGTCTTGATAACATTATTAGGTATTTAATTTGAAAAATTGTATGGAGTTAAAAGCTGGGCTTTTCTTTGAATGTGTGCGTGTATGTCAGTGTAAGTTTGAGAGAGTGAATGTGTGTTGGCGCCAAGAATGAACGGGCAAGCGGCGCAAAGACCTGCGCGTAGCGAATTTCCATAGAAAGTAAAACGATTTCAAATTAGTTCATATTTGTTTTGAGTGATTACTGGTGCATCTTTTTTTTGTGATATTATTTATGTACTTTCTTGTATTTTAAAGTTTTGCGATTAGTTTTTGCTGTAATTAACTTTGTTTTGAAGTGATTCATTTTTGTTTTGAATTCATAAAAGCATTCAAATTGTTTCTTGTGAAAGATTTTAAGTGTGTGAAATCGTTACTGTGCAAGGTAAATGTGTGAGAGTGTCTATGTGCTTTGTTTTGTTGTTTGTCATCTGTTCGTGGTAAAAAAAAACGAGAATGAAGAATTATGGCTGTTTACGTTGTGAGTAATCTTTACATAGTTTAAAACAAATTCACTTCCCGCCGTCTGTACCTACGCAAGAATGTTGATGCGTTTTTCATTAATATACCTACAGAATGATTCATGAGAAAGGTTATATGTAGTTATAATTTATGCCTGAAAAACATTAAAAATTTCCACCCTAACGAAGTCGCGGGAAGTTACAAATATTTTCAATACTTTAGTAGTTAGAAACCAATTTATTGTTTGTGCGCCATCTATCGGTGTTTTTAAAATTTTGCCAATAGCGACTGTAGAGAGCGAGAGAAATAATGACGAATTGACACGAAGAGTTCAGTTGTTAAATTTAATTCAATAGATGACTCTTATATCATTTACTTGACACTGACTGTAAATCAAGATATTGAAATAGTTGTAATTTTGTGACGAATTCCACAAACCGGCTCTTGTCCTCAACGCAGTACTCGTTACCCGGCTACAAGCTTGTGCGTAATGACAGAACAGGCAACATGACACCGAGGTCGGCTCGGTGATCGATCACCGAGCCGACCTCGGTGTCATGTTGCCTGTTCTGTCATTACGCACAAGCTTCTGCGTCCGAGATATTTGAGTTCAGACAAAGTAAAAAAGTAAAAGATTTTTTGTTTATTTAGTGGATCACAAAGGTCGTAGTGCGTTTTCGCCGCAGGGCACATCCATGTGCCCCACCATCCGCCATATTGTTTGACATTTGTCATTCGCATTTTCTCTCGCGAATTTTAGTGTTAAACTAAGTTTAAAAAGAACGGGTCAAGTCTTACACGCACACAGGGTTCCATAGCCCCAAACAATATAATAACAATATTTTGAACGGTCATTCATTAGTAAACTTCCACTCAACCGCAAAGCTAAATTTGTTTTTTATAGTAAGTTAATGAAAAACAAAGTTACTGCTGCAGTTTGGTGTAAAAGTCCAAAAACTAAATATCAAATCTTATTGAAACCAATTTTCATTGAGAGTTTTTTTTACGTTTTACATACCAATATTTTTTCAGAAATTTTCTCCTCTTACTTTAGAAATTAGAGGGAGAAATTAGAGGGGGTACACACGTTTTACCACTTTGGAAGTGTCTATCTTTCAAACGATTGACTTAGAAAGAAGATGGTTTTAGGAACCTCAATGTCATTTTTAAAGACCTATCTATAGACACCCCGCACGTATAGGTTTGATGTTTTTTTTTTTTTTTAGTTTCAGTTCCGTGTGGGGAATATCCTTAATCAATGTATTTTTTTTTTTTTTTGCAAAAAAATTGTAAAGCCGTTCACAAAATACATCTACCTATCAAGTGTCAGCTGTATAGTCCTAATAGTTTCGGAATAAAGTGGCTGTGACATACGGACGGACACACAGACATGACGAATCTATAAGGGTTCCGTTTCTGCCATTCCACTACGGAACCCTAAAAACATGCATTTTCACGTTTTTTAACTCAAGTATCTCCGAAACTGTACCTAAAACTGTGTGAGTCTCCAAACCTATTGTTTAAGTAACTAATACTTACTTGTGGTCTCCACGGCTTTATGTTTCTTCTTAGGTACTTCTAATGCTTCTTCCACTTTTATTGAAACCTCCTTTAAAGGTACATCATCTCCCGGATCCGATTCAGAATGTTGCAGGTGCATATCTTCTACATCTAGATAGCTATTGCCAGTATCTTCTAGTTTAAGATCTGTAAGTAAGCAAAAATTGATTTTATCAAAATAGTTTAATTTTACTACATAACATGGTTTTCTGTTGCAGTGATTCCTTAATTTAATTGAAATAATCAAAATATTATTTGCTGCAAACATGATTTTGTAAAATATTATTGTTAGACATTGGAATATACAGGGTGATTGGAAGATGGGTGCAAAGATTTAAGGTGAAGATAGTATAGACAATTTAGGACCATTTAAGCCATGGTTGTCTTAGACGAAGTCTTACCAAATTTTTTTAACCAAATTTTTAAGTTTTTTTTCGGAAATTCTCAAAATTTAATGTAAACTGCATAATTATGGCCAAATTGAATGATAAATGAATTCATTTTTTATTTATTTAATTAAAGTAATGTGTAAGCAATCAAGCAAAACATGTTTTAGGCTTCTGTGTCATTAGACATTTTTTTTACAGACATTTAAAGATCAGAAAAAATAAAAAAATTGTACAATACGTCTTTTAAACCTTATTCAAAAAAAAAACGGAGGGTGCTTTTTTTGTTCAAACCTTTTTGAAGACATGCTTGATAATCGCTCTTTCTTTTGAGGTATCATTTATGCGGATATCTTACAAATTATTGAAATTAGGACCTAATAAACCAAATCGAGGGAGAAATTTTAAATTTTAGGCAGTCTAACAAAACACAAAATTTTTGCTTAAAAGAATACTTTATGTGCTCGAAATGATAACATTGTTCAATTCTAAGAATTTTTGGCACATGCAGGAACCAATTGAGGGGAACCCATTGAGGGGATTCTCTAAACAATGGCCACCGAGCGCGGTGCGACGGCATTTCCAGGTAGAACGCCCAATGAATAGCAAAAAGCGATAAAGAGTTGGTTTTTACAGCAAAATGGTCTTAGTTACTGAGGCAACAAAGTCGTTTTTCTTTAGTCAGGGTCAGTCGGTCCGTGATGAAGCCGTTACATCTTTTACTTATTAGTCAAACTACTGCCCTTGTGAGTGGACGTTGTCGTGTTGATTCACAATTTACCGTGTTCAGTTGTAGCCCTTTGCGTTCCTGCACGTGTTGTTTGCGTTAGTTTTGAACTTTTTTGTTTCACCGTGTCCAGTCGTAGCCTCGCGCTCCTGCACGTGTTGATTTTTGACTTAATTGTGTTGAGTTGACGTTTAGTGCGCTCCTACGCCGTTTTTCTTAATTGTTAAGTGACTATGGCTACTTTTTCCAATCAAGAATATGCGGATATCGTATTTATGTACGGTAGAGCAGACGGCAATGGATCTTTGGCGCGACGGATGTATCAAGAGCGCTATCCGAATCGCAGGATACCGAATGTCCGAGTGTTTTACAACACGTTTCGTCGTCTTGCCCAAGATGGGTTTCACCGCGTGGAACCTGGAGTCAACCCGGGCAGACACGAAACTGCCGTCGACGAAGACATTTTAGCAGCATTTCAAGCGGATCCTACTACCAGTACTAGAGCAGTAGCTCGAAATTTAAACATTTCTCAATGGAAGGTGTGGCATACAATGCACCAAAATGATAAGTATCCGTTCCATGGCAGGAGTGTGCAAGGTCTAGTAGAGCAAGATCCTCAAAGAAGAATTCAGTTCTGCCGTTTCCTCCTCAACAGAGACATCGAAGATGCGTGGTTTCTGAAATCAATCTTGTGGACGGATGAAAGTAAATTTTCAAGGGAAGGTATTACAAACTTTCACAACATCCATGAATGGGCCGACGTAGACAACAATCCACATTTTAAGAAGCAGGTGTCATTTCAGATGAAATTCTCTGTGAATGTATGGGCTGGAATAATTGGCAGAACATTGATTGGGCCCCACTTTTTGCCTGATCGATTGAATGGCGAAAATTATTTGCAATTTCTGCAAATTGATTTACCACTGCTGATAGAGGAATCAGGTGTCCCGATCTTCGAAAGAGACCGAACAGTCATCTTTCAGCAAGACGGCTGTCCAGCGCATTGGACTTTAAATGTAAGGGAACACCTCAACAATTGCTTTCCTGATAGCTGGATCGGCAGGGATGGACCCATCCCTTGGCCCGCTCGCTCCCCAGATCTGACCCCGTTGGACTTTTTCGTGTGGGGCCGGGCCAAGGAACTGGTGTATAACAACAAAGAAATTAACACTAGAGAAGAATTGATACAAAGAATAAATTCAGCGTTTGAGACAATGAAGCAGGAGATGATGTTGAAAATAACGACTACAGAAGTTAGAAGACGGGGCCGTGCTTGTATTAGGAATCACGGCCGTCATTTTGAACATGAAAAATAAATAATTTTAATTCAAATGTTGTTTTAATTAGTCTGCCTAAAATAAAAAAAAATCTCCCTCAAATTGGTTTGTAGGCCCTAATTTCAATAATTTGTAAGATATCCGCATAAATGATACCTCAAAAGAAAGAGCGATTATCAAGCATGTCTTCAAAAAGGTTTGAACAAAAAAAGCACCCTCCGTTTTTTTTTTGAATAAGGTTTAAAAGACGTATTGTACAATTTTTTTATTTTTTCTGATCTTTAAATGTCTGTAAAAAAAATGTCTAATGACACAGAAGCCTAAAACATGTTTTGCTTGATTGCTTACACATTACTTTAATTAAATAAATAAAAAATGAATTCATTTATCATTCAATTTGGCCATAATTATGCAGTTTACATTAAATTTTGAGAATTTCCGAAAAAAAACTTAAAAATTTGGTTAAAAATATTTGGTAAGACTTCGTCTAAGACAACCATGGCTTAAATGGTTCTAAATTGTCTGTACTATCTTCGCCTTAAAGCTTTGCACCCATCTTCCAATCACCCTGTATAAAAAAAAAAATGTTTATTTCAATTACATGGTTCTTCAACAAACATGATTTGGAGATCACCTTTTAAGCAAGGAGATGCTTGTGTTAGGTGTCTCCGCTCTTCCACTTAACATTAAACAGGGTATGCAATTGAAAAACATAAAAAGAAAATAAAATATTACAAAACGAAACATTAAGGCGCAAAGGAGCGCGCATGTGTGGTGTATGGGAGTGGGTTTTTGAGTTAGTGTGCGTTTGTGTGTGTGTGTGTGTGTGTGGGTGTGAGTGTGTATTGTACGTATGAGTTAAGTTCATTTAGCTTTCAGATTAGGTTTAGGTTAGCCCTTCGACAATGTCTTGGGATCGGAAGAAGCTAGGCGTAGCTTCCTCCACTAACGATATCATGAATTAATATATGCACTATCAAAATGCCAAAATATATAAATTATATGCATCCACTAAAAGCATTTTGACATATTACACATTCCTAAGAACATTATGATATAATGTCATACTGGTACAGGCGTACTGGACAACTGAGGTTCACCGCACTCCAATTGAATGCAGAATGGGTGCATCATCGTTCTTCTACATGATGTTTCATAAAATTTGTGTTAATTTTATTTATATTATAAATTATTGATTACAATATTTTCCTTTCTTAAAAACATACCGTCACTTTGATTTTCGATAATATCATGTAGTCTGTCTAAAACATGTGGTAATTCTTCTGTGAGATTAATGCATTCTGAAAAACAAAATTTGAGGTTATGGATGACTTTTTAAAATTAAATTATATGTTATTTTTATTGAAGATTATGGCTTAATAATCATAAAATTATTTGTTTTTAAAACATACCATTACTGAGATTTCCCTGAATATCATCTACACCTTCAACTTCTGGTGATTCCTCTTTGATAGCAATAATGCTTTGTGTTTGACCTTTTTCAACTATACTTATGTGTTGTATGGGACTTATAATAAACCCCCTGCAAAGCCCTAAGTGTTCTGGGTTTATTGATGGATTTGGCTGAAAAAGTAATATTACAGTATTAGGTCAATCACTCAAAAAAGCCTCCACAAGTGAGTATACTTAACAGTTTCACTGCTAAGTTCAAATAATCAATTTTTACTTGGATGCACAAGCCACAGCTACGTACAGCGTACAGCTACGTATCAAGAAGACTCGGGAGACGGGTTGTCTATGCTCAGCGCACACCAGCAAATGATTGTTTGACCCATATGCTGAGCACTGAAAGTGTTAAGTAGGTCCATTGCACCCCACACACTCAGCCGTGCTACCAAACGCACTGCACAAGCTATTGTTGCATAGTTCGTGTTCAAGGTAAATATATCTTTATCTTTAAAACATGAGGGATAACTTTTATCAAACTGCCACACACAAATGTACAAGTATCATTTTGAATCTGTAGCAGTATTATGTGGAGTATTTAACTTGTCATAATTGTGGTTACCTACAGTTGACAAAAGCATAAAAATTAATGTTCAACTCTCTATGGTGTGGCGAGCATGGAATCCAGACACGAAGGGATGAGAGAAATCATCTTCTACACAATATATTTTTGAAATCAGAAGGTATGAGAAAAATGTCAGTTGAAGAATACCTCACCTCATAATCCTCATTCGTCATTTGAGCAAATAGCTTTTCGGCTTCAAGACATTTCTGCATCAACCCGAAGCATTGCTTTAATTTAACGCAGCAGAAGAAACAAGCAAGAATCGGTCTTCTGTCTTCAGTTACAAACTGCAACAAAACCTGCCTTAAACTTGTTTTATTTCTATGAACAAGCACAGAAGGCACAAGGGTTGAAAAACCATCTTATTCAAGGCAGATTGGCGACTTTTAACCAGATTTCCTCACATTGTTTTGTTTCTGTCAACTCATTTACCGTGTTTTAGTGTACAATAACAAAGTTAAAAAAGAAATCACTGAATCCTTCTTCAAAACCAACCTATGCCCAGCTGTGGGACAGTACAGGCTGAATAATACACGAGATGAGATGTAAATAGCATTAGTAGTCAATTATTAAAAAGTATCAACTTACTGGAACATCAGTCAGTTTCTCATACAGTTCACGCAAGTTCTTGTTGACCACTACATACATACGAGTATTCTGTGCTAAACATATCCTACACATGGTTAGTTTTTCCATCTTTAAACTAAGAAATAAAATCTAATTTAATTATGTAAAAATAAAATAATATATTCAGTAACCAATACTGCCAAACGGCAAACGTAGACACAGTAGTATTTAACCCAGTGTTGCCAGGGCCCATAAGTCAAAAGTTACGTTTCATTTCTTGAAAAGTTTTTTTTTTTTTTTTTTTGTTTTGGCGTTGCACTATTCGTGCTTATTGCCACTGACAATATTTTAGTTGAAAACAAAACGTAAGAATCAAGTACTCGCAAAATGATAAAATATTTATAAAACGGGAATTTGGAAATGGAAAGGAGATTAGTTGTTTTTAAATAATAAAAATAATAAATTCTACGAAGATAGCAGTTAATTATAATACAAGGAATAATAACAGGGAATTTTAATACAACAGAAAACGCAGGTGGCCCAACAAAAAGGCCGACTCGATGCGTGAACTAAGAGCTAGATACATGGTAAATTAATAATGTTTAAATAGCTATATCATTATTTACAAGAAAAAGAGCTATGGTTTTATAAATTTTTACATTAAAATTAAATAAAATACATGAGATAGAAGTGGGTAAAGGAACTCGGAGGGAAACAAGACTTTGGAAAAGTGTGGAGTGGTCATAAAGGGGGCAGGAAAAAATAAGGTGGTTCAGATCTCCCACTTCAGCGCCACATTCACATGCAGGGTTCTGCACAATGCCAAGCCTGGCAAGATGATCAGGGGTGCACACGTGACCCAATCGCATACGTATGAATATTGTTGTAATCTTTTTGCTTAGCTTGTACTTGCTAAACCAAGGCAAAAATGGATGGCTGAATGGTACGGTAAAATTTCCCTTTCACTGATTGCCCGCACCAAAGCTGACCCCAGGATTCCTGTAGATAAACCTTGGGCAAAGCTGCCAGATCTTGGGAGTTATTTTTGTATGGAAAAACGTCTCCACACAATACGGCATCATTAGCTAACTGGTCAACTCTCTCATTACCTAAAATGCCACAATGCGAGGGTATCCACGCAAAATGCACAGAATACCCCTTAATAGAACACCTATATAGGAGTTCACGTGTTTCAAATATAATATAAGGATTATGAGAATAGAAAGGGAATCTGGCCAAAGATTGTAAGGCACTCCTTGCATCAGTTAAAATGAGTGAATTTCGTAAGCCCATCATAAGTATATATTCGACAGCTTTAAATAGACCGTAACATTCACCCGTAAATACGGATGATTCGGGCGGGATCTTTATTTTTTGGACGATATTATATTGTGAATGGTATACACCTACTCCCACACATGTGTCTCTTCCATGCTTCGAGGCATCTGTAAACAAGAGCTGATGTGGTATTCTAATAAACGTAGCGTTTGCTTTGAGGTAACGTCTCAACCAGTCAACAATTAACCCGGGCAGTGAGAGCACGTTCCCCCAAAGTCATTCATCTACTTACTGATAATTTGATGGTTTTATTCTAAACCCTAACTAGTGAACACAACATCTGATAGCCCTTCCAGTCTCTATCCATGGTGAAATTGAAGTTAAGGTTATGACATACGTCATCTCGGTAAATGTTAAGGTTATAATGTATATTTGGTGACATGATTAATGAACTGTAATTACAGTGAAATATAGGAAGAAATTCAGATTGGTGACAAGGAGCTTCTATTAAATTGTATTTTCTAAAGCTTTTAACTAAACACGGAGTAGCTTTGTACCTCCAGTAAGTGGATGAAGTTACTTCTTCAGAGAGAATGGAAAGTTTATTTCGCAAAGGATGATTTGTAAATTGCAAACACCGAGCCATAAATCTATCAGCTAAAAATTGACGTCGTCAATGAAGTGGAGGGTCTCCACATTCTACCTGAAGACAATTAATAGGACTGCTTTTCATTGCACCTGAAACCACTCTAAGTGCCTTGGACTGTACACTGTCCAGTTTCTTAAAACCAGCAACATTAGCAGGTTCCAGCAAAAAAGTCCCATAGTCCAATACGCTTCTAATCAAGGTGTTGTACAATAGTTTTAATGAAAAGGGATGTGCTCCCCACCAAACACCAGCAAGACATCTAATTATGTTGATATTTCGTTCGCATTTAGCAGCTATATAATCACAGTGTGGTAACCCAGTAAGATGTGTATCCAATATAAGGCCTAAAAATTTAACCTGGTTTTTAACGGGCATAGGGATATTATTATAGCTTACTGTAACTGTAGGAGGCTTACGCATTCTAGTAAACAAGACAATGTTGCTTTTATCAATTGACAGATGTAGACCATTGGTTTCTAGCCAAGTCTTCAGTAAGAATAAAGAAGAGGTTAGGGAAGTACAAATATTTGCAACAGAATGACCAGATAAATAAAGAAGTAAATCATCTGCATATTGAAGGACTTGTACTGACTCATTTAGAGAGGATTCCAAATCAGAAGTGTAAATATTGTAGAGAATTGGACTAAGTACAGAACCTTGAGGGAGACCTTTCCATACTAAAGGGGTAAATGTATACCCATCAATATGAAGATTTAGACATCTCTCTGAAAGCATGTTAATTATGAACTTGGACAGCATTGTTGGAACTTGTAATGAATTCAGCTTTTGTTCTAGGATTGATACCAGGACATTATCGTAAGCTGAACTAATATCTAGGAAAGCAGCAATTACAGAGTTATTAGAAGAGAAGGCTAAGCGAATATCAGTTGTAAACACACCAAGGCTGTCCATCGTACTTTTACCCTTCCTAAAACCAAACTGTGATGTAGCTAGCAAGTTTTTGCTTTCCAAAAACCACTCCAAACGATTCTTAATGAGATGTTCAACAATTTTAGCAAGGACTGTAGAAAGTGCAATTGGTCTATAAGAAGTAACATTACAAGGAGGTTTGTTTGGTTTTAAAATGGGGATAATTGTTTGAGACTTCCAACTTGATGGAATGTTGCCAGATATCAAAGCTGTATTGATGAGATTTAAATATATTAAAAGAACAGAGTCAGACAGATTAGCTATAAATGAATATGGTATACCATCTTCACCAGGAGCTGAATCCTTAACATGTGAAAGGACTCCTTTCAACTCACTTAGTGTAAAAAGAGAATTCAACTCAGAATTAGGAATAGGAACATAGGGAAAATGCATTAAAGATCTGTGTTCAGGGACTGAAGGAGGAGCTAATTGGTCCATAAACTCATTGGCTAATTCTAATGGCAGTTTTGAGGCTGTTGTGTCTCTGAATGCTGACCTGCCCCCCTAGCATGACCGTTCTATCTCTATTCTACCAAGAAATGACAAGAAATCTTTTCTTTACAACTTGTCATTTCTTCTGCCCGAGCATGGCGCGCACCGTCGACTCGCGTTTCTACGAAGACATAGACAGAAATTCTTTCCATAGCAACGGGGCCGTTGCTATGGAAAGTTAAAAGGTTACGTTTAGTTAACAAAAAAAAATTGCCAATTGCACGAGTTTTTCATTTTTCGTAGGCAGGATGGTGTTGCTGCATCCTGGATCCAGGCCTGGATCTTTTTCGCGAAATTAAACCTAAATATTTTACATAACATTTCAACCCTTTTTAACGTAACTCAACGCAACCACGAAACGTATTTCTCGTATTTAGTTTTTATTAAGACTAGTTTGACATTTGTCAGAAGTCTACCCCCAAATGTCAAAAGAAGAGAAAATATGGTCGTCATGCTCGACGTTGTAGACTTGTGTCGACTGAAGAAAAGAAACATTTCTTTTCTACATTCTTAATATCGCCATGCTTGGGACGATAGAAATATCTGTCAAATTGTCGATTCTTCCGTAGACATAGCCCGTTTCTACGGCGGTCATGCTAGGTGTAGCATAATAAGCGTAATACCAAATAGAATATGGCTTTATTTAACTAAAGAATTACAGCTAGGTAGAGATTGAATAGGTAACCATGACAATGTATAACAGAATTGTCGATGACAGCACAATCCACCATACAGCCAAGGAGGTCGAGTCAATAGGCATATCACCTCACTAGGCCGGCTGAATCGCCTCATATTTTGCCAAACTAGAGATGCGTTAACTTCTGGAGAGATAGATGCACAGAATCTTTGCCAACCTTCGAATTTCTTTTTCTTAAGGAGCTTACGAGTTGTGCGAGCAGCTTCTAAGTATATCTCAAAATTGTGACGAGTCATAGTTTGACCATAATTTTTTTCTGCTTCTTTTCTTTTTTTGATGGCCTGAGTGCACTCAGCATCCCACCAAGGTGGTGAAGGAATTTTGCCTGTAGCACCATTCTTAATAGGGAAAGTATTATCTGCCACCTCTATTAAAATTCTTGTAATTTGATTAGATAATAACTGAGGATCATCTAGTTGTAAGGAATTATTTAAAGCAAGAATTCTTTCTTCTACACAATTTTTGTATGTATCCCAATCTGCATTTTGAAGTCTATACTTTAATCGTGGTGTTGAGTTGCAAGCATCTGGTTTTTTATGTGGAAAAGAAATTATTAAAGGGTAATGATCACTACCATAAGAAGACGGTAACGGAGACCAGGATAATAGCGATGCTAACTCAGGTGTGCAGATTGAGAGGTCAGGGGCACTTATTCCCTCATCTGGATTCGTTTGGCGTGTTGGGAGACATGTATTTAAAATACACAAATTATTATAGTCTAGAATTTCTAATAACTTTTCCCCATAGTAATTGGAACTAGAACTACCCCAGGACTGATGTTGTGTATTAAAGTCACCCATTACCAAAAAAGGTTTAGGTAAAACTGACAGAAGATTATTTATTTCAGAAAGAATATTTACAGTGGGACGAGAATAATATATACATACTAAACAGATTTTATTTACAATAGCAGCGACAGCAGATATATCATCGCTGAGACTTGGAAGAGGAAAAGATTGAAAAGACAAGTTATTTTTAATAAGTATGGCGACACCGCCATACCCATCGCTTCTGTCTGTTCTTAGACACGCATATCCAGGAATTCTAAAAGAGAACCCTGGTTTAAGCCATGTCTCACAGAGAGCGACTGCAAATGGATCGTATTTGTTCAATATGTAGGACAGATCAGATTTTTTATTCACAATGCTGCGACTGTTCCACTGGACAATCTTGGGTAGATTTGGATCCATTATGATTAATATTAAATAAGTTAGACAGCGTATCAATAACTGTGGCAACGTTGGACGGTTCAATATTATTATTTTTAGATAACATATTAATTAACATGATTATTAAATTTAAAATTTGACTCTCATTATTAGTTGTTGTTTTATTTTGGAATGCAACACCATTCCCTGACACAGAAACTTCATTATTTATTAATGCTTGATGAGCTACCTGGTCATAACCCTTAGTTGTTTTTGGGGGATCCCGAGGTTTAAGGAATACCGTTTTTCTATGTGAGGAGACAATTGGTGTGTTACGTGATTGGGGCGAATGTTGTGAATTGAAATAATTAGTGGTATGTGATGGGGCAGATGTTACCACATCTGCATACAATTTTGAAATTGGTGGATGAAGCTGTGACGCTTCAGCATACGACACGCAGCTATGGGCCATATAATGCTTAATAGATTTTTGCCTTTCAAATTCTGGGCATTTTTTATTGATCGCGTAGTGAAAGCCACCGCAATGACAGCATTTACTATTACTCTCGTCTTCAATACTACAAGTGTCAGCAGAATGCTTCTCCCCACACTTGAAGCACTGAGGGTTCGACCTGCATTGTACCTTTGTATGGCCAAAACGACAACAATTAAAACATTGAATTGTTCGAAATGTTTACAATTCAACTGGCATGGAATTATAACAACAAAATACACGTTTTGGTAATATTTGTCCGTCAAAGGTGAGCACGACTGTTTGGGATGGTTTCCACGCAGGGGTCGGTTCGTGTACTTTATAGTTCAGACGCCTTGCTTTGATGACTTTCCCGCATCCAGCAGGAACAGATATATTTTCTACTATTTCCTCCGGAGACCATTCGGTAGGTACGCCTTTAACAATTCCAATGCGACACACATTAATTGATGGAACAAATGCCTTCAATTTCTCTTTGGCCAAACTTGGGTCATTTATAAAAGAGTTAGCATCTACGTAACGGGAGAAGCTTATTGATATTCTGTTTCGACCGATGCGTTTTAGAGAACCGTTAATGATATTATTGAATCTGCGATTTTTAAGGAACTGGGGCCCTACTATGACCTCTTAAAGCAGTCTTATTTCAACCTTACTTTGCGTTTTCGTACCATGACGTCCTTAAAACAAGCTTGTTTTATTCCCGCTAGAATTAGCGGTTTTGATGACGTCACCTCAAATAGTTCATTCAATTAGTAGGTACCACGACGTGCCTTTTGACAACCAGCAAGAATATATTTACGTCAAAATACGAGAATGTTTGACAGTTTAAAAACAGGCCAAGTGCGAGTCTTACTCGCACACAGGGTTCCATAGCCCCAAACAATATAATAATAATAATAGTAAGTTAATGAAAAACAAAGTTACTGCTGCAGTTTGGTGAAAAAGTCTCATAACTCAAAAACTAAATATCAAATCTTATTCAAACCAATTTTCGTTTGAAAGTTATTTTTTATGTTCTAATTCCAATATTTTTAAAGAGTTTTTCTCCTCTTACTTTAGAAATTAGAGGGGGGGGACACACGTTTTACCACTTTGGAAGTGTCTATCTTTCAAACGATTGACTTTGAAAAAAAGTGGTTTTAGAAACCTCAATGTCATTTTTAAAGACCTAGCCATAGATACCCCGCACGTATAGGTTTGATGGTTTTTTTTTAGCTGCAGTTCCGTGTGGGGATCCCGAGGGTATCCTTAATCTATATATTTTTTTAATTTTTTGTACAAAAAATCGTAAACCGGTTCCCAGAATACATCTACCTACCAAGTTTCAGGTGTGTAGTCCTTATAATTTCGGAATAAAGTGGCTGTGACATACGGACGGACAGACAGACAGACATGACGAATCTATAAGGGTTCCGTTTTTTGCAATTCGGCTACGGAACCCTAAAAAAGTTGCTCCGGCACGACTTACAATTTATTGTTATGCAAATTATAATTAAAAACTGTATTGCCGTGTCAAAAAAGGTCAGGAAAACGGATTAATTATCGTGTGAGGGGTGTAATAAACATCTCTGCAGTCTTTCGAAGGATACAGGCGTCATGTTATGGTCTCGTAAACTAGTCGACTGAATTTGTAGTGTATTATCATCAACATAATATCAGCAGAAGACGAGTACTACTGGACGGAGGCCTCCCCCTAAGCATCACCACTTCGAACGGTCTAGTGTTTCTCGCGTCCAGCAGATACTCGCAAAGTTCCCAAAGTCATCGATTTTGTTAATAATATCTTGTATTATAGATGGCGAACACAGCAAACATGTTTATGCCTCATCTAGATTTATATGGAAAAGTACGGAATAAAAAACGCAATTGTAGGTGTAACTTTTATTAAATAAAATCTGTAAATAGGCTACTCTCGTTTAGCTTGTGCAGGAAAGGCTGCATTTAAAATCCTGGAGCAGAAAAGAAAATTGAGATTGATTATGCTATATTTTTAAGTAATGATATATAGATATATAGTAGTAATTTAACTTTCAGTTTATTGGGAATTACATCGAAGTAAAGATTTAAATTAATTAAAACGTTGTCTTTTCGTAGATGATGTTTATGAATGTAATACATATTTAATAGTTAGATTCTTTTTTACGGATTGTTTGTGAATGTTTGAACATTGTAGGCCATGTAGATACCTATATACTCGTTGACTATTAATCTTGTTTTATGTTTTTTTGTGTAGGTACTAAGCAACAAGGCTTATTGTCGGACCCACGGCCACGCCGCCAGCCGCCACCCATGTTTAAGTACTAAAACTGTAACATGAAAATATTGTGTGTTTGTATTGTATGTAAAACCAAATAATTTTAAAAGAATGGTGTTTCTTGCCGGTTATTCTCCATAGGAAACGACCAATCCTTGCACCTTTTCCCAACGTTTTATAAGTGGCCATGTAGGCCTATGTGAAATGTGAGCCCCATAAAAGATTGTCGTGTCACGATGATTTTCATTTTAATTTGTAGATAAATTAATATCTTTTCATATCATGCAAACGATTTTTATTCTTTTACCCTGGTTGAAGATTCGAGAACTGATTTCTTTTAAGTTTTTTTTTTTGTATAGTATAACGTTAAGACATGGAACCCCAATGTAAAATATTTTTTAAGCCTTGTATTTAATAGAAGAAAAAAGTTCTGGTTGAGGGTGTTAAACCTTAGGTAGATAACAATTTTGTACTTTTCGATGCGCATGAAGATGGCAACCGCATTCCATAGCCGCACTGGTCCTTACTGCAGCATCTGCTTGCATTTGCGCCGCATGGACGAGGGCACGTCTTGCGGCTTCCTGCGATATGTGTGGCTCACGCCCTCGACGCCTATATGAGCACATTTGTATATATTTTATGAAATTTACTCATATTATTAGCCTTATGATAGGAATTAGTATTTTTAATGTTATTTAAAATTATATTCTACTTCGAAACAATGACTCCACTCCTAAGGTTCGGACCGCTTTTTTGTGAAAGAGACGGCGCTATGCAGTTTATATTGCTAGTTGTGTCTTCCATGGGCCAAACAATCTTATTGCAGGAACGTTTTGTTTCAAGCTTATAATAATATTACTTTGTTTCATACCATGACCTCAACAAAACAATATTGTTTTACTCCCGCTAAAGAATGAACGATTTATAAGATTTGTCTATTCCCTGCTATAACATGAAAGACACAACTAGCAATATAAACTGCATAGCGCTGTCTCTTTCACAAATAAGCGGTCCGAATCGTACGTCGAAGTCATGGTTCTGAAGCCAAAAATAACTTTAATTAATATTTAAAAAAAAAAATTGCATCAAATTTCATTTTTATGATAAACATTGAATAAAAATCATAAAACCTATAAAAATCTTTGAAGATTTTTATTTAGAAAGTACTAAAATATTTCAAATTAAGTGGTGGCCTTAATTATAAAATGACCGGAATCGGACCAGAGATTTTAAAACTGGCTGGTATTATTATTTTTTTCTTTATAAAGTGACATCCATGTCAGTTAATTATGTCATTTATACTTCAGTGTTATACTTCTTCTTCCATGTTATAGCAGGGAATAAACTCGTTCATTCTTTTAGCAGGAGTAAAACAAGATTGTTTTGTTGAGGTCATGGTACGAAACAAAGTAATATTATTATAAGCCTGAAACAAAACGTTCCTGCAGCAAGATTGTTTTGTTAACGGTCATGGTACGGGCCCTGACCTAAAGTTATTGGGTGTAATGTCTGAGCCGAGTTTTGTGCATCAACATTTTTTTGAATATGTACGACATATGGCGACAGGTCTGTGGCTTCGTACAAAGCCCTAGCAACCTGTGGCGCCTTCTGGGGAAGATCCGACTTTATAATTTCAGTCTGGGGACCATCTACAGAACGTGAACGTGTGAACGTCGGAGTAGCTTCTTGGTGAACCGGTACGTCTGATGTAATTTGTGGACTGAATATGACTACTGAGTCATTATCACAATGACAATTTATTTCATTATTGTTTCCTTTTGAGTGACCATTTCGCCTTCTTTTGTTGCAATTTTTACAAATTTTGCGTGGAGCTCTAGCCCTTTTCCGCTCCGATCTGTTTATGGACGAGTCTGTATCCATACTGGACTCATATATCGTAATATTCTGCCCGACCGAGGGGACTGTGCCCCCCGGATCAGGCGGTTCATTGTCCATTGTGGCCACTTGGCCGTGGCCAGAAGAGTAAAATATAAAAAAACTTACCCTAAATATGAAAAATTATATCTAAAAACAATTAAACTAACTAATCTAATGAATATTTACATAAATCTACACAACTTATCTCCAATCACAAACGTTTTTTATTATAAAAAGGATATCGAAAGAAAAATCACGACCGCCAAATTCAATGATTCCCGCGCTTTTTTTTCTTCTTGAAAAGTTACATTTTTGCTACAAAAGTTACATTTTTTTTAAATTTTGTATTTTGAGGTCGGAGGCAAATTGATGTCAGAAAAATGGCGGAATATGAAGGAATCTATGATGTCTAATGGTGTATTTAATCTAATGATAAAACAGACTCTAGTTTCATTTGTTCGCAGCGCCATCTTCACAGTTGTTACTATCTAGTCTAGCACCTAACTTTTTTTATTAGTTTGAACCAAATCCGCGAGAGGTGGTGCATCTGTTAGTTTTACACTGAACTAACTAAATACTGATACTCAATGTGTATAGAACTGTTTATAGAGGGCAAAATCGCCTGAATGCAAAAAAAAAACAAAAAAAAAAACGTGCACGACGTCGCCAGTTGAAATTTCTACAGATTATTTCTGTTGATGCTATAAGAAAAAATACTATAAACAGAATAAAATAAATATTTAAGGGGGCTCCCATACAACCTTGCGTAACGAAACATTCAACAAAACAAATCACAATCAGCCATGTTTTTCTTTTTTGAGCTATGTAGTACCTACGAAACGAAACTGCGCGAACTTGCAGAGTAGGAAACGTACGCGCACACGCTCAAGGAAAATCAAGTTCTTATCCATGCGAAATAAGTTTCATTTTGTCATGGCAGTTTCATTTAGTGCCATCTCTGAGTATCATATGGAGTGAAATTACTTTTAGGTGCGTTCAATTTGGATGCGTTCGTAAATTGTTTGCAATAAAAATCTAGTGTAACAAATCTCGTTGTTCTCAAAAGTTACGAAAAATGTAAGAAATGTAACCTTCTGGCAACACTGCATTTAACCTGATAACTATATAGGGAAACGATACTTTGTGGTATCGAGTATATTTCCATTCGAAACCGATACTTTTGTACTCGATACTTTGCATTCGATACTTTTACTCAATGAGTACTTTTTGGCAGGTATCGTATCGAATAAGAAATTAAGTTTTAAATGGGTAATCTTAGAAGTTAGAAGTTACCCATTTAAAACTTGCGACCTTACGGCGAATGTTTATGGTTATGGCATCAACCCCATCTAAAGACGGCAACACACTTTCGTATCGTGACGCGCCAGAAGCATTCGGTTTCATACATCGTTGCGACACGACACGCCATGCAAATATATCCCTAACCATATTAAATGTATGAAACCGATTTGCTTCTGGCGCGTCACGACACGCCACGCCACGTAAGTATGTTTCCACCTTAATACACACGTTCTGAACCTTCTAAAACATTACATCAATTCTCGCTCGAAATCGTATAGATTCAATCTCTTAGTATTATATAATTGCATAGCACATGTGTGAGTACCATGTACTGTAAAGCCACCATTTAATGAGTACCTAAATCTTTCATTGACGCGAAATTACCCTGGTGGTTGAGTGAATGTCATGCTCACTTAAATGTCACGCTGATGGTGGCGGGTGTGTCGGGTCGTTTAGTTCCCTTCAAAATGGTTGAGTTGAATGATGGCTGATACATGCGTCATGTTCGTGAACGGGCGCTGTCAGTTGTGACTGGTCATCTCTTAGCTGCCACGGTTTATTTTAATTACTTTATTTTTTAATTACTGATTTAATCTTTTACGCTCTTAACTTGCCCGTATTTCTACATTGTTCTCACATATTTGTAATTCTTAACATGAATGATGTAACCAAGATTTTGTAACATATTTTGATTTAAAAGAGTGTCCATGGAGTTTCTTGCCCGTTCTTCTCCATAGAGATCTACGCTACGGAATGGGCAACTACAGTACTTTCACAAGTTATTATGACTTGTGACTGGGACTGTAGCTTCGCGTTTTATTTTGTTTTTTTTTACTTTCAAAAGTGCCTGTAATGGTCTAATTGAAATAAATGCTTTGACTTTGACTTTTTTTATCGTTCCTTCCGCTCACAGTTAAATTACACTAATCATTTACTCATTCACCTTTGTCATTTAATTTTATCGTATTCGTTTCGCGCTTTGTTTTTCTGCTATATTAATACGATTGATCATTATTTTGCTTGACTATTATTTGATTTATTCAAGTGTAATCTAAAAGTACTCACTATTATTCTGTGCTATGTAACTGTCTTGTCTGTAGATATTTGAGTTATTAGAAGAATGCCGCCTACTAAAAGTGAACTTTGGCAGTATTTTGTTAAGATTAACAACACCGAATTTTGTTTCTTTTTTTTTTAAGTGAAACTTCTTATGTAACTTCCAACAAGTTTAACGCTAGCATGGAGGGGGAATATTTTCTATCACCCACTAAGAGATGGCAGTATTACAAGATTTGCGACTACGTTGTTCTACTAGCTACGCAAGATGGCGTGCAAACAGTCATGCTTTCGACTCTTCGGTGTGACGAGCCTTCGCTCAATTTCCATGAGTGAGTACCTCGATAAACTTATGTAATAAAAATTAAACAACAAAATATTATTTAGGAGCTCGTATTATAAAATTTCACTTCTTCCGCGCAGAGGGAATCCAGGCACAATTTTTTATTTTTGTACTTTCAGTTGTCTTTTTGTATTATTTTATTAAATTTGTGTACCAATACCATTTATTTTTTCATGTCCTGCCCCTAATGAAGTTATTTAATGACTGATATTGACATGCGCATTAGGCCCTATGAAAAGTACTCGATACCTTGAAGTATCGATACTTTTGTTTCGATACTTTTATGAGTACGATACTTTTATTTCGATACTACTAGGGACACGGTGTCGAATAAAAAGTATCGATACTGTAATCATGAGTAGTATCGAAAAAAAAATCGTACTCATAAAAGTATCGATACTTCAAGGTATCGAGTACTTTTCTTAGGGCCTAGTGCGCAAAGAGCATAGGTCAATGTCCGTTAGTAAATAAAGTCAGTTTAACTTCAGTAGGCAGGACATGAAAAAACAAATGGTATTGGTACACAAAAATACAATAATAGAAAAGACAACAGTAACTACAAAAAAAAAAAAAACAAGATTAAATTATTTGGTATGGTACTGCATATAATATAAAGTTCCCATTCCTAATCCGTACAATCACTTAAAAATAGAAGTTTTTAGAGTCGTTTTAATATAGAACCAAAATACCAATTTAATACAAAATAATAAGAAATGAAGGAAAGGTTAGGAATTTAACTGTGAACGGAAGGAACGATTTCGAGCAAAGATCGATGTATTTTTTTAGAAGGTTCAGAACGAGTGAACTAGATGGCGTTGCCATAACCATAAACATAAGCTGTAAGGTCGTAAGTTTTAAATGGGTAATTTCTAAGATTACACATTTAAAACTTATTTTTTTATTCGATACGATGCCTGCCAAAAAGTACTCATTGTGTAAAAGTATCGAATGCAAAGTATCGGTATCGAATGGAAATGTACTCGATACCACAAAGTACCGATACTTTTTTCGTGTCTATAGATACTACTCATGAAGTCATGAGTACAGTATCGATACTTTCTATTCGATACCGTGTCCCTAAATATACAACATGACCATCTATATTACTATACTCTTTGAACATGACATAATTAACGCACATCCTGAAAATAGTTTGTTCAGAATCGTTTACTGAATCGATTTCTATCATTTTTAATATTTTATCCCAAAAATAATTAAAACTACGGAAATTAGTTGTCATATTAACCCTGTACAGTCAAAACAAATTGAAATGTAGGTACGTAGTTTCGTTATGTTGTGTCGAGCGGCGCGATAATTGCTTGTGCGAATGTGTGCGTTGCGTGCGTAGTAGTATGACCATAACGTTCTCTAAGAATTGGTATAACTAATTTAATAAATAACAATGCATAAACGTGTTAAATTAAACATTCAGTGTATGTATTATGATTATAACATAATATTCTAATTGGGGTGTTTGAGAGTGTGCGTTAATTACGTTACATGTTGTCTAATTTATCAAGATCAAGTGGCGTTATATACGGATAAGATAAGGATAAGTGTGCCCAGGCAACCTATGCAGACGTATTACTTTGTGTAATTTTTTTTTATCAATTAGCGTACATACGGGCTGTAAGGGACACCGATGAAAAATTTCTATGGGGGGGGGGGGGGGGGGTTAGAATGGGAACTAACTATAGGTACTAAGTTTTTACCAATAATTTTGTATTTTGTGTCAATAAAACGTGTGCGTTACCCAGGCCAGATGTTGTCGAAAATGGTCATTTGAATCTTATAGATAATTAGTTTTGCGGCTTCTGTAATTGTTGCGCACATTTTTAAATTTGTTGCGCTTATAGTTTTTTAATTATTTCACAAAAACATTTCCTGCTGGGGTAACGTTACCCCAGCCAGACCTTTTTCTTTCTAATGGGAATATTTAAATAATTACTAGCTATAAAATTAGTTGTCTAGATGAAGTAAATGTTGTGCCTTATTTTGTATTTGTTCTTTCATCGGTTGCGAAGTTATTCGAGATTTTGCTGGGGTAACGTTTTTGGTTTTGCTAGATCTTTGAAATGGTTAAGCGGATTCTTATCATATTTTGTACATGGCTTCTTGGGAATTAGTTTAAATTTGTTCTGCAATAAAAAAACCAAAATAATACATAGCTTAAAGGTTATTTCATTAAATAGAAAAAGACTTCAATTGGTCCCAGCACTCTCAATAAGAGCTCTAAAGACTTACTTTAAACGTTATTTTAAAGCTTGTAACTGCCTTCAAATGTACGTGAAGTTTCATTAGTATCCTGTAAGTATTTAACAAGTTATGATGATATTGAGTTCTTCACGAGCACGGTCTTGATGCGTGCGGTGTTATTTGGCCACTGGATTAGATATATGAACTGAATGTTATGTCAATTATTAGTTTTTTAGTTCAGTTGTATATCAGTAAAATTTCAGCTCAGCACATTGAATAATTAATGAGATAATACGATTAAAGTCATTAGGAAGTGAATGACCGTGGTAACCCGACCAAGTTTAGGTGGTTACGAAAAAGCGAAAACGCAGAACATTATACTATCTTTTAAAATGTTTAGTATAATACACCTTACAATTTCGGTACAGACGCGTACACTGTTAAAAACATTAATAATACAATAATATCTGTACTATGAAAACATTATTATTGTCTTCCAGTTGCACAAACTTATCAAAAATCACTGATATAACATGTCGTTCGGTGGGACGCGGAAGGGGTGGGGTGAAGGGGCGCATTGTTTGCATATCTCACTAAACATGCTCCGTAATCACATAATTCATCTTGTAGAGTGCGTATGCGTTTCAGCAGTTCCGTTTCCTGTTTTTGCAAATATTTATAGAGTGCGTGAGAGCTAATGTAAAATAATAAGTGTGGCGAATTACTGCTAATGTGGAGTGCTTCTATTGATGATCATAGTTATGGTGCAGGCTGCTTGATGAATTCACGAACAAGGTAAGCTTGTATAATGTAACTACAGAAATAGTAGCAAAATTATTATTAATATGTACATGTTGTTAGGTACTTATCTAAAACTGTATTTTTTTAAGGCATAAATATTTAAATTTAGGAACTTATTATTTTCTTTTCTTTCGTACTTAATTATTACCTAGACTGGAATTCTCGACAACGACATATTTATCCTTCGCTACATAGTACCTATAAAACAAAGTTGTTTATTGTCTGTGATCATTACACAGTCCAATATGTGTATATTTAAATAAAAACTGTAACTGCGTACTGTGTATACTGAAATCTATAATTTAATTAAAAAATAATAGAAAATTTCAAAAAAGCAAAATTACTATCTGTAATTTTAATCTGTGATTGTTTTTAAGTATAAGTTTAATAATACTTTAAAAGTAACATTGAAATGATAATACAAGGTGTTGTTTTGCATCCTCGTCAAATTCAAGGAGGTAACTATGCTAATGATTCTCGTCCAGAATCACAAATAAAAATAGTACGTAATTGTTCTTTTTTTTTCTTTTTTGCAGAAATCTGAAATTGTGAATCACCCGTGTTTTAAACATAGCCCGTCTGATCCTCGCCTTATAATCTCGCTTACACACAAACAAAAAATCTCAAACGTTTATTCGATCATTTATTATTCCCTAAACCACGTTAAGGGGGTTATTCCGAAATACTGACAAACTTAAACAACAAAAAAAACCGGCGATTATTAATAATTAACTAGGTACCGTAATTTTAATTGATTATTTATGTCTTTTGTGACAACCTCCTGAATTTTGACGAGAATGCAAAACAACACCTTGTTTTACCTGTCAATAAAAATTATTTAATAATCACGTAGTATTTTTTTAAACTTGTGTACATGTCTGTACTAAATTTGTAACACTATCCTACATATTTTAGAAGGTACCATAATGTTTCGCGTTTTCGCTTTTTCGTAACCACCTAAACTTGGTCGGGTTACCACGGTCATTCACTTCCTAATGACTTTAATCGTATTATCTCATTAATTATCCAATGTGCTGAGCTGAAATTTTACTGATATACAACTGAACTAAAAAACTAATAATTGACATAGCATTCAGTTCATATATCTAATCCAGTGGCCAAATAACACCGCGCGCATCAAGACCGTGCTCGTGAAGAACTCAATATCATCATAACTTGTTAAATACTTACAGGATACTAATGAAACTTCACGTACATTTGAAGGCAGTTACAAGCTTTAAAATAACGTTTAAAGTAAGTCTTTAGAGCTCTTATTGAGAGTGCTGGGACCAATTGAAGTCTTTTTCTATTTAATGAAATAACCTTTAAGCTATGTATTATTTTGGTTTTTTTATTGCAGAACAAATTTAAACTAATTCCCAAGAAGCCATGTACAAAATATGATAAGAATCCGCTTAACCATTTCAAAGATCTAGCAAAACCAAAAACGTTACCCCAGCAAAATCTCGAATAACTTCGCAACCGATGAAAAAACAAATACAAAATAAGGCACAACATTTACTTCATCTAGACAACTAATTTTATAGCTAGTAATTATTTAAATATTCCCATTAGAAAGAAAAAGGTCTGGCTGGGGTAACGTTACCCCAGCAGGAAATGTTTTTGTGAAATAATTAAAAAACTATAAGCGCAACAAATTTAAAAATGTGCGCAACAATTACAGAAGCTGCAAAACTAATTATCTATAAGATTCAAATGACCATTTTCGACAACATCTGGCCTGGGTAACGCACACCAATAAAACCTATTTATAATGAAACTAGACTATATAACCTTTTTTTTGATACCCATATGTCCTTACTTGAAATGTTCTGAGTAGCACAATGAACCAAAACAATCAACCCTTTCCCTCACTGATTCGATGCCGGCGGCGGCCTGCGAATGTGTGCGTGAGCGTGTGTATGTGTGCGTGAAAGATGGCCGCCTAAGGCTAGTTTACAAAGGGGTTATGTTGTGATTTGTGTTGAAATGAGACACTGATGGGATATTGTATTTATTTAATATTTTACAACAACGTAGGTATTGAAAATGGAATGCTGTAATGTCCGGGTAACCATGGTTACCCAATAATTTTTCCACTTAAATGTCCGAGTAACCACGGCTACCCAATAATTTTTTCACTGAAACGTCCAGGTAGCCAAAGATTGCATTTCAATTTCAATTGGTATGTAGGGTAGGTAGGTAGGGTATGGTAGGTAGGTTGAGACTTGACCGCTTTGAGACTAGGCCAGTGAGAGCAGCCTGGGGCTGGCTCATCTACTGTAACTGGAGCTCCAGCTTCATCAGCTGTAACAAACAAACTTGTATTATAACCTCATTCTTACAAAGTCTTATTATCGCACAAACTCTATGTTGGTGATGGCGAAGGATCTGTAACAATCAAGACGTAACGTAAGTTACTAAGGATGATGGTGCCCCGCCCCGCGTCACGTGACCGATGCGTCATAGCGTTTGAGTGGCTTCGGATTACGTCATCGCGCGCGCGGGACGCGGCGCCGGCACTTAATGATGTTTACGACGTCCTTTCCGAGTATTTCGTTATCGCTTGATGTTTTTTACAATGCTTATGAACAAGCCCTTTAAACTGTGCTTGTTTTGTTTGAAAATATGATTGCTTACATTTACAAAATTGGTTGTAAAAATGAACATTTAGAGATTTTATCTTATATTTCAAGTAAATAGCTATAACAAAAAAAAAAACAAGTGATGACCAATGTATTTTAAGGTTTCTGTTTGGGATCTTGAAGGAAACCACTGTAATTCACTTTTAAACTATTTAATATTTATAAAAAATCTCAAGAGACGTGTGCACTCTGTTCATTGTGTAGTTAGAAGGGCAGAGACAAACTACTGTCAAACTCATATTTAGTTTGACAATGACGTGACATTGACATTACTAAACATTCTCGGGCCTCCAAAGAAAGGTAAGCCCTCGGTAGGTACATATCTAAGTTTGCACAATAATAAATCAAATCATTAAATTTTAATATAACATTTAGGTACGTTAGGTATTTAGAGCCTTACCATGAGCAGAAAATAGTTATATAATAATATAAAGTAAGTATAGATAAAGCAATGATTATATTATATTACATCATCACATATGAAGTAGTTTTATTTCTTACATTTAACACATAAGTATTTATTTATCAGATAAGTTACATAGGTAAACATAATTAATTAGGTACCTACTAGATTAGTTTAGTAAAAGTATTAGTTTAGGTAAGTAAAAAAGTTAATCTAATAAATTTAGCATTCTTGAGAACATAGAAGTTAAATGAACAACATGGCTAGGTAAATCTTAATCTAGGTTAAGTCTAAGTCTTAGGAACCATTATATACACACACTTATGTTTATAATATAGAAAGTTATACATAGGTATATGTTAACACAAATAAAAAATACAAAATATTAAGACACTTGCTAGTTTAAATCTTTGCTTGGTAGCAATATTATTTTATTAACAGGTCTAGTAAATTCTCCTTTACTAGTTCGAATCTTTACAGATCTACATAGGCCATCTGTCTTGTTAATGTTTACAGAGGTAATTCGACCTAAAGCCCATGAAGTGGGTGGACAGGCTTCGTCTTTGATTAAAACTAAGTCGCCTATACTTAAATTATTTTGCACTTGTAGCCACTTATTTCTAGTTTGTAATTCAGATAAATAGCTAAAATAGAATTGTTTCCAAAATCTTTGTTTAAATTGTATTATTTTTTGGTATACATTCAGTCTAGATTGACTAACATCTAGTACATTAGGTTCAGGTAGGTCAGTTATTGGAGCACCTATAATAAAATGAGCAGGTGTCAGGCAAGTTAAATCATTAGGTAAATCAGTAACAGGACACAACGGTCTGGAATTAAGTATTCCCTCAATTTGAACCAGAACAGTATACAATAACTCATATGTTAATTTGGTGTTAAATAGGTGTCTCTTGAGGAGAGATTTCACAGATTTAATCCCTGCTTCATATATACCTCCCATGTGGCTTGCAAGAGGACAGGTAAACTTGTATTCTATGCAATTTGCTGTACATAAATCAATAATTTCACTGTAGCTGGTATCATTTTTAAACATTTTATAGAGTGCATGTAACTCAGTTTTGGAACCTTTAAAATTTGTTGCATTGTCAGTATATAAGCAGGTAGGTATTCCTCTCCTAGAAATAAATCTTTTAAGAGCACAAATAAAGGCTTGTGCAGATAGGTCAGTAACTAATTCCAAATGAATAGCTCTAGTAGCTAGGCAAACAAATAGGCATATATAACCTTTAGAGTATTTACTGTTTTGGGTCATTGAACTTCTAATGGCTATAGCACCACTAAAGTCAATCCCTACATGAGTAAATGCACGAGTCAATGTGACTCTGGGAGCAGGAAGATCTGACATCTGCTGCCCACAGACCTTGCCTCTATATCTAGTGCATCTAACACAGGAATATATGCATTTCTTTACTTCCCCTCTGCCATTGATAGGCCAGTATTTCAGTCTTATGTTACAGAGTGTGTTCTGAACACCTGAGTGCAGTAGCTTGAGGTGATAATGCTGTATCAAAATTTGTGTGATGTGGTTTTTGGCAGGAAGTATGATAGGATGTGCTTGATTGAATGGAACGTCTGAGTGTTTTATGCGACCACCAACTCTTAGTATGTTGTCTCCATCTAAGAATGGATTCAGTTTCCTTAGTGGGCTGGTTGTGAATGTGTAAGACTTTTGTGTATGTGAAGTCTGCAAGTTAGTAATGTTTTTTAAAGATTGTAGTTCATACATTTCCTTTGAGAAATAATGACTTTGTGTTGTGTGAACTATAAAGTTGTGAGCAAGTTTTAGTTCAGTAACTGTCAAATGGGATCTACGTTTGTCATGTTTGTTTTTTATGTTATGTACAAATCTAAGTGTGTATGCAACAATTCTGACAAGCTTAGAGAAACTGGAGTGTTCTGTAAATTTATCAAAGAAGAATGAATGATTGATGAGTGAATCTGTGCAGAAATTGAGTACTTTGACTTGCGAGGTTTGATTGTGTGTAGTATTTATGTGTAGATTAGGTGTCTGTGTCATTGAAGATGGCCATTGTGATTGATCTTGAGTCAACCATGAAGGGCCTTGCCACCATAGTGTACAAGATTGAAGATCTTTAGGCATGACTCCCCGGGTGATCAGATCAGCTGGATTTTGTTTTGTGTTTATGTAGTACCAGTTATCACCGCTGGTGGTGTCAATGACCTGCATGAGGCGGTGAGTGACATATGTGTCGTGTTTGTGCTTGTATGGAGCTTTGATCCAGTGTAGTACAATAGATGAATCTGTAAATAAATAAGTTTTCTCAATGTTAATTTTGTTATTTATAGTGTTTATGAACCTTTTTGCTAATTGAGCTAGCAAAAGTGATCCACACAGCTCTAAGCGCGGTATAGATTGTTGTTTTTTGATAGGTGCAACTTTAGATTTAGCTGTAATTAGTGTGCAGCTTGTAGGTTTGTTAAGGTAGGTTGCTCTTAGGTACAGGCAAGCACCATAAGCTTTGTGTGAAGCATCACAGAACCCTAGTAATATTATTTGTGTAGGTATATCTGTAAAATAACATCTAGGCATGTGTATAGTTTTTAAACAGTGTAGTTGCTGAACATAGTTCTGCCAGATGACTATAGAGTCCTTTGAGATCAAGGAATCCCAGTCAATACTTTGTTTCCATATGTCTTGCATCAATATCTTAGCTAGAATAGTTGTAGGTGCTAGGATACCTATAGGATCAAATATTTGAGCTATTTGTGAAAGTATGTTCCTTTTAGTGCAAGGAGCATCACTGTAGGCAGGTATGCTGACCTGAAGAGTGTCTTGTGTAGGTAGCCATTGTAAGCCAAGCGTTTTGACAGAAGATGATGCAAAATTGTATGTTTCTTGTGTATCTGATTCTACATTGTTATGTAATGATTGTATATTTTTTGTGTTTTCTATAGAACTTGTGCCTACATGTGACAGTATGTCAGTGTGGTTGGATGACCACTTGTGCAGTTGAAATCCTGCTTTGCTCAATAAGTCTGTAAGCTCAGAGCATATCTGTTTACAGTGTTCTAGGGTTTGAGATCCATACAGATAGTCATCCATGTACCCAGAGCTTTTTATACAGTCAGCTGCCTGGGGGTGAGTATCTGAGTGTGAGTCAGCTAAATGTATCATTGTGCGACAGGCTAAGTATGGGGCACACTTTGTGCCATAGCAGACCCTGTTGATCTCCAAACACTTGAGCGGTTCAGATCTGGAGTCTCGCCATAACACCCTTTGTAAAGATGTCTGTTGTGAATTTATTTTTATGGCTCTAAACATTTTGACTATGTCACAAGAGAAAGCATACTTGTAGAGCCTAAATCTGAGGATAATTTCTAAAAGATCATTGTATATGTTTGGACCTTCATACATTATATCATTGAGTGATATACCAGTAGAAGTCTTGGCACTAGCATTGAAGACTGTACGTAATTTAGTTGTGATACTGTCAGGCTTTATGACCGCTAGATGTGGCATGTAGTAAGCATGTGTATCTGTGGGTGAGTATTCCTCTATGTAGTGAGCATGTCCTAACTGTATGAACTCATGTATGAAAGCTTTATACTGTGTGTAGAGATTTGTATCTTTTTGCATTTTAGATTCAAGTTTTAGAAAGCATCTATAAGCTGTATTGAAAGAATTACCTAGATCCTCTATTCTATTAACCTGTAGTGGTAGGTCCACTGTGTATCTGCCTGAGCTGTCCTGTGTGGTTGTAGACATATATAACTCTTCACAGTGTTTGTCTTCAGGTGAGAGTAGGTTTTTAGGAAGCAGCTCCTCTTGCTCCCAGAAGGATTGTAGTATGTCATCTGTTGATGTAGGAGTAGAAAACATGCTAACGTGCAAGGTGCATTTTGGAGTATATAGGTGAGTATCAGGTAGGTAGGATCCAGAAACGACCCATCCAAATTGTGTTTCAATTAGGAAAGGTAGGCGTGAACCCAGCGCTATGCGCCCAGTTTGAAGTGTAGCATAGAACACTTCAGCATTAAGCAGTAAGTCTATAGAACCCGGAATGAAGAATGTGGGGTCAGCAAGGAATTGAGCTTGTTTTTCTGGTATATGCCATGTTTGAGTATGTACATGCGTGTGAGGTAGTGGTACTGAAATACTGTCCATGACCAAGAAAGTTTGATTGCTTAGATAGGAGTTGTAACGAGATGCAACATTTGTGTTTACACTTACTTGAGTATGCTCTTGGCTATTGCCTACACCAACTATAAGACATGATTGCTGATTGACCTGTAGTTCCAGTTGAGTTGCAAGTCTGTGGGTAGCAACGTTGACTTCACTTCCTGTGTCCAGAAGTGCTCGGGCAGTGATCCACCGGCCCGAGGCATGTTGAATTCGTACCAGAGCTGTAGAAAGCAACATTTGATATCTGTTAGTGTTTGTTACTAATACTGTAGAAGGTACAGTGAATGATGTGTTTGAAGATCGAGTGTGAGCAGGCTGTAAAGAACCTGGTTGTATGTGTGCTTGTGTAGTAGCTGTTGTCAGAGTGTTTGCTGTTGCAAGTGTAGAATCTACCGCCTGTTGGGTTTGTAAGGAATTATATGTATTGCATGTCTGTTGACTGTGAGTTGGGATGTTTGCCTGTTGGCTGTGAATAGCTGTAATGTGATTGACCTGTGGTTGAGGCCTGTCCTCGTGTATGGATGTGTGATGTTTACCTTTGCATTTCAGGCAGTGATATTTGGAACACTTATGCCTGAATTTGTAGGGCTGTAAACAGTTATAACACAGTGATTTAGATTTGATCAGTTCTATACGTTTCTGAGTTGTAAGCTCAAGATATGTAGGGCATTTATGCAAAGCATGACCGCTATTGCATAGAATACATGTTTCCCTGATGGTTGTAGATGCTAGATGAGAGACTTTGACATTTTGAATTTTATCATTATTAGGTTTAGCATCATACATTAACTCGAAGGCTGTTCTGCGTTGGTTTAAGAAATCAAGCAGCTCGCTCAGGGTAGCAATAGAATTTTCTTTGCGGTTGATTTCCCAAGCGGCTCTCAGTGAATTGTCTAATTTTTGTGTTATTAGAAAAACCAACAATGCATCCCAGTGCTCAACAGGGAGCTGGATGGCTCGTAGGGAATCTAAACTTTGTTGTAGCAGAACCAAGTACTCTTTGAGGTTATTTCGAGTGATAGTACTAAAACTAGTGATACTTTTTAAGTGAAAATTCACAATTATTGTTTGATTTTCATACCTCTTAGCTAGGATCTTGAGCGCTTTGGGATAGTTCTCTTCAATGATGAGCAGTGAGGCTATGAGGCCCGCAGCCTCCCCCGTTAGCGCCGTCTTCAGGTACTGCAGCTTGTTCACCAAGGGTAGTTCAGTGCTGTCCACGGACGCGTAGAAGATGTTCTTGAACGCTGGCCATTGCCGGATGTCCCCATCGAACTTAGGGAGTTCCAGTTGAGGCAGCTTGACACGTGGCTTGGTGTGGTCGTAATATGTACAGCTAGATTGATCAGCGTGGCGTGAAGGCGATGCCGCCGCCGCGGGTATTGGCGATCTTGCCGTCAAGGCGTTTAAAATGGCTGCCTTCAGTCCATAGAATCTGTCCTCGAAGGCGCCCCGCTCCTCTTCGTGAATGTCTTGTCTGTCCGCGGCGTCGTCGATTGATTCGATTTGTAGTTGTAGTTCCTCGAACCGCTGAATCAATTGTTCTAAATCGCCTTGTCGGACTTTGATTTCGTTCATGGAGTGTCGATCTGCATCGAAGTTCTCTATGTATCTTTCTATCCTAGTAAGCTTGCCTTTGACTGCGCTTCTCTTCTGTTTGAGGGTTTGTAGATTGATTTCGAGATTTCCTTCTTCATTTTGAGACATTTTAGATATTTTTGTATGATAACGCTTGCTGAGCGCGTGCGTTGCCGAGAGTCAAAAAAAGGGAAGAAAAAATGGCGTAGCGGAAGTCGGATGTTCCAAATTGTTCTACTCACTTGCCCAATGCCCGCTCGCGAAAAGTTTCTGTTAACGGACGTCCTGTAGATGACGGTTTTGCGTGTTCGCTGATTGGCCGATTAGAGATGCCGATGTACAAGTATTGGCTGTTGCCTGTGTGCGACTGTAGATGTCGATGTGCGGTATGTCTTGTTATGTTGGTAAAAATGTTTGATTGTCGGTAAAGCAGTGTCTTGGTTGATTGATTACTTGAATTTATTATTGATTTTCGACTGTTGTCGCTGCCCGCTGCTGGTTCGCCGCCCAAACTCCCGTGTTTGCGTGATGCGTACGAGCGATGTTTGCTTCGTTTTCTCCACCTCCACACCACACGACGCGAAGAAAAAAGATGGCGATCCTTGTATTCACGGCTTTCGAAGGACCAAAATGTTTGGGATCTTGAAGGAAACCACTGTAATTCACTTTTAAACTATTTAATATTTATAAAAAATCTCAAGAGACGTGTGCACTCTGTTCATTGTGTAGTTAGAAGGGCAGAGACAAACTCCTGTCAAACTCATATTTAGTTTGACAATGACGTGACATTGACATTACTAAACATTCTCGGGCCTCCAAAGAAAGGTAAGCCCTCGGTAGGTACATATCTAAGTTTGCACAATAATAAATCAAATCATTAAATTTTAATATAACATTTAGGTACGTTAGGTATTTAGAGCCTTACCATGAGCAGAAAATAGTTATATAATAATATAAAGTAAGTATAGATAAAGCAATGATTATATTATATTACATCATCACATATGAAGTAGTTTTATTTCTTACATTTAACACATAAGTATTTATTTATCAGATAAGTTACATAGGTAAACATAATTAATTAGGTACCTACTAGATTAGTTTAGTAAAAGTATTAGTTTAGGTAAGTAAAAAAGTTAATCTAATAAATTTAGCATTCTTGAGAACATAGAAGTTAAATGAACAACATGGCTAGGTAAATCTTAATCTAGGTTAAGTCTAAGTCTTAGGAACCATTATATACACACACTTATGTTTATAATATAGAAAGTTATACATAGGTATATGTTAACACAAATAAAAAATACAAAATATTAAGACACTTGCTAGTTTAAATCTTTGCTTGGTAGCAATATTATTTTATTAACAGGTCTAGTAAATTCTCCTTTACTAGTTCGAATCTTTACAGATCTACATAGGCCATCTGTCTTGTTAATGTTTACAGAGGTAATTCGACCTAAAGCCCATGAAGTGGGTGGACAGGCTTCGTCTTTGATTAAAACTAAGTCGCCTATACTTAAATTATTTTGCACTTGTAGCCACTTATTTCTAGTTTGTAATTCAGATAAATAGCTAAAATAGAATTGTTTCCAAAATCTTTGTTTAAATTGTATTATTTTTTGGTATACATTCAGTCTAGATTGACTAACATCTAGTACATTAGGTTCAGGTAGGTCAGTTATTGGAGCACCTATAATAAAATGAGCAGGTGTCAGGCAAGTTAAATCATTAGGTAAATCAGTAACAGGACACAACGGTCTGGAATTAAGTATTCCCTCAATTTGAACCAGAACAGTATACAATAACTCATATGTTAATTTGGTGTTAAATAGGTGTCTCTTGAGGAGAGATTTCACAGATTTAATCCCTGCTTCATATATACCTCCCATGTGGCTTGCAAGAGGACAGGTAAACTTGTATTCTATGCAATTTGCTGTACATAAATCAATAATTTCACTGTAGCTGGTATCATTTTTAAACATTTTATAGAGTGCATGTAACTCAGTTTTGGAACCTTTAAAATTTGTTGCATTGTCAGTATATAAGCAGGTAGGTATTCCTCTCCTAGAAATAAATCTTTTAAGAGCACAAATAAAGGCTTGTGCAGATAGGTCAGTAACTAATTCCAAATGAATAGCTCTAGTAGCTAGGCAAACAAATAGGCATATATAACCTTTAGAGTATTTACTGTTTTGGGTCATTGAACTTCTAATGGCTATAGCACCACTAAAGTCAATCCCTACATGAGTAAATGCACGAGTCAATGTGACTCTGGGAGCAGGAAGATCTGACATCTGCTGCCCACAGACCTTGCCTCTATATCTAGTGCATCTAACACAGGAATATATGCATTTCTTTACTTCCCCTCTGCCATTGATAGGCCAGTATTTCAGTCTTATGTTACAGAGTGTGTTCTGAACACCTGAGTGCAGTAGCTTGAGGTGATAATGCTGTATCAAAATTTGTGTGATGTGGTTTTTGGCAGGAAGTATGATAGGATGTGCTTGATTGAATGGAACGTCTGAGTGTTTTATGCGACCACCAACTCTTAGTATGTTGTCTCCATCTAAGAATGGATTCAGTTTCCTTAGTGGGCTGGTTGTGAATGTGTAAGACTTTTGTGTATGTGAAGTCTGCAAGTTAGTAATGTTTTTTAAAGATTGTAGTTCATACATTTCCTTTGAGAAATAATGACTTTGTGTTGTGTGAACTATAAAGTTGTGAGCAAGTTTTAGTTCAGTAACTGTCAAATGGGATCTACGTTTGTCATGTTTGTTTTTTATGTTATGTACAAATCTAAGTGTGTATGCAACAATTCTGACAAGCTTAGAGAAACTGGAGTGTTCTGTAAATTTATCAAAGAAGAATGAATGATTGATGAGTGAATCTGTGCAGAAATTGAGTACTTTGACTTGCGAGGTTTGATTGTGTGTAGTATTTATGTGTAGATTAGGTGTCTGTGTCATTGAAGATGGCCATTGTGATTGATCTTGAGTCAACCATGAAGGGCCTTGCCACCATAGTGTACAAGATTGAAGATCTTTAGGCATGACTCCCCGGGTGATCAGATCAGCTGGATTTTGTTTTGTGTTTATGTAGTACCAGTTATCACCGCTGGTGGTGTCAATGACCTGCATGAGGCGGTGAGTGACATATGTGTCGTGTTTGTGCTTGTATGGAGCTTTGATCCAGTGTAGTACAATAGATGAATCTGTAAATAAATAAGTTTTCTCAATGTTAATTTTGTTATTTATAGTGTTTATGAACCTTTTTGCTAATTGAGCTAGCAAAAGTGATCCACACAGCTCTAAGCGCGGTATAGATTGTTGTTTTTTGATAGGTGCAACTTTAGATTTAGCTGTAATTAGTGTGCAGCTTGTAGGTTTGTTAAGGTAGGTTGCTCTTAGGTACAGGCAAGCACCATAAGCTTTGTGTGAAGCATCACAGAACCCTAGTAATATTATTTGTGTAGGTATATCTGTAAAATAACATCTAGGCATGTGTATAGTTTTTAAACAGTGTAGTTGCTGAACATAGTTCTGCCAGATGACTATAGAGTCCTTTGAGATCAAGGAATCCCAGTCAATACTTTGTTTCCATATGTCTTGCATCAATATCTTAGCTAGAATAGTTGTAGGTGCTAGGATACCTATAGGATCAAATATTTGAGCTATTTGTGAAAGTATGTTCCTTTTAGTGCAAGGAGCATCACTGTAGGCAGGTATGCTGACCTGAAGAGTGTCTTGTGTAGGTAGCCATTGTAAGCCAAGCGTTTTGACAGAAGATGATGCAAAATTGTATGTTTCTTGTGTATCTGATTCTACATTGTTATGTAATGATTGTATATTTTTTGTGTTTTCTATAGAACTTGTGCCTACATGTGACAGTATGTCAGTGTGGTTGGATGACCACTTGTGCAGTTGAAATCCTGCTTTGCTCAATAAGTCTGTAAGCTCAGAGCATATCTGTTTACAGTGTTCTAGGGTTTGAGATCCATACAGATAGTCATCCATGTACCCAGAGCTTTTTATACAGTCAGCTGCCTGGGGGTGAGTATCTGAGTGTGAGTCAGCTAAATGTATCATTGTGCGACAGGCTAAGTATGGGGCACACTTTGTGCCATAGCAGACCCTGTTGATCTCCAAACACTTGAGCGGTTCAGATCTGGAGTCTCGCCATAACACCCTTTGTAAAGATGTCTGTTGTGAATTTATTTTTATGGCTCTAAACATTTTGACTATGTCACAAGAGAAAGCATACTTGTAGAGCCTAAATCTGAGGATAATTTCTAAAAGATCATTGTATATGTTTGGACCTTCATACATTATATCATTGAGTGATATACCAGTAGAAGTCTTGGCACTAGCATTGAAGACTGTACGTAATTTAGTTGTGATACTGTCAGGCTTTATGACCGCTAGATGTGGCATGTAGTAAGCATGTGTATCTGTGGGTGAGTATTCCTCTATGTAGTGAGCATGTCCTAACTGTATGAACTCATGTATGAAAGCTTTATACTGTGTGTAGAGATTTGTATCTTTTTGCATTTTAGATTCAAGTTTTAGAAAGCATCTATAAGCTGTATTGAAAGAATTACCTAGATCCTCTATTCTATTAACCTGTAGTGGTAGGTCCACTGTGTATCTGCCTGAGCTGTCCTGTGTGGTTGTAGACATATATAACTCTTCACAGTGTTTGTCTTCAGGTGAGAGTAGGTTTTTAGGAAGCAGCTCCTCTTGCTCCCAGAAGGATTGTAGTATGTCATCTGTTGATGTAGGAGTAGAAAACATGCTAACGTGCAAGGTGCATTTTGGAGTATATAGGTGAGTATCAGGTAGGTAGGATCCAGAAACGACCCATCCAAATTGTGTTTCAATTAGGAAAGGTAGGCGTGAACCCAGCGCTATGCGCCCAGTTTGAAGTGTAGCATAGAACACTTCAGCATTAAGCAGTAAGTCTATAGAACCCGGAATGAAGAATGTGGGGTCAGCAAGGAATTGAGCTTGTTTTTCTGGTATATGCCATGTTTGAGTATGTACATGCGTGTGAGGTAGTGGTACTGAAATACTGTCCATGACCAAGAAAGTTTGATTGCTTAGATAGGAGTTGTAACGAGATGCAACATTTGTGTTTACACTTACTTGAGTATGCTCTTGGCTATTGCCTACACCAACTATAAGACATGATTGCTGATTGACCTGTAGTTCCAGTTGAGTTGCAAGTCTGTGGGTAGCAACGTTGACTTCACTTCCTGTGTCCAGAAGTGCTCGGGCAGTGATCCACCGGCCCGAGGCATGTTGAATTCGTACCAGAGCTGTAGAAAGCAACATTTGATATCTGTTAGTGTTTGTTACTAATACTGTAGAAGGTACAGTGAATGATGTGTTTGAAGATCGAGTGTGAGCAGGCTGTAAAGAACCTGGTTGTATGTGTGCTTGTGTAGTAGCTGTTGTCAGAGTGTTTGCTGTTGCAAGTGTAGAATCTACCGCCTGTTGGGTTTGTAAGGAATTATATGTATTGCATGTCTGTTGACTGTGAGTTGGGATGTTTGCCTGTTGGCTGTGAATAGCTGTAATGTGATTGACCTGTGGTTGAGGCCTGTCCTCGTGTATGGATGTGTGATGTTTACCTTTGCATTTCAGGCAGTGATATTTGGAACACTTATGCCTGAATTTGTAGGGCTGTAAACAGTTATAACACAGTGATTTAGATTTGATCAGTTCTATACGTTTCTGAGTTGTAAGCTCAAGATATGTAGGGCATTTATGCAAAGCATGACCGCTATTGCATAGAATACATGTTTCCCTGATGGTTGTAGATGCTAGATGAGAGACTTTGACATTTTGAATTTTATCATTATTAGGTTTAGCATCATACATTAACTCGAAGGCTGTTCTGCGTTGGTTTAAGAAATCAAGCAGCTCGCTCAGGGTAGCAATAGAATTTTCTTTGCGGTTGATTTCCCAAGCGGCTCTCAGTGAATTGTCTAATTTTTGTGTTATTAGAAAAACCAACAATGCATCCCAGTGCTCAACAGGGAGCTGGATGGCTCGTAGGGAATCTAAACTTTGTTGTAGCAGAACCAAGTACTCTTTGAGGTTATTTCGAGTGATAGTACTAAAACTAGTGATACTTTTTAAGTGAAAATTCACAATTATTGTTTGATTTTCATACCTCTTAGCTAGGATCTTGAGCGCTTTGGGATAGTTCTCTTCAATGATGAGCAGTGAGGCTATGAGGCCCGCAGCCTCCCCCGTTAGCGCCGTCTTCAGGTACTGCAGCTTGTTCACCAAGGGTAGTTCAGTGCTGTCCACGGACGCGTAGAAGATGTTCTTGAACGCTGGCCATTGCCGGATGTCCCCATCGAACTTAGGGAGTTCCAGTTGAGGCAGCTTGACACGTGGCTTGGTGTGGTCGTAATATGTACAGCTAGATTGATCAGCGTGGCGTGAAGGCGATGCCGCCGCCGCGGGTATTGGCGATCTTGCCGTCAAGGCGTTTAAAATGGCTGCCTTCAGTCCATAGAATCTGTCCTCGAAGGCGCCCCGCTCCTCTTCGTGAATGTCTTGTCTGTCCGCGGCGTCGTCGATTGATTCGATTTGTAGTTGTAGTTCCTCGAACCGCTGAATCAATTGTTCTAAATCGCCTTGTCGGACTTTGATTTCGTTCATGGAGTGTCGATCTGCATCGAAGTTCTCTATGTATCTTTCTATCCTAGTAAGCTTGCCTTTGACTGCGCTTCTCTTCTGTTTGAGGGTTTGTAGATTGATTTCGAGATTTCCTTCTTCATTTTGAGACATTTTAGATATTTTTGTATGATAACGCTTGCTGAGCGCGTGCGTTGCCGAGAGTCAAAAAAAGGGAAGAAAAAATGGCGTAGCGGAAGTCGGATGTTCCAAATTGTTCTACTCACTTGCCCAATGCCCGCTCGCGAAAAGTTTCTGTTAACGGACGTCCTGTAGATGACGGTTTTGCGTGTTCGCTGATTGGCCGATTAGAGATGCCGATGTACAAGTATTGGCTGTTGCCTGTGTGCGACTGTAGATGTCGATGTGCGGTATGTCTTGTTATGTTGGTAAAAATGTTTGATTGTCGGTAAAGCAGTGTCTTGGTTGATTGATTACTTGAATTTATTATTGATTTTCGACTGTTGTCGCTGCCCGCTGCTGGTTCGCCGCCCAAACTCCCGTGTTTGCGTGATGCGTACGAGCGATGTTTGCTTCGTTTTCTCCACCTCCACACCACACGACGCGAAGAAAAAAGATGGCGATCCTTGTATTCACGGCTTTCGAAGGACCAAAATGTTTGGGATCTTGAAGGAAACCACTGTAATTCACTTTTAAACTATTTAATATTTATAAAAAATCTCAAGAGACGTGTGCACTCTGTTCATTGTGTAGTTAGAAGGGCAGAGACAAACTCCTGTCAAACTCATATTTAGTTTGACAATGACGTGACATTGACATTACTAAACATTCTCGGGCCTCCAAAGAAAGGTAAGCCCTCGGTAGGTACATATCTAAGTTTGCACAATAATAAATCAAATCATTAAATTTTAATATAACATTTAGGTACGTTAGGTATTTAGAGCCTTACCATGAGCAGAAAATAGTTATATAATAATATAAAGTAAGTATAGATAAAGCAATGATTATATTATATTACATCATCACATATGAAGTAGTTTTATTTCTTACATTTAACACATAAGTATTTATTTATCAGATAAGTTACATAGGTAAACATAATTAATTAGGTACCTACTAGATTAGTTTAGTAAAAGTATTAGTTTAGGTAAGTAAAAAAGTTAATCTAATAAATTTAGCATTCTTGAGAACATAGAAGTTAAATGAACAACATGGCTAGGTAAATCTTAATCTAGGTTAAGTCTAAGTCTTAGGAACCATTATATACACACACTTATGTTTATAATATAGAAAGTTATACATAGGTATATGTTAACACAAATAAAAAATACAAAATATTAAGACACTTGCTAGTTTAAATCTTTGCTTGGTAGCAATATTATTTTATTAACAGGTCTAGTAAATTCTCCTTTACTAGTTCGAATCTTTACAGATCTACATAGGCCATCTGTCTTGTTAATGTTTACAGAGGTAATTCGACCTAAAGCCCATGAAGTGGGTGGACAGGCTTCGTCTTTGATTAAAACTAAGTCGCCTATACTTAAATTATTTTGCACTTGTAGCCACTTATTTCTAGTTTGTAATTCAGATAAATAGCTAAAATAGAATTGTTTCCAAAATCTTTGTTTAAATTGTATTATTTTTTGGTATACATTCAGTCTAGATTGACTAACATCTAGTACATTAGGTTCAGGTAGGTCAGTTATTGGAGCACCTATAATAAAATGAGCAGGTGTCAGGCAAGTTAAATCATTAGGTAAATCAGTAACAGGACACAACGGTCTGGAATTAAGTATTCCCTCAATTTGAACCAGAACAGTATACAATAACTCATATGTTAATTTGGTGTTAAATAGGTGTCTCTTGAGGAGAGATTTCACAGATTTAATCCCTGCTTCATATATACCTCCCATGTGGCTTGCAAGAGGACAGGTAAACTTGTATTCTATGCAATTTGCTGTACATAAATCAATAATTTCACTGTAGCTGGTATCATTTTTAAACATTTTATAGAGTGCATGTAACTCAGTTTTGGAACCTTTAAAATTTGTTGCATTGTCAGTATATAAGCAGGTAGGTATTCCTCTCCTAGAAATAAATCTTTTAAGAGCACAAATAAAGGCTTGTGCAGATAGGTCAGTAACTAATTCCAAATGAATAGCTCTAGTAGCTAGGCAAACAAATAGGCATATATAACCTTTAGAGTATTTACTGTTTTGGGTCATTGAACTTCTAATGGCTATAGCACCACTAAAGTCAATCCCTACATGAGTAAATGCACGAGTCAATGTGACTCTGGGAGCAGGAAGATCTGACATCTGCTGCCCACAGACCTTGCCTCTATATCTAGTGCATCTAACACAGGAATATATGCATTTCTTTACTTCCCCTCTGCCATTGATAGGCCAGTATTTCAGTCTTATGTTACAGAGTGTGTTCTGAACACCTGAGTGCAGTAGCTTGAGGTGATAATGCTGTATCAAAATTTGTGTGATGTGGTTTTTGGCAGGAAGTATGATAGGATGTGCTTGATTGAATGGAACGTCTGAGTGTTTTATGCGACCACCAACTCTTAGTATGTTGTCTCCATCTAAGAATGGATTCAGTTTCCTTAGTGGGCTGGTTGTGAATGTGTAAGACTTTTGTGTATGTGAAGTCTGCAAGTTAGTAATGTTTTTTAAAGATTGTAGTTCATACATTTCCTTTGAGAAATAATGACTTTGTGTTGTGTGAACTATAAAGTTGTGAGCAAGTTTTAGTTCAGTAACTGTCAAATGGGATGTACGTTTGTCATGTTTGTTTTTTATGTTATGTACAAATCTAAGTGTGTATGCAACAATTCTGACAAGCTTAGAGAAACTGGAGTGTTCTGTAAATTTATCAAAGAAGAATGAATGATTGATGAGTGAATCTGTGCAGAAATTGAGTACTTTGACTTGCGAGGTTTGATTGTGTGTAGTATTTATGTGTAGATTAGGTGTCTGTGTCATTGAAGATGGCCATTGTGATTGATCTTGAGTCAACCATGAAGGGCCTTGCCACCATAGTGTACAAGATTGAAGATCTTTAGGCATGACTCCCCGGGTGATCAGATCAGCTGGATTTTGTTTTGTGTTTATGTAGTACCAGTTATCACCGCTGGTGGTGTCAATGACCTGCATGAGGCGGTGAGTGACATATGTGTCGTGTTTGTGCTTGTATGGAGCTTTGATCCAGTGTAGTACAATAGATGAATCTGTAAATAAATAAGTTTTCTCAATGTTAATTTTGTTATTTATAGTGTTTATGAACCTTTTTGCTAATTGAGCTAGCAAAAGTGATCCACACAGCTCTAAGCGCGGTATAGATTGTTGTTTTTTGATAGGTGCAACTTTAGATTTAGCTGTAATTAGTGTGCAGCTTGTAGGTTTGTTAAGGTAGGTTGCTCTTAGGTACAGGCAAGCACCATAAGCTTTGTGTGAAGCATCACAGAACCCTAGTAATATTATTTGTGTAGGTATATCTGTAAAATAACATCTAGGCATGTGTATAGTTTTTAAACAGTGTAGTTGCTGAACATAGTTCTGCCAGATGACTATAGAGTCCTTTGAGATCAAGGAATCCCAGTCAATACTTTGTTTCCATATGTCTTGCATCAATATCTTAGCTAGAATAGTTGTAGGTGCTAGGATACCTATAGGATCAAATATTTGAGCTATTTGTGAAAGTATGTTCCTTTTAGTGCAAGGAGCATCACTGTAGGCAGGTATGCTGACCTGAAGAGTGTCTTGTGTAGGTAGCCATTGTAAGCCAAGCGTTTTGACAGAAGATGATGCAAAATTGTATGTTTCTTGTGTATCTGATTCTACATTGTTATGTAATGATTGTATATTTTTTGTGTTTTCTATAGAACTTGTGCCTACATGTGACAGTATGTCAGTGTGGTTGGATGACCACTTGTGCAGTTGAAATCCTGCTTTGCTCAATAAGTCTGTAAGCTCAGAGCATATCTGTTTACAGTGTTCTAGGGTTTGAGATCCATACAGATAGTCATCCATGTACCCAGAGCTTTTTATACAGTCAGCTGCCTGGGGGTGAGTATCTGAGTGTGAGTCAGCTAAATGTATCATTGTGCGACAGGCTAAGTATGGGGCACACTTTGTGCCATAGCAGACCCTGTTGATCTCCAAACACTTGAGCGGTTCAGATCTGGAGTCTCGCCATAACACCCTTTGTAAAGATGTCTGTTGTGAATTTATTTTTATGGCTCTAAACATTTTGACTATGTCACAAGAGAAAGCATACTTGTAGAGCCTAAATCTGAGGATAATTTCTAAAAGATCATTGTATATGTTTGGACCTTCATACATTATATCATTGAGTGATATACCAGTAGAAGTCTTGGCACTAGCATTGAAGACTGTACGTAATTTAGTTGTGATACTGTCAGGCTTTATGACCGCTAGATGTGGCATGTAGTAAGCATGTGTATCTGTGGGTGAGTATTCCTCTATGTAGTGAGCATGTCCTAACTGTATGAACTCATGTATGAAAGCTTTATACTGTGTGTAGAGATTTGTATCTTTTTGCATTTTAGATTCAAGTTTTAGAAAGCATCTATAAGCTGTATTGAAAGAATTACCTAGATCCTCTATTCTATTAACCTGTAGTGGTAGGTCCACTGTGTATCTGCCTGAGCTGTCCTGTGTGGTTGTAGACATATATAACTCTTCACAGTGTTTGTCTTCAGGTGAGAGTAGGTTTTTAGGAAGCAGCTCCTCTTGCTCCCAGAAGGATTGTAGTATGTCATCTGTTGATGTAGGAGTAGAAAACATGCTAACGTGCAAGGTGCATTTTGGAGTATATAGGTGAGTATCAGGTAGGTAGGATCCAGAAACGACCCATCCAAATTGTGTTTCAATTAGGAAAGGTAGGCGTGAACCCAGCGCTATGCGCCCAGTTTGAAGTGTAGCATAGAACACTTCAGCATTAAGCAGTAAGTCTATAGAACCCGGAATGAAGAATGTGGGGTCAGCAAGGAATTGAGCTTGTTTTTCTGGTATATGCCATGTTTGAGTATGTACATGCGTGTGAGGTAGTGGTACTGAAATACTGTCCATGACCAAGAAAGTTTGATTGCTTAGATAGGAGTTGTAACGAGATGCAACATTTGTGTTTACACTTACTTGAGTATGCTCTTGGCTATTGCCTACACCAACTATAAGACATGATTGCTGATTGACCTGTAGTTCCAGTTGAGTTGCAAGTCTGTGGGTAGCAACGTTGACTTCACTTCCTGTGTCCAGAAGTGCTCGGGCAGTGATCCACCGGCCCGAGGCATGTTGAATTCGTACCAGAGCTGTAGAAAGCAACATTTGATATCTGTTAGTGTTTGTTACTAATACTGTAGAAGGTACAGTGAATGATGTGTTTGAAGATCGAGTGTGAGCAGGCTGTAAAGAACCTGGTTGTATGTGTGCTTGTGTAGTAGCTGTTGTCAGAGTGTTTGCTGTTGCAAGTGTAGAATCTACCGCCTGTTGGGTTTGTAAGGAATTATATGTATTGCATGTCTGTTGACTGTGAGTTGGGATGTTTGCCTGTTGGCTGTGAATAGCTGTAATGTGATTGACCTGTGGTTGAGGCCTGTCCTCGTGTATGGATGTGTGATGTTTACCTTTGCATTTCAGGCAGTGATATTTGGAACACTTATGCCTGAATTTGTAGGGCTGTAAACAGTTATAACACAGTGATTTAGATTTGATCAGTTCTATACGTTTCTGAGTTGTAAGCTCAAGATATGTAGGACATTTATGCAAAGCATGACCGCTATTGCATAGAATACATGTTTCCCTGATGGTTGTAGATGCTAGATGAGAGACTTTGACATTTTGAATTTTATCATTATTAGGTTTAGCATCATACATTAACTCGAAGGCTGTTCTGCGTTGGTTTAAGAAATCAAGCAGCTCGCTCAGGGTAGCAATAGAATTTTCTTTGCGGTTGATTTCCCAAGCGGCTCTCAGTGAATTGTCTAATTTTTGTGTTATTAGAAAAACCAACAATGCATCCCAGTGCTCAACAGGGAGCTGGATGGCTCGTAGGGAATCTAAACTTTGTTGTAGCAGAACCAAGTACTCTTTGAGGTTATTTCGAGTGATAGTACTAAAACTAGTGATACTTTTTAAGTGAAAATTCACAATTATTGTTTGATTTTCATACCTCTTAGCTAGGATCTTGAGCGCTTTGGGATAGTTCTCTTCAATGATGAGCAGTGAGGCTATGAGGCCCGCAGCCTCCCCCGTTAGCGCCGTCTTCAGGTACTGCAGCTTGTTCACCAAGGGTAGTTCAGTGCTGTCCACGGACGCGTAGAAGATGTTCTTGAACGCTGGCCATTGCCGGATGTCCCCATCGAACTTAGGGAGTTCCAGTTGAGGCAGCTTGACACGTGGCTTGGTGTGGTCGTAATATGTACAGCTAGATTGATCAGCGTGGCGTGAAGGCGATGCCGCCGCCGCGGGTATTGGCGATCTTGCCGTCAAGGCGTTTAAAATGGCTGCCTTCAGTCCATAGAATCTGTCCTCGAAGGCGCCCCGCTCCTCTTCGTGAATGTCTTGTCTGTCCGCGGCGTCGTCGATTGATTCGATTTGTAGTTGTAGTTCCTCGAACCGCTGAATCAATTGTTCTAAATCGCCTTGTCGGACTTTGATTTCGTTCATGGAGTGTCGATCTGCATCGAAGTTCTCTATGTATCTTTCTATCCTAGTAAGCTTGCCTTTGACTGCGCTTCTCTTCTGTTTGAGGGTTTGTAGATTGATTTCGAGATTTCCTTCTTCATTTTGAGACATTTTAGATATTTTTGTATGATAACGCTTGCTGAGCGCGTGCGTTGCCGAGAGTCAAAAAAAGGGAAGAAAAAATGGCGTAGCGGAAGTCGGATGTTCCAAATTGTTCTACTCACTTGCCCAATGCCCGCTCGCGAAAAGTTTCTGTTAACGGACGTCCTGTAGATGACGGTTTTGCGTGTTCGCTGATTGGCCGATTAGAGATGCCGATGTACAAGTATTGGCTGTTGCCTGTGTGCGACTGTAGATGTCGATGTGCGGTATGTCTTGTTATGTTGGTAAAAATGTTTGATTGTCGGTAAAGCAGTGTCTTGGTTGATTGATTACTTGAATTTATTATTGATTTTCGACTGTTGTCGCTGCCCGCTGCTGGTTCGCCGCCCAAACTCCCGTGTTTGCGTGATGCGTACGAGCGATGTTTGCTTCGTTTTCTCCACCTCCACACCACACGACGCGAAGAAAAAAGATGGCGATCCTTGTATTCACGGCTTTCGAAGGACCAAAATGTTTGGGATCTTGAAGGAAACCACTGTAATTCACTTTTAAACTATTTAATATTTATAAAAAATCTCAAGAGACGTGTGCACTCTGTTCATTGTGTAGTTAGAAGGGCAGAGACAAACTCCTGTCAAACTCATATTTAGTTTGACAATGACGTGACATTGACATTACTAAACATTCTCGGGCCTCCAAAGAAAGGTAAGCCCTCGGTAGGTACATATCTAAGTTTGCACAATAATAAATCAAATCATTAAATTTTAATATAACATTTAGGTACGTTAGGTATTTAGAGCCTTACCATGAGCAGAAAATAGTTATATAATAATATAAAGTAAGTATAGATAAAGCAATGATTATATTATATTACATCATCACATATGAAGTAGTTTTATTTCTTACATTTAACACATAAGTATTTATTTATCAGATAAGTTACATAGGTAAACATAATTAATTAGGTACCTACTAGATTAGTTTAGTAAAAGTATTAGTTTAGGTAAGTAAAAAAGTTAATCTAATAAATTTAGCATTCTTGAGAACATAGAAGTTAAATGAACAACATGGCTAGGTAAATCTTAATCTAGGTTAAGTCTAAGTCTTAGGAACCATTATATACACACACTTATGTTTATAATATAGAAAGTTATACATAGGTATATGTTAACACAAATAAAAAATACAAAATATTAAGACACTTGCTAGTTTAAATCTTTGCTTGGTAGCAATATTATTTTATTAACAGGTCTAGTAAATTCTCCTTTACTAGTTCGAATCTTTACAGATCTACATAGGCCATCTGTCTTGTTAATGTTTACAGAGGTAATTCGACCTAAAGCCCATGAAGTGGGTGGACAGGCTTCGTCTTTGATTAAAACTAAGTCGCCTATACTTAAATTATTTTGCACTTGTAGCCACTTATTTCTAGTTTGTAATTCAGATAAATAGCTAAAATAGAATTGTTTCCAAAATCTTTGTTTAAATTGTATTATTTTTTGGTATACATTCAGTCTAGATTGACTAACATCTAGTACATTAGGTTCAGGTAGGTCAGTTATTGGAGCACCTATAATAAAATGAGCAGGTGTCAGGCAAGTTAAATCATTAGGTAAATCAGTAACAGGACACAACGGTCTGGAATTAAGTATTCCCTCAATTTGAACCAGAACAGTATACAATAACTCATATGTTAATTTGGTGTTAAATAGGTGTCTCTTGAGGAGAGATTTCACAGATTTAATCCCTGCTTCATATATACCTCCCATGTGGCTTGCAAGAGGACAGGTAAACTTGTATTCTATGCAATTTGCTGTACATAAATCAATAATTTCACTGTAGCTGGTATCATTTTTAAACATTTTATAGAGTGCATGTAACTCAGTTTTGGAACCTTTAAAATTTGTTGCATTGTCAGTATATAAGCAGGTAGGTATTCCTCTCCTAGAAATAAATCTTTTAAGAGCACAAATAAAGGCTTGTGCAGATAGGTCAGTAACTAATTCCAAATGAATAGCTCTAGTAGCTAGGCAAACAAATAGGCATATATAACCTTTAGAGTATTTACTGTTTTGGGTCATTGAACTTCTAATGGCTATAGCACCACTAAAGTCAATCCCTACATGAGTAAATGCACGAGTCAATGTGACTCTGGGAGCAGGAAGATCTGACATCTGCTGCCCACAGACCTTGCCTCTATATCTAGTGCATCTAACACAGGAATATATGCATTTCTTTACTTCCCCTCTGCCATTGATAGGCCAGTATTTCAGTCTTATGTTACAGAGTGTGTTCTGAACACCTGAGTGCAGTAGCTTGAGGTGATAATGCTGTATCAAAATTTGTGTGATGTGGTTTTTGGCAGGAAGTATGATAGGATGTGCTTGATTGAATGGAACGTCTGAGTGTTTTATGCGACCACCAACTCTTAGTATGTTGTCTCCATCTAAGAATGGATTCAGTTTCCTTAGTGGGCTGGTTGTGAATGTGTAAGACTTTTGTGTATGTGAAGTCTGCAAGTTAGTAATGTTTTTTAAAGATTGTAGTTCATACATTTCCTTTGAGAAATAATGACTTTGTGTTGTGTGAACTATAAAGTTGTGAGCAAGTTTTAGTTCAGTAACTGTCAAATGGGATGTACGTTTGTCATGTTTGTTTTTTATGTTATGTACAAATCTAAGTGTGTATGCAACAATTCTGACAAGCTTAGAGAAACTGGAGTGTTCTGTAAATTTATCAAAGAAGAATGAATGATTGATGAGTGAATCTGTGCAGAAATTGAGTACTTTGACTTGCGAGGTTTGATTGTGTGTAGTATTTATGTGTAGATTAGGTGTCTGTGTCATTGAAGATGGCCATTGTGATTGATCTTGAGTCAACCATGAAGGGCCTTGCCACCATAGTGTACAAGATTGAAGATCTTTAGGCATGACTCCCCGGGTGATCAGATCAGCTGGATTTTGTTTTGTGTTTATGTAGTACCAGTTATCACCGCTGGTGGTGTCAATGACCTGCATGAGGCGGTGAGTGACATATGTGTCGTGTTTGTGCTTGTATGGAGCTTTGATCCAGTGTAGTACAATAGATGAATCTGTAAATAAATAAGTTTTCTCAATGTTAATTTTGTTATTTATAGTGTTTATGAACCTTTTTGCTAATTGAGCTAGCAAAAGTGATCCACACAGCTCTAAGCGCGGTATAGATTGTTGTTTTTTGATAGGTGCAACTTTAGATTTAGCTGTAATTAGTGTGCAGCTTGTAGGTTTGTTAAGGTAGGTTGCTCTTAGGTACAGGCAAGCACCATAAGCTTTGTGTGAAGCATCACAGAACCCTAGTAATATTATTTGTGTAGGTATATCTGTAAAATAACATCTAGGCATGTGTATAGTTTTTAAACAGTGTAGTTGCTGAACATAGTTCTGCCAGATGACTATAGAGTCCTTTGAGATCAAGGAATCCCAGTCAATACTTTGTTTCCATATGTCTTGCATCAATATCTTAGCTAGAATAGTTGTAGGTGCTAGGATACCTATAGGATCAAATATTTGAGCTATTTGTGAAAGTATGTTCCTTTTAGTGCAAGGAGCATCACTGTAGGCAGGTATGCTGACCTGAAGAGTGTCTTGTGTAGGTAGCCATTGTAAGCCAAGCGTTTTGACAGAAGATGATGCAAAATTGTATGTTTCTTGTGTATCTGATTCTACATTGTTATGTAATGATTGTATATTTTTTGTGTTTTCTATAGAACTTGTGCCTACATGTGACAGTATGTCAGTGTGGTTGGATGACCACTTGTGCAGTTGAAATCCTGCTTTGCTCAATAAGTCTGTAAGCTCAGAGCATATCTGTTTACAGTGTTCTAGGGTTTGAGATCCATACAGATAGTCATCCATGTACCCAGAGCTTTTTATACAGTCAGCTGCCTGGGGGTGAGTATCTGAGTGTGAGTCAGCTAAATGTATCATTGTGCGACAGGCTAAGTATGGGGCACACTTTGTGCCATAGCAGACCCTGTTGATCTCCAAACACTTGAGCGGTTCAGATCTGGAGTCTCGCCATAACACCCTTTGTAAAGATGTCTGTTGTGAATTTATTTTTATGGCTCTAAACATTTTGACTATGTCACAAGAGAAAGCATACTTGTAGAGCCTAAATCTGAGGATAATTTCTAAAAGATCATTGTATATGTTTGGACCTTCATACATTATATCATTGAGTGATATACCAGTAGAAGTCTTGGCACTAGCATTGAAGACTGTACGTAATTTAGTTGTGATACTGTCAGGCTTTATGACCGCTAGATGTGGCATGTAGTAAGCATGTGTATCTGTGGGTGAGTATTCCTCTATGTAGTGAGCATGTCCTAACTGTATGAACTCATGTATGAAAGCTTTATACTGTGTGTAGAGATTTGTATCTTTTTGCATTTTAGATTCAAGTTTTAGAAAGCATCTATAAGCTGTATTGAAAGAATTACCTAGATCCTCTATTCTATTAACCTGTAGTGGTAGGTCCACTGTGTATCTGCCTGAGCTGTCCTGTGTGGTTGTAGACATATATAACTCTTCACAGTGTTTGTCTTCAGGTGAGAGTAGGTTTTTAGGAAGCAGCTCCTCTTGCTCCCAGAAGGATTGTAGTATGTCATCTGTTGATGTAGGAGTAGAAAACATGCTAACGTGCAAGGTGCATTTTGGAGTATATAGGTGAGTATCAGGTAGGTAGGATCCAGAAACGACCCATCCAAATTGTGTTTCAATTAGGAAAGGTAGGCGTGAACCCAGCGCTATGCGCCCAGTTTGAAGTGTAGCATAGAACACTTCAGCATTAAGCAGTAAGTCTATAGAACCCGGAATGAAGAATGTGGGGTCAGCAAGGAATTGAGCTTGTTTTTCTGGTATATGCCATGTTTGAGTATGTACATGCGTGTGAGGTAGTGGTACTGAAATACTGTCCATGACCAAGAAAGTTTGATTGCTTAGATAGGAGTTGTAACGAGATGCAACATTTGTGTTTACACTTACTTGAGTATGCTCTTGGCTATTGCCTACACCAACTATAAGACATGATTGCTGATTGACCTGTAGTTCCAGTTGAGTTGCAAGTCTGTGGGTAGCAACGTTGACTTCACTTCCTGTGTCCAGAAGTGCTCGGGCAGTGATCCACCGGCCCGAGGCATGTTGAATTCGTACCAGAGCTGTAGAAAGCAACATTTGATATCTGTTAGTGTTTGTTACTAATACTGTAGAAGGTACAGTGAATGATGTGTTTGAAGATCGAGTGTGAGCAGGCTGTAAAGAACCTGGTTGTATGTGTGCTTGTGTAGTAGCTGTTGTCAGAGTGTTTGCTGTTGCAAGTGTAGAATCTACCGCCTGTTGGGTTTGTAAGGAATTATATGTATTGCATGTCTGTTGACTGTGAGTTGGGATGTTTGCCTGTTGGCTGTGAATAGCTGTAATGTGATTGACCTGTGGTTGAGGCCTGTCCTCGTGTATGGATGTGTGATGTTTACCTTTGCATTTCAGGCAGTGATATTTGGAACACTTATGCCTGAATTTGTAGGGCTGTAAACAGTTATAACACAGTGATTTAGATTTGATCAGTTCTATACGTTTCTGAGTTGTAAGCTCAAGATATGTAGGGCATTTATGCAAAGCATGACCGCTATTGCATAGAATACATGTTTCCCTGATGGTTGTAGATGCTAGATGAGAGACTTTGACATTTTGAATTTTATCATTATTAGGTTTAGCATCATACATTAACTCGAAGGCTGTTCTGCGTTGGTTTAAGAAATCAAGCAGCTCGCTCAGGGTAGCAATAGAATTTTCTTTGCGGTTGATTTCCCAAGCGGCTCTCAGTGAATTGTCTAATTTTTGTGTTATTAGAAAAACCAACAATGCATCCCAGTGCTCAACAGGGAGCTGGATGGCTCGTAGGGAATCTAAACTTTGTTGTAGCAGAACCAAGTACTCTTTGAGGTTATTTCGAGTGATAGTACTAAAACTAGTGATACTTTTTAAGTGAAAATTCACAATTATTGTTTGATTTTCATACCTCTTAGCTAGGATCTTGAGCGCTTTGGGATAGTTCTCTTCAATGATGAGCAGTGAGGCTATGAGGCCCGCAGCCTCCCCCGTTAGCGCCGTCTTCAGGTACTGCAGCTTGTTCACCAAGGGTAGTTCAGTGCTGTCCACGGACGCGTAGAAGATGTTCTTGAACGCTGGCCATTGCCGGATGTCCCCATCGAACTTAGGGAGTTCCAGTTGAGGCAGCTTGACACGTGGCTTGGTGTGGTCGTAATATGTACAGCTAGATTGATCAGCGTGGCGTGAAGGCGATGCCGCCGCCGCGGGTATTGGCGATCTTGCCGTCAAGGCGTTTAAAATGGCTGCCTTCAGTCCATAGAATCTGTCCTCGAAGGCGCCCCGCTCCTCTTCGTGAATGTCTTGTCTGTCCGCGGCGTCGTCGATTGATTCGATTTGTAGTTGTAGTTCCTCGAACCGCTGAATCAATTGTTCTAAATCGCCTTGTCGGACTTTGATTTCGTTCATGGAGTGTCGATCTGCATCGAAGTTCTCTATGTATCTTTCTATCCTAGTAAGCTTGCCTTTGACTGCGCTTCTCTTCTGTTTGAGGGTTTGTAGATTGATTTCGAGATTTCCTTCTTCATTTTGAGACATTTTAGATATTTTTGTATGATAACGCTTGCTGAGCGCGTGCGTTGCCGAGAGTCAAAAAAAGGGAAGAAAAAATGGCGTAGCGGAAGTCGGATGTTCCAAATTGTTCTACTCACTTGCCCAATGCCCGCTCGCGAAAAGTTTCTGTTAACGGACGTCCTGTAGATGACGGTTTTGCGTGTTCGCTGATTGGCCGATTAGAGATGCCGATGTACAAGTATTGGCTGTTGCCTGTGTGCGACTGTAGATGTCGATGTGCGGTATGTCTTGTTATGTTGGTAAAAATGTTTGATTGTCGGTAAAGCAGTGTCTTGGTTGATTGATTACTTGAATTTATTATTGATTTTCGACTGTTGTCGCTGCCCACTGCTGGTTCGCCGCCCAAACTCCCGTTTTTGCGTGATGCGTACGAGCGATGTTTGCTTCGTTTTCTCCACCTCCACACCACACGACGCGAAGAAAAAAGATGGCGATCCTTGTATTCACGGCTTTCGAAGGACCAAAATGTTTGGGATCTTGAAGGAAACCACTGTAATTCACTTTTAAACTATTTAATATTTATAAAAAATCTCAAGAGACGTGTGCACTCTGTTCATTGTGTAGTTAGAAGGGCAGAGACAAACTACTGTCAAACTCATATTTAGTTTGACAATGACGTGACATTGACATTACTAAACAGTTTCAATTGCATGGTCTGTTTATTCTTAATATAAAACATACATAAAACCACATTGGATAGCACAATATTTATTATTTACAAGTATCCCAAGATTTAAAGTATTGGCACACGTTGTAAGCTTATTTAATGCTTCAACAAAAAAAAAACTGACAAACTTCTTTGCAGCTAGGATTCAGCGAATAGCTGGACAATAAAGAAAAAGAAAAAATAAATTACCATGTTGCCCGCTTGCGCGGTTTGGCATCGGGCATAAGCATCAGCTCAAGTTGGGCACGCTGCTTCCACTCCTTAAGCTCCTGCCAGGATTCAGCTGAGAGTGCATTCACCCGGTGTAAGAAGCTGTGCAGCCCTAACTTGAGCGAGCGGATCCTCCAGAACGGCACTGCCAAAAATTATATGCAACATTAAAACATAACGACATTTAACATACTAACTTGCACATATTAATTATCTTAAAAACATACTGAATAAGATACATACAGCTGTGCATCCACATAGGCCTCTCCCTCACCACTCTTTCTACAACGCCCCGGTCCCCGGGCTGGTGCTTCATCTAACGCCTACCCCAAATCACGGCTTTCATCATGAGACCTAAAACATAGACATAGATTCTATAGTTTATTTTTAAAATACACATGCACACACACAGGGCCACACACAAGTCTGAAGAACTGAAGGAAAATTTGAGTTTTGAGTAGCCTGACCTGCTGGAGTCTGTAATTCCATTTCGAAAATCATTGAAATTATTATTATTGGGTAGCTGTGGCTACCCAGACAAGACAGAGGATAACAAAACACCAAATACAAGAACAAAAATCATAACCCTTCTTTTTGGTTTGCCGTAGTTAGGCAAACCAAAACGCAGTTTTTTATGAGTAGTAAAACAGCCTTATTTATCGTATTTGTGTAAATACACAGTTAAAAACCGTTAAATCTGGTTTTTAAAAATGTTTTAAAAATTGCTTGGGGAACAAAATTTTTAACACATAAAATATTGCAAAATTTCGTTGTATTTTACTGTTTTATTGTGTGTAAATACTAATTATGAACTAATTTCCATATTACGAGCATTATATTAACGATTTTCGCAATAAATCCATTAAAAACAAATAAAAAACTTTACGAAAATCACCACGGTCAACATGGCGGATTTTTTTCACATTTTCATTTTAATATTATCGTTTCAACATACTTTGAACCTACGATATTTATAGTTAATTGTAAAGCTTGGATATTGAGGTTTATTTTGATATAATACACTATATGTATTGGGTTACAAATAAAATTATACTTACATTTTAAAGTCGGCGATCACTTTGAGTCGGAGCAATAAAATTTGACACTGAGAAATTGAAGTTTGACATTTTATTTCTCAACAAATATGCCGACTTGGACACTCGGGTTTTGAGCGTTTGACGCGTAATTTAATAGAGCAACACAGAGAATAAATTTGTCCTGATATTCTCGACAGCTGACATTTTTTAGAACGTTTTTTTGAAACAATTCGAACGCACTCCGAACGGGTAACTATAGTTACCTGGACACTTGACCGGAAAAATTATTGGGTCGCTCTAGTCACCTGGACATTACAGCGGAGACAGTACATGAAAAAATAAATGGTATTGGTACACAAATTTAATAAAATAATACAAAAAGACAACTGAAAGTACAAAAATAAAAAAATAAAAATTGTGCCTGGATTCCCTCCGCGCGGAAGAAGTGAAATTTCATAATACGAGCTCCTAAATAATATTTTGTTGTTTAATTTTTATTACATAAGTTTATCGAGGTACTCACTCATGGAAATTGAGCGAAGGCTCGTCACACCGAAGAGTCGAATGCATGACTGTTTGCACGCCATCTTGCGTAGCTAGTAGAACAACGTAGTCGCAAATCTTGTAATACTGCCATCTCTTAGTGGGTGATAGAAAATATTCCCCCTCCATGCTAGCGTTAAACTTGTTGGAAGTTACATAAGAGGTTTCACTTCAAAAAAAAAGAAACAAAATTCGGTGTTGTTAATCTTGACAAAATACTGCCAAAGTTCACTTTTAGTAGGCGGCATTCTTCTAATAACTCAAATATCTCAGTTAATATCAGTTACATAGCACAGAATAATAGTGAGTACTTTTAGATTACACTTGAATAAATCAAATAATAGTCAAGCAAAATAATGATCAATCGTATTAATATAGCAGAAAAACAAAGCGCGAAACGAATACGATAAAATTAAATGACAAAGGTGAATGAGTAAATGATTAGTATAATTTAACTGTGAGCGGAAGGAACGATAAAAAAAGTCAAAGTCAAAGCATTTATTTCAATTAGACCATTACAGGCACTTTTGAAAGTCAAAAAAAAACAAAATAAAACGCGAAGCTACAGTCCCAGTCACAAGTCATAATAACTTGTGAAAGTACTGTAGTTGCCCATTCCGTAGCGTAGATCTCTATGGAGAAGAACGGGCAAGAAACTCCATGGACACTCTTTTAAATCAAAATATGTTACAAAATCTTGGTTACATCATTCATGTTAAGAATTACAAATATGTGAGAACAATGTAGAAATACGGGCAAGTTAAGAGCGTCCAGAGTAAAAGATTAAATCAGTAATTAAAAAATAAAGTAATTAAAATAAACCGTGGCAGCTAAGAGATGACCAGTCACAACTGACAGCGCCCGTTCACGAACATGACGCATGTATCAGCCATCATTCAACTCAACCATTTTGAAGGGAACTAAACGACCCGACACACCCGCCACCATCAGCGTGACATTTAAGTGAGCATGACATTCACTCAACCACCAGGGTAATTTCGCGTCAATGAAAGATTTAGGTACTCATTAAATGGTGGCTTTACAGTACATGGTACTCACACATGTGCTATGCAATTATATAATAGCCCATATTCCCTGGTAGCTCATAAACGACACAAATGTGTGGATGTCTCTAACTATTCCCAATATTATTTTTTCCATTCTTTTTATTCTTTTTCTTTTTTTACAATAGTTTTTCAATAATTGCACGTTTCGCTCATTGTTCAGAATAGTTACAGCACTGATGATAACATCTGTGTCTATTGTTAAGTTAGTGTTCTTTTATTGTTTTATTTTTACTTTTGTATAGATTCTTTTTATTTACCTATTTTTTGTGAATGTGTGGACATTGTAGGCCTTGTATTTTTTTTTATTTTTTTTTATTATTTTTTTTCCTATTACTACCGTCTGTAGTAAGCAATCGACTTATTGTCGGGCCTACGCTGTCCTCCCATATTTAAGTACTAACGCTGTAACTTCAAATATTGTAAAACCAAATGATTTTAAAAGAGTAACAATGGAGTTTCTTGCCGGTTCTTCTCCATAGGAAACGACCAACCCGAACCGTGCACCTTTTGTTGACGTTTTATAAGTGCCCATGTAGGCCTATGTAAAATAAAATATTTTGATTTTGATTTTGAATACTAAGAGATTGAATCTATACGATTTCGAGCGAGAATTGATGTAATGTTTTAGAAGGTTCAGAACGTGTGTATTAAGGTGGAAACATACTTACGTGGCGTGGCGTGTCGTGACGCGCCAGAAGCAAATCGGTTTCATACATTTAATATGGTTAGGGATATATTTGCATGGCGTGTCGTGTCACAACGATGTATGAAACCGAATGCTTCTGGCGCGTCACGATACGAAAGTGTGTTACCGTCTTTAGATGGGGTTGATGCCATAACCATAAACATTCGCCGTAAGGTCGCAAGTTTTAAATGGGTAACTTCTAACTTCTAAGATTACCCATTTAAAACTTAATTTCTTATTCGATACGATACCTGCCAAAAAGTACTCATTGAGTAAAAGTATCGAATGCAAAGTATCGAGTACAAAAGTATCGGTTTCGAAAAGAAAAATATACTCGATACCACAAAGTATCGATACTTTTTTCGTTTCCCTATATAGTTATCAGGTTAAATCAGTGTTGCCAGAAGGTTACATTTCTTACATTTTTCGTAACTTTTGAGAACAACGAGATTTGTTACACTAGATTTTTATTGCAAACAATTTACGAACGCATCCAAATTGAACGCACCTAAAAGTAATTTCACTCCATATGATACTCAGAGATGGCACTAAATGAAACTGCCATGACAAAATGAAACTTATTTCGCATGGATAAGAACTTGATTTTCCTTGAGCGTTTGCGCGTACGTTTCCTACTTTGCAAGTTCGCGCAGTTTCGTTTCGTAGGTACTACATAGCTCAAAAAAGAAAAACATGGCTGATTGTGATTTGTTTTGTTGAATGTTGCGTTACGCAAGGTTGTATGGGAGCCCCCTTAAATATTTATTTTATTCTGTTTATAGTATTTTTTCTTATAGCATCAACAGAAATAATCTGTAGAAATTTCAACTGGCTACCTATCACGGTTCATGAGATACACCCTAGTTTGACCCTTTGGGTACGGAACCGTAAAAACTAATGCTAGGTTGGTGGATTTGATGTTTTTTTTGTCTCCAATTCGCTATATATTTTAACAATATTTTTAGTTTTCGTCTTAATATAATAAGCCTATCTAATTGTCATGTTTTGTAATTTCAGAAAAAAACAAAAATTTTAAAAAGTATACAACAAAACTATAAGAAAGCTATTCACTAGTACTCAATTTAATACACAATAAAGAGAGATGACTAATCATCGTCGATAGTGTAAGTTTTTTTGTTTTTTAGGGTTTCGTACCCAAAGGGTCAAACGGGACTCTATTACTGAGACTGTCTGAGACTTCGCTGTCCGTACGTCCGTCTGTCATAAGGCTGTATTTCATGAACCGTGATAGGTAGCCAGTTTAAATTTCTACAGATTATGTATTTCTGTTGATGCTATAACAACAAATACTAAAAACAGAATAAAATAAATATTAAAGAGGCTCCCATACAAAAAAGTCTTTTTTTTTTGCTCGTTTTTATAAATAATGGTACGTAACCCTTCGTGCACGAGTCCGACTCGCACTTGGTCGTTTTTTTTTGCATTGAGGCGATTTTGCCCTCTATGAACAGTTCTATACATATTGAGTATCAGTAGTTAGTTCAGTGTAATACTAACAGATGCACCACCTCTCGTGGATTTGGTTCAAACTAATAGAAAAAGTTAGGTGCTAGACTAGATAGTAACAACTATGAAGATGGATGACATCAATAATTGATGTCAGGAAAATGTTACAAATTTGCCTCCGACCTCAAAAATACGAAATTAAAAAAATGTAACTTTTGCAGCAAAAATGTAACTTTTCAGGAAATGAAACGTAACTTTTGACATAAGGGCCCTGGCAACACTCTGTGTCTATTCCAATTATATTACTATACTCTTTGGTGTCTATGTTTGCCGTTTGGCAGGTATTGGTTACTGAATATATTATTTTATTTTTACATAAGTAAATGAGATTTTATTTCTTAGTTTAAAGATGGAAAAACTAACCATGTGTAGGATATGTTTAGCACAGAATACTCGTATGTATGTAGTGGTCAACAAGAACTTGCGTGAACTGTATGAGAAACTGACTGATGTTCCAGTAAGTTGATACTTTTTAATAATTGACTACTAATGCTATACTTACATCTCATCTCGGACACGAGATACCTTTTTCATTTTATATAAAATGAAAAAGGTATCTCGTGTGTTATTCAGCCTGTACTGTCCCACAGCTGGGCATAGGTTGGTTTTGAAGAAGGATTCAGTGATTTCTTTTTTAACTTTGTTATTGTACACTAAAACACGGTAAATTTGTTGACGGAAAACAAAACAATGTGAGGAAATCTGGTTAAAAGTCGCCAATCTGCCTTGAATAAGATGGTTTTTCAACCCTTGTGCCTTCTGTGCTTGTTCATAGAAATAAAAAAAGTTTAAGGCAGGTTTTGTTGCAGTTTGTAACTGAAGACAGAAGACCGATTCTTGCTTGTTTCTTCTGCTGCGTTAAATTAAAGCAATGCTTCGGGTTGATGCAGAAATGTCTGGAAGCCGAAAAGCTATTTGCTCAAATGACGAATGAGGATTATGAGGTGAGGTATTCTTCAACTGACATTTTTCTCATACCTTCTGATTTCAAAAATATATTGTGTAGAAGATGATTTCTCTCATCCCTTCGTGTCTGGATTCCATGCTCGCCACACCATAGAGAGTTGAACATTAATTTTTATGCTTTTGTCAACTGTAGGTAACCACAATTATGACAAGTTAAATACTCCACATAATACTGCTACAGATTCAAAATGACACTTGTACATGTGTGTGGTAGTTTGATAAAAGTTATCCCTCATGTTTTAAAGATAAAGATATATTTACCTTGAACACGAACTATGCAACAATAGCTTGTGCAGTGCGTTTGGTAGCACGGCTGAGTGTGTGGGGTGCAATGGACCTACTTAACACTTTCAGTGCTCAGCATATGGGTCAAACAATCATTTGCTGGTGTGCGCTGAGCATAGACAACCCGTCTCCCGAGTCTTCTTGATACGTAGCTGTACGCTGTACGTAGCTGTGGCTTGTGCATCCAAGTAAAAATTGATTATTTGAACTTAGCAGTGAAACTGTTAAGTATACTCACTTGTGGAGGCTTTTTTGAGTGATTGACCTAATACTGTAATATTACTTTTTCAGCCAAATCCATCAATAAACCCAGAACACTTAGGGCTTTGCAGGGGGTTTATTATAAGTCCCATAGAACACATAAGTATAGTTGAAAAAGGTCAAACACAAAGCATTATTGCTATCAAAGAGGAATCACCAGAAGTTGAAGGTGTAGATGATATTCAGGGAAATCTCAGTAATGGTATGTTTTGAGAACAAATAATTTTATGATTATTAAGCCATAATCTTCAATAAAAATAACATATAATTTAATTTTAAAAAGTCATCCACAACCTCAAATTTTGTTTTTCAAAAAGCATTAATCTCACAGAAGAATTACCACATGTTTTAGACAGACTACATGATATTATCGAAAATCAAAGTGACGGTATGTTTTTAAGAAAGGAAAATATTGTAATCAATAATTTATAATATAAATAAAATTAACACAAATTTTATGAAACATCATGTAGAAGAACGATGATGCACCCATTCTGCATTCAATTGGAGTGCGGTGAACCTCAGTTGTCCAGTACGCCTGTACCAGTATGACATTATATCATAATGTTCTTAGGAATGTGTAATATGTCAAAATGCTTTTAGTGGATGCATATAATTTATATGCGTCACGTTTTACGTGCTTACGTTTTTAGTGCATATATTTTGGCATTTTGATAGTGCATATATTAATTCATGATATCGTTAGTGGAGGAAGCTACGCCTAGCTTCTTCCGATCCCAAGACATTGTCGAAGGGCTAACCTAAACCTAATCTGAAAGCTAAATGAACTTAACTCATACGTACAATACACACTCACACCCACACCCACCCCCACACACACAAACGCACACTAACTCAAAAACCCACTCCCATACACCACACATGCGCGCTCCTTTACGCCTTAATGTTTCGTTTTGTAATATTTTATTTTCTTTTTATGTTTTTCAATTGCATACCCTGTTTAATGTTAAGTGGAAGAGCGGAGACACCTAACACAAGCATCTCCTTGCTTAAAAGGTGATCTCCAAATCATGTTTGTTGAAGAACCATGTAATTGAAATAAACATTTTTTTTTTATATATTCCAATGTCTAACAATAATATTTTACAAAATGATGTTTGCAGCAAATAATATTTTGATTATTTCAATTAAATTAAGGAATCACTGCAACAGAAAACCATGTTATGTAGTAAAATTAAACTATTTTGATAAAATCAATTTTTGCTTACTTACAGATCTTAAACTAGAAGATACTGGCAATAGCTATCTAGATGTAGAAGATATGCACCTGCAACATTCTGAATCGGATCCGGGAGATGATGTACCTTTAATGGAGGTTTCAATAAAAGTGGAAGAAGCATTAGAAGTACCTAAGAAGAAACATAAAGCCGTGGAGACCACAAGTAAGTATTAGTTACATAAACAATAGGTTTGGAGACTCACACAGTTTTAGGTACAGTTTCGGAGATACTTGAGTTAAAAAACGTGAAAAAGCATGTTTTTAGGGTTCCGTAGTGGAATGGCAGAAACGGAACCCTTATAAATTCGTCATGTTTGTGTGTCCGTCCGTATGTCACAGCCACTTTATTCCGAAACTATTAGGACTATACAGCTGACACTTGATAGGTAGATGTATTTTGTGAACCGCTTTACAATTTTTTTACAAAAAAAAAAAAAAATACATTGATTAAGGATATTCCCCACACGGAAATGAAACTAAAAAAAAAAAAAACATCAAACCTATACGTGCGGGGTGTCTATAGATAGGTCTTTAAAAATGACATTGAGGTTCCTAAAACCATCTTCTTTCTAAGTCAATCGTTTGAAAGATAGACACTTCCAAAGTGGTAAAACGTGTGTACCCCCTCTAATTTCTCCCTCTAATTTCTAAAGTAAGAGGAGAAAATTTCTGAAAAAATATTGGTATGTAAAACGTAAAAAAAACTCTCAATGAAAATTGGTTTCAATAAGATTTGATATTTAGTTTTTGGACTTTTACACCAAACTGCAGCAGTAACTTTGTTTTTCATTAACTTACTATAAAAAACAAATTTAGCTTTGCGGTTGAGTGGAAGTTTACTAATGAATGACCGTTCAAAATATTGTTATTATATTGTTTGGGGCTATGGAACCCTGTGTGCGTGTAAGACTTGACCCGTTCTTTTTAAACTTAGTTTAACACTAAAATTCGCGAGAGAAAATGCGAATGACAAATGTCAAACAATATGGCGGATGGTGGGGCACATGGATGTGCCCTGCGGCGAAAACGCACTACGACCTTTGTGATCCACTAAATAAACAAAAAATCTTTTACTTTTTTACTTTGTCTGAACTCAAATATCTCGGACCGGGTATCACCGAGCCGACCTCGGTGTCATGTTGCCTGTTCTGTCATTACGCACAAGCTTGTAGCCGGGTAACGAGTACTGCGTTGAGGACAAGAGCCGGTTTGTGGAAGGTTTCAGAGATCAGCATGCTGAGTCAAACGAGGATAATAAATCGGTATGTTGGTCTGGAATACTTTGTGCATTGATATTAATTAAAATTTGTCGTAGCTAGAAAAACTGAAAGAAATCTACAGGCATCGCTGTCAAAATATAAAAACAATATAAATAAAAATCGTGAGTGACCGACACAGAAAAGTTGCTAATAGGTAACGATACAACGTTCGCAGCCGAGTCATTACGTGTAGCCGCCGGGCACCGCGCAACAAGTTCTCGTAGCTCAGTGGCAGATTCTATCTTTCGACGCGACTTGTAGGACCAAACTAGAACCCTTCAGTTTTGTCTTGTTGAAGACTGATTCTTCAAGTCCTGCAAGGTGAATGTGGCTCACAGCTCCTCCATACAGTTTGACAGGGTACATATTTGAAATTCGAAAATTAAAATACCTGCGCTTAAAATGTCAATGTTCAAACCATCGAAAATTTTAGTATCGATTGTAACGAAATATCCAAAAATGTCATATCTTTTTGTTTTTTTTTTTTTAATTTATAATCTTGCAATCAGTCTGTAGACTATGAGCAGATGAGATGAAATAATTTTGTAGCTTTCAGAGCAAAATCCGCTTTGGGAAAATCTCCATAGCTTAAGTGCAGCTGTCAATTTCCAAAATATGCCGCCTTTTCAGTCTGCGTATTGATTCGGGAATGGTTAACTGCACTGCTAGTTGGTTCGGATGGATTGCAAGTCGTGCTTTGTATTTGGAACATTACAATCTTATCTCTTCCTTTACTGTCTTAATTTTTAAATTTTCATGTACTCCCGAGATTCTTAAGAACCATGGTGAGTTGGATATTTGCTTCAGGATGTAATTTTGAGCCCTCTGTATTATACTTATGCTGGAGTCACATGCTGAACCCCATAGTTCGATCCCATATGCCCATATAGGTTTGAGCATGGTCATTTAAATTAGGAGCTTGTTGTCCTGTCTTTTAGATTAGGAGAGATAACTTGGAGTTCCGGCCGAGTAACCAGTGAAGTTCCCTGTATTTTAGGTTTATTTCATCTCCGGCCGTGTAACCAGTGAAGTTCCCTGTATTTTAGGTTTATTTCATCTCGTTTCTTTTCCATGCGTCTCCTCCATGTAAGTCTGCGGTCTAGGTGCATTCCCAAGTATTTAGCTGAATCACCTTGTGGAAGAAGATTATTACACATCGAGACAGGTGGGCAGTTTCCCCTGCGTAAAGCGAATGTTACATGGACTGATTTATTGGCACTAGCTCTTATCCTCCATTTGGTCAGCCACTTGACAACGTTATTCAAAGCGCTCTGCAGGATTATGGAAGCTTCGGTAGGACAACTGCTGCATGCAAGAATTGCTGTATCATCCGCGTATGTCGCTACTGTAACATTGTCATTCTGTGGTAGATTGGAGGTATATAAAGTGTACAGCAATGGGCCCAGAACGGATCCCTTAGGCACTCCAGCTAAAATAGGGTGAAATCTTGATGTGCACTCATCCTCCTTTATTTGGAATATTCTATCCCTCAGATATGATTCTATGATATTAAAGAAGGAATTTGGTAGAAGGGCTTTTATCTTGCATAGCAAACCCCTATGCCAAACTCTATCAAAGGCCTGCTGGATATCAAGGAATGCAGAAGAACAGTATTCTTTCCGTTCGAGTGCTTGCCGGACCGTTCTGCAAACTCTATGGATCTGTTCCACAGTGCCATGTTGCTGTCTGAAGCCAAACTGGTGGTCAGGGATTATAGATCTCTGGCCAATTTCATATAGCATTCTGGTTAACAATATTTTCTCAAAGACTTTTGAACTTGTCGGTAGTAGGCTGATAGGTCGGTAGGAAGTGATTTCGTGAGGCGGTTTTCCCGGTTTCGCAATCATTATAACTTGCGAAACTTTCCACAAAGCCGGGAAATAACTGGTTCTGACAATGCCATTAAACAAAGTTGCAAGATATAGTGTGGCTTTTCTTGGCATTTCCGAGAGGACCCTTTTGTCAATGAGATCGAATCCAGGTGCCTTTCTGTCATCTATTTTTCGAATCGTTTTAATTAATTCTTTTGGGCTAACATGTTTCAGTGGTAACTCCAATTGAAAGGGTTGGCTCAGAATGTTGTCAATGTCCGAATCGTCAGTTCGTGGAGCAGGAGGCCTACTCTCTTTCTCCGAAACGTAACTTCGGCAACGAACGATAATAAAACGTAGTTACGTTTGTTTCCCTACTCTATATAAATTGCGGACGCACACAATAACATTCAATACATTCGTTCACGTTAATTGTCAGTGAATTCGAACTTCTTGTGTGCGTCCGCAAATTATATAGAGTAGGGTCACAAACGTAACTACTTTTAATTTTCGTTCGTTGCCGAAGTTACGTTTCGGAGAAAGAGAGTAGGCCTCCTGCTTCGTTTGGAGTGGCTTAGGATCTGAGGCTTTGTTCAGTGTTTTACAAGCGCGCCACAGTGAGTAATTGGTAGCATTTGTAGCTGTAAGAGACTCCAAGAGAGCCTCCATTGAGTCATCGTTGGCTATATGATATATCTTTAACTAAGGGAGCACGAAACAAACAAACGAGTGTATAGTACAAAGGCTGGTTTATTACTGAATCAACATAAGTAGTGCACTCGCTATTATAAGTTAACAATTAGAACATGTGGGTAGAAAGGAGGACGGCAGATATGCATCATTCCTCCACACTTAATTTTGAAACCTGTTGACAAAACAAAACAGCATAAAATACAATGATAAAAAACCTGGTCTATAAATAACAATCTTATCCTAATACAATAATCTATTAATAATACTTTGAATAATCAACTTTATTCCTGGGACGCTGAGAACGTGCTCGTGATGCAGGCGAGGTAGCTGGTTCCTGTATGGCGGCCAAGGCTTGAGGAGCTTGACCTTCAGATCCCTCTCTAAATGTTTGACGTGCACGTTCTAGGCTCACAGTTTCAGTCACAGCACTTTGTTTACTGTCAGCTTCAACACCAGTTGCAGCCACAGTATCAATTGCTGCTGCGCTATCGCTGAAAGTCATACCACGATGGACGGTAGGCCTACTAAAATTATTAGACGTGGAGGCACCTCGATACTGGCGGTTGGCTCCAGAAAAACCTCGATTACGCTGACCTTGAAAATAATTGTTACGTTTCCGGTTAAAAGATAAAATATTTTCAGACGGAGAGGGCATTGCAATGGTCTCCTCATCTATAGCTGCTTGCACAGCGTCCTTTAAGGTTTCAAACTTTTGTGCAGCTATTATGGTACTGAGTCGTCTATTGCGTAATCCGTCAGCAAAACGTTTAATCGCTTGTTTCTCGTTTAGAGGCTGTAAAATCTTGAGATTTTCGGTTTTGCCTTCGGCTTGCGCTATAGATAAATCCATAAATAGCTCAGTCAACTCCTTACCGTAATCATCAATCGACCTTTGATCTTGTCGCAAAGTTTGTAGTTTACTTTGTAAGGCGACGGAACTCTTTTTAGGCAAAAGAATCATACGCATATCAGTTAGTAATGCATCAATGGTTGGATAATCGGATTTAAGTCTTAATTTCGCTTGTTGAGAGAGACGACTTCTTAAAACAAAGTTTACTAATCTTAATTTACATTGTTCGGTTTTTAAGGTAGAGCTATAGTAAGCAATACCATGAATTAATTGACGAGTCATCGATTCTTCATTATTCATAACTGGTAACAAACTCAGGGCCAAATTGTTCACAACTACTCTTATCAGTTTCACGTGTATGCAACTTATTACAAAATTCTTGTATTTGAGAATACAACTCTGCAATTTTATCACAATGCGATTTAATCAATGACAAACCTTCACCACTAAATTTCTTATCGTCTATTTGTTTCGTAATGCTTGGAAGTAAAACAGAATAACTATTATACACAATAGTTGCTTCAGTCAGCTTTTCTTTTAAACGCTCTGGCGTTCTCCTGTCTATACTCAATTTAAATAATTTTTCTTTAACTTTTCTCAATTTTTCATATATATCATTGAGCTCATGAGCCATAATTTGTCATATTAAAAGAGAAATAACTAGCATACTTAATAACTAATAAAAGGTTACATAAATCGGGCTACCATAGTTCAACGCATTTTCACCGGTTTCCGTTGACTTTCACGCACAAAACTCACTTTTAACACTTCACTTTTACGTTACTCTTACGATATCACACCTTCGGTTTAAACACAAAATCTTCTTTAGGAAGTGAAGGTCCAAGCCCAGGACTGGCTGAACACGACGTACACCTGGTATCGAACGCCGAAAATCTATTTCCTTCTGCAGTTCCTCTTCGACCACGGCGAGACAAGGAATTTCTCAAGGTTTGGCGAAGTATTTGGTCATTAATCCACGTATGATGGCAGTTCTTGTAACATTTGTACAGGAAATAGGCTGCCAATATCAGCAACAAACCCAAAATTATCATCATCACGATGCTTATTGCAGAAAGATGAAATTGTAGCTGGTCAGTAGTAGCCACATTAGAAGATCCAATGCCATTCTGGTTTATTATAACTTCTTGTCGTTTTGGAGTGTTAGAATTGCACATTGTAAAAGTTGATGAAAGTTCTCGAACAAAATTCAGTAACGCAGCATACACTTAGGACGAGAGTCTGCGCCACACACGAAGTGCGCCTGCATCGCGACCCGACACCCCATCACCAAACATGGCAGGGTCGCCATGTAAAGGTTGGGTATTAGAGGAGAATTAAACGCTCTGACTGCTAGTTGATAACTGACTCATTTATTAGTAATTATTGGTATTTAAGTACACGTGTAACATACTTAGGTATAGGCAAACTTAGAATATAGCTTATACACTACAGTTTGTTAGAAAAGAAAATATGTAGATGTATACTGATATTGGGTATAATGTGGTAAATGTATTCACCTATTATTTTGTTAAGTGGGGTGTTAGAATGAATAACAAAATGTGACAGGTAGCGCCACCTATGATCTCTTAATTGTAACCTCATTTTAAATAAAGTGCTCAGTCGTTGTCCAGCCATCTTGTGTTTCATTATAATGGACTTATAGAAAAGAGCTTCGACCAGCACTTTAGGAGGCTCTCATTGCGCAGCTGGGTCAAGGCTTGATTCAGATAGCAGTACTCCTGGCCACGGCACGGATAGTGAGTAGGTGCCTGCCTATCTTTGGAGTGCTGACCACCGGCAGCCTGGACCTTGTTCCTGATGGGTCATTTATTTTTAAATATTGTAAAATGCTAAATATACTTTTGTTTTTAAAAATAGAAGAGAATAATAGAGAAATAGAGTTACAATGAATAAAATAATTATAGAGGAGAAAGGGAATTTTTAATCTTTGCTATATATTTTATTAGTAAACAATATGTCTTGACGTCTAGTGTCACGCGTATCATGCTTCAACTCAAATAGTTAAGAGTGTATGACGACATTGCTGCCAGTTTCTCAAACAAAAATAATTAATATGAATCACTCTCGCGGGACGTCACGCATGCGGTGGACAACACCGCGTGTGAGGTGGACAGTTTGAACATAATTATACATTTAATGATTACACAAAAAAAATGGTGTCTTCAAAGTGCGCACGTAAGACGCCCTAGAACGCTTATGAGGTCCGAGTGATTTCTGCATCGATGTTTACGCAGTTTTGTACTTTATGTCTTAAGTTACAAAGAGTAATATTCAAATTTCGTCAAATAGAGGGGAAGACAGCCATACAAATTAAAAACAATAGAGACCTGGACCATTTTCTTGGCACAATCCCCTCAACAACACCTCCCTTTCCAGATGTCTCGAATTGAATTCTGTGATTGTATAAAGTCCCGATACTTGTGTGTTATAATTGTCCGAACTTTTCATGTTTCTGTTTCCTTAAAAAATGTTTATTATAAGTATTACTTAATGACTCGCATCACTAATAGGAAAGGTTGCTATTATTTACGATGTACTCTAGTTAAAAATGATTATGTTTGCCTAAACACTTGCTCTGAACTCCCCACACTCACAAAGCTATTCACAACACTCACTCCTCTAAATCAAATGTTAAATTTAAACATCAAACTTTCATACTTCCTATTACGTAATATTTCAGTATTCTTACAATTATTTTAGATTCTGGATAAAGTAGACCTATCAGACGAAATCGACGAAACACTTACGTTAGCTTGCCGCACTATTGATATGCCAGAGTTGTGCCGGGATATTTTAGTAGATCACGAATTTAAAGTATAAATATAAGAAGCTTACAGAAGAATTTTCCTGAGCTTGTAACGGTTCTCCACCGCCTCGACTGCCAATTCGATGTAATAGTGCTAACAGAGTGCTGGCTTAACGACAACTCTATAGTGAACCAGTTACCAGGGTACTACTGCTTTCATACTCGGAAAGTCATCAATAAAAGTGGTGGAGTGACTGTATACGTTAGAGACACTTGGCCAGTTTCAGTTAGCGAGCCGGATTTTGATGGCGCCAATTGTCTCGCAGTAACAATTAACACAAATACTACACTCCTGGGAATCTACCGCTCACCTTCATTTAGTAATACATCGCGCGCGCTAGCGTACGAAGCGCAAGCAATAAGTTGAAGCTCCGTGTAATTATTTTGTTAAAAATCGTCTACAGCCAAATTCACAGTCCAAACATATACTCATTAACAGATTATAATCCAGTTCATAAGTTTCGCAAATAAAAACAAACTAACTAGATAACAGTGAGTGCTAAACAATCGAAATACGTGCAAAAAGTTTCTAACAAAAGACGGTGTTGTGAATGTGAACTAGTGACTCATCAACCGGAGCGTGCCGTGCGATACGTTACCTTATATGGTCACAAAAATGGAACTCTGACGACACTGGTAATCTTTATTAAAAAACAGGCCGATATTTTTCGAGTAATATTGCAAGTTGGTTCGTGGCGCAGAGGTTAAGAGTTAAACCTTCGTAATCAAAGGTGCGCACGTTCAAACCATAGGCACACATTCCTCTATTTGTGTTTTTGTAATTTATTATTGTTCCGGTAGTTAATTGGTTGGAACTAAACAACTGGAAATATAAATATGGATGACAACATTACCTACCGCAATATCAGATTATGCAGATCAAGTTCACTATGTGACATTACTGCGGACAATTCAGCTCTTTTTGACACGACAATGATGAGTCTGCCTAATACTTCCATAAATACTAGTCAATCCATTATTGATCTGCAGGATAAAGTTAAGCAGTTATCTAAGGATTTACAAAGTGCTCATCAAGAAATTGAAAATTTAAATACAGAAAATTTTCGACTCAAAACAGACGTACAGAAATATATTAAAATAGTTAATGCATACAAAGAGGTAAATGCTGAGACGATAATTTCGACTCCATCCTTGGGACGAAAACGCAAAAATATACAAAATAAAGCAACGCCTGTGATACACGAAAAGCAACCAATCGCACTGCCACAGAAACAAAAACATACCGAAGATGACACTACTCCAAAAAAAATGGTGAAAAACACTTTGCTTAAAAAGGCAACACTAAGTACAGATATTACTCACTTGCAGAAAACTGCCAAAAATACCAGTCACCAAACAACACAGACTGATGGATCCCCTACAAATTCTGTACTAAATACCATCTCACCATACAAAGCAGTACAGTTTCATGATAAAACTCCAACATCCATCTTACAAAAGAAACCAACAAATAGAATGGTAAATCTGGAACCTAAAGAACTAAGGCAGTTAAACCCTGACTGTAATATTTGCATCTTAAGTACCAACAACAAAAATAAAGTAAGGAATATTGCAGAAACTACCATCCGCAAACATTCAAAAAACATTTGTCATTATTTAATGCCACACTGTAACACCGAAAAGTTGTTGTGTGACTTAGAGACAAAATTAAAGACATATACATACAATGATTTTTGTATTATATTAATAGGAGAAGAAGATTTTACAACAACTAACGATTATTTCCAGTTAGTATTGAGTATAAGGACGACTTTGCAAAAAACAAGCCACACTAATGTTATCATCTGTACTCCAACATATAGATACTGTTACTATAAAACAATGTACAATGGGAGAGTAGAAAACTTTAACAACCTGCTGTATCTCGACATAATGACACACGAGCATGCATACTTTCTGGACTCGAATAAGAACCTATCAGATGACTACACAATGTTCAACAAACGCACTGGATTAATTAATAACTATGGGATGCATACCATTTTTAAAGACATTGATGAGTTCATTCAGGGACTAAAGAAATACGATCTAGTGAATAGTAACACTATTGACGAGTCACTCCAAGTAGACGATGACGAATCTAATAACCAGTTATTTCTATGATAATTATCTATATATACTACATCAGAATATTGCAGGACTCTTAAATAAATCAGAGGCTTTGACTGTGTGCTTAGAAGAACTTGCATTGAAGAAAATCAATATTGACATTCTATGCATCTCTGAACATTTCATTATGTCAGGCTATGAAAACTATCTCTCCATACCCAACTACGAGCTAGCTGCCTGTTATAGTAGAAAAAACATAAGACGAGGTGGAACATGTATATTGGTAAAAAAAGGACTTAAGTGGATAGATTTACCCGATATAAACAAATTAGCAATAAGTAACGCATTTGAATGTTGTGCTATCAAATTAATCCAAACAGGCACCATTATTATTTGTATTTATAGAATTTCAAAGTCTAATAATTTAAGTTTGTTTTTGGAGCGTTTGGAAAAAATGTTACAGTCGATAACAATGAAATGTAAACAAAACATTATAATATGCGGTGATTTTAATATTGACACATTAAAACGTAGCCATATATCACAAGACCTAGAATGTCTGTTGCTTAATTATAATTTAAAGTTGGAACTCAATCAGCCAACAAGGCTAAAAAGCAATACATGTATCGACAACTTTGCACATAATTTTGGCAAGAAATGTAAAGCTGACGTAGTTGAACTTGCCTTATCAGATCACACCTGTCAAATACTGAAATGTCCTGTAAAAAGAACCTTCTGTTTAAGTTACTGGTATATCAAACGACGAGATTTTAGTACAGAAAATATGAAAAAATTTAGAGAATGTCTGGAAAACATTTCTTTTTCGGATGTCTATGAATGTGATGACCCGGACAGAGCTTACAATCTATTTCAGGAGACTTTCTCTCTATTCTACGGATTATGCTTTCCGCTTAAGAGACTAAAATTAAAACTACACAATAGACCTCAATGGGTGTCGCGTGGAATTAGAGCTTGTAGCAAAAAGAAAAGATCACTCTTGTGGCGTTACCGTTTGAATAGAAATGAAGCAAATAAAAAAGAACTTAATAGTTATGCCAACACATATAAGCGAATAATTAAACTAACACAACGCGCTCAAAATACATATAAAATAAAAAACTCATCAAACAAGTCAAAAGCGACATGGCAAATCATAAACCGGTCAAGAACTAATTTACCTAAGAATACAATTACAAGCATTAAAATGGGAAATTCAAATATAACGCATCCACGTGACATAGCGAATGCTTTTAATGATTTTTTCACTGACAAAATTAAACCAGTCGGTAATAGGGGTATTCAAACAACTACAAATATCTCCAAACCGAGCCACTCCATGTTTATGGCGCCAAGTAGTGAAAATGACATTAAAATCATAATCAAATCCCTTAAAAACACTAATAGTGTAGGACATGACGGCATTTCCACAAAAACTATTAAATATGTATCGGACAGCATTGGTGGACATTTAAGTCACATAATTAACTTATGTATAATACGTGGCACATATCCGGCAGATCTTAAGACTGCCGTAGTAAAACCTCTGTACAAAAAAAAACGACAAAGAAAACACCGAGTCATACAGACCTATTGCACTGGTGCCAATATTCTCAAAAATATTTGAAAAATACATATATGAACAAATTAATAAATATTTAGTAAAACATAACATCTTGACTGAAGAACAAAAAGGCTTTAGGAAAGATAAAACTATTAACATGGCCATTTTTGACTTCTTGAATAAAGTTATTGTAAACGTTGACCATAAAATTCCTGTTTGTTCAATATATTGCGATATGACTCAAGCTTTTGACTATGTTGATCACAATATCTTGCTTGATAAATTAGAAGCCTACGGAATAAGAGGAAACGTCCTACTGCTAATCGAATCGTTTCTAAAAAACCGGAAGCAATATGTAGAAATTTCACAGGTAGATCCGAAAACAAAATACGAAAGGGTCTATAGGTCACGTGATAGATCAAACTTATATGGTGTACCACAGGGGAGCGTGCTTGGCCCCCCTCTTTTTATACTATATATAAATGACTTGCCCAAAGTGACGAAACACCACATGACTCTTTTTGCTGACGATAGTACAATTACCATTGACTGTACAAACAAACAAAATTATAATAATGACATAACTAATACTATTAATTCAATAATAAAATGGCTCGACAATAATAATCTCAAAATAAATATTGACAAAACCAAAATAATGGCTTTCAGTCAACGCAAAAATATGACGATGAATATTCACTACGATAGTAATAAAATAAATCAAGTCAGCACTTCTAAATTTTTAGGCTTAACAATAGACCAACGCCTGGACTGGAAAGCTCACACAGAAGAATTGGCAAAGCGACTTAGTAAATCGACGTATGCGTTATATAAACTCGCTCCAGTCATAGGAACGGATGCTCTTTTGACAGCATACCATGGAATAGTGGGGTCAATATTAAGATATGGCGTTATGTTTTGGGGAAACTCAACCAATAAAGAACTAATATTTAAATGTCAAAAAAAGTGTATAAGGGCGATGTTCGGTTTGAAATGCACAGACAGTTGTAAACCATTTTTTATTCGGTATAAAATATTGACACTGCCCTCTTTGTACATATTTGAGGTTGCGGTATTTGTGAAAACCAACTCACAATTATTTCCCAAGTTATCAGACTTAAACAACCGAAGTAGACGACACGCCAATATGTTATGTGCAAGACAGTCTAAGACAGCTATGATGCATAAAAGTGTTTTATGCATGGCACCAATTATATATGATCACATACCAGAGTCAATTAAAACCTTAAATGTTAACTTGTTTAAAAGCCACCTAAAAAAGTTTCTAATCTCTAAATCATATTATAATATTTCGGAGTTCCTATCGGAAAAAAAACTGTGGGACTTAAGTGGGATCTAATATCTATGTTTTGTCGCAATATTGTATTGGCTTTATGTTAGACTTTTTGGTATTATTTTTGTTAATCATTACTATTTCTGACATGCACACAAAAATTAAAATGTAAATTGATTGACCAAATGAATTATTTCTTTACATGTTATTTTTCTTATTTAAATTGACATGCTTGTATTGACATACTTAATATTGTAACCAGTGACATTTGATGTAATATTTTTGACTTTTCTATTTATTGTGTTTCAAATGTTTTGACATGTAATTTGTAATAATGGATTTCTATAATTTTTTAACACTATTGATTGTTATCTGAAATGAATTATATTTAATTGATTATGTTTTGCATGCCCATGTGACGGCAGAACATGGAGAGCTAACTTATAAGACAACATCTATATACCAATTTTTACCCATGTTTGCAAACTAATAAATGATTTGATTTTGATTTGATTTGATAGATTCCTGAACTCACTAGAAAACTCGCTGACCGGTCTGAACAGTCCATGCGTGATTGTCACAGGGGATATGAATATAAATCTTCTTGATAATAACCCCAATGCCACCTGTATCGCCTATCAGTGTCTCCTGTCGGAACACGGGCTCCTTCCTACAATCACTAGTCCAACTAGAGGCGAAGCTTGTTTAGATCACGCCTTTATTAGAAGTAAAGGCTCAACTCAAGGAGTAGTCTGTAAATCCTCGATAACAGACCATGACCTTGTTATCTTAGGCACAAACCTGCTAAAAGTTAGAAACCCACCGCGCAACAGATTTAAAATAAAAATACATTACGCTAAGATCGCCGAGGATATTAGGAAATACGACTGGACCGAAGTTACGTCCAAAACAGATGTAAATGACGCGATGCTTCTGTTCAACAAAATATTAACAGACACCATGAACAAGCACACGGAAAAAATCAAAATTAAGATAAGATAAGATAATTTATTTATTAAAAAGTATTACAAAAAGTTAACATTTAGGCACAGTAGTATATTTATCTCATACAATGGTATAAATAGTACTTATAAGTAAACTATAACTAAAACATATTCCAAAGTCGCTAGTGATGTTAATTCAATTCAGATGTTTGGCAGCGACCTGCCCGATCTAGGTTTATTTAAACCTGTGTTCCGGGCCATCACTTTACATAGCATAATTTAATTACGACAGTAAAATTATAAAATAAAATTAATCTATTAACAACTATAAGTATAATCAAATTGGTAAAATAAAGGAAAACACTAATAATAGCTAATTAAGTAAATATGTACAAATTGATACGAGAGGATATGACATAATCATACTACAACTTCTAGAAGTTTTTCTGTGTCTGAGTAATACATCATCAGCCTATAATGTTCCCACTGCTGGGACAAAGGCCTCCTCTCTATGAGAGGGAGTGGGCTGTAATCTACCACGCGGGCCCAGTGCGGGTTGGTAGATGTCACATGTCTTCGTATTTTTACTTCTAGGACATGCCGGTTTCCTCACGATGTTTTCCTTCACCGTTTTGAGAGCGTCTGAGTAATTAAGTATCGCTAAATAATCCGACATTACATAACTACATTTTTTATAACTTAAAGAAGTTTAGTATCTTGTTAAGTCTAATATAAAGAAAAGGTCCTAAAAACACATAAAATCGATTCGCAAACGCATGTCTAGTTTGAGGTTTTGTGCAAACCAGGTCCTTCCTTCTCCTGTCGGAAGGAACTGGGTCATAGGGAAGTGTAGAGTGCTGGTGTAGTATTATGTGAAGAATAAATAATTGCCGCACTGTAAGTACATTACATGCTTTGTAGAGCAGGTGTGTAGGGAATCTAAAAGGACGGAAGGTAGCAACTTTTAGAATCGCTCTTTGAGCACGTTCTAGAGGGAGAAGAATTGAAATTCCCGCGCCCCCCCAGGATAAAAAAAATAAATTAGCCGCTCTAAGTTTAACTTGAAGCCGTGGGTCACTCCCAGCTTGATTCGATGCATGCGCCATCGAGATACGCTGCATGCTCAAGTGAAAGAGCAACCATTAGACCTACAGTTAAAAGCCGTATATACACGATATGGGAACTCCTGTAACGATATCCTCCACAAACGTAGGGTAGAGTATGAGGGTAAAGAGTTAGAGAATCATAGTAGTCAACCCAAAAACTCTGGCGAGTTATAAAAGACATTTGTGAATTTCCTAAAAAAAACAACGAAAATCAGGAACTCTTAAAGTCTGCAGAAAATAGCACTTCATCCATTAACTTCTGCAACAGTCATTTCGTATCGGTTGGTAAGCGCTTGGCACTCAACATCCTAAACAAACTCCAGACTACAGAGAGTAAACTCTGCAATGATGCCACTCCTGCAGACCGTTCCAGGGACTCTCTGTTCTTTCACCCAACAGACAACTGTGAAATTGACAGTCTCATTTCCGATTTGAAAGACGACAGCGCACCTGGTTCTGACGGGATACGTCCACTCCTTCTCAAGCACATCAAACCATTTATTCTGGACCCCCTTACGCATATCTGTAACCTGAGCATGTCAACGGGTATATTTCCTAAGTGCTGGAAGGTCGCCGCTGTAACGCCAATTCACAAGAAGGGCGAAAAAGACTGTCCCGACAACTACAGGCCTATCTCTCTACTTTGTGTACTGTCAAAGATCTTAGAGAAGCTCGTATACAACCGTGTTATCAGCTTTCTCGAAAAGCACAGCCTATTGTCCGGACGCCAGTACGGCTTTAGACGTGGGAAGTCTACAGAGCAAGTTGTAGAGCTTTTAACGGACATTGTCTCATCAAAGGTTGATGGGGTAAAACGGGCGATTGGTGTATTTCTTGATCTGGCCAAGGCATTTGACACAGTTTCTATTCAAATTCTATTGAAAAAGCTAGATCGCCTTGGCGTAAGAGGGATCGCTTGGGACTGGTTTAGAAGCTATTTAATACATAGACAGCAGTATGTTGTGATCGGGGACAGTGTCAGTGAATGCCTTCCAGTACTTTTTGGGGTGCCACAGGGAAGTGTCCTTAGGCCAACATTGTTCACCATGTACATGGACGACATACTGAGGTTATCTGTCCCACGGTCAGATATAATTTGTTACGCAGACGACACTGCAATCATATTTCACGGTGACTCATGGGCGGAAGCCACAGACGCGGCAGAAAGTGGCATGCGAACTTTATCTGACTGGCTTGACAGAAATCTCTTAACCCTTAACGTCGAAAAATCTAATTTTATAACGTTTTCTATCATTCGTTCCTGTTGCCCGGAGATCGATCATATCAAAATTCATAATACTCACTGTCATGCCACAAGTTGCTGCTGCAAGGTTATAGGCAGAGTCAAAGCAAACAAATATTTAGGTGTCACTATTGACCAGAACTTGTCTTTTAGGGAACACATCTCGTCACTATCCAAAAAAATCCGTAAGTTTATCTATATATTTAAATCCCTACGTGCCAGTACTGCCAGTGCCCCGAAAGACATATGCAGAAAAGTTTACCTAGCACTTTGTCAATCGCTGCTTCAATACTGTGTAGGTGTCTGGGGTAGCGCGCCCAAGTCCTACTTGCTTGAACTCGAACGTGCTCAACGGGCTGTTCTTAAAGTTCTCCTTGGAAAACCGCGTCGTTATCCAACAGACGAACTATACAAAGAAGCAGGTGTCTTACGTGTCCGCCAGCTTTATTTCCAGAAGTCCCTTCTTAAACTGATAGCTGCGTCAGGGAGACAATTCACATACACACAAAGAGGTAGAACAGGAGCTGATAGACTGCCAATCCCAAGAGTTAGAACGGTTTTTGCTACGCGGTTTTCACTCTTTCTCCCTATTCGAGTCTTTAACACAGTCAATAAATCCACACTAAAGATCCCAGGCAATATACTTGAAGCCAAGATTACTATAAAGACATGGCTTCAGGAACTGACCTATGATGAGACAGAAAATCTCTTGTGCCCCATGAAGTAACTAGCACTCAAACATGTGCGTGTGAACTGAGGGCCCAGCTGGTATCTCGCAAAATAAAAATTATAGGATTTAGTAGTAGATGTAAAACAATTGTAGAATAAAGCTGGGAATTCGTAATAAAATATATTAAAAACTACACCCCTTAAAGTGTGGTCCCTCAATCCTCACAGACCATCAGCCAGATCTCGGAAAGTATCTGAAAAATTAAGGTATTGAGTCTACAGACATTTAGTAAAAATTTTGTTAAGATATTTACTGAAAAACAGACTACAAAGCATCAAAGATTAAAAATTTACATCGAATATACAGTGGTCCCTCATTCTACATAAGACAGATTAATATTTTAGTGAATATTACCGAATTAAATAAATGAAATCTGTCTTTTTCTATATTAAGTTTTAAAAGGAGACTTAACACATATTGTAAAAAGCAAAAAAAAAAAATATCGACGCGATTTGAAGATAGCGATAATTAAAACTGGTCCCTCAATCCTCACCTCCACTGACACATGTCCATGTACTAGTTGCTAGACGAGATGAATATCAGGAAGTCTAGTGTGCTTAATATGTTGTAAAAAGTAAATAATGAGTATCTAAAATTATATATTTCATACCGCTTAGCTGAGATAATATATTTTTTTAATCCTGTGAATATAGATGGAGTAGTGTGACCACACAATGAAACAGAATGTCAGACAGTAATAGTACTGTCTAATTTATTAGTAAATTATTCAATCTAGCACTAGACGAAACGAAAACGAGGTTGTACGGTAAATTTAATGTTATATTACAAGACGTAAGTATGCGTATTCAATTATTAAATAGTACATTATGATATAAGTTAGTTGAAAATGACAGCCGAGGAGATATTGCTATATAAGAAAGCAGAGGCTGTAATTATAAAAGCGCACGTATGTCGTATGTCGGAGAGCAGCGGTGGCCCAGTGGTGGCAGCCCCGACATACGAGCAGTAAGGCGTGGGTTCGAACCCAGGCAGGCGCATTACTTTGTGTAATTTATTTCATCACCGCTGCCCTCAAAAACGGTGAAGGAAAACATCGTGAGGAAACCGGCAAGTCCTAGAACTAAAAATTCGAAGACATGTGACATCTACCAACCCGCACTGGGCCCGCAAAAGGTGGATTACAGACCATTCCCTCTCATAGAGAGGAGGCTTGCGTCCCAGCAGTGGGAACATTATAGTCTAATGATGATGATGACGCATGTCATACGACGTTTTATAACATATAAGCGAGGAAATAAATAAATCTCGGACGAAATTTTCAAATAAAAACAATACAGCGAAAAGAAAAAGCGCGCGGAATACCTGTTAAGATAAAATTTTAAGAGAATTTTTCAATTTGCATGATCTGTAAAAAATATATAAATAATTATATAAATAAAAACATAAAAATAATTATATAATGTTTAATTAAAAAAATTAGTACTTACCGATTGGGTATCATGACATAAAGAAAGCTCGAGGGTTTTATATGGGCCATTACGGCCAAGTTAACCTGTATGTTTAGATACTGTTTATTTATATATATTTTTGTAAACTACTTTTTCATCACACTTGCACAGGTGTGATGAAAAAGTAGTTTACAAAAATTATCACTTGTTATGATACTTTGGTTGGAGTGTACGTGACGGGGCACCGAGTATTTTTCCTCAGTACCCCGTTACGTACTTTACCGTACAACCTTGTTTTCGTTTCGTCTAGTGCTAGATTAAATGAAGTATACTAATAAATTAGACAGTACTATTACTGTCTGACATTCTGTTTCATTGTGTGGTCACACTACTCCATCTATATTCACAGGATTAAAAAAATATATTATCTCAGCTAAGCGGTATGAAATATATAATTTTAGATACTCATTATTTAGTAGAAACTTTTTACAAAATATTAAGCACACTAGACTTCCTGATATTCATCTCGTCTAGCAACTAGTACATGGACATGTGTCAGGGGAGGTGAGGATTGAGGGACCAGTTTTAATTATCGCTATCTTCAAATCGCGTCGATATTTATTTTTTTTGCTTTTTACAATATGTGTTAAGTATCCTTTTAAAACTTAATATAGAAAAAGACAGATTTCATTTATTTAATTCGGTAATATTCACTAAAATATTAATCTGTCTTGTGTAGAATGAGGGACCACTGTATATTCGATGTAAATTTTTAATCTTTGATGCTTTGTAGTCTGTTTTTCAGTAAATATCTTTACAACATTTTTACTAAATGTCTGTATACTCAATACCTTAATTTTTCAGCTACTTTCCGAGATCTGGCTGATGGTCTGTGAGGATTGAGGGACCACACTTTAAGGGCTGTAGTTTTTAATATATTTTATTACAAATTCCCAGTTTTATTCTACAATTGTTTTACATCTACTACTAAATCCTATAATTTTTATTTTGCGAGATACCAGCTGGGCCCTCAGTTCACACGCACATACTCAAACGACACTCACATAGTCACGAACTTTCCCTGTCCCTGCCTTAAAATGTCTAACACACACACAGACTCACTCATACGCAAACACACACACACACACGCTCACTCTCCCACACATACAACAGTCCTCCACCCTTCCACATAATGATGCCATCATGTTAATTGTTTCATTTGATTTGTTAATTTTTTTTTTGTTTTAAATACGCATGTTGATCATTACTTTGATTTTTAATTGGTTCTCTTATTATTTTTATTTTCTTTTTTTTTTTTAGATTGTTATTATTATTTTATTTCTGTATGATTTATAATTTTTGTATGGTTGCGACCATACTTACTGTTGATTTTTAACTTGAATTATTTAAATTATGCATGTTCATACTGTTCATCTTGTCTTTCATTTTATTTTATTGATTGACCACTGATATTAATTTTATACATTTTTAATAAATTTTTATTTTCCCTATGTTATTTATTATAATTTTCAAAATTACCTGTTACTAATGTCTTGTAGTACTGTATCACGCTGAACAGTCGGTTATTCAATTTGCTTTTACTGTCTATATTGGGCCACCAAGATTCAGACTGTGCCTAGTTTGGGGCCCACGGCTTCCTCTAGTTTTTAACTTTAATAACTATGTTCAATTTTCTTGTTTGTATAATTTGTAACTTGTGTGTGTCAATAAATTGATTTATTATTATTATTTTAACAGTAATTCTCCAGCTCTGCGCTCCTTTTTAGTCTAGCGTGAATCATTCAAACCTCTGATATTACGATTCGTGTGCATGTCAATCTTCTTTTAAAATTATGCTTACCAGATTTATAATCACAGGAACGCCCGTAACAAGAAAAAGAAAACTAGAAGATACAACTACGGCGGAGCAGAAGAAAAATGAACCATCAAAATTGAAAGATTTCCGGACAACTCGAAATCGTACGTCCAAACATGGCAGTTCTTACGAAGAGCCTGACGAATGTGATCAGCGTAGTTTAAATGAAGTTAAGACACTGAAACAGCATACTCGAACACGAATGTGTAAAAGACGTTATGAATGTGATATATGTCAGCGTAATTTTAGTTATAAAGGAGTTTTAACCAATCATATTATTCGAAAACACACTGGTGAAAAACCCTACAAGTGTGATGTATGTCAGCGTAGTTTTAATAAAAAAGGTACTTTAACAAAACATATTCGAATACACACTGGTGAAAAACCTTACAAGTGTGATGTATGTCAGCGTAGTTTTAGTGAAAAGAGTAATTTAACAGAGCATATTCGAATACACACTGGTGATAAACCTTACAAGTGTAATAAATGTCAGCGTCGTTTTAGTCGGAAGTTTAACTTAATAAATCATATTCGAAAACACACTGGTGAAAAACCTTACAAGTGTGATGTATGTCAGCTTAGTTTTAATGAAAAGGGTAATTTAACAAAACATATTCGAATACACACTGGTGAAAAACCTTACAAGTGTGATGTATGTCAGCTTAGTTTTAATGAAAAGGGTACTTTAAAAAAACATATTCGAATACACACTGGTGATAAACCTTACAAGTGTGATGTATGTCAGCTTAGTTTTAATCAAAAGGGTACTTTAACAAAACATATTCGAATACACACTGATGATAAACCTTACAAGTGTGATGTATGTCAGTGTAGTTTTAGACAAAAATATCATTTAACAAAACATATTCGAATACACACTGGTGAAAAACCTTACAAGTGTAATATATGTCAGCTTAGTTTTATTGAAAAGGGTTCTTTAACAATACATATTCGAAAACACACTGGTGAGAAACCTTACAAGTGTAATATATGTCAGCGTAGTTTTAATGAAAAGGGTCATTTAACAAAACATATACGAATACACACTGGTGAAAAACCTTACAAGTGTGATGTATGTCAGCTTAGTTTTAATCAAAAGGGTACTTTAACAAAACATATTCGAATACACACTGGTGAAAAACCTTACAAGTGTGATGTATGTCAGCTTAGTTTTAATGAAAAGGGTACTTTAAAAAAACATATTCGAATACACACTGGTGATAAACCTTACAAGTGTGATGTATGTCAGCTTAGTTTTAATCAAAAGGGTACTTTAACAAAACATATTCGAATACACACTGGTGATAAACCTTACAAGTGTGATGTATGTCAGCTTAGTTTTATTGAAAAGGGTACTTTAACAATACATATTCGAAAACACACTGGTGAGAAACCTTACAAGTGTAATATATGTCAGCGTAGTTTTAATGAAAAGGGTACTTTAACAAAACATATTCGAATACACACTGCTGAAAAACCTTACTAGTGTGATATATGTCAGCGTAATTTTTGACAAAAAATTCACTTTACTAAAAATATTTGTACACATACTTTCGCATCCCCTTCAAATTATTAACAATAATATCCGAAGAAATAAGTATCATGGTGCATGCAGCAAAAGCCAACATCAATTCTTGGGGCAACAGAGATTTAAAGCTTATTCGTCATCATCGTCAGTGTATTAGAGTGATGCAGGCAGAATAAAAGAGAACTGTTCAATTCAACGATTCGTATAATAATGCGCATAATTAGTGTGTGCAGTTACAAATATAAGGTTAGGTGAGCTGCACACTAAACCTCCCCTTTAAAAAAAAATATATTATAACTTTAGTGAGTACATAATGCATTTTTTTTTAACTTAACACAATATCTAAAGTAATACACTTTTAAACATAACATATAAAAAAAAAAACATATTAGTTACATACCTAGTTTTGTATTATTTTTATGAATTACATATTCTTTGTCATCTTTTAGAATTTTTACATTTGGTGATATATCTTCAATGACTTTGTATGGTCCTAAATAAACTTTATCTAACTTATTACCTACTTGATTTTTAATAAGAACTAACTCTCCACTCTTATATTTTAATCGATTTACATTTTTATCAAAATTATTTTTTCTTAATTCCTTGCTAAATCTTAAATTATTTCTAGCTTCAGCTTGTGCTCTTTGAAGTCTGTATTTTAGCTCCAAAGGGTATGTATCAGGATTATATAAAGAATAAACATATTCTGAATTTTGTGCTATATTAAATGGTAAATTGCAATTTTTTCCAAATACTAACTCAAATGGAGTGTATTTTGTCTCGGATTGAATTGTAGTGTTAAAAGAAAAGCACCAGAATAGAAGCCATTTGCTCCAATCTGTTTTGTTATTGAATCCTAAGATAAGCTCCTAGAACCTTATGAGTATTTTCCAAACCTCCTAGAGTTTCATGATGATAGGCTGTCGAATGCAGTTTATTTATTTGCAACAAATTGCAAATCTCAGTAAAAACTGATGACATAAACTCTGGGCCCGTACCATGACCGTTAACAAAACAATCTTGTTGCAGGAACGTTTTGATTCAAGTGGTTGGGCACCCTATGTGACCCAAATTATTTTGTATAATATTTATTTCTAACAAACAGCTTCAGCTAACAAACCTCCGTTTTGCTGATGACATTGTGTTGTTTTCCACATCTGCTTCTGAACTTGAAGAAATGCTACAAGATCTGAGCATAGCAAGTCTTGAGGTTGGACTTTCAATGAACAGATCCAAAACCCAGGTCATGACCAACAGCACGAGACGTAGGGTCGAGGTAGACGGGCATGTGCTGCAATATGTCGATGAGTATACATACATACTTGGGCCAGATAGTGTCTTTTAAAAATAGGCAAGACAAAGAAGTTGAACGTAGAGTCCAAAATGCTTGGAAGTCCTTCTGGGCCCTAAAAGAACACTTGAAGGGAAGTCTCCCAATGACCTAACCGAACATCAGAAGTCCAAACTCAAGATTTGCCAGAGGGCAATGGAGCGTAGCATAATAGGTGTGAAGCGTACAGATCGTGTCAGGAACACCACTCTGCGTTCCATAACCCAAGTTGCAGATGTCGGAGAAAAAACAGCCAAGCTAAAGTGGGAGTGGGCTGGCCACGTAGCGCGAATGCACCCGGAGAGATAAGCGAAGATCGTCACTCACTGGACGCCTGACGGAGGAAATCGCCGTCGTGGTAGACCGCGGCGAAGGTGGTGTGACGATCTGATCTTGTTTGCCGGGCGATCATGGCCAGATATCGCACAAGATAGAGAGGTTTGGAAGGAGAAAGGGGAGGCCTTTGCCCAGCAGTGGGACACAATATGAGTGGGTTATAAAAAAAAAAAAAAACTGCTAAGCCTTAGTATTAGGTCCTTTCTCTTACAATATTTAATTTGTTTCAAATGGTTTTCTATATGTCAGTATTTGAAGCTATTTGGTACATGCGCCATAAGAATCGTGCTCTTGGATTAGCCGAACCTGGCGACACCAACGCCATAGTTTTGGCTACCATCCACCGAACTCTGCCAAAAGCATTCCCCATGCTAAAATCTCGGCGTGCTCAGCGCGTATTTTTTGGTGCAGAGTTTTCGTATAATTTACTCTGAGATGGACAGCTAAAGGTTTCAAGAACCCGTGAAAATACCCAGCAGTGAACTGACATTGTTTCGTGAAAGTGCTTCACGGTGTGAGCTGCGGACAAGAGCTGGTGAAGGCGTCCTTGAGCTGGTCTGAAGGTTAGTGGGCCAATAGTTTTCAATGCTGACGTCGAAACCATTTTTCTCGTTCTTCAATTCACAGGGTGGGTTTCATAGGATTCAATCTAATTAGTCTCAAAACATAAATTTTCAATACCGTAAGATGCGTGTCGTCGGCTATTTACACGCCGCGTCACCATTTTATTGGTCCTTCATAGTTCGGATATTGCACTAGCATATCATATTTTCATTCAAAATACTTATTACAAGTATTATTATCCATATAAATGCTTGGATGTTCGCAGATTTACGTAATTTTTTGGTAAAATTCTCGAAGTACATAAATAAAGCGTACCGCCATTGTGCGCCGGTCACGCCATTTGCAAATTCCACATATTTTGTGTCCGTTTCGACCGCGCGGCCATGACGTTTTTTTTAAAAAAAAGCTAGATCAAGATTTTGTAATAATTTGTAAAAGTTGATTCCCAAAACCATAAATTTGTCAAAGATAAGGTTAAAAAGTTATAAGGGTTTGAACGTGGCCGCGCCATCGAAACGCGGAGAACCGCGCGGCCACGGAGATCTTTAAAACTACGCGTTGCAGAGACCTGAAATTCAGGTAAACAATAGATTGAATTTGTAAAAATATAGAAAAAATACCTAGGTTTATATTTTAGGAGCTGTAAGACTAAAACCCCATGGCCGCGCCATCGAAACGGTGTCTAACACATTATCGCCGATATCTCGCTGAAAAAGCATCGCCGACGTCTGAAGTTTTTTGTAGAAACCAGATTTGAATTTGTCAGAATTTGTAAAAATACAATGAAAAATCCTAGGTTTATATATTTTTAGGAGCTATCAGACTAAAACCCCATGGCCGCGCCATCGAAATTGTGAAAAGCACGTTATCGCCGATATCTCGCTGAAAAAGCATCGCAGAGGTCTAATTTTTTTTGTAAAACCTAGATTTGAATTTGTCAAACAATGTAAAAATACACAAAAAATCCTAGGTTTATACTTTAGATGCTGTAGTACGGATTCGCGTAGAAATTAGACGTGATTATCTATCGAAGAAAGTAAGTAATAGCGAGTGTTTTTTTGTAAACAACACCTATTAGTATGTAGAACTACCGATAAAAGGCAAAAAAACTTTATTTTTTTCAGAATATCAAACCTCCTAATCCAAAGTTTCGATAGGGTGACCATGGCTTAGTGTTAACAGAAAACACCTATTGTATTAGATATTATATCTCAAGGATTCTAAATCGCCCAAAGACAATGTTTTTTTAAGTATCTTTCAGATCCAAAGAACTTATTAATTATTTTTTTTAACACATCTTTTTTTTTGGCGTTTGTCATGATATATTGATGTTGGGATACATGAGTTAATTACAGGGGTTATTTCTGGCGTAACATATTTTTTTACAATTTCAAATCCTTAGGAAGGGTTCAAAACAATGACTTTTTTATTTAGATGCTATATGCTCGCACACACAAGGTTCCGTAGCACTATATTATATAATAAAAATATTTTTAACGCTGATTGTTTAGATTTACACTCAACCGCAAAATAAAATTGGTTTTTCATAGTATTTTTTATGAAAAACAATGTTAACTGATGAAGTTTGATGAAAAACTTTTTACGTTCTACAAACCTTTTTTTTCAGAATCCTACTCTTACTTCAGAAGTTAAGGAGACACACAACGTTACAGACTTTGGAAACAAATATCTCATTAACATAGACTTAAGAAAAAAAGTATATATTTTTTTAAGAGCCACAGATTTATACCCCACACAGTTATATACGTAGTTTTTTTCAACCCTTTATATGTATAATTATTTCACATCATATTTGTGTAGTGGTTTATAGAACGCACCTACTCTCCAAACAACTGTGTGTGTCGTACCATAGTCTGGGTGTAAAAGTTCTGTGATATATCGACGGACAGACAAACAGCCCTAATTCATAAATGGGTAATAATAATAATGAAGTATTTAGCCTTAGACGTTGTTATGGGTTTGAATTATTTATCAAATACAGGAAAATGGGTTACATGTTATTATCTTACTGGAATTACGAATGTTGTGCAAAATTATTTGTTATGGTACTCATGCAGAACCACAGTCCATTGCTTGATAGCTGAAAATACTTAAATAAGAAAACTTGAGACTTTTCTGTAAACACTAAGCTATGGTCACCCTATCGAAACTTTGGATTAGGAGGTTTGATATTCTGAAAAAAATAAAGTTTTTTTGCCTTTTATCGGTAGTTCTACATACTAATAGGTGTTGTTTACAAAAAAACACTCGCTATTACTTACTTTCTTCGATAGATAATCACGTCTAATTTCTACGCGAATCCGTACTACAGCATCTAAAGTATAAACCTAGGATTTTTTGTGTATTTTTATATTGTTTGACAAATTCAAATCTAGGTTTTACAAAAAAAATTAGACCTCTGCGATGCTTTTTCAGCGAGATATCGGCGATAACGTGCTTTTCACAATTTCGATGGCGCGGCCATGGGGTTTTAGTCTGATAGCTCCTAAAAATATATAAACCTAGGATTTTTCATTGTATTTTTACAAATTCTGACAAATTCAAATCTGGTTTCTACAAAAAACTTCAGACGTCGGCGATGCTTTTTCAGCGAGATATCGGCGATAATGTGTTAGACACCGTTTCGATGGCGCGGCCATGGGGTTTTAGTCTTACAGCTCCTAAAATATAAACCTAGGTATTTTTTCTATATTTTTACAAATTCAATCTATTGTTTACCTGAATTTCAGGTCTCTGCAACGCGTAGTTTTAAAGATCTCCGTGGCCGCGCGGTTCTCCGCGTTTCGATGGCGCGGCCACGTTCAAACCCTTATAACTTTTTAACCTTATCTTTGACAAATTTATGGTTTTGGGAATCAACTTTTACAAATTATTACAAAATCTTGATCTAGCTTTTTTTTAAAAAAAAACGTCATGGCCGCGCGGTCGAAACGGACACCATATTTTTACGTCATTTAAAATAATATCACTTAAAATTATTATTTCTTTTTTTTCTCATATTTATTGTGAATTTTTGCTTTAAAATGCCTACGAATGAAGAAAATGCGTACTCAATGGCGTCTAGTGATTCCATTGATGAACAGTTCGTCCGACGGCAAAATAAGAACGACTTTTTTTCGCGGATGAATGATTTATTTGAACTTTCGAAAAACATTTCCAATTATGCGTCTAGCAGTAATGAAACTTTCATGGATAAGTCTGGATCAATTGATGAGATGCGCAGTCGGTTCGAGACGTTGTTTGATGATTTGTATGGTCTCCAGTTATCACGTGATTTGACGTTTAAGCCGGACTACAAGCCTTTAGATGCGTTTGATGATCTATATCTTCGAGTAAAGCATACCCGAAATAATATTATTCAGGCGTTGCGATCAGATGAATCATCATCGCGAAAAGACTCGTCTAATTCTAATAGTACGAGATCCGGCTGCAGAATTAGTGCACTCATAGAGTATTTGCTAAAAACCAAATTTTAACGCATATTTATGATTAGGAGAATATATATTTCTACCAGCCCCCCTAGCATGACCGTTCTATCTCTATTCTACCAAGAAACGACAAGAAATCTTTTCTATACTACTTGACATTTTTTCTGGCCGAGCATGGCGCGCCCCGTGGACTCGTGTTTCTACGAAGACATAGTCTGACATAGACAGAAATTCTTTCCATAGCAACGGAGACGTATCACGTGATGTTTATATTCCCTGAATATTATTACGTTTAGTTAACAAAAAAAGTTGCCAATTGCACAAGTTTTTCATTTTGCTTAGGCGGGATGGTGTTGCTGCATCCTGAATCCAGGCCTGGATCTTTTTAGCGAAATTAAACCTAAATATTTTACATAAAATTTCAACCTTTTGAACGTAACTCAACGCAACCACGAAACGTATTTCACGTATTTAGTTTTTAATAAGACTAGTTTGACATGTCAGAAGTAATGTTTCTACCCCCAAATGTCAAAAGAGAAAATATGGTCGTCATGCTCGACGTTGTAGACTTGTGTCGACTGAAGAAAAGAAACATTTCTTTTCTACATTCTTAATATCGCCATGCTCGGGACGATAGAAATATTTGTCAAATTGTCGATTCTTCCGTAGACATAGCCCGTTTCTACGGCGGTCATGCTAGGCCGGCAGGTTGCCTATCAAAATGTGACCGCTAATATTTTTAATAAAATTATTGCTAATTGATTTTTGGGAAAAAATTTAATTGACGAGTTTTTTAAATAAAATATCGTCCACTTCACGGCAATATACATAAAGACTCTGAAAAATCACGGTTGCCGTTGCGCACTTGGCCGCACCTCTTCGCAGCCAGGTGTAAACAGATATGATTTTGATACATGTATACGTTCATAACGTACATTTATTATTTACATATCAAATTAAAGCTATTTTTTTCTGTTTATTATGATATACGGTTGCCTAATTAAATCTGGCCGCAAATAAGGGTTGCTGGCTGTTAAAGATGATAAATATATAAGGTAGAGTGAAAGAAAGCTAGCGCGTAACATCACTAGTCAGACGAGGATAGCGATTGCCAGCTGTACGACGCTTTAAAGCCATTGCACATGCGTCGAATGCTAGTGTTCTCAACCACCGGTTCAGAATGTAGTAGGGACTACTTAATATATGCTCCAAAACTAATGTCTTCTTTTTCAAAATTACTAATTTAAAAATTTCAACAAAAAATTAATGTTGATGAAAAATAAAACAAAGGTTACTCATGTAAAAGAAAATTTTATTGTGTAAGTACTGTTTGAAAAAATATTATGTTTTATTCAAGTATTCAATTTTGCGGCATCCTGAAATGTTACCAGTAGTTTTCTCAACGTTAAGTCTTTAGGTCAAGAGCAAAAGTTTTTTGTTTTTTCGGAATGCTTTGAGTATTCAACAAGATTTGTGACACCAATAACTCGTAATAAATACATAACTTCGCTTCAGATTGTGTTAGAAAGTATAAAGAGTACCACCGGAGACAAAAAAATATTTATTAAAATGGAACGAGATATTTTTGGACGTCTGTTAGCAATTGCTATAAATAAAAAAGGCATTGGGTACTGTCTGTCATTCCCGCTAGCACCTATATGAGTACCTCCTGCACTATTCCACTATTCAGGCGGCATGATGAAGCCGGACAAGTCAACTTCAAGTCGACAAGTAAATAATTGACGGCAAAGATTGCCCCAGCTAATCCCGGACAAGTCGACATAGAAATCATTGATGGTTTATATTAATTGTATCAAATTGGCTGTACTTTTCTACAAACATTATTTTGGAAAAATAGCAGAATCGACATTGATAAAACTTTGTTCAAAAAATGTACTTACATATCATATTTGATAGATATTTAACGCCTTCTTTTAAATATTGCGAACGACACAATAAATGGCCCTTTGCAAACAAAAACCAATGTTTTTTTAAAAAGCTTGAAGAATTTTCGTTTCAAAGAAGCCCTGGTAAAATTCTTAGCTAACCGTTGGGCCAATGATTCTTTTGCTACAGTATAAGAAAATAAAAAAATAATTAAAAGAAGACATTAGTTTTGGAGCATATATTAAGTAGTTCCTACTACTGTTTGAACCGGTGGTTGAGGACTAGCATTCGACGCATGTGCAATGGCTTTAAAGCGTCGTACAGCTGGCAATCGCTATCCTCGTCTGACTAGTGATGTTACGCGCTAGCTTTCTTTCACTCTATTTTAAATATTTATCATCTTTAACAGCCAGCAACCCTTATTTGCGGCCAGATTTAATTAGGCAACCGTATATCATAATAAACAGAAAAAAAATTAGCTTTAATTTGAAATGTAAATAATAAATGTACGTTATGAAAGTGTAAATGTATCAAAATCATACCTGTTTATACCTGGCTGCAAAGAGGTGCGGCCAAGTGCGCAACGGCAACCGTGATTTTTCAGAGTCTGTATGTATATTGCCGTGAAGTGGACGATATTTTATATAAAAATATGTCAATGAAATTTTTTCCCAAAAATCAATTAGCAATAATTTTATAAAAAATACTAGCGGCCCGTCCCGGCTTCGCAAGGGTGCACATTTTTTTAAACATTTTGGGATAATTAAAGATAATTTAACTTATAAGTGTGCTAATTTAAACGTACATGACTCAATTTGTCCAAATGTTCAAAATTAAAACTAAGCCTTCAACTTAAACTAATTTTCCTTGAAGTTAAGAAAATTTTACTTTTTTAAACATTTCACATTTTTTACCATAAACCTATTTGTATTCTATTTTTTTATATATTTTTTTTGTTGTTTTATGTATTTTATTTTTAGGGGGTGTATTTTTTTTACTCATGGTAGTTTTTCAATTTCTTTATTTTTTATTTTAAGGTTTTATTTAATTTTAAGTTTTTGCATTTTTATTTTGTAATATTTTTACCTTAAAGCTTCTGTGTACACTATGTTGGCAGTGGTATTTGTAGGTGGCAACAACAAAAATCATCAACAAAAATCTTATGGATTATGGATTTTCAGGAGATCCTACTCGAGAAAGAGCAACATACAATATTGCACGTGAGAAAAGCACTCTTTCCTTAGGTCGATGCAAACCATCGAGAAAGTTTGTCCCTGGGATTTATTTATTGTAAGAGAAAACGATATCTTTAAGTACAGGAAACTGTAACCTTTTAAAAGATTTAGGCAAATCCGTCGGTGTCATCGGGATCCGCGGAATGTGAGCGAGCTGACCGGCCGCGGGGCCCTTGATGATTTAATTCCTTTATCAAAAGTCGTGTAACATTACACATACTGGGAGGGCTTAAATTTCTCAATAGCATAAAGGGAGTACCAAGAACTAAAATTAAAAATCTCAAAGTTATCTCTATAAAAATCTCAAAGTCATTCCTGCAATGAGGGAAATAAAAATTCTTGTGCGGGTAGTGCACTGTATCTTCGATGTTGCACACGGTGTCAACAGATTTGTAACATTTAAAATCACCGGGTACGTTTTCCATAATCATATTGACTGAGTCGTTTTATGGTGACAATATCACTCTCGAACAGAGCCAATGAAAATTTATTTATGAAAGATTTTCGATGCCGGGATAGAGTGTGTCTATAAGAATTTCTAGTCTATGAAAAGTTTGAGCCATTCATTATCCATCAATACTTGGGAGTTCTCGTCTCCTAATTTCAGTATTTTTTGTGAGAAATTGCCACCGTGGTTATTACTTAAATGTGCTCTCATATTCGCGCACAAATTGAAAGTTTCAATTGATTGCCACTGACACAGCTGATGATTTGAGGCACGCTTTAATATCGTCGGCACGTATACCTTTTCTGCGTGGAGCCACAGCGGCGCAGCGCGTCGGCGTGTATTTTTTGTTTATATTGACATTTTTAAATTCGCAATATCTTTTAAATGGAATGTCCGATTTCTATAATTCAAAAAGTAATCAACAGGTATTGAATCAGTCTGGAACACGAAATAATTTATATGAATAGGCATTAATACAAAGGTATGGATAACATGGTCTCATTTTGATCGGCATTTCTATCAACTTTTAAAATGTAAAAAAGTAGTTATAGTGACATAACCACAATAGTTGGAGATATGGTCTCACGAAGTTTTTTGTTGATTTTGATATGTTCTATAACATTGTAGAACATTTTTTTGTTCTATCGTCAATACTTTCCGCAGCGCATGCGATGAAAGACATTTTGTGGCTCATTTTTTACACCTGGGGTTGATTTTATTAGGAATATCTAAGGATCTCTATTTTTTTCTAGTAATACATATAGCCTATGTTAGTCAGTGATAATGTAGCTTTTTATCACCAAAAGAATTTTTGAAATACGTCAAGTAGTTTTCGAGTTAATTCGTTACATACAAAAATACAAATCTTTCCTCTTTATAATATTAGTGTAGAAGTGTAGATTAGCGGCCACATTTTGATAGGCAACCTGGTAGAAATATATTCTCCTAATCATAAATAAAAATGCTGCAGAATTAGTGCACTCATAGATGAGTGCACTAATTCTGCAGCCGGATCTTAGACTATAATGTCAATGCTACATTAAGTTGCCACCAATAGAATTGCCAAGTTTTGATGGCAAAACACAAAATTGGCCTAAATTTTATGAAAGTTTCAATTCAAATATTCATAACAACAGTCAGAGTTGACTGACTCGCAGCGCGTACAGTATTTAGTAGGTAAACTTACGCATGACGCACTCAAGGTCACGGCAGGCATTGTGCCTACGGGTGAAACCTATAATATTATCTGGGAAAGTTTAGTTAAAAAGTTTCAAGATAAACGTGCATTAGGCACGCATTATTTAAATGATATTCTTGACTCTAAGGCTTGCATAAACACGTCTAATAGTCTTGATACATTTATTGCTATGTACGCCTCCTCCGTGGCGGCATTGAAACAATTAGGTATCGAGGATTTGTCCGATTTCATCTTATCTCATTGCGCACTTAGGAAAATCGATTCACAGACAGTACAAGCGTTTGAGTTAGCGTTTCGTAATAAAGAAATTCGTTCCGTCTTATAATGACTTGGCCTCTTTCTTACAAGATCAAGCAAAAATATTGCAACGTGAAAACAATAACTCGACGCGGACATCGAACACTGGCGCGAGCGCAAGCAAGCCGTCCACTAATCAGTCGTCCCGTCCTCATACCTACAAGTCGTTCGTCGCAAGTAATGAGAGTGTGTCTACTACCCCTACTAACAAAACCGATCATATAATTTACGCTTGTTCTCAGTTCATGAACTTAAGTTCTCCGCGCAAGCGATTTGAATTCATTAAATCAAAACATAGTTGTGTTAATTGTTTAAGTGGGTCACACACAGTAACGTCTTGTAAATCTACGCATGTTTGCGATATATGCAAGAAAAAACATTACACTTACTTACACTTTGATAAAAAAGATCATAATATTGAGTCCAATACGTATGTTCAAGTGTCTCAACTCCCTACCGGTCAAGGGTCATTGACGTCACCTGTGGTCCCGTCGCGCGATTCGTCCGGACAGGCCGACGTAAACATAGACTCGCGCGTTATAAAAAATTGCTCAGCTGATAACAGCGCACCTGTTTCGGCTGCGTTGCGCATTGATGACTCTGTACCAGCTAACCTGCAAGAAATCATCGACGACCTCACGCGGAGCGCGCGCTTCCATTTATTGGTCCATTTATATTGTAGCTAGTAATAAGTCAACTACCCCAACGATGAAATTGTATATATAGGTTAGGCTATTTCGATAATAAACATTCCAAAATCATACTCTTGTTTTATTACCAATACCTTGGTAAAACTCGAAACATAATGTTGATGTTTCCTCTGGTATTCCCTCGCTGTCATTAAGTGCTGAAGTTAGACCTAATTCTTCTATTTTATTGTCAACCGCGCAAGTTTACGCGAAATCTTCTTCTGAATAAGTTAGAGGCTACGGGAATAAGGGGTACACCTCTAGAATGGTTCCGTAGCTACTTAACCTCGCGGTACCAATACTCGAAAATAGGCAGCCTTCAAAGTAGCTTGCTACCTATCACGTTTGGTGTTCCGCAGGGCACCCTTGGCCCAACGCTTTTCACGCTGTACATAAACGAAGTAGTAAGCCTCCCAATCAGAAACGCTGATGTGATTTGCTATGCCGACGACACTGCCATCATCTTTCACGGCTCGAATTGGGAACGGGTGTATCGTTTGGCGGAACAGGGTCTCTCTCAGATAGCATACTCCCTAGACACTAATTTATTGACATTAAATGTCAGTAAAAGTAAATATATTGCTTTTTCTAAAACCAGTGCCTCCACCCCATCCCCAACTATGTCCATAAAAATACACACCTGCTCCCAAGAACACAACAACGGCTCCCACCAAACATGCCCATGCAAAGTCCTTGAACGTACCGGCACAATAAAATATCTTGGAATAACAATAGATAACAACCTAACTTACAAATCCCACATTTATGCCCTATCCTCCAGAGTGCGAAAACTGATTCATGTAATGAAAAAACTCCGCGACTGCACGCCTATTGATGTACTGCGAACAGTTTACTATGCACTCTGCCAGTCAATCATGCAGTACTGCATCTGTATTTGGGGACGGGCCTGTAAAACTACATTTATAACATTAGAGAGAGCACAACGGGCACTGATCAAGGTTGCACTAAAAAAACCTTTCAGGTTCCCCACCGACCTTATTTACCAGGAGTTTGAAGTTCTTAGGGTACGACAAATGTTCATACTTCAAGCAACGCTTAAGTATCACGCAACAGTAAGAAAACTCCCAGAATATAATAACTTACTAAACAAACGGGTGTTCAGAGTACCTATACCAAATACAAAATCGGAACTAGCTAGACGCTGTACAAACTTTTCCCATCCTAACACCTACAATTAAGATGTACATCAGAACGTCGAGATAGGGAGCTGGCTGCTACTCCAGTTTTTAATGACGATTATGTGACGCATAAAGACGCCAGCCAAAGAATTTGTGACAGAACAGTTCGAAAGTTAGAAGCATTTATTTATGGCCGAACGACCTGATATCAGAACGTTCGGCCAACCTGAATCTCCATAACTGAGGACCTTAGAGTAACTGTTACTGAATAAAGATTTATTGACGACTTAATGACAAACAACCAATGCTTTACTTTTACTCGTAATGCCACCGGTTAAAAGTAAAATGAATTTTGGTTTCTGTAACATCAGGACGTTCGGCCAACGTAATCTCCATAACTGAGGACCTGAGAGAAACCGTTAATGAATAAAGACTTAGTGACTAGACTAAAACGAACTTTTATTGTTTTATTTTTCTTTGTGATGGCCCCCTTATATAGTAAATTGAAAATTTAACATATAACCTCAAAACATTGGCATTATCGATTCCTCCACAAGGAAGAAGCCCAGAGAAACCGTTAATCAATAAAGATTTTGTGACGACACTGAAATGAACTTTTATTGTTTTAGTTTTCTTTGTGATGGCTCCCTTATATAGTAAATTGAAAATTTACAATATAACCTCAAAACATTGGGATTATCGATTGCTCCACAACGAAGAAGCCTAGAATACTCGTAAAACCCCTGATGTGTTATAGGTTTCAGTGCAATGGTGTCAGTATTCTTGTTGATTCCAGATTTATCTTTAAAAGTGCACTAGTGCGGATGGCGACTGAAATAGGGTGACCATGTATTCCAACGAAACAAGTATTTATCGAGTACTAAATTACCTAAACAATGAAGCAAAACACGTTGTAATATTAAATTATATAGGTACAAGCAATGTTGAGCTGATGCCTGCATACCAGTGTCCACTTGTGAAGTTTTTGTTATATTAGTCGAGTCTATTTTATGTACATCAGAACGTTCGGCCAGTTGAGATAGGGAGCTGGCTGCTACTCCAGTTTTTAATGACGATTATGTGACGCATAAAGACGCCAGCCAAAGAATTTGTGACAGAACAGTTCGAAAGTTAGAAGCATTTATTTATGGCCGAACGACCTGATATCAGAACGTTCGGCCAACCTGAATCTCCATAACTGAGGACCTTAGAGTAACTGTTACTGAATAAAGATTTACTGACGATTTAATGACAAACAACCAATGCTTTACTTTTACTCGTAATGCCACCGGTTAAAAGTAAAATGAATTTTGGTTTCTGTAACATCAGGACGTTCGGCCAACGTAATCTCCATAACTGAGGACCTGAGAGAAACCGTTAATGAATAAAGACTTAGTGACGAGACTGAAACGAACTTTTATTGTTTTATTTTTCTTTGTGATGGCCTCCTTATATAGTAAATTAAAAATTTAACATATAACCTCAAAACATTGGCATTATCGATTCCTCCACAAGGAAGAAGCCCAGAGAAACCGTTAATCAATAAAGATTTTGTGACGACACTGAAATGAACTTTTATTGTTTTATTTTGCTTTGTGATGGCCCCCTTATATAGTAAATTAAAAATTTACAATATAACCTCAAAACATTGGGATTATCGATTGCTCCACAACGAAGAAGCCTAGAATACTCGCAAAACCCTTGATGTGTTAAAGGTTTCAGTGCAATGGTGTCAGTATTTTTGTTGATTCCAGATTAATCTTTAAAAATGCACTATGGCACATGGCGACTGAAATAGGGTGACCATGTATTCCAACGAAACAAGTATTTATCGAGTACTAAATTACCTAAACAATGAAGCAAAACACGTTGTAATATTAAATTATATAGGTACAAGCAATGTTGAGCTGATGCCTGCATACCAGTGTCCACTTGTGAAGTTTTTGTTATATTAGTCGAGTCTATTTTGGCTAAAAGCAAACGAAAGTGGAAAGGTGACTGACATTGGAGATTGGGAAATTTGACTAAGTACAAGAATACTTAAATAACTAGGTACCCTAATTGAAAAAGGCTTTATTAGGTACATAATAATGGATATTTTTTAGAATGACAATGAATAAAAAATAAATTAAAAATTTAAAAGAACCCCCGACACAAAAAACCTCTAAAAAACCAAAAATAAAATAATCCAAGCATCTTAGCGTCGGGGGTCCGCTTTGATTTGTGCTTGTAATAAGTTTAATTTTTATTTTATGCTTTTTAGACTTATATTATTTTATCTAAGCCTTGACTGTCCCAATCTTGGACATAGGTCTCCCCATTGCTTCCACTTTTCTCGGTGTTGCGCGACTTCCCGCCAATAAAAGAAATAAAAAAATTAAACGTTTTTGGGGTGAAGGGGGTGCAACCACCCCCCCCCTGGCGATGCCCATGTTGACAAGTGACAAGATTTCAAATTTTGAATCGACCAGACCTGTGGAAGTTGTTAATTTCCCTTCAACTAGAAAAGACGTGATTACCATCAAAAGACTGAGTAGATATTTTCAAAACATAGCTAAGAACACTCTCGATTAAAACACCTTTCAAACGAAACCAATTTTATCAAAATCGGTACATCCGTTTAGGAGCTACGATGCCACAGACAGACACAGAAACACCCCTCTTTTTTGGTCGGGGGTAAAAAATGGGATTGAGATTTTTATAGAAAGCCGCCGTAACTGAATGAAGCAAAACTTAGTGGTGGCCTATTGGTCTAAATTCGATCGATAGTTTCAATTATGTTTTTTCATGTGACAGTGACAAGAGGTCTACTCTCTTTCTCCGAAACGTAACTTCGACAACGAACAAAAATTAAACGTAGATACGTTTGTGATCCTACTCTATATAATTCACAGACAATTAACGTATTGAATGTTATTGTGTGCGTCCGCAAATGATTGGCCGCCATTGGTGTGTGTAACGTTTTTTTTTATAACAATTATTTCTAATGCATATTATATAAAATATTGGTTATCTGCACTCCTTCTCAAAGTCCTCCGTCCGCGTATCCATTTATTTTGTTGCAATACCTACATCGTCACCTTATTTCAACAATTTCGACGTGTTTTGCTTCATTGTTTAGGTAATTTAGTACTCGATAAATACTTGTTTCGTTGGAATACATGGTCACCCTATTTCAGTCGCCATGTGCCATAGTGCATTTTTAAAGATTAATCTGGAATCAACAAAAATACTGACACCATTGCACTGAAACCTTTAACACATCAAGGGTTTTGCGAGTATTCTAGGCTTCTTCGTTGTGGAGCAATCGATAATCCCAATGTTTTGAGGTTATATTGTAAATTTTTAATTTACTATATAAGGGGGCCATCACAAAGCAAAATAAAACAATAAAAGTTCATTTCAGTGTCGTCACAAAATCTTTATTGATTAACGGTTTCTCTGGGCTTCTTCCTTGTGGAGGAATCGATAATGCCAATGTTTTGAGGTTATATGTTAAATTTTTAATTTACTATATAAGGAGGCCATCACAAAGAAAAATAAAACAATAAAAGTTCGTTTCAGTCTCGTCACTAAGTCTTTATTCATTAACGGTTTCTCTCAGGTCCTCAGTTATGGAGATTACGTTGGCCGAACGTCCTGATGTTACAGAAACCAAAATTCATTTTACTTTTAACCGGTGGCATTACGAGTAAAAGTAAAGCATTGGTTGTTTGTCATTAAATCGTCAGTAAATCTTTATTCAGTAACAGTTACTCTAAGGTCCTCAGTTATGGAGATTCAGGTTGGCCGAACGTTCTGATATCAGGTCGTTCGGCCATAAATAAATGCTTCTAACTTTCGAACTGTTCTGTCACAAATTCTTTGGCTGGCGTCTTTATGCGTCACATAATCGTCATTAAAAACTGGAGTAGCAGCCAGCTCCCTATCTCAACTGGCCGAACGTTCTGATGTACATTCTATTTTGGCTAAAAGCAAACGAAAGTGGAAAGGTGACTGACATTGGAGATTGAGAAATTTGACTAAGTACAAGAATACTTAAATAACTAGGTACCCTAATTGAAAAAGGCTTTATTTGTAATCAATCATCCAAAAAAAGCGGTAGGTAGTTAGGTACATAATAATTGATATTTTTTAGAATGACAATGAATAAAAATTAAATTGAAAATTTAAAAGAACCCCCGACACAAAAAACCTCTAAAAAACCAAAAATAAAATAATCCAAGCATCTTAGCGTCGGGGGTCCGCTTTGATTTGTGCTTGTAATAAGTTTATTTTTTATTTTATGCTTTTTAAACTTATACTAATAGGTCTTTACCTATGAAATTGCCGTATTGCAGTACAGACTTTTTCAAACAAAAAAAAGTTTTGATTGGCTATGAGTTCTAAATTCAAATTAATTTTGTTTTAAAAATATGACATTCTATTTACAAAATCAGTCTTTTGTTTATTCATTAGCGTTGTATTTTCATTACATTTCAACATTTTTCCTCATAATGGATACTTTGAAATTTCGTGTAATTATGGAATATGAGTTCCGTCGTGGCACCAACGCGGCACAAACGACCCGTAACATCAACGACGTTTACGGAGAGAACTGTACAAACGAACGCACAACCCGTTATTGGTTTGCTCGGTTTCGTTCTGGGAATTTTGACTTGAAAAATGAACCTCGTGGTCGTCCGGAAACTTTGGTCAACAATGATGAATTAAAGGTGATTGTTGAAGCTGATGAAACTCAATCTACAGCTGAGCTGGCAGCAGCTTTTGATGTTAGCATTAAAACAATATTGGTCCATTTGCGACAGATTGGCAAGATAAAAAAGCTTGATAGATGGGTGCCCCACGAACTTAACGATCGCCAGCGCAACGTACGCGTCGAGACTTGCCTTGCGCTGCTTAACAGGCACAGAAATGAAGGAATTTTGAACCGAATTGTTACGTGCGACGAAAAATGGATTCTTTTTGACAATCGAAAGCGCTCAGCAAGTTGGTTAGATCCTGGTTCGGTACCAAAGCAATGTGCAAAACGAAAAATGACCCCTAGAAAGGTGATGGTCACAGTTTGGTGGTCTAGTGCTGGTGTGATTCATCATAGCTTTTTACAAAACGGCGAGAGCATTACTGCAGATGTGTACATTGAAGAACTGACCACAATGATGGCGAAACTCGCACGTCTGCAACCAGCTTTGGTCAATCGGTCGTCTCCACTGCTACTTCACGACAACGCGCGGCCCCATACTGCACAACAGACCGTCTCTAAGCTGCATGAGTTGGGTTTGGAAGCTCTCCCTCATCCGCCATACTCACCAGATCTTGCGCCTTCCGACTATTACTTTTTCCAAAATTTGGACAACTTTTTAGCGGGAAAAAAATTCAATTCCCGAGAGGCAGTACAAAACGCCTTTGAAGAGTTTGTTGTCTCCCGTCCAGCTGATTTTTTCAAGAAGGGCATCCATAAACTGCCACAGCGTTGGCAAAGATGCATTGATTGCAGGGGTGATTACTTTGAATAAAAGAAATAAACAAGTTCGAAAAAAAAAATACTTTAACTTTTTTCAAACAAAACGGCAATTTCATAGGTAAAGACCTAATATTTTATCTAAGCCTTGACTGTCCCAATATTGGACATAGGTCTCCCCATTGCTTCCACTTTTCTCGGTGTTGCGAGACTTCTCGCCAATAAACGAAATAAAAAATTAAAACGTTTTTGGGGTGAAGGGGGGTGCAACCACCACCCCTCGCGATGCCCATGTTGACAAGTGACAAGATTTCAAATTTCGAATCGACCAGACCTGTGGAAGTTGTTAATTTCCCTTCAACTAGAAAAGACGTGATTACCATCAAAAGACTGAGTAGATATTTTCAAAACATAGCTAAGAACACTCTCGATTAAAACACCTTTCAAACGAAACCAATTTTATCAAAATCGGTACATCCGTTTAGGAGCTACGATGCCACAGACAGACACACAGATACACCCCTCTTTTTTGGTCGGGGGTAAAAAATGGGATTGAGATTTTTATAGAAAGCCGCCGTAACTGAATGAAGCAAAACTTAGTGGTGGCCTATTGGTCGAAATTCGATCGATAGTTTCAATTATGTTTTTTCATGTGACAGTGACAGGAGGTCTACTCTCTTTCTGCGAAACGTAACTTTGACAACGAACAAAAATTAAACGTAGATACGTTTGTGACCCTACTCTATATAATTTGCATTTTTGAATTCGAACTTCTTGTGTCCGCACACAAGAAATTCGAATTCACAGACAATTAACGTATTGAATGTTATTGTGTGCGTCCGCAATTGATATAGAGTAGGGTCACAAACGTATCTACGTTTAATTTTCGTTCGTTGCCGAAGTTACGTTTCGGAGAAAGAGAGTAGACTCCAGACACGGAAAAATAATAAAAGTAGAAGCAAAGAGGCCACATCATAAAGCTAATTGTTATAAAAAAAAACGTTACACACACCACCATTGGTGTGTGTAACGTTTTTTTTATAACAATTATTTCTAATGCATATTATATAAAATATTGGTTATCTGCACTCCTTCTCAAAGTCCTCCGTCCGCGTATAATTTTTTTTGTTGCAATACCTACATCGTCACCTTATTTCAACAATTCGACGTGTTTTGCTTCATTCAGTAGATAGATACCTACTCGATAAATACTTGTTTCGTTGGAATACATGGTCACCCTATTTCAGTCGCCATCCGCACTAGTGCATTTTTCAAGATTAATCTGGAATCAACAAGAATACTGACACCATTGCACTGAAACCTATAACACATCAGGGGTTTTACGAGTATTCTAGGGTTCTCTATTGTGTCACCTAACTTTTTTATCCATAATTTAAGGTGCCATAACTTTTTTTGTCCTAATCATCATTTGTCCGAATGATAATTCACCCGAACTTAACATCACATAATATCACATGCCATAAAATTGAAATCCCTAAATATAATATGACCTAAATCCGTTTGTCATCAATATTACAATCAAAAATATACAAAAGACATAAAAATGTTTTCTATAAAAGTTATAAGTCCTAAATTTAAATTACATAATGTTTATTTATAATAATAATATTCATAGAACATTTTTTTTTTATACATAAATAAATATTTTATACATGTACTCAATAAAGCAGTTGATTGTGAACATGTGGTTTTTGTAAAGCAAGCAAGCAAGCATGCAGCATGCAAGCAAGCATGCAGTAGGCACGCAGCATGCAGCATGCAAGCAAGCAGCATGCAGCATGCAAGCAAGCATGGTTTCTGTCACGGCTCCGGCGCTGCGGCGCTCCGGCGGTCCCTCGCGAGTTTATCGTCGCAGATGGGTTTAACGCTCACCACCGCAGCTTCGGCTTGCTGGCCGGCTCAGCCGGCCAGCCTCAGCCGCGGCGGCGAGTGTTACAACCACCTGCTCCTGAACTCGCGGTCCACCTCGCCCCTCCGCGCCTACGCGATTTTAAATTACACTCTAGGGGTAGGGCAGACAAGACTGCGTGGAGTCGGATTTACAGCGATTCGTTACTGTCAGTAAAACCTAATCTTTAGCAAATGTTTTAGGACTAAAAAAAATATTATAAATGAACATTCGGAATAATACACATTATTTAACACAATACTTAGGACATATGACTTTAGGTCTTGTAAAATTAGGAGATTCAATAATTATAGTACTTGATATTATGACAGAATACTTTTCGAACTAAAGATAATTATGTTAAACAAAATTTCGGGATTTTGAACATTATGGTTACTGAAGTTTATAGCAAACGTGTTATGGATAATGATTTTCGGACAAACGATTTTAGGAGAAGAAAGGGAGTACCGTATTCTAGGCTTCTTCGTTGTGGAGCAATCGATAATCCCAATGTTTTGAGGTTATATTGTAAATTTTCAATTTACTATATAAGGTGGCCATCACAAAGAAAAATAAAACAATAAAAGTTCATTTCAGTGTCGTCACAAAATCTTTATTGATTAACGGTTTCTCTGGGCTTCTTCCTTGTGGAGGAATCGATAATGCCAATGTTTTGAGGTTATATGTTAAATTTTCAATTTACTATATAAGGGGGCCATCACAAAGAAAAATAAAACAATAAAAGTTCGTTTCAGTCTAGTCACTAAGTCTTTATTCATTAACGGTTTCTCTCAGGTCCTCAGTTATGGAGATTACGTTGGCCGAACGTCCTGATGTTACAGAAACCAAAATTAATTTTACTTTTAACCGGTGGCATTACGAGTAAAAGTAAAGCATTGGTTGTCTGTCATTAAATCGTCAATAAATCTTTATTCAGTAACAGTTACTCTAAGGTCCTCAGTTATGGAGATTCAGGTTGGCCGAACGTTCTGATATCAGGTCGTTCGGCCATAAATAAATGCTTCTAACTTTCGAACTGTTCTGTCACAAATTCTTTGGCTGGCGTCTTTATGCGTCACATAATCGTCATTAAAAACTGGAGTAGCAGCCAGCTCCCTATCTCGACTGGCCGAACGTTCTGATGTACATCAATTAAGTAAGTAAAATTTGCGACTTACGAGACTCCTCAACGACCACCTGTAAAAAAATATTAAGATCAGCCCTCCTGAAATTGTCATACGACGACACTGAAGCCTTGATATAGCATATAACAGCCACACACACTCACACTCACACACATCCACACACGCACACTCACAAGAACACACACACACACACACCATAACACAAGCCCAATATATGCAAACATTGTTTAAATTTTATTTTTATTACTTAATGTTCATATTGCGTTCAGAGCACATTATAAAATCACTCAAACGTCCTTACTTCATAATGCTAATGTTTTATTAGAAACTGTTGTATTTAAATGCTTTAATTTGTATAATTTCGCACTCCTGAGCCACAAGACACAAGCGATGCTTAGTTTGTGGCTCACCGATTTGTATGCCACAACTGTTATGTTTCTTTTATGAACAACTAGCTGTACCCAGCATGCGTTGCAATGCACTTTTTACTACCCACCTACCCTATCCGACCTACCTACCCTATCCTACCTACCCTACCCGACGCTACCTACCTACCTACTCTACCCTACCCTACCTACCTACTCTACCCTACCCTACCCTACCCTTACTACCTACCTACCCTACCTACCTACCCTACCCTACCTACCTACCCTACCCTACCCTACCTACCTACCCTACCCTACCTACCTACCCTACCCTACCTACCTACCCTACCCACCTACCTACCCTACCCTACCTACCTACCCTACCCTACCTACCTACCTACCCTACCCTACCTACCTACCCTACCTAACCTACCCTACCTACCTACCCTACCCTACCTACCTACCCTACCCTACCTACCTACCCTATCCTACCTACCTACCCTACCCTACCCTACCCTACCGTATCCTATGTCCTTCTCCTGGCTCTAAACTACCTCCCTGCCAATTTTCAGCTAAATCGGTTCAGCCGTTCTTGAGTTATAAGTGAAGTAACTAACACGACTTTCTTTTATATATATAGATAAACTTATTACTTATTATAACTTATTACTTATTATAATCAAAAAATGGTAATAAAATAATAATACGTTGCCTTATTGATAATGGCTCTCAAAATAACTTGATAACCATTGATTGTTGCAAGGCGCTTAACTTAGTTATAATTCCCTTGAGTAATTCTTTTGTTAAGGGAATTGGCTCCGCGTCTCGGCCGGTATTGGGGTACGTTCATTTGGACATTGAGTCTCGCGTATACATACCCAAATAATAAATACACGATACATGCACTTGTAGTTGACTGTATAACGGATCAGCTGCCTACTCACTATATAACCAAGGGTGATGTTGGCTACTTATAGGGACTGCCCCTTGCTGATTTGACGTGGAATATTCCCGGAAACGTGGACGTCGTACTAGGTGCGCAATTGTTTTCGCACATTTACTTAGGTAACAAAGTTGAGTCGGGCACTAACGCGCCCCCCGCTTTATTAACCGCGTTCGGTTTCGTGTTGATGGGTGACTATCCCTGTAATGAATCTCAAAATAAAATTAATAAAACATCTTTTTCTGCACTCGCACGATATAGTTCAGAAATTCTGGCAATTGGAAGAAATACCTAATATTCAATTTTTAAGTCCTGAAGAGACTAAATGTGAGAACTCCTTTGCATCGTCGATCACTCGCGCTGGTGATGGGCGGTATTCTGTCAAGTTACCTTTTTCTAAAGACCCGAGTGCACTGGGTAGCTCTCGCAGTGCTCAACGTCGATTGATGGCCTTGGAACGCAAGTTCAGACAATCGCCTGACTTACGAAAAAACTATAATAACGTAATGAATGAGTATGTCGATAAGGGTTACGTGTCACTTGCCGCCGAGTCTGATATTACTGACGAGGGATACTACATCCCGCATCACGCTGTTACCCGGCCGGATAAGCCGATGCCTCGGGTCGTACTTGATGCTAGTGCCACAACTCACACTGGATTGTCATTGAACGACGTGTTACATACCGGTCCTAACTTACAGACAGATTTATTCTTGCTATTGCTTGATTTTCGGCTTTTCCCTGTTGCTATGACTGCGGATATAAAGCAAATGTACACACATCAAAAGTGTCTAGGGATCAACATATATTTTTGCAATAACTTTTCTCCTGATTGATATTAATTAAAATTTTCTTTAAGGATTCATCAAATAAAGTGTTTTCGTTTGTCACAGTAACGATAAACCAAGTCACCTTTGCATTAATAAAGAAATTTGCCATTTTCTAATAAAGGGATTTTTGACATTTGAACCTCTAACATTAAAGTTCGAAAAAAAGACTGAAATAACAGTTTTCTTTAAAATTTTATTGGGTAACTTAAACAATTAATAATCCGTGTTTCTACCGCGAACACTAACAACACAAGAACATCGGTTTGGCATACTCAAAATGAGTTCATCCAAATCACGCTGTGGAATGGCCGCCCATGTTCGTTGCAACAACAAAAAAAGGTCTTCTTGCGACTGGATACCCTCCATATTCGGCAGAGCTCTTCTCTGTAGCATATCCCATGCATGCTCAATCGGGTTCAAGTCTGGCGACTGAGCAGGCCAGGGCAGGACATTGATGTTAGCTGCGGCGAGAGTCTGTCTTACAACTCTTGCGGTGTGCGGTCGTGCATTATCATGCATTAACTCAAATAAGGGACCGATTTGCACTTGTAGAGGAACGTTGACGTCTGATACAATCGTCTCAGCATAAATTTGAGCGTTGAGGTTGCCTCTGATCCAAATCAACTCAGTTCTTCCGCCGATCCAAATACCCGCCCATACCATGATGGTTCCACCACTATAAGGATGGACTTCCTGGCAGGATTTTAATCGCTGTTGGCGTCCAGGGGTTCTCCAGTGTCGTATACGTCTTGTATCCGGTCTCATACCAAAACGAGACTCATCAGAAAAGCACACGAAACGCCATTGTTCTTCTGCCCAATTTCTGTGTTCAAGAGCCCATTGATATCGAATCCTACGATTGTGCATTGCTATAGGTGGTACCCGTAGCGGTCTTCGGGAATGAAGGTTCACTTCATGCAAGCGGTTTCTGACTGTTTGGTCGCTAATTAAGTTCCCTGAAGAGTGATGAAGCCTCACGGCTAACATCATGGCGGTTATTGTTGGAGCTCTTCGAGTTAAGATTTGAATGTATCGGTCTTGTCTCCGTGTGGTGCAGCGATACCGTCCTCCATGGCGCTCAGCCACGGTACCAGTGCTTCGGTAACGTGTCCAAAGTCGACTGATAACACTCTGACTTGTATTCAGAGCTAAATGATAAATAAATGATAAATGATGTTTATTTTGCAAGTAGGTTTTTACAAACACTTTTACACGTCATTTTTTTTTTAAGCTAGATGGGGCCGGTGTTTCGTACCTGACTACTCTGAGAAGAAACAGCCGAAACAAACTCAGAGGTTCCCTGTTAACTTGTTACTCTTTTAAAGTCCAGACATTGCTCAATTTACATGAGGACTATGCAGATTAGTATCTGAAATGGTCTTTTGAAGAAAGAACCACACAGATTTGAGTGGACCTGTCCAGTCAGTGCAAGCATTTGTCAGTTATCGTGTAGCTCGACTTATAACTCAAGGAGCTCAACGAAACGACGAACAATACCAAAGAAAGGACATTTGGGTAGGTCGCTTAAAGTTCTCAAACTGCCAGATAGTGGTGGGAGAAAAATAATGTGACCTGCATGGTCCTCACATTCACAATAATTAAATGTAATTAATAATAATTTACGAAATTTTTTTTTTACAAATCACGAATATCAATAAATGTCACAATAATAATAAAAAAGTAAATATGCATGTCAAATCAGTAAATGTCACATAAAAATAATAAAATATAAACTAAAAAAAAAAATATAATAATAAAATACTGAAATAAGTATTCATGTCACATCGGTAAATGTCACTTAAAATAATAAAATAAAAATAAAAACTGTAAAAAAATAAGGTAAAAATAAAAAAATAAAAATGTCACAGTATATAAAATAAGGAATTAACAATGAACAAGCAAAGTCCGAAATTTCGACATTCACAGAGCAAATTTCATTGGAGCAGTTTAATCCCAAGCCTTTTTATCTTCGAGATAGTGATTAACATGATAGTAGGCTTTCAGGCATAACTTCCGTTTTATAAACGATTTGAATTTATTTAGGCTTAGTGCTTGAATATGGCTCGGAAGCTTATTATAAAAACGTATACATTGGCATCTGAACGTTCCCCCTACTTTTTTGAGCCTCGTTGCAGGAACAACAAATTTGTGTTTGTTCCTCGTATTTACGTTGTGGATATCACTGTATTTTTTAAACAAAATAATATTTTTATGTGCGTACAAGAGGTTTTCATAGATAAACTGAGAAGGCACAGTAAGAATATCAATCTCTTTAAATTTTTCTCTGAGGGAGTATCTGGGACTTAATTTATAAATTGAACGAATTGCCCTTTTTTGCAAAACAAATATTGTCTGGATATCGGCGGCATTGCCCCACAAGAGAATACCGTACGACATCACGCTATGGAAATAACTAAAGTAAACTAAACGGGCTGTCTCTAAATCAGTCAAACCACGAATTTTCCTAACGGCGTATGCTGCAGAGCTAAGTTTTTTTGACAATTTATCTATATGCCGGCCCCACTGAAGCTTGGCATCCAGAGTTATGCCCAAGAACACTGTGCTATCTTCCGGTTTCAACTCTTCATCCTTGATTAGTACCCTAGTTTCTACTTGTCTTACATGGGGTATCGTAAACTTAATACATTTGGTTTTTTTCTCATTTAGGAGTAGATTATTAACATTAAACCAATTAACGACTTTTGCCAGGGCGATATTAACCTCGTCTGTAACTATCTGCTGACGTTTGAGTTTAAATAAAAGAGAAGTGTCATCTGCAAACAAAACTATGTCATGATTATCCTTTATGAGGTAAGGCAAGTCATTTATATAAATAAGAAACAAAAATGGGCCAAGAATTGAGCCCTGGGGTACCCCCATTCTTACAACGGATCCGGGAGATCTTTTTCCATTAACATCAACTCTCTGAATCCTATCACTCAAATACGAAGTAAGAAGATCCAGTGAGGCGTTACGGATTCCGTAGTGGTGTAGTTTTCTGATTAATGTTTCATGAAGAACGCAATCGAAAGCCTTAGACAAATCGCAAAAGATGCCCAAAGCATCGCATTTGTCCTCCCATGCATTATAAATGTGGCCTAAAAGTTCAACACCTGCATCAGTAGTTGAACGACCCCTTGTAAATCCGAACTGTTTATTATGTAATAACTTATGTTTATTAAAAAAATGTTGCATTTGTTCTAAAATTAACTTTTCAAAAATTTTACTAAATGTGGGTAGTACTGAAATGGGTCTATAATTAGTGGGGTCTGATGTACTACCCGATTTGAACAATGGTATTATTTTACTATTTTTCATTAAAGCCACAGTACGTTGCCGGAAACCAGCTTCTATCATTCCCACGGCTCTGAGCATTTCTTCCCTGCTTAAATGACGTCGCCGCTCCATAATAACGTTGGTTTTAATCAGTAGTAGGGAAACAGTAGCACTAATAATGTCTTCAATGCGTTGTATGTTTTTATAGGGAAAATGTTGACAGCTGATTTTCATCTTTTACTCGAATTTGATTCACAGTTCCTGATTCAAATTATGAAATGCACCAAAAAGGATCCATATAAATTTATAAAATCATAAATTTATTACAAAGCCACATCTCAATCTCAAGAAATCCGCATAAAAATGCTTGATCCCTAGACACTTTTGATGTGTGTATTTGCAGATTTTTGCGAGATGGGGAGAGAAATAAAATAGTTTAATTAGGTATCTATTGAGTTTTATTAGACCTTTTCACGTGTACAACCACTGACAGAGCTAACGCAGTACTCACAGACAATAAATATATTTTTTATATCAAAGACAAATATAAATGTTGCTATTTTCTTAAAACACCCCCTCAACAGTTATATTTGTTAAAGTTTTAATATTACCAATTTTTATTTTATGAACTTAACTAAAAGGTATGGCTAGCTCTTGCACTACAAAGTTCTTACTACAAAAAAATAATACACTGACTCATATTCTACAAATTCTTAGTGCAAGATACAGTTTCTCAATTTAATAAACAACTGTTTCCCTAAAGGTTTTGTAAATACATCACCAACATTATTATTTGAGCTTACATACTTTATATTGACAATACCTTTAGCAACATTTTCTAAAATATAGTGATGTTTAATATCTATGTGTTTCAGCCTTCTGTTACTGTCATTATTTTCAGAAATGTTGATTACACTTTGGTTGTCTTCCAATATCTCAAATGAAATGTTACAGTAACCAAAGTCTGAAAGCAATTTCCTTACAAAACATCCTTCTACAATTGTGAGACTAAGTGCTACATACTCAGCCTCGCAAGATGACAGTGACACACATGACTGTTTCTTTGTACCCCATGAAACTGGGCAGTTAAATACATAAAGAATATGACCTGATGTAGACTTCCTGTCTCTCACATCACCAGCCCAATCTGCATCACTGTAACCTTGTAACTTTTCTAAACCTCCAATCTTATATGTTAGCGACAAATCAATAGTACCTCTTATATATCTCAATATTCTTTTAAGACATTTAAACAAAGCCATACTGGCACAGTGCACATACCTACTCAAAAAACCTACTGCAACTGACAAGTCAGGTCTAGTACAAGTAGCATATAGTAAACTACCTATCAAACTCCTACATTTATTTTCAATTTCAGGATTTTCTGAGTTCTCTCTCTGCAACAATTCAAAGTTGAAATTTTTTTCAAGTGGTGTATCAATATGTTTACAATTTGACTTTTGAAATTTGTCCAATAAACATTCTAAGTACCTTTTTTGATTTATTATAGTTACACCATTTTCCAAGTCTTGTTTGATATTTATTCCAAGATAATATTTTGCTATACCTAAAACCTTCATTTGGAAAGTATTACATAGAACAGTTTTGAATTTATTTACTTGGTTTTTGTTACTCCCAAAGTAAAGCAAATCATCTACAAATATTAAGACATATATGTAATCATTTTCAACTCTTTTATAATAAAGACATGGATCATTACAAGACCTAATAAACTTTTCTTTTAACATGAAATCATTAAATTTAGTATTCCAATATCTGGGAGACTTTTTCAGCCCATATAATGATTTTTTTAGTTTACAAATTTTATCATTAGGTAATCTCATAAAAACAGATTCTTTAATGTCACCATGTAAAAAGGCTCCGGTCACGTCCATCTGATATACTGGCTGACTTTTCTGATTCGCCACAGCCATCATCGTCCTGAAGGTTGTCAGCTTTGCTACCGGGGCATAGGTTTGGTTGTCGCAATCCTTTTGCTCGAAGCCTCTTGCCACAAGCCTCGCTTTGTATAAAGGTTTACCTTCTGCTTCCTTCACCTTAAATACCCACTTGCTGCTAACGATTTGTGTGCCAGCTGGAACATTTTCTACTTCCTCCCAGGTATTGTTTTCTTTTAGAGTCTTCAACTCCTTCTCTATTGCTTCTTCCCACTGTTTCTTTTCTGGTCTTTTCATAGCTTCTTTGTAGGTAGTTGGTTCTTCTTCTGTTAGACTCAACAGACAATAGTCTTCCATCCATCTGGGTGGTTTTATCATTCTTTTCCTTGTTCTTCGCTCCTCTTGTTCTTCTTCTTCCAGTTCAGTTAAAGTCTCTTCATTTTGTTCATCAAATGATCTTACAGAACCTTCATCTGACATACTTTCGAAAGTTTCCTCTTGTTCTATTTCTTCATTATGTTCATTTCTTCCTTCTTGAACCTCTACTTCTTGATGTATCTGTACTTCTTGATTTTCTTCTCCTTCTTCTTCTCCATTTTGTGTCTGGTCTTCATTTTCTGTGTTACATTTTCCTATTAATGCACACTCTTTTCCTTGTTTGAATGTCATAATGTACATATTATTTACTCTTTTTGCCACAGCATATACACTGTTTTCTTTTTCAAACCTGCTTTCATCAGCTGTAGTTAAAACTTTATAACCTTTGTCCAAAGCTACACTCATAGAAAACAAGTTCACTTTTAGCTCTGGTACGTACAGTACATTATGTATTGTCGTTGGTATCCACTTTTGTCCATCGAAAGCACTTAACTTGACATCACCTTGTCCCTCAGATTTAATTACTGAACCGTCCCCTATAATCACGTCTTTAGGCACTTGAGACTGTCTGTAATTAATTAAATTGTCTTTCGAATTTGACATATGCGCCGAAGCGCCACTGTCCAGGTACCAATCTTTGTTACTATTGTTCCTTGCTGTTAACGCTGTAACTGACAGAGTGGTGATAAACGCGTTTTGTTTTTTGTTTTTATTGAACCAACAGTTTTCTAGGTTATGTCCACTTTTGTTACACTTTTTGCAGAAGTCATTGTTTTTATTATACTTTTTAGATTTGCAGTCTTTTTTTAAATGTCCAATTTCACCACATTTAAAACACTTTCTCTTCTGGTTAGTTTCCACTTTAAAAGCAGTCGCCTCGTTTTCTTCATTCTTCTCATACATCTTATTTCTTTGCTCTTCCGTCAACAACCTGGCTGTCAATTCTGACAAAGTACGCCGGTTGTCCGGGACAGAGTCCCATGCCGAGACAAAATGGCGGAACTTCTCGTTTAGCGAACTTAATATTTTTGTAATGACCATATTTTCATGAATTTCACCATTAGCTTGTCTAATCCTTGAAACAATTTCTTCAACCTTGGCTATATACTGTGCCATATCATCTTGTGGACCTTGTTTTAATTCAAAAAAGTTTTGTTGCAGAAGATGAAGCGATGTTTCCGACTTTTGCTCAAAAACGTTACAGAGTTTGTCCCACATTTGCTTAGACGTTTCACATGTTTGTATGTGTAATATAGCATTCGGTGTTAGTCTGGTTACGATTAAGCCTTGCGCTTTTGCATCCATTTTTTGCCACTCATCATATTTGGTACTTTCGGTGTTGGGTGCCGGTTTTGGGGGGCACACCTTAGTTCCGTCCACTACACCGTAGACGCCCATTGCTTTCAGAATTACCCTATTCTGAAACTTCCAACTTGGCCAGTTGCTTTGGCCCTCCAGCTTAATACCGCCGGAATTAAACACTTGCGTATCACCGCTGCCGTCCATCTTGAAAAAAACTCGTACCAGAACAAGAACGCTTTACCACGCTTTGTTTTTGCTTCGCTTTACCGCGACACTTACTAATATTAATTTCTCTCCCAGGTCAGAAGGACTGGGCCCATAACCTTTTGCGAGATGGGGAGAGAAATAAAATAGTTTAATTAGGTATCTATTGAGTTTTATTAGACCTTTTCACGTGTACAACCACTGACAGAGCTAACGCAGTACTCACAGACAATAAATATATTTTTTTATTTCAAAGACAAATATAAATGTTGCTATTTTCTTAAAACAGATTGAAGTCCCTAAGAAACATCGTAAATATTTGAGAATCTTATATAGATTCAGTCCTGATGATTTAATTCGAACCTTTCAATTTAATCGGGTCCCGTTTGGACTTGAGTCAAGCCCGTACTTGGCAATGCGGAATATTCGCCAATTAGCCCAGGATATGAGGCCACATTTCCCGGATGCTGCCACTGCGGCAGAGTCTAAACTTTACATGGACGATTTGGTTCATTCTAATGCAGATGAATCCAGCGCCATTCTTCTTTCACGAGAATTGATCTCGTTGTTTAAGTCCGGTGCCTTTGATTTAGTAAAGTGGTCGAGTAATTCTCAAGTGCTAATTGATGATCTTCCGGATTCGCATCGCAGTACGGTAGACTTTTGTGATGATTCTTCTAACAATGTTTCGAAGGTATTAGGCCTCTCATGGGCAACAGTCGATGACAGCTTTTTCTTCACGACTCTTAAAGTGTATACTGTTAAGAAGAGAAGTGTACGAAGCGGAGTATACTGTCGGTAGTCGCCCGACTATTTGATGTCCTAGGCTTAGTAGCCCCTATAATTTTATATGCCAAGCTGCTTATCAAAGAGCTGTGGCTGTCCAATATTGGTTGGGATGACACTCCTCCCGAAAGCATTATTCAAAGGTTTTCGGTGTTCGTACAAGAATTTCCATTAATTTCATCTCTGAAAATTCCTCGACATGCAGGCGTTTTACGTGAGAACACTGTGCTAATCGTTGCCTTCTGTGACGCCAGTATGAATGGATATGGATGTGTCATATACCTACACACTACTGATCCTGCTGGAAATATTACAGCGATTATTGTGTGCGAAATCAAAGGTTTCCCCTACCAAAGTAACCTTACTTGCTCGCTTGGAACTTTGCGCTGCGGTTCTTATGTCCAAGCTGATACGTACAGTTCATGAAACTTATCGTGCGCGTCTTCCTATTGCAGGAACTTTCGCGTTCTCAGATTCGACCATCGCTCTTTCATGGATACATTCTTCACCGCATCGGTGGTCAGTATTTGTGAGCAACCGCGTTGCCCAGTGTCAGAATTTACCTCCTGAAATTTATTATCACGTCGCCGGTTGTGAAAACCCGAGCGATTGTCTTTCGCGTGGTACGTTGCCTTCGCAGCTCATATCGCACGACTTGTAGTGGAACGGCCCATCGTGGATTCGCAACCCACATTCGGAATGGCCCGTAAAGCCTTTTACTCCGTCTAATGCAGCTCAATTGCCTGAACACAGGGCAAATGTACTTACTGCGACAGTTCAATGTGAACCATTGATCCTAAATGAATTAACTCAGCGTATATCCTCTTGGGACAAGCTACTTAGGATTGTAGTTTATATCCTTCGTTTATTAAAGAAGGTTTCTTCTTCTTCTGGCGTGGTCAATAATCTTATGACTGCAGAAAAGTTTGTGATTCGTTCTGTTCAAAGAGCTCACTTTGCAGAGGATATCAAAGCTCTTAATAAAGATAACTTGCCTTCAAAAAAGCTGCAAAGCTTATCCCCTGCGCATTTTTTAATGTCAACCCCGTTGCAGTACTTGCCTGCCGTGGATTTGAAAGACGTGCGCATTAATCTTAGTCAACGCAAGCAATTACTAGATAGCATGGTTCAGTCTTACTGGAAAAAGTGGCGTTTAGAATATCTGCACACGCTGCAAGTCAGGCAGAAGTGGACCTCGCGTGACCGTCCTATAGAAATCGGAACTGTCCTTTAAGATGGATTAGGTGTAATCACGGAAATTCATCCCGGTTCTGATAAAGTTGTTCGGGTTGCGACGGTTAAAACAAACTGGAATTTTCAAGCGTCCGGTTGTAAAACTGTATCCCATACCAACGCAATAAAAACATAATCTCTTTCCTCATATTTGTATTGGATCTTTGGTAGATGGCACAGGTCCTGGGAACCTTAATTTTATTTCAAGGAAGAGGGAAGACGGGAAGCACAAGTGATAGGCTCCAGTTCAGATCAAAGACAAATCTTTATTTTATAAACATAGACAATGACACGACATACCACAGACTATACAACATGCCCCTCTATAAAAGCAAAAATAAATTGACAGATGTCACTTGGACATGAAGTTTTTATTAGACATTGACAGCTAACCAATATTTACACAAAGCAAACAGTAGCTTGAATAAAATAAATACATTGACAATTATTATTCATTAAACACTAAAATACTTATAAATCTAACTTGTCTGGTTTCTTTATTATTCTTCCCCGTGAACTGTATCGCGGTTCGTCAATTTGTGCATTCTGCGTTGACACGCAAGGTAAGTTTTCAGTGTTTACATTTTTCTCACTATCTTCATATGACTGACACAAAGATTCATTATTTAAACTAGAATTAAGACTTGATAAAGATCTGAAGCTTTCGTTATGCTTTCCATTTTGGGTTTTTGCCAGGGAGTGAAAGCTGGTTTTTGATTCTGTGGTTTTAGGAATTTGTTAGAAAAAATTAAAAAAAGCTTTCCCTCCAACCGAATAGTAAAATATATTTGTGTGTATAGTGTGATGACTAAAAATGTATTTTAATTTTTAGTAAATACACATGGTTATTTCCTTTTACACGAAAGTGTAAAAGGAAATAACCATTCTATTATTACTATATTATTAAAATAAAATTCCAATGATGAACTTTACTGACAATAGTAAAGGATAATGACAATATTTGTTTATCGCTTAATTATTATCAGTGGCCAGTATTAGTCAGTGATGGATGCACAGATGTTTCACCTTATATCATTTTTTATTACAATAATCTATTGAAACAAGAAAATAATTTATGTGTATGCTTATAAACTAAACGCCTAGAGGACATTGTTTGATATTTGACGTAACCTTTATTTGCTAAGAACTTTAATCTAGGCACTTATGGTTTCACCAACGGACGTTGTACAACTGACGCCGGTGTCACTTTATTAAAACACATATATACTGCGTGGGAAGAGGCACAAGATGCCATAGGAATCTTCTGTGACCTCTCGAAGGCATTTGATTGTGTAAATCACCAAACCTTGCTCTTGAAACTTGAGCATTACGGCTTAGGTAAACTTGCGCTCAGTTTAGTAAAATCGTATTTGAATGATAGACAGCAGCAAGTACAGGTAAACGGTGTAAATTCAATGGCTTTGAAAGTAAAAATGGGTGTACCACAAGGTTCGATATTAGGTCCTTTCCTCTTTTTAGTATATATTAATGACCTTCCCCATTTATTTAAAAACCAACCACAAATGGTGTTGTTTGCGGACGATACTTCGTTAATATTTAAGATAAACAGACGTGCCACAAACCTTGACGATGTAAGTAACGCTCTAATGCAGGTCCATAAATGGTTTACCGCAAATAATTTAGTATTAAATGGGAAAAAAACTAAGTGCATAAGATTTTCTCTACCAAATGTCAAAAGTAGTGACTGTGACATAGTATTGAATCAAGAGAAACTTGAATTTGTCGATGAAACTATTTTCTTAGGGATCACGCTCGACTCAAGGCTACAATGGGGTCCTCATTTAACATCTCTTGCAGGACGGCTGAGTTCAGCAGCATATGCTGTCAGAAAAATCCGTCAATTTACTGATGTAGATACCGCGAGGATAGTGTATTTTAGTTATTTTCATAGTATTATGTCATATGGTATTTTACTATGGGGACGGGCTGCAGACATCGAGTCTATATTTATTCTGCAGAAAAGAGCTATCAGAGCCTTATATAATCTACGTAGGCGCGATTCTCTAAGAGAACTGTTCAAGGAAATTAACATCATGACGGTACCTTGTCAATACATCTATGAAAACATCATGTACGTTAGAAAAAATCTGCATTTATTTAGTAAAAGAGGTGACCGGCACCACTATAATACTAGAAACAGAGACCAACTAGTTCAGACAGGTTTCAGGTTAGCTAAAGTAGACTCATCTTTCATGGGGTACTGTTTAAAATGTTATAATAAAATACCTCCCCACATTCTACAACTGAATGAAACGAAATTTAAATCTTGCATAAAACGCACACTATGTAGGCAAGCATATTATAAGTTGGGGGATTATATTGATGATAAAAATGCTTGGCTCAATGCTGGTCCTGCTCCACAACCATAGGGGCAATCGGAATCATCAGAATTAGAAAGTGAAGTTATTGTGAAAGCTGCAGAAGATTGTAAAAATATATTTGCATTGTATAGATTCAATCTCTTAGTATTATATAATTGCATAGCACATGTGTGAGTACCATGTACTGTAAAGCCACCATTTAATGAGTACCTACATCTTTCATTGACGCGAAATTACCCTGGTGGTTGAGTGAATGTCATGCTCACTTAAATGTCACGCTGATGGTGGCGGGTGTGTCGGGTCGTTTAGTTCCCTTCAAAATGGTTGAGTTGAATGATGGCTGATACATGCGTCATGTTCGTGAACGGGCGCTGTCAGTTGTGACTGGTCATCTCTTAGCTGCCACGGTTTATTTTAATTACTTTATTTTTTAATTACTGATTTAATCTTTTACTCTGGACGCTCTTAAGAGCGCGCTCACATATTTTAAGCGTTTGACCAAAAATACGTACTTTTTCAAGTTCTCGATATTTGTTATTTAAAGATGAATGGCATAATATTTCAATGAAAACTCATAAATCTAACTTTGATTTAGTTTGTAGATTGATTAGAATTTTGTTATATACGTAAATATTTCGAGAAATAGCAATTTCCCGACACCCATTTTCAAGCAATCGTAAAACATCAGGGTTTTTCCCTGCTATTTGTGTCAAACGGGCAGCACGAAAAGATCTGAAAAAAATATATATTTACAGGTCATATACAGGGTGTAACGGAAAGGGTATATACATCCTTAAGGGTGTGCTACAGACCATCAAACTGAACATGTTTCTCAGCATAAAAATTTTTTTACAGCAAAAAAAATATCTGCTGCCCCATAGAAAATTGCAATACCTATTCGACCCAAATGTATAGGCAGCTGATATTTTTTTTTGTTGCAATTTTTTTTTAATGATGTGAAACATGTTCAGTTTGATGGTCTGTAGCACACCCTTAAGGATGTATATACCCTTTCCGTTACACCCTGTAGTCTTCAAGTTCGTAGATTGATTAGAATTGAGATAAAAATTGAATCCACGCAAAAAAAAAACGATATTCAAAAGCAATACTGATCTAAAATGTATGCATTTTAAATATTGTTTAAACATAAGATAATGACAAAATTAACAAAAAGAAAGTTCACCATACTATAATATAAGACTTTACCTTTCCTCTAAATATTTTTATTTTTACTTTTTACCTTCACATTTATTTATTACAATATTCTAAAATAATGCCTTATTAGTTGATGTACGACGCGCGTACTGTCAGTGTAGCCTGAGGGCTTGTGGAGAACGGACCTGTGTCGCTCGCGCTCCCACGCGCCTTAGTGTGCGTGAGGTAATTTTGACAGAAAACCCAGGGATCGTCAGCAGTTTAAATGTTAGTATTCTTTGTACTTATGATTCATTGTAGTCATGTTTTATGATTGAAAGATACACTTTGTACAATCTAATTATAAAGATTCATCATCATCATCATCAAGATGATAATCAAAAAGAAGATCATAATAAAGATTAATCGTCAATAAATTACGGGTAACAGAAATCTTTCTTTTAGAAATAAATACATACGGTTCCTACCCAAAGAAGAAGAGGAAAGCTAGTAAAAAAAAATACCTACAAAAGGCAAGAGCAGTTCTACGGTAAATGTAAAAAATACCTAGTTGATCTGAGTAGTGTATGCGGTCATTACTTAAGTTATATTTTATGTTTACAGCGGATTAAAGGACCCTGTTATTAATCAGCACATTGATGGATTATCATCATCGCTTGCTGTAAATGTTGATACAAGGTAAAGTTACCTCTGTCCTGGAGGGCATTGTACTGCGCCCCTCCCTGGCGGCAAACAAGGCGACCGCGGGCCCGAGGGTGGTCCCGGGCCCGAAGGCAGTCTCATATGCGGCTGCTACGGCTGCCAATTCTGGGCCGGGGCAGTCTGGCCAGCGTTCTGGCAGGACTAGGCCGGGCCCCGGAAAGTCGGCTCCGCCAAAACAGGCAGCGCCCAGAAAAAGGGCAAGGTGGCTCCTCAGGTGGTGGTGGTGTCTGCGCCAGCAGCAAGCCGGCCGCAGCCACCGCCACCACCCCCCACGCCTGCCGCGGCCGAAACCAAGTGGCAGGTGGTCGGGGAAAGGAGGAAGGGGTGAAAGGTGGCCAAAAAGGCCCTCAACAAGGAGCGAAGGTGGCGGCACAAGGCGCGAAGCGTCGCGGCTAGACTCCGCGCCCCGAAGACCGCAACTGTAGTGATCACGCTACAGCCGGAAGCGGAAAAGAGTGGCGTGTCCTACCGCGACATGCTCTCGAAGGCGAAAGCGACGGTGGATCTCGCAGAGCTCGGGATCACCGGGGGCTTCCTGCTTAAAGTCACCGCGACAGGGGCTCGAGCGCTGGAGATCCCCGGTGTAAATAGTGGCCCGTCCGCTGACGCTCTCGCTGAAAAGCTAAGAGCGTCCCTAGATGCGGATGAGGCCCGAGTGTCCAGGCCCGTCAGATGCGCAGACCTGCGCATCCTGCACCTGGACGACTCTGTGACCCAAGAGGAGGCGGTCGCCGCCGTCACCAGGACCGGTGGGTGCCCTGCTGAGCAGGTCAGGGCAGGCACCCTACGTTCGGACCACTCGGGCATGCGAACCATTATGGTAAGCTGCCCTGTGACGGCGGCGAAAACAATCGTGGAGGCTGGAAGGCTTCTGGTGGGCTGGGTGTCAGCGCAGATGAAGCTGCTGGAACCCCGACCTCTGCGGTGTTATTAATTATAATTATATTAAAATTATTATTAATTTTTATTATTATTATTTATTTGTTATTATTACTAGATAACAATGATCTTTATTGATAAAGCTCTAGCCACTCCTCAAAGAGGGGGACTTATCGCCACTATTGTGGCGTGCCCTGCACGTGGTTGCGATAGTCGCTGTCTCCATGCCGCCATGAGATCGCGCCGGAGGTCTGTCCGCTGAGCGACAATTTGCCGCGGCAGCGGAGTTTCCCCCCGGCGTAGTGCCTCCGCGCGCCGTTCGTGCAGGCGCGCGAGCACTATCGCCTCCAGATCCCATGGTGGCAATCCGGCCAAGAGGCTCGCCGCCTCGCCGGAGATCGTGCGGTGCCCCCGGACCAGCCTTACGGCTACCACCTTCTGGGGCGCGTTCAGGTAATGGGCGGCTCGCCGCTTCAAAGAACGTGCCCACACCGGGGCCCCGTAAAGGGCCATGGACCGCACGATCCCCGCATAGAGCCTCCAGCAGGAGGCGTTTGGATCCCCCAAGTTGGGCAAGAGCCGCTTGAATGCAGCCCCTGCCCGTTCCAGTTTTGGGGCCAAACGTCGGAAGTGCTCAACGAAGTTCCACCGGCTGTCGAGGACAAGCCCTAGGTATTTTAGCGTCGACTCGACGCCGATGGGAACCCCTCCTACCGTCAGTATGGATCCCGACGGTGGCGCATTCCGAGGCCCATGAAAGCACATGGCCTCGGACTTGTGCAATTCCACCTCGAGACCCAGTTGCCGGATTCTTTCCACGACTATCGCAACCCCGCGTGTCATAAGTTCGGCCGCCGCCTCGTGCGACCTCCCCTGTGCCAGCACCAGCGTGTCGTCAGCGTAGCAAACTACGCTGACACCGCTAGTTAGATCAGCGCGCAGCACCCAGTCGTAGCCGAACCGATCCCTGTGGAACACCGCACGACATCTCTCACCGGTTCCACTCTCCGTTGCGACCGGGGTAGATGACGGTTCTGTCCGTCAGGTAGTCCCCGACCACACGACGAAGGTAGGTCGGCACCCGGTGATACCGGAGTGCCTCCCTAATGCAGGTCCAGGGCATGATGTTGAAGGCGTTGGCGATGTCAAGAGATACCGCCACGACGACCCCACCCAGGGACACCACATCCCCCGTCGTGAGAGCCCTCACGCGCATGATGGCGTCCACCGTCGAGCGCCCCCTGCGGAAACCAAACTGGTGATCCGCAAGATCCGGCCCCATCCCCACAAGGTGCCCGAGGCGGTTAGCAATGACTCTTTCAAAGAGCTTGCCCACCTCGTCGAGCAACACAATGGGCCGGTATGCGGACGGAGAGTCCGCAGGGCGCCCCGGCTTCCGGATGAGGACCAGCTTCCCCGTCTTCCAACGAAGCGGGAACTGGCCTCTCTCCAAGCATGCGCTTAAGAGACCTTCCAGTCGGGGCCCGAGAGCCTCCGAGGCCAGGACCCAGGCTTTGCCAGGCAAGCCATCGGGTCCCGGGGCGGTATTTTTGGCTTTAAGCCTGCCTACCGCCACTCTCAGGTCTACCCCAGTCACTTCCGGAATATCGGCATCGTCCTCGATGTGGTCCACTTCTGGCACCGCAAGCGGCGGAGCCATAGGTGGGGGAGGATGTTCCCCTCACAGAGGGAACAGAGCGCTCACCACGTCCTCCACGAGCTGAGGGCGGAGACTCTGCGTCAGCGGGGGGGCCCAGGTGCGGAGTTTGTCCCGCACCATCTTGTAAGGGTGCCCCCACGGATCTCTGTCGAGATTCTCCAGCATCTCCTCGCGGCCCAGGTCTTTGGCCCGCTAGACAGCTTCTTGGAGGGCGGTCTTCGCTGCTCTGTATCCCTCGTACAGCTCCGCTTCAATGGCTGCCGCATCCGGAGGGCGGATGCGGAGCCTGCGATGCCTGGCGTACGGGTGCCGCGCGGCGACGCACGCCTCGCGCAGAGACGTCAGCTCTCGCGACCACCAGTACACCTGACGCCGGCCGCTTCCTGGCTGAACTCGGGGCATTGCCACGTCGCAGATGTCGGACATGACCTCCTGGAACCACCCTGCCTCGTTGTTGACGTCGGCAGGCCTGTTCGGTGATGTCACCCAGGCCTGCACTATCGAGGCTTCCAGGAGGAGCAGATCGATGCCCTTGAGGGAAATTGTATTATAAAATTAATACTATGTTACGTTTTTATAAAATACTATCATTTCGCCCGTGATATCGTCCGCAAAAATTGTGATATAATATAGCCTTGTTACTCGGTAAAGATGTAGCTTTTTAGTGGTGAACAAATATTTTCTCTTCATAATATATAGTAGTATAGAATAGCAGCACCCGTGGTTTCACCCGCATACATAATGATCTCGTGGGAATATCGGGATAAAAAGTATCCTATGTCCGTTGCCAGGATTAAAATTTGGATAAAATTTGGCACGTAGGTAGACCATGAGTATACCTTCGTGCCAACATTTATCCAAATCTGTCTAGTTGTTTTAGTGTAAAAGCATAACAAACAAACGAACTCACCAATAATTATTTTACTTTTGTAGGCTACTCTTATACTATTTGTATTTCTTTATCATAATAATACGTTCCATATCTTGTATTTTTTTCTCAATTAAATTATAAGTAAACCGCAGTGAACCGTGTTACGCACCCCTGCCTCTGCACGTGTGTGTATCAAGAAGCGTGCACCACGCACACAAGCGCACTCAACGTCAGTCGGCGTTGTTTTTTGAGTTAAGAATTTTGCGAGAACGCTCTTAACTTGCCCGTATTTCTACATTGTTCTCACATATTTGTAATTCTTAACATGAATGATGTAACCAAAATTTTGTAACATATTTTGATTTAAAAGAGTGTCCATGGAGTTTCTTGCCCGTTCTTCTCCATAGAGATCTACGCTACGGAATGGGCAACTACAGTACTTTCACAAGTTATTATGCCTTGTGACTGGGACTGTAGCTTCGCGTTTTATTTTGTTTTTTTGACTTTCAAAAGTGCCTGTAATTGTCTAATTGAAATAAATGCTTTGACTTTGACTTAGCTACTATTTCGAAAACAAAGTTTGAGGTACCGTTTTGTTCGTATATTTAAAGTATACTGAGGATTTAGGGGTACTAGTTCAATATAGAATTGTTATAGAATTATTTGATACTACATATTAGCTTGTAATATTTATAGTAATAGAAATATCATGGTGGTTTCGTCGGGAAGGATACTCCGCAGCGCAACCACTTTAAATTAAAGTTTACGTCGAAACTAGAGATATAGACTTTTTTTTAATAGGACTAGAATTTTATAGACATTTCATAGAATTGTTCATGTAACTTATACTTGTTACAGCAAAGGTGGTTCCGCCAGGGAGCATGACGTCAATTTATCCATATTTAACATATTTTTAAACACTCTATCAGCATACACTACTATAGAGTACGCTTCAGCAGAGGGGAAACATAACTTCCCTCTATTTACAAATACCGTAAAGGACTGGTACCTATTAACATTTAGGTTATAGAAGTGATCAGACTGTGAGTGTTCAGGTGCGATCAACATATTTTTACAGTCGTCACAGTTTTGTCTCTTTATAATTTGTTTGACTATATATCCTGTCATATAATAAAGAATATTTTTTTGATATTCTGTGACTGTTGTTGTCGACTCTAATTCCAAAGCATATATTTGGTTTTCCATTTCTTGAGTGTAATCATCACTGTCATCGTCATCTGTGGAGTCGATAAGAGATACGTTTTTTTGACCATAGTCAAAGACGTGTGATGCCTAAAAAGTATGATCAACGCTATTAGCGTTTATTGATGGTTGAATGGAATTTTTAAACAGTAATTTTCGCATTCTGTATCTAAACTCCAAAGGGCTGGGGTTATTGTGAGTTCGTCCACGTGCTCGAATGCAGGAAAAAAAAATCTCTAAATTGTCCTGACTACATTTAAAAGTTAAAAGATACTTTATTGGATTAATGGGATCTTTAATTAAAGCATTCAAAAGCAGTGGGAAATTTTCTATGCCCATTAAAAATCCCAGTGCAAAAGTCTTGCGGCCATGTGATAAAATATTTTTTCCGTCGATAGTTAATGATAATAAATAGTTTTTGCTTTCTTTCAAAATGGGTTCCCAGAAAGCTTAATTTTTTTCAGATAACGGACTTTTAAAACCACGTCCGAAGGGAGACTTTGAGTTCATAAGATCAAAAAGTCGATCTACCATTCTGATAAATTCAACTGTTGGTTCGCTACCCAAAAATAATAAATTTCCGCTCTGTCTTAAAAAATCAATAGCATCAGCTACGGATGAACTTAAAACTTGCGCAGCGAGTTTCACATTCATTTTTTTGTTCTGATAATCTACATGTGTTGTACTTAACTTATTTGCAAATTTAAGGCCTTCGTCTTTTTGAACTTCGTGAAGATCACGTAAGTATTGGAAAGAAGTCGTTCCGGTAGCCGACTGGATGTTAAATTCCGCGAAAACATTACGGGCTAATTTTAACATGTGTGCGGCATCCAAGAAACAGTAAATATTATCTTGACCATTTGGATGTGGAAAGTGTGGTTTAAAATTATTCTGATCGAGGGAACAGCCCAAGTTTTCGTAAGCTTTCACATTTGATGGAGCGCCATCACAGGTCATTGACCGCACAGTTATGCCAATATCATCTAGCATAATAACTGCTGTTTTGAGCAATTCTGCCAATAGATCACCGGACAAAGAATTTTTTAGTAGGAAATATGCGATCGGGCATTTAAAGTATGTGGTGTATGATACGATTTGGAAGACTAGAGTTTCGGTGGCGAGTTCTTCTGGGTTAGAGACTGAAATTTCACCTAAGTCGACATACCCAAAAACTTTATCTAATTTTTGATCATAGGCTAGATCTTGTCTTAATGCCATCCCATCAAATATTAGCGCTACATTTTTCAGAAAAGGTTTTTCTTGCGTTTCCAATTGGACTTTTAAAGGAGACGGGCGAGACTACATGTATTTTGGGACCCACTCTTAGAGGTAGCATTCATCATAACAACTTATACGTAGTTGTAAAACGACTACAGACTATCAGAAAAGTAAATGGAAAGTAAGACGAAAAAGTTGGGAGAAAAGAGATATACGTCTATTCACAAGATAACCTAAAAATCTTACGATTAAGGTTTTTAACAGTGGAATGACTCCGTAATTAAGATGAATCAAAATATAATAATATTTAAGACGACTCATAAAAGAAGATTCGAATAAACTACTGTATTTCCCTCGCAGTTTTAGTTCTGACTTTACGTGTTTTGCTTCTCGTCAAAAGCCAAAACCAGAATTTTTACTTCATTGCCTGTACCTAATTGATGAATCATAAAACCGCTAGACTGCCGGCCTAGCATGACCGCCGTAGAAACGAGCTATGTCTACGGAAGAATCGACAATTTGACAGATATTTCTATCGTCTCAAGCATGGCGATATTAAGAATGAAGAAAAGAAATGTTTCTTTTCTTCAGTCGACACAAGTCTACAACGTCGAGCATGACGACCATATTTTCTCTTCTTTTGACATTTGGGGGTAGAAACATTACTTCTGACAACTGTCAAACTGGTCTTAATAAAAACTAAATACGAGAAATACGTTTCGTGGTTGCGTTGAGTTACGTTCAAAAGGTTGAAATGTTATGTAAAATATTTAGGTTTAATTTCGCGAAAAAGATCCAGGCCTGGATCCAGGATGCAGCAACACCATCCCGCCCACGAAAAATGAAAAACTCGTGCAATTGGCAACTTTTTTTTGTTAACTAAACGTAACCTTTTAACTTTCCATAGCAACGTCCCCGTTGCTATGGAAAGAATTTCTGTCTATGTCTTCGTAGAAACGCGAGTCGACGGTGCGCGCCATGCTCGGGCAGAAGAAATGACAAGTTGTAAAGAAAAGATTTCTTGTCGTTTCTTGGTAGAATAGAGATAGAACGGTCATGCTAGGGGGGCTGCAGCTAGAGACTAAACTGATTACCAACCCTGTAATTAGTTCAATCACTATTAAAACCGCTAGATCCTTTTTGTTCCTCCAGAGGAACATCACTTTTTTGCTTATCGGCCCGCTGTTCCTCTGGTGGAACAACCTCGTACGAGCAACTTTAAACCCTTATCGTACGTAAAGTAAGGTTCTAATTCGTTTGTAAAAATTTACGTCTATGGCCAACTAGAGTTCGATTAAAATGAAACCATCATACCAACCTTACAACTGCACAAAATTATTAAAAAAAAAAAGAAACGCGTCTTTGTCGACTGTCAAAATGCGTCATGGCGGTCAGTGTGGAACGGTGATGTTTTGTTTTGGAATGCAGTGAAATTTTTGTGTTTTGTGTTGTTAAACTTTGGTAAGTAAATGTATAGTATGTTATAAGTGTATAATGTAACTTTTTAGATAGTCATTTGCTGGAAAAATTATCTAAAAATTATGTTTTTGACCCAAAAATTCCTCCAAAAATTCCTTTGTTGTGAAGTTCGTCAGTCGAAATTGAAAATATGAATTTGACTCTTTTACAATGAAATATGGTCTTGGAAACATTAGCAAAAAGCGAAAAAATAGTGATAATTCATTATTTAATGCATTCGAGGCATATTTATTCATATTTATTGATATTTCAAGTATTTTCATGCATTGAACTGCGCAGTTAGAAAATGGCCGATTCTAATAAGACGTTTGAATTGGAATCTTGCAAGAATAATTTATGTAGGACTCCTAAAAAACACTGTCATTAGATTACTTGTATATTTGTTATGCTAAATCTAAAGTTTCGTGTAAATTCATTCAGTAGTTTTACCAAAAAAAAACAAACTACGACAACAGTATGTTTGCGGCGAGCTCTCTGATTTCTATGCGATATTTATAATTCTCAAGTAGTTATGAAACAGTTGTTTATATTGTAATACATGGTCTCGTTAATCAAGAACCCGAAACTGTTTACCGTTTGAGATAAGAGCTAACAGAACTCGCGCGATAAGCATTTTTGTGAGCGCCGGCCACTTGACACGCGCGATGACGTAATTTTGGGGCCGAAAGGGGTCCGCGCGATGACGTAACTCAGGCCGCTCTAGTACCGAGAGGTTAAAACTATGTCGTTACGATTTTGATCCATAAGCGAATTATAGTCAAGTAAAACGATTCTTATTACGCTGAGAGCAGATAATATTGTTTTACATAAATTATAACAGCCAGAGCTGACTAGCTATGCACAGCTATTGAAAAGCAGGGTTTGTTGAATAAAAAAACGATGAGTAATAAATCTTATTTTTTGGTATTTTTACATAGTTTTTATTTTATGCAACACAGACGTTACGATGGCCAAGTTGCTGTCGGGTTTCATTTTCAGGGTCGCAGCTTATCAGCGCCCAGCATGAGTGACAAAGGTAGTTGTCTCCTGTTATCTGGAATTAATTAATTATGTTAAAATAAATAAATTCACCTTTAGTGTAATAAACATAAAGAGTTCCATGTATAAGTAACAAAAGTGCCTGACTCACAGAGTGTATCCAGGTCCCCACGAAAAGAAAAACAGAAATGTAGTTTGATATGAAAGATAATATGACCTCTGATACCTGTGGAGCGGTATATAAATATTTCAAGACAAAATGCAACAGCCACCCATCTTCCATTTTGATGACTGAAACATCTCAGTAAAATATACTACTTCTACTGCTACCTTGGCCAGTCTTTTACTGTATACTGTTTTAGTCCGATAAAGTATTGGGCAACAGTAAGAATGAGCCTAATATAAGATTACAACAGTATGTATTTATGCATATAAAAGCTAAACGAATCTTAGTTTGTTGTTCAGATAGATATCCTAAATAAGTTCTTTACTCATGATATAAATACATGTTCTTTTACGAATATACTTACATCACGTGGATCACCCATCTCTGAACTTTTTCAAAGCTCTGAGCACCTTCATCAGAGAGACGACGCCTCCGTAAGAGCGCAAGTCGTAAGAGAAGAAGAAATTAACGCAACGCATGTTTGTGGTTAAAATCAAAGTCCAAATAAAAAGCAACTAATTGTCCAATGTCCAGAGAAGAATGCGGTAGTCTAAGACAGGGTGCATTATATACATTTCAAGATGTAAAGGCCAAGTCGTCGATAATCTATAAAATCGCAATGATAAACATAAAATCCCAGACAAAAATACAAACATAACGATGGACTAGATCATCACAGATCTGACAGTGACAGTAGTGACGGGACTCAATGGATCATCATTGATAACGTTCCTTTATTATAAAATACTATAAAATCGCCACAGTACCATTTTTATTAGATGCTTTGGCATTGTTAATTGACGTTTTAATATCAGGTTTGCATGATATTTTTTATGAATTTTTAACATAATTGAATGTATAAAAACTAAGAAAAAGATCCATTTGTGGTAATAAACCCATGAACAAAAACACATGTCATTGGATTGGAACGTAATCGGAAAAATGTTGCGTTTTGTTGGTGCACGATTACTTAATTTTAGTAAATTGAAAATTATTTATAACTTTTGATTCCAGAGTCCTAAAAAATCAATATTTAAAAAATAAATATCTCATAAAATTGTAGTTATAATTATTTTATATTTACACTGGAACGGAGTTTAGTTAATTTTCAGATTCTTTGGGTCCATTTTCGCCAGCCTTCTTTTCTAATACCTCCGTCAGGAACCCCACATTACAATTAAATGTTGATAGAGAACGCCTTAAGGTTTCTACATGAGGCAAAGCAACATATTTTCTGAGAAAGTCGTATGCTTTTGCAGAATAGAAATGCAGAGTTAGAGCAAATGATTTTACCTCGTCACTATACCTCACACTATGCGGTGAACTCTTTGAAGGTTTTTTAAATTCTTTGGAAATATTTGCAAAATTCCCTTGAATACTATTATCAATTTCACTGTTACTAGCATAAGATTTCACTATTTTCATTAGTGATTTCAATGTTTTGACTGATTTGTTAAGCCTCCGAACTTTTTGAGCCCAAAATTTATTTCTTTTTTCAAGACCTTTTTCCCTTGATGTTTTAATTTTAGCATGTACACTTTTATCCACAGCAAACTGGATGGGCGAGGTGCTTTGGTTGTTGACCTACGAACAAAAATTAAAAAAATATAATTGATTGAATGAAACTACCAAACCACAATAATCTAGAAACGTTCTTCGCCCTTGATTGCGTTAAGAATTTTCTATAAATATTAAAATTAATAGGGTCTGCATAACCTTGAGCAAGATGGCATGCAACTACGGTTATCCTCTTGAACATCCGACTACTTCGTATGTGATCAGTATGTGAAAAATAAAACCTTATTCCCTAAATTTTGCCCCTAATTACCTTAAATTTGCAGTGGGACACCACTGATCCAGGCAGACTCTTTAGAAGTCCTACTAGGTAGGCAAGTAGCATATTTGTTTGTGTTAACTAACCTGTTTACTTTTTTTTACATCTTGCTGAGGTGTGTCCAATATTTCAAGTAAGCGAGGTTTTTTAGAAGCACAAATATTTTCAATTTCATTTGTTGTGTCACGCAGAGGCATCGACTCCTGTAAGTCGGAAATGTTACATTAGTGATAACCAATCAGAAACTCAATTAAATTTTTTATATCACGATAGATGATAATAAATATAGTGATAAAATAGGACTGCACTGCCTTATTATGTTTCTTTGAAATACCAAGGAATTGGGCAGCATCTGTGTCTTACTTACATAAATACAAAAGGAATGCTTACATGATGTGATATAGAAGGCATATTTCCCATTTCCATCTCAAAATGTAGGCTGGTAGGTTGTATTGTCTTAGTTACTGTTTGTTCCTGCAAATCAAGTTAATAAATTATAATTATTAAGTATGTACAAAAAAGGGGCAAACTAATTAAAAATTAAATCATGATAGCTGGTATTTAGACCCTTGATTTTTTTGTAACAAAGTGCTTGTAAATAGATGAGTGCTTTCTATTCAGTTCCATTTCATGAGTGGTTAACTTACCCCATCCAACATTAAACGCACATTACATTCTTCATAAATAGGGGCTACACCAAATAAAAGTCTCTTTCCAGAACTGTCATAATCAGTATCTTTAAAGTGAAGACTACATATCCTTGCATTTTGAAAAAATGCTCGCCTTAGTGGTACAATTGATAACCATTTGTTTCTTTCAGCTGTGTCAGAGGGAAAACTAAAAACAATATCATTTATTTTATTCAGTTTATACAGTCCAACCCACGACATTTGCATGACATTTGATAGAAATCGTGTGTGACTCGTGAACCACGCGAAGAATTCGGAACATTATAGGTGGAAGACATCTGAAATATGGTCACCCTATTTCTTATCGTTCCACTTACACAAAATGAGTCAATATGGGTGTTATAGCGCACTATTCCTACTACTAAGTAAATGAGGAGGCAAATGTTTAACATACAACTGTTAGGAATCGAGAATTTTAAAGAAATAATCTAAGTAAACTGAAAATTATTCACTAGAATGTTTTCAACATTTAACAATGAGATATCGTACTTACCTGTGAAAAATCACATCACATGCCGGATGCCACTCACTTCTGCAATCGCGCACAATACATTTTAAAACCATTTTGCTATTTTTATTGTTAATAGCCTGATATTTTTACTGTTAAAGTTGCGAAGCGAAGCCAAAACATCTACCATATTTGACAGTCAATGATTTGACACATTCGAATTGTGTTGCCATTTGCGGTTTTAGATATTGCGTGGTAAACACCAAGGAACTTATGGGTTCCTCGGTAAACACTTTATTATAATTTGTTTACATAAAACTTATTTTAATAGTCCATATGTATAACTTTATTTATTAAAACATCAAGGTACTTTGAAATTTAGATCTTGTATAAATTATTTTCAATTCTAGTATTTTATTGTGGCCTAAGTGGGGGTTTGGTTTCTTGCACTGGTATACTTGTGGGGAAAGCTAGAAAGAGATGGATAGGAAACAAAGACTTTTCAAAGGTTACTTGGGGTCACAAATATTGCCCTCAAACATATGAGCGAAGTGTGGTTTCCAGCTTTATCTATAAGTTCCTTGGTTATGACTACTGTTATTGACATTTGACTCACTTGACACAGAGCTATCATTTAATTCTCTTTCGGGACTAGACTGACATGATTTTAGTAAGTAATCTGGAATATTATAATAACATGTATAACCATCATCTCTCTCTTCCTCATTCTGCGACTGATTGGACTTGTGACTATGAGACACTGACTTTGACTGACAGCTTCTGTCTGTAAATACTAGACCATGCTGTTGTGATTGAGGATAGGGCTTATTCTGGCTATGACTGGTTGACTGACTGACATTGTTTGAATCAAACTTGACTTTATGACTAGGTCTCGACTCTGACTTTGATAAACATGACTTAAACAATTTAATATGTTGAGTGTTTCGCCTGTAGATTGTTCCATCTGAATTTTTGACTAAATATGACCTAGGATAATGAGTCTTTGAAACAATTGTACCCTTTGTCCATGACACATCATTAGGATTTTTTTTGAAGAAGACTTAATCATTCTCCTGAAATTCTTGTGGAGAAATTGCATTTTTATTGTAATATGACTCTCTTTTTGCAAAGATTTCTGACTTATTTTTAGAATGCTCTGTGACTGTTATGACTTTAGGCTTTAGACTATCCAGATTCGTAGGTAACCTAGTTCTTAGCTTTCTAGACATGAGTAATTCTGACGGTGATTTTAAATTTCCTCTAGCTGTAGTCCTATACTGTAATAGACCTAAATTGAAATCTGTTCCTGAGTCTTGACATTTTCTTAATATGTTTTTTATTATTTTTACAGAGACTTCAGCGAGACCGTTCGATCTTGGAAAATGAGGACTAGACACTATGTGTTCAATATCCCAAACGCCAAGGAATTTGCGGAAATCCTGACTATTATAAGGAGGACCACCATCGCTGACACGTTGCAATGGGATTCCATGCCTTGAAAACATTGATTTTAAATGTTTAATGACAATTTGACTTCTACTGTCTGAATTTAATTGAGCAATTTCTATGTAATTTGAGTAGTAATCTACCACTAGTAGGTATTTCATATTGTTGTGTTCGAATAAATCTGTAGCCAACCTTTGCCATGGTAGGCAGGGTTGTTCATGTGACAATAAAGTTTCCTTTGTTTTATTTGGACTATATGTCATACAAGTTTCACATTGCCTGACTTTCATTTCTATGTCGTGATATATGTTAGGCCAAAAAACTAAACCTCGGGCTAAGCTTTTTGTTTTTTCAACTCCCATATGACCTTCATGTAAAATATCCAATATTTCGGAACGCAGTGTCTTTGGAATGATTACCGACTGATTTTTGAATAAGATATCATCAATAGTATGGACTTCATCACGAATATTCCAGTAAGGCAATGTTAGATCACATTGAGTTTTACTATTTGGCCATCCATTTAAATAATATTCTTGCAATTTCAATAAGGTTAAATCGGACTTTGTATGATCTTTAATCTTTTGTAATTTATTCTGAGAGATAGCCAAATTGGATGTTAGTGATTTTACCTGACAGACAATATTACTTTCTAGTTCATTGGCATCAAATTTTTCTATACTCGTGTTTGCTAAAATTGGTGCTCGTGACAGAGTATCCGAAACATACATACACGCTAAGATCGTATGCTTGTAATGTTATCATCATTCTCTGTAGACGAGCTGGTACGTCTGACAGAGGCTTCTTGAACAGAGTGACTAAAGGTTGATGACCCGTCTCTACCTGTATGGCTTTACCATAAATATACTGATGAAACTTTTTACATCCGAACAGGATTGCAAACAATTCACGTTCAATTTGAGCATAATTTTGTTGAGTGGTTGTAAGCGACTTTGACGAGTATGCAATAGGACTTTTGCCATGAAAAATCACTGCACCGACTGCATCTTTAGATGAGTCTACTGACATTCTAATTGGTTTGTTTACATCATAATGCACAAGAACTGGTGCTTGACTAATTATACTTTTTAACTTGGTGAATTCTTTTTCATGGTTTTCAGTCCATTGCCATATATTTTGTTTTTTGAGTAAACTTCTGAGTAAATTAGTTTCATCAGCTAAATTTGGTATATATGAGCCTAGATAATTGACCATGCCTAGGAATCGTTGTAACTCTTTGACATTTTCAAGTTTTGGCATGTCGACTATGGCTTCGACTTTGGATTTATCTGCTGATATACCATGTTTATTAAAAACATGACCTACATAATGTGATTTCTGACTTATCAAACATGCACTTTGACTTGTTGAACTTTAAGTTGACTTCTCGAGCTTTTTTAAGGACATTTTCTAACCTTTCATCATGCTCCTTTTGATTTGATCCAAAAACCAAGATATCATCGACAAAAATAAGTACTCCAGGCAAATCACTGAATATATCTGACATGACTTTGTGAAATATTTCACCACTAGAGTCTATACCATAAAACAATCGAATAAATTTATATCTGCCAAACTGTGTGTTAAAAGTACATAGTTTACTGCTTTCCTCATATAACTGAACCATCCAATACCCAGAATTTGCATCTAATTTGGAGAATACTGATGCGCCTGCTACTTTAGAACGTAAATCATCTAATGTAGGGTAAGGAAAATGCGGTCGTTTTATGGCTTTATTCAATGGTCTGGGGTCTAGACATATGCGTAATTGACCGTTAGATTTTTCTATGGGAACCATAGCATTGACCCAGTCTGTCGGAGTGGTAACTTTCTCTATGACTTTTAAATCTTCCATCCTATCTAGCTCAACTTTAAGCTTTGGATGCAAAGCATAAGGTATTCTACGGACGGGACAAATCTTAGACGGAACACTTGTGTCAACATGTAAATGTGCCTTCTGAGGCAGACAACCTAGACCTTCAAAAGTATCAGAGTTAGTGTCTAAGAGTGATTTTACTGACCTGTCATTATTGACTTTGTACACCCTCTTCACAAAACCTAACTCCTCGGATAGATCTGCACTCAGTATGGTCGAACATTCACAGTCCAGCACCGTGAAACAAATGTCAGCATGTTTCCCATTCTCAAAAGTGCCAGACAGCGTTACTGTACCTAGATTTATTATTCGCTCGCCTGAAAATGAAAATATATTATCATGTGATCTTTCAATTTGTATTTCGCTATTACTTGCCTTTTCTAAGCTTCTCAAAGTGTGTATAGAAATGACTGTCGGATCTGCGCCTGTGTCAAGTCGACAAGTGAGTGGATAATTATGACAATTAAAAATAACATTCCATTTCCTTTGCTTTGACTTTGCATCATGAATTGACTCTATTATATAAGATTTACTAGAATGACTGTGACTATTTTGGTCTGTGTCTGAATCTGAACCATTATGACTATGACTAGAAATTTCACTTACTTTTTTATTGTTTTGAAAACAATATTGAGCAAAATGATTCGGCTTTTTGCAGACTACGCAGGTCTTGCCTTTCGCTGGGCATTTGAACCGATGAATCTGTCCGCACCTACTGCAGGTTCTTGTACCTGTGCTGCTTCCTCTTGACTGGCTCCTCGTAGCTGGTGATTGGCTGCGATGTGGACTTCTGTGCTGTTTGCTCCTTGGTCTTGACGGCGTTCTAGGTCGAGAATTTTGTGTTCGAGCTATGGCTTGGACTTGCTGATCTTCTGTGTGCTGGTTCATCATGGATTTAGATCTTTTGTTTGATAATTCTAGGGTTTTAGCTATTATGAAAGCTTCACTAACGTCGGCGATGTCTTCATTTTGAAGTAGTTTTTCTTTTATTAGGTTATTTTTTAGACCGATGATAAACATCTCTTTAACGAGGGATTCCTTTAAACTGTCAAATTTGCACGATGCAGCTAAGTTATTTAGACACGTTACATATTCGTCTAGAGATTCTTCTTTTTGGTGTCTAGTAAAGAATTTGTATCGCTTTACCGTCGTGTTCTTGTATGCGTTAAATTTTTCATCGAATTTTGTCAAAATGGACGCCAGCGTTGTCTCTGCCCTGTCGATATTGAAGGAATCAAATGTTTCTAAGCCTTCGTCACCTATTGTATTTAAGAAGATCGCCGCCTTTTTCTTCTCTGGAAGCCTGTCAAGGTCGTTCGCGTCGCAGAATATTTCGAATTTCTGTCTCCACCTTCGCCATTGTTCAGAGTTTGAGCATTCTGCGCCATCTTTGCTCAGTTGCAACGGCTTCATATTGTTGGCCAATATTATATTTTTCGTACCTGTCTCAGTCATTTTTCTTACTTCTTTTTTCTTCTGACACCATGTATTGGTTCTTTGGTAGATGGCACAGGTCCTGGGAACCTTAATTTTATTTCAAGGAAGAGGGAAGACGGGAACAGTGTTGCCATGGCCCTTATGTCAAAAGTTACGTTTCATTTCCTGAAAAGTTACATTTTTGCTGCAAAAGTTACATTTTTTTAATTTCGTATTTTTGAGGTCGGAGGCAACCAGGACCATGGGCAATTTGTATGGAGACTGGACCAAATCCTCAACATTAATGAAACCTACTCCAAAAGAAAGATTTTGGGGTATTATTTAACTGTTACTATGGGAGCCAACCCGAAATCGAGCGCCAACAAGGTGATTTCGAACATCAAAAAATATAATTATTGGTAGCTTCTAGCGAGGAACTGAACATATTAATATAAACAAAAATAAAACAACATGTTTATTCGTGTATTGATTAACGTTTTATTTTGAACTAGCTGTGCCCGCGACTTCGTCCGCGTGGAATTTAGCAAAAAAGTTATTTAGTTTTATAATCATTTTAGATTTTTCTAAAACAGAAGTAGCCCAAGTTACTCCTTATTACATCAGCTATCTGCCAGTGAATGTTTTGTCAAAATCGGTCCAGCCAGCCGTTCCAGAGATTTGCCGGAACAAACAGACAGGCAGACCAAAATATTTAAAAAAAATATTTTGGTACCTATATATAAACAGTATATATATTCAGTATATGGTTATTTTAATATTACAAACAGGCACTTCAATTTTATTTATAACATATATAGGTATACACCGCGTAAATCACCTCATCACGAAGCCGTCAACCAAGCATTCTGTACATGAAACTAAGTAACTTTACGCAAAAATTATTGCTGGGAATCGCTAGTGTATGTACGTGCAAGTTTCAACTGATAAGAACCAAGGGACAGAAGTACTTAATCATCATCCGTTAATACCGTTATAGGTCTTGCAACTGAGGAAGACGAGCATCTATCCTTTCAAACGCAACAAAGTTGTCTGTTAAGATTTTTTAATGTCACATGGTCAAATAAAATATTCGGGGTGTTGATCTTAGCATTTATAATGCGCGAAATGTCTCCAGCAAATCTATTATTAATTTGACTTGACCGTTATTCGAAGCTTATTTAATTGAGATAGGCACTACGTTTCCCGCCTTCGCATTTCTATAAATATCTATCTCTTTCTAGCACGTCACTTCCGCTTGGCAGTGGTAGGGAGGCTCGTTAAACGAGCCCCGCCATTTTGATTTCATTGGCGTCTCTTTTCCCGCCGTGATCGGTCGTACTTTGCCGACACTTAGCAAATTATTTTGTTATTTAAAAAGTACAAGTGAAAATATTCCTAACGGTTTTTTATTCGAATTTAAAAGTGAACAAAGTTTAATCTTTCGATTTTCAGTATGGAAAATTCCAGTGTTAATGCCGATAGGGCAGCTAGTGATCTTCTTCCAGGAACTTCTTCGCCGCAGAAGCGGCGAGCTCGGTCAAGTAGTTCTAGTAGCTCGAGTTCTAGTAGCTCAAGTTCCGGTAGCTCCTCATCTAGCGGAGGCAACTCGAAGAGAAGCCGCCGCAACAAGAAAAAGCGGGGCCAACGCAAGCGTCGCTCCGAACGTAAGGTTCGGAAATTAGCTAAAGAGGTACGTAACCTTCGACGGCAAATGGCTTGCAAGGATTCCGGTCAACACGTGAGTACCAATTTGGATTATGATGCCATCTCACTTATGTCCGGCATTAGCGAAAATCGTTACGAACAAATGCTTGATGTTGAACCTAGTAATTATAGTGCACGTGGTGATCAAGAATTCACTTTCTCTCTTGAAACTAAGCTAAAGGAGCCTACAATGCCTAAGACTTCCGAGAATTATTTGAAAATGTTGTGCGATTTGCAACATTTAGACAAAAGTGATTGGAACGAAATTAGGTATTCTGACACCCAAAAATTGTACAATCACTCACCGGGTTATACAGACATTGAAACGAACGAGGAAGTAAAAGCATACGAGTCTCCTCGTCACCTCGTGTATGCTGATAAGGCTTTCGCAGCCTTGACCATGTGTGTGCTCAAACAAAGGGAGTTTTTACAAGGAACCCTTCAAGAACTATTACAATGGGCAAGGAATAGTGACTGACTAAATTATGACACTTTGCTTCAAAAAGTTAATGACCTTTTTTCCGCAGGGGACTTTAGTAGGTGTTCCTCAGACTTATTACAGATCGTTTGTGGACATCGTGCTGAGATTCTCCAAATGCGGCGAGACTGTGTCATTAAACAGGCAAAGGACCCCTTGATGAAGGCCAGCTTAAAGAAAATTCCACCGACATGCACCAACCTTTTCAACGCAGAGAAGTTTACTGCTGCTGTGGAAAAAGCTGGCGGCGTAAGAAAATGTTTTTGGCCGTTGCAAAAGGCTAATACGTCTTCTGCCTCGCAGGTGGATGCAAATAAGTTTCGTGGTCCCTCGCAGGGGCCAAAGCCTTACAATAAGTCCTCGCAGGACTTTGCTCACACAGCTCAGGCGTGCCAACACAGTAACGCATATTCACAATGTGTTAGCAGTAACCCACCTACGCAAGGAGTTTGCAGTCGCAGTAATCCACCTCCGCAAGGTGATTGTAATGCTCGTGGTTATGCTGCTCAATATGATTCGGTCGCACCGAATAATCGTAATAGCTTTCGAGGCCGACAGAATGCTCGGCAAAATAATCAACCAAAGTACGGGCGAAAACGCGCGACATCGCCTCCCCAGCGGAATAACGACAACAAACGACGTAAGTATTGACTCGTTCAGAGCGGGCCGTCTCCTACAGTTTCGGGAACAATGGGAACAAATGAATGCACCAAATTACATTCTAAAAATCATAACCGGGTATCGCATACCCTTTTGCCAAAAGCCACCGCTAGTTCACCCAAGCGTTGTCGGAACCAACTTGAACGTTCCAGAATCTGCCGTAATGACATCTGCCATGGACAAAATGTTAGAACAGGGAATTCTAGAGCGGGCGGTTGCTTCACCAAGCTTCCTGTCATCGATGTTTCTTGTCCCCAAAGGCGACGGCTCAACTCGGCCAATATTCAATCTGAAAACCCTCAATTCTTACATCATGACAGATCGATTCAAGCTGATAAATGCGTATCGCATCCCCGATTTTCTACAACCACAGGACTGGCTATGCAAAATCGACCTCTCTCAGGCGTATTTTCATGTATCGGTGTCTCGCAGCCACAGGAGGTTTCTGCGCCTAATTTATCGCAACGAGTTGCTAGAAATGACCTGCTTACCCTTTGGCCTGAGCACAGCGCCCAAGACCTCATGTGAAGATTGTCCTCGGTACTCTGGAAACGTTAGGTTGGCTAATCAATTACAAAAAGTCGATCATTACACCGTCGAAAAGCCAAGTGTTCCTAGGAATTCATTGGGATCCATGGACGAATCGCAAGCGCCTACCCGACGAAAAAATTCCTGGACTTGTAGGCAAGATCTGTCAGTTGCTGTGGAAGCAGCGCACAACGCTCAGGGAGCTCCAAAGCGTCGTTGGTCTACTCAATTTTGCCAGCTTTACAGTTCCGAAAGGAAGACTCAATTTTCGAGCGCTTCTGAACCTACTGAACGAAATCTTGAAGTCGGATCACAGGATGCTACACACCTTACCTCGTGCTGCCATAGACAATCTGATATGGTGGCGCCAAAATTGTCAGCATCCGTCGGCCATACACATGCCGCCTCCTTCTCATTTCCTCACAACAGATGCGTCGGACATCGCATGGGGAGCTCGCCTGGACAATTTCTCACTCTCGGGTCTGTGGTCAGAAGCCGAGAAACATCTTCATTGCAACCAAAAGGAAATGATAGCAATCCTAAGAGTTTTGGAAGATCATTGCCAGCTCCTGAGACACAAGACGGTTTTGATTCAGAGCGACAACAAGTCTGAAGTTGCTTATCTACGTCACGAGGGCGGTACCAAGTCGGCTCCTCTCTTGGACTTAACTTACAAGGTTTTCCAAATAACAGAGCACTATCATATTCACATGAACATCTTTTACATACCAGGTCTATACAATGCCCACGCAGATCACCTGTCAAGGTTTCGCATAACTCCAGAGTGGCATCTGTCTGCAGAATGCACGAACAAAATATTCTCCAAATGGGGAGTCCCATTGATCGACCTATTTGCGTCCAACCGGGCACATGTAGTGACGAATTACGTTTCCTTAGACCAGAACGACAACCAAGCCCTATTTTACGACGCGTTCTCCCAAATGTGGAATTACAATCTAGCATGGGTGTTCCCTCCACCATTTCTGATTCCCAAGGTCTTAGGTTATCTGAACCAAGCACAGGGGACGTACCTTCTGGTAGTTCCACGATGGGAGCGAGTTTTTTGGCGACCCGACATCAAATCGCGTGCCCTAGCAGCCCCATTCACGATATATCACCTAGACAAAGTCCTGATCGACACGACAACAGGACTGCCACCACCGAATGTCCACGACATGACTCTGGAAGTGTGGAAATGTGGGGGTGGTCTGGGATGCTAACAACCTGGAATAGTAGTCAATTAGAACTTCTTGAGAAGTCATGGCGTCCCTCAACACGTAAGGTTTATAGCGTGGCCTGGAAGAGATGGCTAGTTTGGTGCGAAACGCACCAGATTAACCCCTCAACTCCAATAGCAAGCGATTTGGCTAGATTTCTATCTGATCTCCATTTAATCAATAATTTATCGTACAATTCTATTTTGTTACACAAATCTGTGGTTTCAACCCTTTGTAACCCAGAATCATCTGGCCAGTTAAGTTCAAATATCCTAGTAAAACATGTTTTAAAATCTATAGCGTTACATAAACCAGTCCCCCATGTCAAGCCCCCGATTTGGAACATAAACGACCTCGCTAGTTTCCTAGAGAGTAAACACATTGATGAAAATAATATTTTTCAAGTGCAGAGACATACAGCTGCTCTACTTCTCCTATGCTCCGGGAGAAGAATTCATGATTTAACTTTGCTCAGAGTTGATTCTAATAATTATTCTAATCAAGATAATGTATTAGTGTTTTGGCCGGTTTTCGGATCGAAAACTGATTCGGTAGATTACAGACAATCTGGTTGGAGATTAATTTCTAATAAAGCCAACAAAAACTTAGACCCGGTCTACTGGGCTAAGCATACGCTTCTTGAGAATCGTAGAAATGATGCAAATTGTAGTAATTTGTTTATTAACATTAGAGGTGAACCTAAACCTGCATCGAAAACCCTAATTGCAGGCTGGATCAAGTCCCTATTAGTAGAAGCAGGTATTAAGGCATCTCCGGGAAGTTTTAGGTCAGCTGTGGCCTCAAAAAATTGGGTCGATAATTACCCCCTCGAGGAGATTCTTGCTAGGGGTAACTGGCGATCGCAAAATACTTTTTGCAAATTTTATAAGCGTGCGGTTAGACCCACCAGTAACAATGTATCTGTAACAGCATTATTTAATCCAGTTGATTAGAAATTATGTAATTAATATTTACCTGATTTTATATCTAAGAAATTTGTTTGGATCATCAAATAGATTTTCTATTAATTATGCCTTCCTTATTTAATGTTTACTTCGATTTCGATATTTCATATTTGATCGAAAAATATCCACACTTTAGTGTCTAATCCTACATGTAAAAATTACATTTTAGAATCTCACATTGGCGTCTTCGTCACTTCCACCAGGCGATAACAAACACGTCTCAATTAAATAAGCTTCGAATAACGGTCAAGTCAAATTAATAGAAGCGTTTTACCTTCCAATAAAACGCATATTAATTTACTTACCTTATTCGAAGCTTATGAACAAGTTCTGCCTGGTAATTAGACTCAATGAAATCAAAATGGCGGGGCTCGTTTAACGAGCCTCCCTACCACTGCCAAGCGGAAGTGACGTGCTAGAAAGAGATAGATATTTATAGAAATGCGAAGGCGGGAAATGTAGTGCCTATCTCAATTAAATAAGCTTCGAATAAGGTAAGTAAATTAATATGCGTTTTATTGGTAGGTAAAACGCTTCTATTTACGGCTACTCTATAAAACGCGTTAATTAGCACAGCTGCAATTCTAAAATCCGTAAACATAATAATATGTGGCAACGCTCTATTAAAATTATCATGGCGAAGCAATTTGAATCTATTCTTAACTTGCCATTGACTGCTTCCACCAGCCAGCGAATTGCTGTTACTAATCTAGATGTATTAGCCTGCTCTGTCGTCAACTGACTTTCATTTCCATCCTTTGTAGGAGGAAAATGTGCTTCATATCCCAGTGATTCTAAATCTATAATACAGTCCCTGAAACCTCTATCTAATATAAAAACATCATTTGGTTCAAAAAACCAATGAAAAGCGTGATTTTCATCCTCACACAATTTGGCCATTATTGTTGCATCACTTGTTGTAGCTGGGTACGGACCAAGAATATCTATAATGTAACCGTCACTACTAACTATTAAAAATGGTTTTAAAAGGTTTTGGAACTTATGATGGCTATTTGATAGCCTCTGAAAGAAAAAAATACTGTTTTTTTCAATAAAGATGTACGTCCCATCACAGATAATTATCGCTTTTTGTCGTCATTACCATAAATACCCTTTGGTAAAAGTGAATTCCTTTGTAACATATTTTCTCCAGTTCAAAATCCATGCTAGTTCCTTGGTTAAGAGCCGATATTAACATATTAGAAAAGTCTGTGAATTTTTTTTATTTTTTTTTGTGTTTCAACTTTGACAATATAAATAGTAAACATGGTAAATATCCCGTTTCAAATGTTATTTATAGTAAAAAATGTTTTGTTTACAGTTTCGACACTATGAATTTTGATGCTTTGTCAGTATGGAAAACGTTCCAAAACACCATGTTCGCGCTCGAATTCGATGTAGCTGCCGTAATAAGAAATTAATAATACCCTAAAAGCTTGCATATGGGATAGGTTTTATCACTGTTGAGTAATTGGTCCAAAATTTCTCATGGTCCTTTGTAACATTTTCCTGACATCAATTATTGATGTCATCCATCTTCATAGTTGTTACTATCTAGTCTAGCACCTAACTTTTTCTATTAGTTTGAACCAAATCCACGAGAGGTGGTGCATCTGTTAGTATTACACTGAACTAACTACTGATACTCAATATGTATAGAACTGTTCATAGAGGGCAAAATCGCCTCAATGCAAAAAAAAACGACCAAGTGCGAGTCGGACTCGTGCACGAAGGGTTACGTACCATTATTTATAAAAACGAGCAAAAAAAAAACACTTTTTTGTATGGGAGTCTCTTTAATATTTATTTTATTCTGTTTTTAGTATTTGTTGCTATATCTTTTTTATTTATATACAAAAAAGAGTTACCTCTTTTTATTATTAGCATCACCCATTTCATGAACTATATTTTTTTTAAACATCGGGACCAATCAATTTTGGGTCAAAGACTTGGCAAATTACTGGATGTATTTTAATGAAATTTAGAATGGAGAAAATAGCTTACCTTGGAATAGCACTTAGGCTACTATTTATAATGTACTTAATCATGTGTAAGGTCATAGAAACAGCTAGTAGAATATAATTCAATAACAACTTTATTTTATTTCTTACTAGCTGTACCCAGCATGCGTTGCAATGCACTTTTTACTACCCACCTACCCTATCCGACCTACCTACCCTATCCTACCTACCCTACCCGACGCTACCTACCTACCTACTCTACCCTACCCTACCTACCTACCTACTCTACCCTACCCTACCCTACCCTTACTACCTACCTACCCTACCTACCTACCCTACCCTACCTACCTACCCTACCCTACCCTACCTACCTACCCTACCCTACCTACCTACCCTACCCTACCTACCTACCCTACCCACCTACCTACCCTACCCTACCTACCTACCCTACCTACCTACCTACCCTACCCTACCTACCTACCCTACCCTACCTACCTACCCTACCTAACCTACCCTACCTACCTACCCTACCCTACCTACCTACCCTACCCTACCTACCTACCCTATCCTACCTACCTACCCTACCCTACCCTACCGTATCCTATGTCCTTCTCCTGGCTCTAAACTACCTCCCTGCCAATTTTCAGCTAAATCGGTTCAGTCGTTCTTGAGTTATAAGTGAAGTAACTAACACGACTTTCTTTTATATATATAGATATATATATAGATTACTTTTCTACTTCAGTGTACTCAGGCAAAACAACACGTGTGTAAAGTAAAGAAGGTCATCGATATGTATGAAACCGTCGCTTTTAGTAGTCATTGGAATTTGGTCGGATAACCAGCCGTTTTTACATATTTTGGTTTTTTGTTTATATTTACTTAATGCGAAACATTCCAAGCTCAATATTTTCACCATATATTTTTGACTAAGGGCACACTATTTTGGTTTACACCGACACATCTGGGATTGAGCCAGTTCCTTGTATTTTGCCGTCAAAGTTATGACACCATCGTTTTGACTTTTAGCAAGATTATTCAAAAACGCATGCATGAACAGTTTTGAAACTTTGTATGGTTATTATTAGCGTCAAGAAGGACCGAATACAGTTTTCAGCGAACTTATACCTTGTCTCATTTAAGCGCTGCGATGTTTTTTCGGGTTTTCATAAAACCGCGATAACTTGAAAACTATAAATATTTTCTTAAATCTAAATTGGGGCACATAGGGGCACACATTAAGAGCTACTCGTGTATGTTTATTCTACAGGGGCACATGCAATGGTTTTAGAGATATACGATTCATCAAAACGTTACTCCAGCAGGAAATGCAATATCTCGAAAATCTGAAGGGGCACAGATTTTATTTTTGGGGGCACATTTTTTCCCTTTTTTTTTCAAAACGACAGAGGGCACACATTTTTTATGTGGGGCCACATTTACAGCAGATAAGGCACCAACTATAACTCTAGGAGATACTTTCTTGCTGGGGTAACGTACACGATAACAAAACATTGATTTTCAGGAGATCCTACTCGAGAAAGAGCAACATACAATTGCCCATGAGAAAAGCACTCTTTCCTTAGGTTGATGCCAACCATCGAGAAAGTTTGTCCCTGGGATTTAATTATTGTAAGGGCAAACGATATCTTTACAGAAAATTATAACCTTTTAAAAGTTTTAAGCAAATCTGCATCATTGGGATCCGCGGAATGTGAGCGAGCTGACCGGCCGCGGGGCCCGTGATGATAGTTACTACAATCACATTGTATCTTAATTCCTTTATCAAAAGTCTTGTACCATTACACATACTGGGCTTAAATTTATCAATACCATAATGGAGTACCTACTATGCGAACACCCCTCTCCCACAGTTCGGTGCCATCTCTCTCGCCGCGTTGCTCGCTGCGCTGCGTGGAGCCACAACGGCGCGTCAGCGTGTAATTTTTTAAATAAAAAATAAATAACTAAATCATTTATTCTGGACCAAACACTTTGTAAAGATTTTATAAACCCACCAAACTGCGTGACAGTTTGTCGGTGGGATTAGAAAAATATAATTATATAATTTTTGTTTAGATAGATATTTTTAATTTCGTAATATCTTTTGAATGGAATGTCCGACTTCAATAATTTAAAAAGTAATTAACAGGTATTGATACTGTCTTGAATACGAAATAGTTTATTTGGATAAGAATTAATACTGAGGTATGGATAACATGGTCTGATTTCAAACAGCATTTCTATCAACTTTTAAAGTGTAAAAAAGTAGTTATAGTGACATAACTACAATAGTTGGATATATGGTCTCGCGTAGTTTTTTGTTGATATTGATGTACTATTATATTGTAGAACATTTTTTTGTTCTATCATCGATACTTTCCGCAGCGCATGCGATGAAAGACATTTTATGGCTATTTTTTTTACACCTTGGGTTGGTTTTAGTAGTTTTAGTAGTGATTTCTAAGGATCTCTATTTTTTTCTAGTAATAAATATAGCCTATGTTACTCAGTGATAATGCAGCTTTATAACGGTAAAAGAATTTTTGAAATCGGTCCAGTAGTTAGTTTATTCGTTACATACAAAAATACAAATCTTTCCACTTTATAATATTAATGTAGATAATATTTATTTCTGCTAAGCCTTAGTATAAGGTCCTTTCTCTTACAATATTTAATTTGTTTCAAATGGTTTTCTATATGTCAGTATTTGAAGCTATTTGGTTCATGCGCCATAAGAATCGTGCTCTTGGATTAGCCGAATCTGGCGACACCATCGCCATAGTTTGGCTACCATCCGCCGAACTCTGTCAAATTAGGCATTCCCCATGCTTAAATCTCGGCGTGCCCAGCGCGTAGTTTCAGTCAGGGATCAGTCGGAGACACTGTTGTAAAAGTCTACATGTGTTGTGTGTATCAGCGTAGTTTTATTAAAAAGGATGTCTAGACAAGGCCAGCTGTCTGTTTCTTGTGTTATGAATGTATTTTTAGCATGGTTGTAGTTGAGCTGAAGAAACAGATTTTCTTATCATTGACATGAAAAAAAGCCCTCGGCTGAAAAACAACTGAAGAGTAATTTATCAAAAAAAAAAAAAGAATTCGCTAGAACTACAATAAAAATTAATATTAGCAAATATTTTACGACAGCTGGAATTTTAACAATCATTGAAAATAGGGGATAATCCAATTTTTTTTTCTTTGTCCGTCGGGTATTGAAAAGTATTGGACACGTATTTTTTCTTTTATCACGTGGTCATAAAATTACGGAGATATATTGAGTTGAAATTGCGCATAACGTCACATGTAAGTAAGTTTAATACATACTTGTGACGTAGTAAGCCCCCACTCTCCAACTTTAATGAGTTTTAACTAAGTATTTTTTTGATATCTTGATAAAACAAAAAATACGTGTCTAATATTTTTGTATTACCTGTCTGACGGACAAAATAGAATGTCGTTTTCTTTACCCAGTCCGATCCCCTATTGCCCACGTATGCGTTAATAATAATGATGTTAATGACTTGGTTATGAGCTGCCGTTACATCTCTAATGGTACGAGAAACAGATAGCTGCGACATTAGGGTCCCATATGTGCCTCTGTGTATTATGAGAATTACTTAAAATACCGTATATTATTGCTAATCGTGCCATAATATATAGGTTGATTGGTAATTAGTGAGCGATACTTAAACACATGATTGTACTCATGATAACAAACAACTTTCACAAGTTTTGTTTTTATTTAACTAGTTCTCTTTTATCATAATAACACAACAGCCGTATGAATTTCAGCGCGTGCGCCTGTGACCTATCAGCTGTTAGCCGCTTGCTGCCATTCTGTCTCATTATTATCGACCCTTCCCGGGGTGAATAATGCAGAGCACCCGCATGGCTCGCAACCCCCATAATCATGTGGCTGTTGTGTTGGCTGCAGGATAAGTTCATGATACAAATCGTGATTATCTATCAAATATGAACGTGCATGCAAAGTTTCGTGTCTGTGCTATTAACCGTTGAGAAGTTCCCTCGTGAGAAGACGATCCTGGTTGCAGGATGAGATCATAATAGAATTCACGTTTATCCATCAAATATGAACGTCCATGCAAATTTTTGTGTCTGTGCTATTAACATTTGAGGAGTTCCCTCGTGAGAAGACGATCCTGGGTGCAGGATGAGATCATGATATAATTCATGTTTATCCATCAAATATGAACGTCCATACAAATTTTTGTGTCTGTGCTATTAACTGTTGAGGAGTTCCCTCGTGAGAAGACGCTCCTGGCTGCAGGATAAGTTCATGATACAAATCGTGATTATCTATCAAATATGAACGTGCATGCAAAGTTTCGTGTCTGTGCTATCAACCGTTGAGAAGTTCCCTCGTGAGAAGACGATCCTGGTTGCAGGATGAGATCATAATAGAATTCACGTTTATCCATCAAATATGAACGTCCATACAAATTTTTGTGTCTGTGCTATTAACTGTTGAGGAGTTCCCTCGTGAGAAGACGATCCTGGTTGCAGGATGAGATCATAATAGAATTCACGTTTATCCATCAAATATGAACGTCCATGCAAATTTTTGTGTCTGTGCTATTAACATTTGAGGAGTTCCCTCGTGAGAAGACGATCCTGGGTGCAGGATGAGATCATGATATAATTCATGTTTATTCATCAAATATGAACGTCCATACAAATTTTTGTGTCTGTGCTATTAACTGTTGAGGAGTTCCCTCGTGAGAAGACGCTCCTGACTGCAGGATAAGTTCATGATACAAATCGTGATTATCTATCAAATATGAACGTGCATGCAAAGTTTCGTGTCTGTGCTATTAACCGTTGAGAAGTTCCCTCGTGAGAAGACGATCCTGGCTGCAGGATGAGATCATGATACAAATCGTGATTATCTATCAAATATGAACGTCCATACAAATTTTTGTGTCTGTGCTATTAACTGTTGAGGAGTTCCTTCGTAGCTTCTTCGAGTAGCTTCCAAGAATCCACCGTAACAAACATACAAACATACATACATACATTGCAAGTTAAATAAAAGCTTTTAATAATTAGAATTGCTCAGTCCACCCTGGCATTTCCACCAGAAAGAAGTAATATAATTAGAATTGCTCAGTCCACCCTGGCACTTCCACCAGAAAGAAGTAATATTTTTGTAAAAAGTAATGAAGCTACTAATTTAGCTTTAAAGCGTTTGTGAATATTGGTATTGTTTAATTATTAAAATTATTAATTGTGAATTATTCTAGTAAGTTGTACTGAAGTTGCTGCGCAATGAATTACTGCACTAAGTGGGTAGTATTTGCTTCTCACTTACGACGCGCGTCTGTGCAACGAGGATAGCTCGCGAATTGAATTATTAAGTAATTGGAAGTAGCTTTTGAAGTAAACAATATTAAATTGTGTAAATGAGATCTGTGACGCGATTTAAAAGAGTGTAAGGAGTTTCTTTGCCCATTCTTCTATTAATAACCGACCATGTTTGCGAATGGGTGTTTAAACTCAGTTTATAAGTGCCGGTGTGGTTTATTAGAAATAAATGTTTGTAGTTTGAGTCATGTGTTGTGTGTGATTTCAACTACCCATCCATCTGCCAACAATGAAGAATTACAGACTGGAAGACAACATGGCAACTATACAAAGGACTACTGTTTATATTTCATCAATAACAGCTGATGTTTATTTCAGAGGCCAATTTTATGTAGAACTTTAAATCACTTCTCTTATCCCCATAGAGAACTCTTCAAAATAACTTAGTATAAGTTTAACAGTATGTTTAAGTCCCATTCCATAGACTCTATGGAATGGGACTTAAACATACTGTCTCTATGGCATAGAGGCATGCATTACAAAAGCGAGCGAGATAGACATACGACTTTCCGAATCAAAATCGAATCCGAGCGTTTGTGAATTCGGGGGCTGGTAATTGAACCCAGGATCTGATGCTAAGCAGTCGCGTTTGCAACCACTAGACCAAGAAGGCAGTCTTATGTTAACATAGACGGCGAACGAAACCATACAGCTGACGAACTTCCTCGCATTGAGAGAGGCGAGGAGTTCGGACCTTGCAACACACAGCGCTTGATTACGATAAACTTACGCTCGGGCAGGATGGGTAGTGTCCGTCCAAAGCCAGTTGTTCCAAAGTGTGTTCGAATGCTATAGGTATTTTGTCTTCGATGAAATTTATCTTTTAAAACTCGCTAGGTTTCACAGTAAGAGGTTTAGTGAACTCAAAAAAAAACACCTTTTTATTAATTTTATAACACGATTCTGTCGGTAATGTCCGAAAGATTTCCATATTTGGAAGGGTGGTCAAGACCAATAGATTAAAATGGCTGCTTGATGAGTTGTAGTTTCAAAACTGAGTCTGCGTCACTTCCTAGCGCAGTGGCGTACCAATGGACGACACGGTTGGCGCAGTGGTTAAGCAATCGACTGCTGCGCTGCGTGTCGCGGGTTCGATCCCCGCACGGAACAAATATTGTATGGCCTGGCCGGGTCTGGCTGTTTGTGTATGTGACTTTAAATGTTTGTAAACGCACCCATTATACAGGAGAAATTCCTAATGTTTCCAAAAACAAAAAAAAAAAATAGTGGTGGCGGGGGCGGGCCGCAACGGGTATCACCCTTTTTGGGGTGACACCCGGTGACAACTTCTAGAACAAGATACAAACATTGAGAAAAATCGTTGGCACAGCTGTCTTTTTCGGGGAGACTCAGTTCGGGCCATCTTTTTCACTGGTCGCTTGCCCAGGGCCACGCGATGTTAGAGGGCCCCAGTTTCCTTTAACTCTCAAAGCTAGAGGCTGTCAAAAGAACTCAATACTTCTATTGCATTCCACATGTTATTCTTAGAAACAAGTTATCCCAGGCAGGAACCTACATTTCCGAGCTCGCTCCGCTCGCTTTTGCATCTAGCATTTCAGCATAACAGTTAAGGCGGAAACATACTTACATGTCGTAGCGAGTCGTGACGCGCCAGAAGCAAATCGGTTTCATACATTTCATATGGTAAGGGACTTTGCATGGCGTGTCGTGTCGCAACGATGTATGAAACCGAATGCTTCTGGCGCGTCACGACACGCCACGACACGTAAGTGTGTTTCCGCCTTTACTTATAAAATATGTGTTGGAGGCGAAGAACTTTTAAATTAAAATGACGTATGTCATATAAAATTTATTGCTTTTCATTTTCGATGTGGTGAAATCACCAACTTCCGCACCGGGTGCCACCCAAGGTAGCTACGCCACTCTCCTAACGTTCTGTCATGTAAATACCACAAGAGAAATAAATTTTGAATTTATATAGATACTTATGGCCAGGTTGTAAGTTTCCGGCTCTGGTTCCTATCCATGGTCCGGAGTGAGAGGGAATGGGAAGCCGTCGCCTCCTTCTGCGAAGCAGTCATGCTAGCGAAAGAGGTGGCGGAACGTGAGAGGGAGAGAACCTCACGTCCTAGCCGCCCCCAATGTCAGTAAATCGGAAGGGGTCCCAGAGGGCCGATGCCTGCCAGGGCTGCGGGACTGTTCGAAAGAGATACCGTGGCCCTGGAACACAAAGGGCTAAGAAGGAACATTGATAAGTTTGGTTTAGTCAGTACAAGTCTGTCACTCGCTTCCGCTCCGCTCAGAACGGGAGCAGTCATTTGATGATTTCCCATCGTTAAAAAAAAGGCCAGCTTGCAATACTTTTTAGTATTTTTGAACGTCTGAATATCCAATTAAATGTTTTTTTTTTTACAAAGTAAAAATCTTTATTAAAATTGGACATACACTCAAGTAAATAGTAAAGATAGAAACGCGATTTAGAATGATTGGCTCGATAATTTTAATTTATTTATCAAACATGACACTAAATCACACTTGTATTGTATAGCGGGCTGGTTTCCGCAACTCCACGTCTAAGGGTCAGTTCACACATCGGCCGGAGGACACGGTGGAGCACACCGTGAAGCTCTGCCCCGCTTGGGCTGAGCACCGCCGTGTCCTCGTAGCGGCGATTGGCGGCGGTGACCTCTCGCGTCCGGTCCTGGTTCAATCCATGGTCCGGAGCGAGAGGGAATGGGAAGCCGTCGCCTCCTTCTGCGAAGCAGTCATGCTAGCGAAGGAGGTGGCGGAACGTGAGAGGGAGAGAACCTCACGACCCAGCCGCCGCGGGAGACGCCCCGGGCGTCGGGGGGCAACCAGTGACCCCCGGCCACCGTAGGCGCGAGCCTGTGGACGGTGAGTAATGGGCTAGCTCACCGTCCGTCCGTGTTCCACGGCGCGTACGTGTTCCACGCGCGCCTCAAGGAGATGTCAGCAAACAGGAAGGGGCCCGAGAGGGCCGATGCCTGCCAGGGCTGCGGGTTGTTCGAAAGAGATACCGCGGCCCTGGAACACAAAGGGCTTAGAAGGAACATGGGTGGGTTTTAGTCAGTCAAGTCTGACACTCCCTCCCGCTCCGCCCAGGGCGGGAGAAGTCATTTGATGATTTCCCATCCGCAAAAAAAAAAAAAAGGGTCAGTTCACACCGAGACGCGACGATACTTGAAGAGGCCAGTGATTTCGCGCTGGGTCGCTCTACGCCGCGCAGCATGGCGCAACGTATTCTGATTTCTACTAAAATCTACCTCACGAGGCCGCTCGACGCAGCGCGACGCCGCGCTGCGTAGCTCTACGCCGCGAGACGTCGCGCGGCGCAGCGCTGCGTGGCGCAACGTATTCTGAATTCTCACAACGAAATGTGTATCTTTTCGTGTAGAGCATAAAGTTATATTTTGAGTCGCTCTTTAAAAGTGTGCGTGCAGCGTCACGTCGCGTCGCGTCTCGGTGTGAACTGATCCTTAAGCGCGTATTTCGCGTAAAGAAAAAAAAACACACTTTTAAACGTGTGCTGCTAAGAGATTCAATCATGAGTTTATAATTTAGATATATAAAAGTTAAATCAATAGATAGAGCTTTATATTTTGAAGTAAATGTTGAAAACATATTTTATAATTTCGTAATTATTTTCTCCAAGACGAAAAAACAATTAAATTTAGCCATTTAATTGCTCGCCCAGCGAGCGTCATGTGTTCATACCTACACACTGTACTGCAACCACGCCTTAATAGAATTTTCTTCTTTCTAAATATTCGTAATTCGGAAATACACCGATTCCAGTACCAAATTCTATAAAGGTAAGTACGAATGCCGCGGCCATACTTTGGCTCGCCCTCGCACGTGCGTAGCACATGCCTCGCCACGAATACAAAGGTACACACCTTGCGAGGCATTCACTGTGCGTTGTTCGCGGCGCATGCCTCGCAATGTCTGTATACGGCTTAACGTGTTCGCGGACGGGCTGGGGCGGTTCACCGGCGCGGGCGGCACGGTGAGTGTGTGCGTGCGCGAGTGGCAGGCTGTACTACTGGTGAATCATGAAGCGAAATGTCAGGTATATTTTATCTTGGTTGATGATACAGCCCTGAGCACTCACAGTTTGGGACGTTGCCTCACGCTGGAGAGCATCGAGACTGGGTACAATCTGACAATTACAATGAGTGTTGCTGACAGTCAGCAAGTCTACTTTGTCTACCAACTCGTTGGTGGCAAGTATATGCTCCTTAATTTGGTTTTTACTTCACATCACAAGCCGACTTCCTAGGGACATCAAAAATGTACAGAATTTTTGTTTTTGCTGGATTTTTAGTCAGCTTCTTTTGCATGGAAAAATAAAAAAGGTTAAAGGAGAGTACGAGACAGTGCTGTATTAAATGATAAAATGAAACTAAGTCTTTAAATAAAGTAAATTTATTTTTGCGCGATACTTAAAATAATTGGACGACATTTTCAAACCAGCCAAAATTCCACTAGTCTTAAGTCTTGACTCTGTAACAAGTGTGTTACACTGATCAGCGCTATATGGGGTGTTACAATATCATAGGTGCGCTGATCACCGCTATACAGGTGTTTCATTTCACTATTACACTGATCACCGCTATACGGGATGTAGTTTTACTATAACACTGATCACCGCTGTACGGCGCGCGGCTGCGAGATGTGCAGACGACATCGCCGGAAAAATCTGGATGATTTTTCCGCCGATGTTGTCATCCCATCAGTCATGCCTGGCACAGTACCGTGGAGATTGACAAAGAGAGTCCTATACCCAGCAGTGGCAGAATTCAGTGTGTGGATGATGATGAAGAGTTTTCACCAGTGTGTATTCGAATATTATGTTTTGTCAAATCATTCTTTCGACTGAAACTACGTTGACATACATCACAAATGTAAGGTTTTTCACCAGTGTGTATTCGAATATGATTTATTAAGTTAAACTTCCGACTAAAACGACGCTGACATTTATCACACTTGTAAGGTTTATCACCAGTGTGTATTCGAATATGCTTTATTAAATTACTCTTTTCACTAAAACTAAGCTGACATACATCACAAATGTAAGGTTTATCACCAGTGTGTATTCGAATATGATTTATTAAGTTAAACTCCTGACTAAAACAACGCTGACATTTATTACACTTGTAAGGTTTATCACCAGTGTGTATTCGAATATGCTTTGTTAAATTACTCTTTCGACTAAAACTAAGCTGACATACATCACAAATGTAAGGTTTTTCACCAGTGTGTATTCCAATATGATTTCTTAAGTTAAACTTCCGACTAAAACAACGCTGACATTTATTACACTTGTAAGGTTTATCACCAGTGTGTATTCGAATATGCTTTGTTAAATTACTCTTTTCACTAAAACTAAGCTGGCATACATCACAAATGTAAGGTTTTTCACCAGTGTGTATTCGAATATGTTTAGTCAAATGAATCTTCTGAATAAAACTAAGCTGACATACATCACAAATGTAAGGTTTTTCACCAGTGTGTATTCGAATATGATTTCTTAAGTTAAACTTCAGACTAAAACAACGCTGACATTTATTACACTTGTAAGGTTTATCACCAGTGTGTATTCGAATATGCTTTGTTAAATTACTCTTTTCACTAAAACTAAGCTGACATACATCACAAATGTAAGGTTTTTCACCAGTGTGTATTCGAATATGTTTAGTCAAATGAATCTTCTGAATAAAACTACGCTTACATACATCACATTCATAAAGTTTTTTACTAATTCGTGTTCGAGTATGCTGTTTCAGTGTCTTTACTTCATTTAAACTACGCTGATCACATTCGTCAGGCTCGTAAGAACTGCCAGGTTTGGACGTACGATTTCGAGTTGTCCGGAAAACTTTCAAGTTTGATGGTTCATTTTTCTTTAGCTCCGCTGTAGTTGTATCTTCTTGTTTTCTTTTTCTTGTGGCGGGCGCACCTGTGATTATAAATCTAGTAAGCATAATTTTAAAAGAAGATAGACATGCACACGCATCGTAATATCAGAGGTTTGGATGATTCACGCTAGACTAAAAAGGAGCGCAGAACTGGAGGATTGCTGTTAAAATTGAATAATAGTCTTTATAACTAATGTCATTAAGTACAAAACTGTGCAAACATCAATACAGAAATCACTCCGACACCTCATAGGCGTTCTAGGGCGTTTTATGTGCGCACTTACACTGGGAATGTATTCAGAAGTTATAACACATACATTCAAGTCATATATTACATTAAGTACGGGTAAATTATCATTCGGACAAATGATGTTTAGGACAAAAAAAGTTATGGCACTTTAAATTATGGATAAAAAGTTAGGTGACACAATAGAGAACCATATTGTACATGTCTTTTCAAATAAATAAATAAATTATGTTTAAAAAATCCTGTCCTATTTGTATAAGACTCCATTTATGTAATCAATTTTGGATAACAAGTAAAAAAACAACTTGTCAAAAATTAAATAAAACGTACCTTTAACTTACATGGCAACACGGTTCTCTATTGTGTCACCTAACTTTTTTATCCATAATTTAAAGTGCCATAACTTTTTTTGTCCTAATCATCATTTGTCCGAATGATAATTTACCCGTACTTAATGTCACATAATATCACATGCCATAAAATTGAAACCCCTAAATATAATATGTCCTAAATCCGTTTGTCATAAATATTACAATAAATAATATATAAAAGACATAAAAACGTTTTCTATAAAAGTTATAAGTCCTAAATTCAAATTACATAATGTTTATGTATAATAATAATATATTTTTTTATTATACATGAATAAATATATTAAACATGTACTCAATAAAGCAGTTGATAGTGAACATGTGGCTTTTGTAAGCAAGCAAGCATGCAGCATGCAAGCAGGCACGCAGCATGCAAGCAAGCATGCAGCAGGCACGCAGCATGCAAGCAAGCAAGTATGCTAGCATGCAACATGCAGCAGGCATGGTTTCTGTCACGGCTTCGGCGCTGCGGGGCTCCGGCGGTCCCACGCGAGTATATCGTCGCAGATGGGTTTAACGCTCACCACCGCAGCTTCGGCTTGCTGGCCGGCAGCCGCGGCGGCGAGTGTTACAATCACCTGCTCCTCAACTCGCGGGCCGCCTCGCCCCTCCGCGCCTACGCGATTTTAAATGACACTCTAGGGATAGAGCAGACAAGACCGCGTGGAGTCGGATTTACAGCGATTCGTTTCTGTCACTAAAACCTAATTTTTAGCAAATGTTTTAGGACTAAAAATTTATTATAAATGAATATTCGGAATTATACACATTATTTAACACAATACTTAGGACATATGACTTTAGGTCATGTAAAATTAGGAGATTCAATTATTATAGTACTCGATATTATGACAGAATACTTAATTATTTTAAACATAATTTCGGGATTTTGAACATTATGGTTACTCAAGTTTATAGCAAACGTGTTATGGATAATGATTTTCGGACAAACAATTTTAGGAGAAGAAAGGGAGTACCGTACAATATAATAGATAAAATCCAAACAATTGTACAGTGAAAAGAATGATATTTAGAATAAAGTATGATAAAAATATTAGCGCGAGCTTTTGCTTGCGTACGTATTTAAAATAATACAATTTTTTATTAAAAAGACGAATTAAAAAAAGGTACCAAGAGTATTCTCATACTTTTAAATTTCCTATCTTTGAGTGTAAGAATCGAATAAAACATCGATCGAGTGCAGTGTAATGCGCGGTCGAGTACGGGCGTGTTTGCGCTGCTCGATACGAATATTACATTCGCGTGTCGCGCGGCTTTAGCCGTTGCCCGGTTTACGTCGCTATGAGTTCACAACCGCTCATAGCCAACGAGGTCTTGGCATTTATCGACCATGCCATCGACTACATGGCATCGACTACATGGACGAAGTCAGCATCTTGCAGATCTGCAAGTCCAGTTTCAAGGAGGAGATCAGCAGTGCCAAGCTGCTGCTGTTCCAGTCGCTCGGCAAAGTCAAGCAGATGCAGTCCCGCTGGAGGGATGGTGGCCAGAAGTATGTTCAAGACATCGTCACGTTGTTGAAGAGCACCGACCCGGACGACGTGCCCGCTTTTGTGGCGAAGGAACTACATAAGTTGCCCCCAGTCACGTTTGACCACGTCGACGTCCAATAACAATACGTAATTGGGCTACTACTAGACATGACAAAAGCATACGACAAGGTCCTTTATGACATCTTACTCACTAAACTATATGGTTGCGGCGTACGAGGACCAGCTTATTCGTGGTTCAAATCATATTTATATAATAGGACACAAATAGTACAAATTGAAAGTTACGACCATGATAAAAATGAGATCAAAACTATTAGATCACAAGAAAAACAAAATACTTGCTCAATCCCACAAGGAAGTGTGTTAGGATGCCCTCTATTTTTAATCTATATTAATGACCTTCCCAAAATATTAGATAAAGAAAACGCTTTACCAGTACTATTTGCAGACGATATGTCAATACTAATCAAGTGTAAAATTTTAAATAACCCTAGTCTACAAATACAAAATACCCTTTAAACTGTAAATACTTGGCTCCAGATTCACAACTTAGAAATTAATAGTAATAAAACTAAAATAATACAATTTAGATCTTATAAAAAACCACCTCTCAATTTAAAAACAACATTTAGAAACGTGCAAATAGAAGAAGTTAGTACATTTAGCCTACTTGGCATTAATATTGACACACACATTGATTGGAAGTCACACATAGAACACATGAAAACAAAACTCTCGAGATTCACTTACGCTCTTTTTCAAATTAAATTAAGCACTAACACACAAACAGGCATGGCTGCTTACTACGCATACGCATACTCATGGCTGCGATATGGCGTCATGCTATGGGGTAATACTGTACATGTAGATGAACTATTCTTATTACAAAAGAAGTGTATAAGAATTCTAGCCCAAATAGATAATACGGAGAGCTGCAAGCCATTCTTTATTAAATATAAGATTCTAACTCTGCCGTCAATATATATACTGGATATTTGCTTATTTACTTTCAAAAATATCAACAAATTCGTTAAAGTTGAACATACGCACAACGTCAACACTCGACATAAAAAGAGGTTATGCGCACCATTCTCAAGAATTAAAATGTTAAGTGACAGCCCATACTATATGGCAATAAAAATATATAATAAGTTGCCCAACACGTTTAAAACTGAAAAATCTAACCTAACCTAATCCAAAAATGTTTCTACTCAGTAAAAGAATATTTAGAGTCTAGCTTAAAATAACGATTATCTCTCATGTACAAAAGTGGCGATCTGTCCTATAAAACAAAATAAGAGTAGTCTGTCCTATTTACATTCATTTAAAATCATAGTTATAATTTGTTCTACCTGAAACGGATGACATTTAATATTGCTGAATAATTATATTGAATTCATAACTATTGACATTTAATTTTGACATAAAAGAAAATGTCTCAATTTAATTGTACTGATCTAAAGGAAATAATTAATTAATAATAATATTTATTGCATGCTAATTTAGGATGAAAATTTCAATGCTTGTAAAAGGCTGCTAAGTCTTAAGTAACAACATAAAATAACACCAACATTGTACACTTAGTTCGCAATAAAAATTTGACTCTGACTTTGACTTTGACGTCACCAGGTTGCTGAAGGACATTACAACTCTCAAGGCAAGCCTGGCCGAGGTACAGTCCACATTGCAGGTGTCGAATAACACCATTGGTGAACTACGTGCCGAAGTAGAGTTGTTGCGCAACTCTGTTAAGGTAAATAGGTCACCTGATGCGTACAACGTGAGCACATGTTGCGGAGCAAGAAACGCTAGCAAAGGCAGTTTTGAGTCGGCGTGCTACACTGCGTCACCCGCTGCTCATATTGCACGCGTTGCAACTTACGCCGCCGCGGACTCGAGGCCGGTCGAGGTAGTGACTCGTGTAGGTACGTCGGGGTTGCACGACATTGGTCAAGTCAGATATTCGTCAAATCGGCAATTCGTCAAATTTGATTTTGGTCAAAGCTGTAATTCTTCAAATCGTCTTTTTGTCCAATTATGAAATTTGCCAAATACGCTACTGGTCTAGTCCATGGACAGTCGATGAAAACATGCGTTTTGAATTAACATAACTTACTTGTCGGAACTTACAAAAGGAAAATTCGCTTGCTGTAGGTGTCGATTACATCATTAAAATGTATTAAATAGTAATTGAGTATTCTGAGGTTTAATTTGTTTCGATTGTTACTGAGCAATGACAAAAAAGGATTTCTCAGAACATGTGGTGTTGTCAAAATGAACGCTATCGTACCACCAACGCAGTCGAGGCTCCATCTAACATCATAAAAGGTGCCAAAATATAACAATAATAGAAAAAATTTAATGGAAAATTACATGCGTTAAAGTTTTTAAAACAGTTGTGTTGGGTATGAATTATATGTATGTCGGAGACAGTCATTAGTACGGACATGAATCGAAAGCGCGCCAAAGGCGACCTACTTACCAGTCTACCCACACCCAAGCGCGCTTACTACAGAGTCGTGATGTTTCGAGCTCGCGGCGAGGAGGACGGTCAGTGTCTGATCGCGGCGGAGTCAAGACGTTCCGAAACTGTAACCCGATTCATTGTGCCTAGTGTTACTGTGTTGGATTGTAATTTCAAGTAATTTGTAAGTTCGATAAAAGCAGTGTACTTTGTGTATAGAATCTGGTTCTTCTAACCTAACAGACAGATGTGTTGCTGGGGAGTTTGTTCCGCCACTTCTTCTTCCCAGCTAAAACACTAGGAAGTGGCGAAGGGCGGGCGTTTTGGGGGACTGTCTCTTGTAATTTTGACATTCAAAAGGTGCTGATTATCAGCCTAGTTTGAATAAATGACTTTTGATTTTGTAGTGTGTGTTTTCATAGCACGAAACCCATGTTCTGCCCACATGAAGACCGTGTCTAACGAAATAAAATCACCTCCCTACGACATCAGAAGTGCGATAAAATCCTGCTAATGCAATCACACGCGCGAACAGTGAAAATAACAATCAGTGACGGTTACTTTTTGAAATGCAAAACAAATAAAGGCACCCGCGATACAAACTAAAAAAAAAACAGTGAATAGCAAGTTAGTGTTGCCGGATTTCGATCCTGACAAAACATAACATCACGCCTGTGTTCCCCGAAGGGTTAGGCAGAGTGTACCTAATAGAACACCCACATTTCACCGATGAGTCCGATGCGCGCTCGTGGTGGGTTATCGCTGAATTGTTTCTTGCGAGTGCAGTGGAAGGAATCCAGCCTCTTTAGATATTGAGCAAGGCGTTGAAGGGCTCCGCATCAACATAGCTGTAACCTATCCAGGTTTGACGTGGGACCAGTTGAAATAATTGTTCAAAGCAAGATTCGTGTGCGCCGAAACTTTTACGGCAACCCTCATTAATCTGAGTAGTGACAAACGAAAGGAAAAGGAAAAAGAAACGTCAGAAGTGTTTATCGCTACCGCAAATCAAGTGTCATGCATGCGGACCAGGGAAAAACCAGGACAAAACCAAGCGGATTGTCGCACGAAAAAGTCCCTGCCAGTGCCGGCTGCTACGGGCATCGGGCAAGCGACAGCAAGCCAGCGAATCCCTTGGTGTACGTCAAATATGGCAAACCGTGTCACAGCCGTCCGGCTACGAGCGACGGTGGCTGCGTGCAGTGGTGGCAGCGGGCCTTTTGTCGGCGGAGCGCCAAACCAGCGGCGCGTCGATGTCTGCGTGGACTTCACAACACAAAGGTGAATTGTTACGGTTTACTTATTATTCTAAGGCTGAATGCTCGTTGGTGAAAGAAAGTTTCACATCGAAATTTTAATGGGAAACTTGTGAGTCATGTTGTTGCTATGACTGGTGTAGTTCAAACGCGAGTTTTCAGTACAGAATTACAGTATAGGTTTTATGTTGTGTAGTGATTAACGATAACCCTTTCGAAATTTTGTTGCTTGTTTTGCCTACTATAATTATTTACAAAGTGACGTCGTGTTAGGTGGCGAGATTTTAAATCAGGGTTTTCTTGCATACATGACGGCGAGGGAGTTTTCGTTAACGAAAATCCTTTGTGTACATTCGGTGAGGCATAATAGTGGTAACAAGCTTCAATCGGTTTTGACTGTTATAGCAATGATTGTAACTGGCAATGACTAGCCAAGACTCACGTGCTACGTTCAGGCGTCTTTCACCGTCATATTTAACGCAATGATAGGTCCGAATGCCTACCGTATTTAGCTCGTGCTCTCCGATAGTCGGTAATCAGTAATTTCCACGAGTCTTATCGTTCACCTTGGTGCTAAAAAGACGACTGAAAACCTCTTCGATTAGAATTGGTTCCTGGAAAGTATCGGTACGTTTCAAAATTCGTAAATAGCTGCGTAATGTGCTAAGTAGCAAAGTCTCACTCTGGTAAAGTTCAAGCCGAATTGCACCCGGTAGCTAAAGTGACGAGCCGGTGGTACACGGTTCGTATAGACGTGATGAGTTAGCATAGCTTAACATGACAAGTGCCCAGTTGACGAAACGATGGCGAACTTTAAAGGTTTTGCGATTGATGATTTAGGGTTGTTAAAGATTAAAGGTCTGTTTAGAGTAATTGAGGTTTTGGACGGTTATCCTTCACACTGAAAGCTTTAAATTCTAAGCGTGCCTACAGATACGCACGCGGTAGGCTAAGGAAGATGCCAGCGGGTCACGTACCAGTCGAAGTGCACATTGAGATCATTAAGTTCTAAGCGTACTTTCAAGTATGCACATGATGGGTTAAGGAGAATGCCCGAGGGCCAAGTACCGTTTGAAGTAGACTGTAGAGGATTTAGAGTTGAGAGATAGTGTGGAATCTTGGTTCGGATGGTCAGACCGTACCAGTAGCCATTTCGTAGCCGTAGTCCGGTAGAAGTCGGTGTCTGCTTATAGTAGTCCGTGGATGCGCGGTGCGCGGGTGGCTCTGGCGGAGGTCGGGTCTCGTAGAGACCATAGAGTCATGCATGTGGGACTCGGTGTTCTTGAGGAACATAGTAAAACAAACAGGGTTTGTTGGAGGGCCTGAGTGTTGCCCATAGGCCACGGATGAGATTCCTGCTTTAAGTGGTGATTAGATGGATGAAAAGGTACTTGGTTGCTCTAGTATTTTAATTGACCTAATCGTTTGATCTAATTTTAGTTTTCATCCATGCGCTGGATGTGTGAGAGCAATGCGATTGCTGGTCGGCTAAAGAGCCGTGGCGTTAGAGGCTTTACACGAGAGTTCCTATAAGCTTGGTAGTATTTTTTTGTTGGAGTAGAGTTTTGAAGGTTGATTTGAACGACTATGGTACATGGCCCAGGGTCATCATTGTTGGTTATTCGATTATTTCCAATTAATTTGGTTAAAACGAAACGGCTAGTTCTAAAATGTCCTTATTTTGACCGCCCCGTTGAATCTAAAGTTTGGTCAGGAGTGACCGAGTGGAACAAAATTCTGTCGTGGAGTATTTGTTTGCAGGGTAACCATCACACGAGGACGTGTGCAAGCAGGATGGCCGTGTCGGAGACAGTCATTAGTACGGACATGAATCGAAAGCGCGCCAAAGGCGACCTACTTACCAGTCTACCCACACCCAAGCGCGCTTACTACAGAGTCGTGATGTTTCGAGCTCGCGGCGAGGAGGACAGTCAGTGTCTGATCGCGGCGGAGTCAAGACGTTCCGAAACTGTAACCCGATTCATTGTGCCTAGTGTTACTGTGTTGGATTGTAATTTCAAGTAATTTGTTAGTTCGATAAAAGCAGTGTACTTTGTGTATAGAATCTGGTTCTTCTAACCTAACAGACAGATGTGTTGCTGGGGAGTTTGTTCCGCCACTTCTTCTTCCCAGCTAAAACACTAGGAAGTGGCGAAGGGCGGGCGTTTTGGGGGACTGTCTCTTGTAATTTGGACATTCAAAAGGTGCTGATTATCAGCCTAGTTTGAATAAATGACTTTTGATTTTGTAGTGTGTGTTTTCATAGCACGAAACCCATGTTCTGCCCACATGAAGACCGTGTCTAACGAAATAAAATCACCTCCCTACGACATGTACATAAATACGAATTGAATAAGTAAATGAGTTAACAAAAAAAAACATGATGTATTTTTATTTTTACAGTTGATTGTACGACTTGACCAATAGCGTATTTGGCAAATTTCATATTTGGACAAAAAGAAGATTTGACGCTTTGACCAATATCAAATGTGACGAATTGCCGATTTGACGAATATCTGACTTGACCAATGTCGTGCAACCCGTACGTCGACCCCTAAACGTGCCTACGCTGCTATCGTCGCCACGCACAAACCTGTGTCGCAGACCAAGAAGGGGGATGAGAAGAGATGCTGTGAACCTGGCAACAGGGGCTCGAAGCAGCAAAGACCAGCATCAGAAACATGTGATAATCGTTGTCACATGTTTCTGATGCTGGTCTTTGGGCTTCGTGAAGGTGGAGAGGAAGAAGCCTTCCAGTCGGAACCTGTGCAGGACCGCGCCGGCAGGACCCAATATGATGTTGCGTCCGGCAATACCCACGACGCAGCTCTATGTCTCCCGGCTACATCACACCACGAAGGTTGAGGAGATCGTGGAGTATGTTCGAGTGAAGACCAGCTGGACCTTGAGTGTCGTGAAGTTGGAGTCGCGCCACAACACGAATTTCAAGTCATTCGTGGTGCGAGTTCCAACTCATCACATCGAGACCTTCCTCAAGGAGTTTTGGCCGAAGGGTGTCATGTATCGGCAATTCCGCGGAAGGCTATGCGACACCACGCAGCGCAACACGACGCCGTCACTTCGAGTTCAGTAGTTTAATAATATTTTCCTAGTTTTTATAAATATGTATAAAGTAAGTAAGGTATGCAAGGTATAGTTTGTAAGGTATTTATACTATGGGTCGTTGTTATCCGAATTAAATGATTTGATTGATTGAAAACGCATTTCTTGCTATCAAGATTTTGGGGGCTAATAGACATTTGAAAGGCATTTTTTTATTCAAAATGTAGCTAATAAAATAAAAATCTGACAAGACAAAATAATAAACATGAATCCACTTATGAGTGATATTTTTTTCACGTTGAAACACCTTGTAACCTATTCAGAATATCGAGTTGAAAAACCTGATTTGACAACTCTTAAGGCTTTAAGTTTATTAATGGCACGGTGGAGCAAACTGGCATTTTTCGCGAGTTGGCGAGGCAGCCTTAGGCACGTGGCTGGCGTGCTACTTGCCCCCCCTACTGACTGCGGTCGGCCAACGGCTGGCACCGTGCTTTGGATCCCGCTACCCTCCAAAATGAGTTACCCGGCAAGACTTGCCCAGCAACCAATCTTTCGTCATGCTCGTGGATTGTAATGACGGCACAGTTGGCGCCGATCGATCGACTGCTGCGCTGCGTGTCGCGGGTTCGATCTCCGGACGGAACAAATATTTGTATGGCCTACAGATAGCTGTTCCGGGTCTGGCTGTTTGTGTGTGTGAGTTTAAATGTTTTTCATTTTCACTAGTCGTTTTGCTGGCCACGGTTTTAGTATTGCTATCAGAAATGAACAGTTTGTCGATAAATCTATGATGTTCCAGTTCATCATTTCAACTTAGTTCTATGGAATTCAAGTTGCTTTATAAAACCCCAACCACTTTGTATCAAGTAGTCAATGTGCATGATTGCTTACCTACTGATTAACTAATACTTACTATAGGTCTCCATGGCTCTTCGTTTCTTCCTAGGTACTTCTAATGCTTCTTCCCGTTCGGTTTTGAATACACACAAAAGACTATTCAAATCCGATTCAGAATGTTGTGGGTGCATATCTTTTACATCTAGATAGCTATTGTCTACATCTTCTGGTTCTAGATCTGTAAGTAAGCAAAAATTGGATAAGATCTCATAAAGTTTTTATTTTAGCCTTTTCAGTTGTGGTATCTCACTTTAATCCTAGTCAAGTATAATTATTACATTGTAACTAGACACCAGCACATCGTCCATACATACGACAAAGGACAAAATGCATAATAAAGAGGATGACTCAAAAAGTAGCTAAGCAAAGATAATAAAATTCATATGGCTCCACCGGGCAAGCTTCTCTACCAAATGAATGAAAAATCATCTAAATCGGTCCAGTAATCACGGAGAAATCGGTGTACATACGTGAAAAATTTACATATAACAAAAATTTTAATAAACTAAAGAAGAATCACGCAAATCGGATCATAAATCTCAGCGTAATCGGTGTATACACCTGGAAAGTGCATACCGTTACAATTCCAACAAGCCCAAACACAGCAAAGATTCATTGCCTTGTTATGGAGTTCCGAAGCCTGTCTTTTGGATTCATCATCAGATCTGATGGTAGAATGGTTCTTATTGGACGCAAATGCTTCACTTGTTGTAGAAAATACCAAAATCACTGTACATTTTCCTATAAAATTTGAAGAGTTCCCTCGATTTCGCCAAGATTCCATCATCAGAGCCCGACTTGGTGACTATGGGACTATTTGGGAAGTATACCCTTTCCAACAAAAAAAGAATTTTCCAAATCGGTTGGCGAGCGACGGAGTAATGCGCGAACAAACATAAAAAATAAAAAAATACAAACATCCGAATTGAGAACCTCCTCCTTTTTTAGAAGTCGGTTAAAAATTGTATGAAGCCGCTGAACAGCCTAATATTAAAAACATGCCAAGTGCGAGTCGGACTCGCGCACGAAGGGTTATAAATTCAAAAATATTAGGTGATTATACAATACTTCAGAATATTTTTATTTAGCGGACAGCCTCAAATTCGAATCATCTGTTCAAATGACTCAACAATACAAACTTTCAAATGAATAAGACTATCTTCAAACTACGAAGTAAATAAAACTACTTGACTCAAATGCGAGTAAAGTCTTGGTTTTCTGTCTTAATTTTGCCAAACCATTTTCTAAAAACTATTTGGAAGACAAAACGAACGATACCATCAAGACCTTTTAAAAGACAGAATGTCGGCAGACATGGGCGATGGTCATTCTTTCACGGAAAATCATAAAACTGCGATTCAGTAAATGACGTCAAACGCACAACGCCATCTATCGAATATAGAGATAGCAATGAAAAATACATATATAATTATTAAGTATAACTTGATTACAGCAATGAAATGTTGCGAAAACGGGGAAAATGTGACGCAGACTAAGTTGCGCTGGACAGCTAGTGCATTATAAAACCGTCAGGGTTTGCCTTCCTTTCACTTCCCGTCAGGAACGCCATCGGCCTGTTTGCTTACCTATTGATTGAGTGACTAATACTTACTTGTGGTCTCCACGGCTCTATGTTTCTTCTTAGGTACTTCTAATGCTTCTTGAACTTCCGTTTTAAATACTATCAAAGGTACATCACCTTCTGACTCTGTTTCAGAATGTTGCAGGTGCATATCTTTTACATCTAGACAGCTAATGTCTACATCTTCTGGTTCTAGATCTGTAAGTAAGCAAAAATTGGATAAGATCTCATAAAAATTGTATGAAGCCGCTGAACAGCCTAATATTATAAACATGCCAAGTGCGAGTCGGACTCGCGCACGAAGGGTTCCGTACCAATATTTATAAAAAACCAACATGATCTGCAAATGAGACTCGTTTTTAGTACAACTGATGCTTAGCGCCATCTATCGACATTTCTATGGAGTTGTTCGAAATTTTCGAGTCAAATACAATTGGTCGACTATTACTCGTAAACTTGTAAAGCCTACTTAAGTGTGATAGTTTTCCTTTAAACTTCGTTATATATAGGTACTACTGCCGTGACATTTGAATTTCTAACTACAACCGTTTAGTGGTCTTGACTCTTAACGAAAATTGGTACTTTGAAGCTCGGTAAGTCACGAACGGTTTACTTAATCAAAAAACGATCTTCCCAAACCCCTAATATTTTTGAAAGTCCTATTCAACGATATCCCACACTATGGGTAGGACGAAAAAAAAATATCATCTCTATTTTACATGTAGGCGAGGTACCCTAAATAATTGTTTTTTTTTTCAAAATTTTATTTTACCACTTTTCCGCCGTCATTAACGTGTATACTCATGCCAAATTACAACTTTCTAGTACCAACAGTTTTTGAGCTAAACCGCGGACAGACAGACGGACATAGCGAAACTATAAGGGTTCCTTGTTGACTACGGAACCCTAAAAAATTGAAAATTCAAATAGATTAAAAAATTATGTAGTTTTATGAACAAATTAACATTCTAGTATTCGTTCTAAATTCAAAATGTTTGAATTTTCAATTTTACATAAAAGGCTGTTCAGCGGCTTCATACACTTTTTACAAAATGCACGCCTTCACGTTCTTAATCAAAAAAGATTTTCGTAATGCAGTCCATTACTTAGGATTATTTTGGTAGCTGATAAGACACGGATATCTTCCTATAATTTATACATCAGGCGCAGTATTATTTTTCAGCAATAGACAACAATTTTTAAGAATTAATAGCATAATTTATAAAAAAATAATGAAAACTAATCAAATATTAGTGATCTTTGCCAAAGTTGTCGGCATTTTTGAACTTTTAGTTATTAACAAAGGTCTAATAAGGCATCAACAATGATAATAGTTTAAGTTTCGTACAGGTGCACCGTCAATCATTTTTAAATTGGCTTCAAATAATTTAATCTGGTATTTTTCAAACAAAAACTAATAATCGAATTAAGTAACTCAAAAACTACTGAATTTCGGTAGAACATTTTGTGGCTTAATTTGTAGCATTTTAAGAGGGCTAATTGAAATATTTATTTAGAAAAAAAAAACACATCAAAACTCCGAGTTGTGATGTGTTTTTAGGGTTTAGGTATTGCCACAAAATTAAAAAAAAATATGCCCAAGATAGTTTGAAAATTCCTCTAGGGAGCCTTCTAAATAAATATTTCAATTTGTGTACATACATTAGCAAAAACCTTAACAACACTCAAATACAAGAAAAAATGTAATAGCCCTTTTAACCCTATTATGAGGTCCTGCAAGGAATACGTCGAGTTACCAGTAACCCTGTATAGTCGAGTGCGATACTGGTCGGATTTTCATGAAACTTTTTTTTATTGAATTCCTAGAGATGTGAAGAAAAAAAAAACCAAAACTTTTTTTTTTGTTTTGAATTTCCTTTGGTTTATGATTAACTTGAAATTCGCCGAATTTATGTTGTTGTGGAATAGTGTGACCAGTGTGCATCCATTAAACTTCAATTTGGTCAGCTTCATGGATCATTGTGGTCAACGAAATCAATATTTCTATTATTTCTAAATTAGGTTAGACTTAGATTTCTTTAGAAATTGGTAACGGATGCTCTTTTACAGATAATTAGACGTAAAATTTTTCAAAAAAAAATATAATATAATAAATGTAGTTTTACATTAATGAGTTGACTTGAAGTGACTAACAATTCATTCGGAAATATCAAGAAATCGTCTGTGTAAAAGTTAAAGCAGGCAATTTTTCTTAAAATGTGTCTATGAAGGTCAATGTAAATATTTTTCTGAAAATAAAGGATATTTTCAGAAAAATATTTACATTGACCTTCATAAACATTATATCAGCTAACCATAGAGAACAAAATATAAGAATAAAATTCGGAGGTACTCGATAAATATCGATTATTGCTGACAAAGGTGGAATGGGACCTCTGGTAAAATCACAAAACATATCGTCATTATAACATAACATGATAAAATATAATATGACCAAATTGGCGTCTAATGGATGTATCCAATACAAGCCAATTTGGTCATTTTCATTTTCACAGGTCACACTATTACCCCACCATATAAATTAGTAGAATTTAAAGTTTTTCACAGACGAAAAATAATCCTAAGGAAATTCGAAAAAATAAATAAAAACACGTATCGATTTTTTTTTACTTTCTTCTCTACACCTCTAGGAACTGAATAAAAAAACTGCTATGAAAATTCGACCACTATTAACTTCGTTCCACCTTATGAGTATTTTTGTCTAATTGTACTCGGCTAATAAGATTAATTAATGAAAATATGTATGATACAATATACATAATTATGTTATTATTTTATCATGATTGTCATACTTTATCATTATTAATACGCAACATTAAACATAATAATGATTTATCTACTAGGATCATCTTGTTATTTGTTGTTAAAAACTCACCATCATTTTGATTTTCCTCAATTTCACGTAGTCCCTCACAAACACCTGGTAATTCTTCTTTGATATCAATGCTTTCTGAAAACAAAATTTGAGGCTTTTGTACTATATGTTAAGTTTATCCAAGATTATGGTTTATCACAATAGGGGATAATCCATTTTTTTTTCTTTGTCCGTCGGGTAGTTTATTGAAAAGTATTGGACACGTATTTTTTCTTTTTTCACGTAGTCGTAAAATTACGGAGATATATTGAGTTGAAATGGCGCATGACGTCACAATATGTAGGTAAGTTTTATACCTACTTGTGACATAGTAAGTAAAGTAAAGTTGGAGAGTGGGGGCGTAAGCCCCCACTCTCCAACTTTAATGAGTTTTAATGAGTTTTTCTTTCTCTTACAATATTTAATTTGTTTCAAATGGTTTTCTATATGTCAGTATTTGAAGCTATTTGGTTCATGCGCCATAAGAATCGTGCTCTTGGATTAGCCGAATCTGGCGACACCATCGCCATAGTTTGGCTACCATCCACCGAACTCTGTCAAATTAGGCATTCCTCATGCTTAAATCTCGGCGTGCTCAGCGCGTAGTTTCAGTCAGGGATCATTCGGAGACACTGTTGTAAAAGTCTACATGTGTTGTGTGTATCAGCGTAGTTTTATTAAAAAGGATGTCTAGACAAGGCCAGCTGTCTGTTTCTTGTGTTATGAATGTATTTTTAGCATGGTGTAGAATTCGCTAGAACTACAATAAAAATTAATATTAGCAAATATTTTACGACAGCTGGAATTTTAACAATCATTGACAATAGGGGATAATCCAATTTTTTTTTTCTTTGTCCGTCGGTTATTGAAAAGTATTGGACACGTATTTTTTCTTTTATCACGTGGTCATAAAATTACGGAGATATATTGAGTTGAAATTGCGCATAACGTCACATGTAAGTAAGTTTAATACATACTTGTGACGTAGTAAGCCCCCACTCTCCAACTTTAATGAGTTTTAACTAAGTAATTTTTTGATATTTTGATAAAACAAAAAATACGTGTCTAATATTTTTGTATTACCTGTCTGACGGACAAAATAGAATGTCGTTTTCTTTACCCAGTCCGATCCCCTATTATCACTCAATCATTATATTCATATTATTATTTATTCTTAAAACTTACCATCACTTAGTAGTCCCTCACAAACTTCTGGTAATTCCTCTTTGATAGCAATGCTTTGTGTTTGACATTTATCAACTATACTTATTTGTTCTATGGGAGTTGTGATAAACCCACTGCAATAATCTAGCTTTATTAAAGTATTAGGCTGCAAAAAGAATATTATGGTATTAGGTAAACGCATTAAGTGATTAGATGGAGAGATCTGCAAATAGAGAAGAGTGGAAGGTTATAGGGGAGACCTTTGCCAGCAGCGGGACAACATAGCGGAATTAAGAAACACCCCAGGCCCAATGCACCCCACATACTCAGCCATCCTACCAACCGCACAGACCACTGCACAAGCTATTGTTGCAAACAGCCACATACAAGAAGAATACTGAAATTGTAGCAGTACTATATGGATAAAGTCATAATTGTGTTTGGTTTGCCAACAATATAGTGGTCATGGCTGAGACCATGGAGGACCTCATTACAATGCTTGATAACCTCAGTAGAGTTTCCGAAAGAGTGGGTCTTAAAATGAACATGGACAAAGTCATGTTGAATGCCCATGTAACACCTACTCCTGTCAAGATTGGAGACACTCAAAGTTGAGACGAATATGTCTACCTGGGACAAACAGTCCAGTTACATTGCCCACAAAATGGATGGCCGTTGGGGCTGAAAAGTTCTGGAGTGGCAACTGCAAACCGGAAGATGTTGCATAGGGGGGCCTCCCATTAGGTGGACTGATGACCCGGTGAAGGTTGCGGGGATTTACTGGATGTGAGTAGCACCAGACCAGTCAATTAGGCAACACTTGAGGCATGCCTATGTCCAGCAGTGGACGTCTTTCGGCTGAAATGGTGACTTGTAGGCACCTACACTAGACAAGAGCGTACAAATCAACATTCATATACTGAAATCAGAAGTTATGAGGATAAATGTCAGTTGTAGAATACCTCACCTCATAATCCTCATTCATCATGTGAGCGAATAGCTCTTCGGCTTCCAAACATTTTGTCATCAACCGGAAGCATTGCTTGAGTTTAGCGCAGCAGAAGAAACAAGCAAGAATCGGTCTTCTGTCTTCAGTTACAAACTGCAACAAAACTTGTCTTACACTTCTTGGTTTCTATGAACTATCAAGCATACAAAATAGTTCGTGATATCATTGACACAGAAGACACAAGGCAGATTGGCGAAATTAAACCAGGTTGCCTCACATTGTTTTGTTTTCTGTCACCAAAAACTGTGATTTCTTTTTTACCTGCCTTAAGGTATCCTCCTCCAAACAACCAACCTTAGCGCAGCAGTGGGACAGTATAGGCAGAATAAAAATAAAATAAAAAAGGGTATCATTTCTGAAGTGTCGTCTTCGAAACTGATCAAAACTGTAAGCAAATTCTCGTGTCCGAGGTGAGAGGTAGGTATAGCATTAGTAGTCAATTATTAAAAAGTATCAACTTACTGGAACATCAGTCAGTTTCTCATAAAGTTCACGCAAGTTCTTGTTGACCACTACATACATACGAGTATTCTGTGATAAACATATCCTACACATGGGTAGTTTTTCCATCTTTAAACTAAGAAATAAAATATCATTTACTTATTTAAAAATAAAATAATATATTCAGTAACCAATACTGCCAAACACAGATAGATAACTATATTGAAATTTGTTATTCGATTTAGTAATTTAGTCAGAGAAATCGAGAAATGCCAAATGCTGCAATGACATTGACACTTGACAGAGAGACTTGTTTATGTCTATGGTGGAATTGAATGTTCTGGCCAAAGAGTATAGTAATATAGATGGAATAGAGAGCCCACTCAAGCGAATTTTTGACACCTACATTGAACGGTGTCGCCACCTGATACTAAATCCGTTGAACTAATCCCAATAGCTATAGGTGTGTACATATACTTATATCTATATCTTTGTTATTGAATAGGTTTTCTATGGGTTTCTGTTTTTATTTCTTTTTTACACTCAATTCAACCGCACTTTCTGCATCTAAAGCTCCAGAAAGTGCTGTCGCGACGGCGCGTATTTCTCTTCTTTCCCATGTTATATTCTGGTTATGTTCTAGACTACAATGTGACTTATTTTATTTTAATATTATAGGATTTTACTGCTTCGCTTTGATGTGAAGAGAAACCCACGCCCCCACGAAACGTTTGAGATACTCACAGATACGGATCACACACCGATAAGGAGCGTCTCTCAATCCAGTCTCTTATGCTTCGGTCCTCAAAGGCACCGAAGTGGTTATCATCAGGTCGACCATTAGTTTATCCATTTCCTCAGGTCCGGCTAGGACACCTGTAAAATTATGTACCCATGAATCTCTGGGTTGGTACCTATTACCTATCTGTTTATGATTAATATAATAATTGTCTCTGCTTTCTCGCAAGCAGGTTATATTTCATCGTTTTATCATTTAGGACACCTACGTGTCAAACGGATTCTGGAGTTTCACTTCCTCCGTTATATCAAGTGTTCCAGACTGGTTCGGCTCATATTTAGCATATAGCCTCCGCATCTGGAACGAACACCTTTGTGCTAATCAAATTTCGGATTAACCTCATTTGCAGAAGCACACATTCCAGACTGATACGGCTCGCAGCCTTCACGTCTGGAATGTCCCCCTCAACATTTATAGCGTCCGTCGACGCTAGCGCCCGTCGACGCTTACTTGGGCCTGTGGGGATTATGTTATAAGGTTTGCAAGAGAAGTTGGCCCTTGGACTTTCTCACAAACCCAGTGCGCGTGTCCGGCCAGACTTATTGCGCGTGAGGGTCGTAGTTACACCTTAAGCCGTGATTATGAAACATCTTATTAAACTAGCGATTATGAAACATCTTATCAAACTAGGACCGCGGCTTAAGGCCCGACCATCACTTCAGGTGTTTTAATTAGGTATAAGTTATTCAAACTGGTAAACATAATTTCATAGAACATTATTGAACATATCAAATCTCTAAACCGTACATAAACAGAAAGTTAATATCTAGGTACTTAGCTTTCGAGGTGGCGCGCCTCACGGATGACAAGAATCTCCATATACTCTTCTTGCACTGAATTTACTTAATTTAAGTTAGCTGCTAGCCAAACTATGTGATGGCAAAAGGCGGCAAAAAGAATGGCTTGGGTTTGCGTCGTCAGGTTGCTCATACTGATTTAGTGTTGCTATCTTATTAGTGTTGTGTAATTAAATATTTACATTTATAGGTTTGGAACATCGCGAATTCATCTTTCGCGACAAGTGCGGTCGAGTTGAGTGTAAAAGAAGACAGAACCGAGAAACCACATAAATTACACAAAATGGGAGAGATCTACAAGCATGCGCACACGCCGATAGTCGCCATTTTGTAAACAATCTGTATGATATTGTTGCAAAACTTAAAAAAAAAAACGCAATTACAAAATTCTTTTAAAATAAATAAATGGTTTAATCTTTTTTAGAGTAATTAATTATTTTTAACTCAATTTTCATTCAAATCAAAAAGGTATTTAATCACACTGGCGATAATTGGCGTAAGCATCTGTGTCATTTTAATGTACTAAATCTCAAGTTTATGCGGATTTGGTAAAAGATGGTGCTAGTATCTTTGTGTAAAATTGGACGCCTATGTCAAGTATGGCAGTGTCCTCCCCCTGGTTCTGGCTACGAGTTTTATGTCGTCTTTTAGAGGGATTGGTTTTTTGTATACAAACACTTTTATACTAATGCAAATATTATTTTATCAAGATTATTTTTACTGTATTGAAATTAATTTGTATACTATATTTTTAAAAGACAAAGACCCATGTCTTTGTAGAAATGCATCCTATTTCTATCGCTACAAACACACACACATTGACAAATTATCCTGTAAATGTATACGGGGTGTAAGGGTGGTCGCTCACAATGGGCCTCATCAGAAGGCTCAAAATCATCCAAAGGGCAATAGAGAGGGCTATGCTCGGAGTTTCCTTGCGTGATCAATTAATCAGAAATGAGGACATCCACAAGAGAACCAAGGATACCGACGTAGCCCGCAGAATTGCCAAACTGAAATGGAAGTGGGCAGGGCACATTGCTCTCAGAACGGATGGTCGATGGGGCCGAAAAGTTCTGGAATGGCGACCGCGAACCGGAAGACGATGCGTTGGAAGGCCTCCCACTAGGTGGACCGATGACCTGGTGAAGGTTGCGGGAATCCGCTAGATGCGAGTGGCACGGGACCGGTCAGTGTGGCGACACTTGGGGAGGCCTATGTCCAACAGTGGACGTCTTTCGGCTGAAATGATGATGATGATGAAGAGACACCGGCGCGAAAATGCTTATCAATTAATCAGTAAATGATTCTGAACCCCTCTGCATAGAAATTTTTAGCGGAAATTTCCTACAAAAGTGCAATATCGACACGGTCAAAATGTATGGAACAGCAACGCCGGCCGCTTTTATAACAGGAAAATGCACAGTAAACCATATTAAGACAAAATAGTCGCCACCATTGCGTATATTTTGAGATCATCTCATCAAAACATAAAATAAATACTGGCAAGCTCAGCTATGACGTTTCTATAGCCTATTCCTCTGTCTGTGCGTATTAAAAATTAGTGCATCTGCCCACCGTCGCTGGTTTATTTATTAAAAGAATAAAAAAATGTATTTAATTTAATAATACCAATTACAATACAGTGAAAATAATCTTAAGAAAATAATATTGCATTCGTGTAAAAGTTGACTGTGTACCAAAAACCAATTCCTCTTAAATAAAAGACGACTGTACCTATTAGTAGGCAGAACATTAATTTCCACAATAAAAAGTACCTACCTAACTGACTTACTGTCAATAATGACAATTGACAGTGCAGCTGCAGTGCAGCCAGTAGGGATGTCGGAAATGCAAAAAAGTATCGATATATATCGTTTCGATATTTTTTGAAAATATTGATATATATCGTATCGATATTTTTTGAAATATCGAAATCGATATTGATATTTTTATTAAAAAGTATCGATATATCGGTATGATTTGACAGAGAATATTCGTGCTCTAAAAATTAATTTATTTCGCCTAATCTACATCAATCATCTTACATTAATAAATCAAAACAACCTTTAATTTTTTTTTAATGATTTATTTATCAAACCAATATTTATCTAAAAATAATACGATACGGACGCAATTGAAGTCATTTGAAGTTGAAATTGACAAACATAGTTGCCAACTTAAAAACCAAATTATAAAACTGCAAATCGAGTCGACCAAAAACAAAAAAATATAATTTGTTGAAGTATAAAAAAAGTAATACTTTTTAGGATTTTTCAATCTTAAAACTTATAAATGTTTAGTGGTCTGAAGAAAAATATCGATTTTTATACCTTTTCGATACTTGGAATTTTATATCGATGTATCGAAATTTTAAATATCGCTCAAAAATATCGATACATCGAAAAAATAATATCGATATATCGAAGTATCCATATATTTTGAGTGCAGCAGTTGGTAGCATTGTTTAAACTTAAAGTATACTCTCTTTATTTAGTACGAAAATTCTTTGTTAAAAGATGGAAAAACTACCAATGTGTAGGATATGTTTAGCGAAAAATGTTCGTATGTATGTAGTAGTCAACAAGAACTTGCGTGAACTTTATGAGAAACTGACTGATGTCCCAGTAAGTTGATACTTTTTATTTGACTATCCGATGGTTCATAATAATAATATGCTTTAAATATCTCTTATCTCGTACACGAGAATTCGTGTGAATTTTTGACCAGTGTCGAAGATGACACTGATCAAAAATGATACCGAAAGGTAATAAAGGAATCACAGACATTGGTGAAGGAAAACAAAACTGTGAGGAAACCTGGTTAAAAGTCGCCAATCTATCTTAATTTATATTTTTATTCTATCCTTGTACCTTTTGTCTCAAATTAAGTCAAAAATCACATTGAAAACACCAACTGTATTGTATGCTTGGTGATTCATTATCATCATCATCAGCCTATAATGTTCCCACTGCTGGGCCACAGGCCTCTTCTCTATGAGAGGGAGTGGGCTGTAATCCACCACACGGGCCCAGTGCGGGTTGGTAGATGTCACATGTCTTTGAATTTTTAGTTCTAGGACATACCGGTTTCCTCACAATGTTTTCCTTCACCGTTTTTGAGGGTAGAGGTGATGAAATAAATTGCAAAAAGTAATGTGCCTGCCTGGGTTTGAATCCATGGCTTACTGCTCGTAAGTCGGGGCTGCCACCACTGGGCCACCACTGGTCTCGTTGATTCATAGAAACAAAATAGTGTAAGACAAGTTTTGTTGCAGTTTGCAACTGAAGACAGAAGACCGATTCTTGCTTGTTTCTTCTGCTGCGCTAAACTCAAGCAATGCTTCCGGTTGATGACAAAATGTTTGGAAGCCGAAGAGCTATTCGCTCACATTATGAATGAGGATTATGAGGTGAGTTATTCTACAACTGACATTTATCCTCATACCTTCTGATTTCAGTATATGAATGTTGATTTGTACGCTCTTGTCTAGTGTAGGTGCCTACAAGTCACCATTTCAGCCGAAAGACGTCCACTACTGGACATAGGCCTGCCTCAAGTGTTGCCTCATTGACTGGTCTGGTGCTACTCACATCCAGTAAATCCCCGCAACCTTCACCGGGTCATCAGTCCACCTAATGGGAGGCCCCCCTACGCAACATCTTCCGGTTTGCAGTTGCCACTCCAAAACTTTTCGGCCCCAACGGCCATCCATTTTGTGGGCAATGTAACTGGACCGTTTGTCCCAGGTAGACATATTCGTCTCAACTTTGAGTGTCTCCAATCTTGACAGGAGTAGGTGTTACATGGGCATTCAACATGACTTTGTCCATGTTCATTTTAAGACCCACTCTTTCGGAAACTCTACTGAGGTTATCAAGCATTGTAATGAGGTCCTCCATGGTCTCAGCCATGACCACTATTGTTGGCAAACCAAACACAATTATGACTTTATCCATATAGTACTGCTACAATTTCAGTATTCTTCTTGTATGTGGCTGTTTGCAACAATAGCTTGTGCAGTGGTCTGTGCGGTTGGTAGCATGGCTGAGTATGTGGGGTGCATTGGGCCTGGGGTGTTTCTTAATTCCGCTATGTTGTCCCGCTGCTGGCAAAGGTCTCCCCTATAACCTTCCACTCTTCTCTATTTGCAGATCTCTCCATCTAATCACTTAATGCGTTTACCTAATACCATAATACTCTTTTTGCAGCCTAATACTTTAATAAAGCTAGATTATTGCAGTGGGTTTATCACAACTCCCATAGAACAAATAAGTATAGTTGATAAGTGTCAAACACAAAGCATTGCTATCAAAGAGGAATTACCAGAAGTTTGTGAGGGACTACTAAGCGCTGGTAAGTTTTAAGAGCAAATAATAATATAATGATTGAGTGATAATTGTGATAAACCATAATCTTGGATAAAATGAACATATAATCCAAAAACCTCAAATTTTGTTTTCATCCCATCTATTCGAAAAGGACGACTTGGTTCGCCTTTAAGTGCACCTAAAGGTGGTGTTTTCTATAAGAAACTTTTAGCGGGCAGTAATGAGTTTATAATCCTCTTTATTTCGAAAAGTGCGCCGCAATTATCTTTGCCTTCTTTCTTTGAGGAGCGGGTTGAAAGTAATACCTTTCATCCCTAGGGAGAATCGCTTTCAACTGACAGATACCAAATTATAAAAAAAAACTAGTTCTTTTTTCACATTTTTATTGAACCATGTTCTAACTTTCTATGCAGCCACAATGTAATATTGAAATAACTTAAAGTTAAGTATTGATTAAAGAATCTATATTTTTTTAATAACTTTGTTATATTTTAGATTAAACAATTTCTTTAAAATAACATATATTTGGGCAAAATATTTACCATTTTTCAATGATGAAAATGAAAAATAATGGCTGAATAGCTGGCTGACCACAGAAAAAAAAAACAAAATAGGCGAGAAAAGTTGTTGATTTATGAAAAACAAAATTTATATTAATAACACTTACAACGGGATATTTACCATGTGTATTATTTGTTTCGAGTTCCCGATATTTCGGCGCTGTTGCAAACGCCATGATCACGGATAAACTGAAGTTATTGCGGGTGGGTGTTTATGTGCAGACAAATCGGGAACTCAAAACAAATAATACACATGGTAAAAATCCCGTTGTAAGTGTTATTAATAGTGTTAGTGACCATGTCAGTTTAAAAACTTATAAATGTTAGCTAATTCATGTTTTTATTTTTACTTTCCTTGTATTCGTTATGAAAAGCAGTGTTTACCTCGGGTTAAAGACTTATTTAGTCCCTCGAACTATTGGCGCCCGAACGAAACTACACTAAACACTTGTAAATAGGTGGGTAAATTAAAAAGCTTTTTATAATATTTACGAATATTTATTTTTCAACTACCCACTTATACAAGTTATGCGAAAATATTACCATTTTAAAAAGTTTTTATTTGAAGATTATCCAACTATAGTTCTTTACAATAATACAAGAAATAGTTAAGGAATAAATTCTAAATTGAAAGCAAAACAATATCTTCGTCGCAGGATTTGATCTCGCAACTTGTTGTACACAGACCACGAGACCAGAATTACTTGAAAACAATATCAAAATAAGCTATTAGACTAATTATATTATAACAAGTAGCTAAAACATACAACCTAGTGCTAACGTTATAAAGATCAAATTTGCATGTCTTATTATTGTATTTGTTCATCGAGTCCTTATGCACTCGGCTGACAAACTCATATAAATTAAATAGGCTTATGTTTAACATAACACCAGATAAAGTAAATATAACCTTAAAAAACATTTTTATACTGCCTAAAATAGTAAATGTTCACCAGAAATAGTAAATGATCACCAGAATTAAAAACCTGAAAATCACAGCTCCTAACTAAGGCGTAGTCGACGGAGCTCCGCTACGCGGGGCTCCTATTTCTCTCTGCAGGGTTTAAAGTAACCTAACACGAAGGGGATGTCGGGGTCTACGCGGGCCATCCCCTTCGAACCTAACCTGTCCGAGTCGGGGTGCCCAATATCCCGAGCTCGCTTTGCTCCCACTTGCTTCCTAAGTTCTTCTTGCCACAAAATTTGGTGATCATTTACTATATTTGGTGATCATTTACTAAATTTGGTCTTTGAATACAATTTTTTTGGTGTTTAGTATTTTTTTTTTGGTAATGTAGCTTAGGATCTCAAAGTATTTTTTGGTGCTCATTATATTTAATCCCAATTAAATAAACCTTAATGCTACAGGTAGAGGGTTCAAATTCGTTTGTTTTTAGGGTGGGTCAGATAATGTTGACAACAGACTGTACCTTGAATCCCTCGCTACGTTCAGGATTCTACTAAAGAATCCCTCACATCGCGCTGGATTCAAAAAAGCGCCCTCGCCGTATACATATTATTTTGCTCCCTTTTGATACAATTACTATTTCAGAAAGCATTGATGTCAAAGAAGAATTACCAGGTGTTTGTGAGAGACCAGATGAAATTAAGGAAAAACGAAGTGATGGTATGTTTTTAAGAACAAATAATAATATGATCCTAGATAAATTATTACATGTTTAATGTTGCATTATAATAAAACAATTGTAAAATGGCACTCATGATAAAATAATAACATTGTTTCGTGCATATTTTCATAAAATAATCTTATTAGTCAATAAATAATATAATTAGACAAAAATGCTCATTTAAGGTGGAGCAAAGTTTACAGTGGTCAGATTTTCATAGGAAATAGTGCAAAAACCTTTAGTAGTGCCTCGAAGCAGATTAAAGCTATGTGCCAAAAACTGCCACACCATGGCGGTAAAAATATATAATAAACTACCGGAAAAAATAAGAAAACTGAACAACCTAGAATTTAATAGAACTTTATATAATTGGCTCTGTGACAGATGTTTTTATTCAATTGATGACTATTAAAACTTTAAGCCGACATGATTTAGATACTCGTAACTATTGTAATGTGCGAGTACTTATTTAAAATAAAATTTTTGACATTGGTTATGATTCTAATAAAATTATTGAGTGTCTTGATTGTGATAATCCGATATGTTTTCTAATTTAATGTAATAATTTATATAGGTGCAATAATTAATGTATGATAGATAACTAATATATTAAGAATGTAAATTATGATGTGCATTGTGACATCAATGTAATATTTAACTTTATTAAGCATGTGTAATTGTGTACCTACTCGAAATATTTGCACAACTGACAAGTCGAATATAGCGAGTCATATAAGAAAAATTTCACCACGTTGTTGTGTCCCTATATTCTGGCAAATAAATTAATTTCATTTCATAGGATTTTTTTATTGGGTGCAAGATATGTGGAGACGAAAAAAAAACATGTACTTATACGCTCGCGTTTTTTTTTTCGGATTTCCTTAGGATTTTTTTTTTAGTTTGTGAAAACTTTAAATTATACGAATATATGGTGGGTAATAGTTTGACCTGCATGTATCTATTAAACGCCAATTTGGTCATTGTTGTCGATGAAATGCGCATTTTCAGTTTTAATTTGAAAATTTCCTATTTTCGTCCAATTAATTTACCAATTAAAGGCTAAGTTTTCTTTAGAAATTGATAACTGGTACTTTTTCAGAGATAGGTACCTGGCCAAGAAAAAAAACCATATTCATGAGTGTTATGACTGCAATAGCAAATATCAGAAAATCGACCATGTCAATTGTTTTCGCAATCCATACTAATATTATAAATGCGAATGTCACTCTGTTTGTTTGTTTGTTTGTTACCTTTTCACGACTAAATGGCTGATCGGATCTTAATGAAATTTGGCAAGAAGATAGATTTTAACCTGGGGAAGGACATAGGCTATATATCATCACGCTAAGACCAATAGGAGCGGAGCAGCAATGAAAAATATTGCGAAAACGGGAAAAATGTGACGCAAACGAAGTTGCGCGGGACAGCTAGTGTTCATATAAAACTCTATGTGCAAGTTATGGTGGAAATCCTCATTTTAGTAGCTATCTAATGACGTATAATAACTAGAAAAATATTTAAGGGTACTTGATAAATATTAGTTACTGCTGAAAAAATAAAACGTGACAAACAGGATCTCATAACGGGATCGCTAAGAATTGGGAGCGGTATCAGTTAGGTATTGATATTAAATGGGGCGCAGAGACCCAAGCTTGCAACTTATCTACGATAGAAATTGTGAGAAATGATAATTTTTTTATTACGATACTTATTGTGATTTTACCAGCGGCCCCATTCCACCTTTGTCACCAATAATTAATATTTATCGAGTACCTCCGAATATTATTGAAGTAAAACTTCTAATGCGACTTCCAACAAGGTTGCGTTTAACTTTAACGCTACCATGGAGGGGGTATGAAAGCACTGTTGCGTTAAACGTTCAACGCTCCTGGGGAGGGGGAATAGAAAGAGACAAAGCGAGAAAATAAAATTGTGAAAAAAACCATTATTTAGGGTACCTCCCCTACATGTAAATGAGTGGGGATAATATTTATTTTTTTCGTCCTTCCCATAGCGTGGGATATCGTTGGATAGGTCTTTCAAAAATATTAGGGGTTTGGGAAGACCGTTTTTTGATTAAGTAAACCGTTCGTGACTTATCAAGCTTTAAAGTACCAATTTTCGTTAGAGTCAAGTGTCCCCCCCCCTGTACCGACTAAACGGTTGTAGTTAGAAATTCAAATGTCACGGCAGTAGTACCTCTATATATAACGAAGTTTAAAGGAAAAATATCACACATACTTTGTATTGGCTTTACAAGTAAACGTGTAATAGTCGACCAATTGTATTTGACTCGAAAATTTCGAAAAACTACATAGAGATCTCGATAGGTGGCGCTAAGCGTGAGTTGTACTAAACTAACTAAAAATTTGCAGATCATATATGGTGGTTTTTATAAATATTGGTACGGAACCCTTCGTGCGCGAGTCCGACTCGCACTTGGCCGGTTTTTATTTTATTGCTTTAGAAAACTTACAGCTAGGATACGGACAGTTGACAGTTAGAGAAAGAAGGCCAATCAAAAGACAATATTTAAAAATCTACTTCTCCAAATTCCTTCTCACAGCACCGGTTTTTTATCAAATTCTTATGCTATCTCGACTATAAAACTCTGGAACGCGCTACCCATTAGCATTAAAAAATCCGAAAGTAAATTCACTTTTAAAAAGAAAGTTCGCCACCACTATTTTAGTCAGAATAAATAGCTCTTCATTTAAAGTCTAGTCATAGGAATTATTATTAGGTTTCTCGTTTTTATTTTGGTATTTGTTATAATATGTATTAGTATATTTTTTTTTTGTATAATGTGTATTAGTGTCTACGTATGTGTATGTATTTTCGAAAACTAGTAGTTACTTGTAAATATTTTTTTTTTGTACCCTATCACAATGTTTTCGTTTTTTACCCTATGGTTGACTGGTAGAGAATGCCTTGTGGCATTAAGTCCGCCTATGTACCACTTTTGTACATGAAGTTTAAATAAATAAATAAATAATATTTGTATAGCACAAGAAACAGTAGACAGGCAAGACAAAGTAAGAAATAAGCACTCGTAGAAAATTAAGAAAGGAATGAACCAGCTTCAGTAATCTTCAAAGAAGTTTCTACATAATATTTTTTTTAGTTTAGGAACACTGGTGGAGAACAAATCAATGTCATGAATACTCTGATACATCGAGTTGTATGCCCTGCTAGCTCTTATCATGTAAGAGTTTTGTCGATAAATACCAGGTTGATGAGCACAATGACCAAGGAAACTGACTTGACTGAAATTGAAGTTTAACGGATGCACACAGGTCACAATATTCCGCCACAACATAAACTCGGCGATGATCAAGTTCTTCTTAAAAGAATAAAAATAGTGCGTGGAGTCCCTCCGCGCGGAAGAAGTGAAACTTCGTAATACTACACGCATGCGTTCGAGTGCCACGCATTCACTCTCGTTATTTTATTGAGCTTCTAAATAATATTTTGTTGTTTTCTTGTTGTATTATTTTTGATTACACAATTATTACATAAGTTTATCGAGGTTATTTTACTCATGGAAATTGAGCGAAGGCTGGTAACACAGAAGAGTCGAATGCATGACTGTTTGCACGCCATCTTGCGTACCTAGTAGAACTACGTAGTCACAAATCTTGTAATACTGCCATCTCTTAGTGAGTTTTAGAAAATATTCCCCCTCCATGGCAGCGTTAAACTTGTTGGAAGTCGCATAAGAAGTTCAATACCAAAAAAAAAGACGTGAGTGGCGAATTTTATTTTTAAACTTCACATCTCTAGGAATTCAATAAAAAAAGTTCCATGAAAATCCGACCAGCATAAAGTTCATTCCACCTTATTGTCTAGTTGCACTCGACTATATTTGTAGGTAATATTATTTTGAGACCTCTTTGATGAGTACATTGAAGTAATCTCTTTATTACAAGAGAAAACCATGTCATCATCATCTGCTTAGCCTTTTCCCAAACTATCTTGGGGTCGGCTTCCAGTCTAACCGGATGCAGCTGAGTACCAGTATTTTACATGAAGCGACTGCCTATATGATCTCCACAACCCAGCAACTGGGTAATACGATACCCCTTGGTAAGACTAGATGTCAGACTTTTGGCTTCTGACTACTCGTAACGACTGTCAAAGATCTACAAAAATGACAGTCGGGACCAACGGCTTAACGTGCTTTCCGACTTTTCCGAGGCACGGGGAAACTCGGTATGTAATTATGGTCACCCATCCACGGGCCCGCCTCGGCAAGCACGGCTTAACCTTAAAGATCGACCCGTGCGGCTGTTATTATATAGCCACGAGAAATCCATGTAATGTAGTAAAATAAAACAATTTTAATAATATCAATATTTGCTTACTTACAGATCTAGAACCAGAAGACGATGGCAATAGCTATCTATATGTAAAAGATATGCACCTGCAACATTCTGAAACAGAGTCAGAAGGTGATGTACCTTTGATAGTATTTAAAACGGAAGTTCAAGAAGCATTAGAAGTACCTAAGAAGAAACATAGAGCCGTGGAGACCACAAGTAAGTATTAGTCACTCAATCAATAGGTAAGCAAACAGGCCGATGGCGTTCCTGACGGGAAGTGAAAGGAAGGCAAACCCTGACGGTTTTATAAAGCACTAGCTGTCCAGCGCAACTTTGTCTGCGTCACATTTTCCCCGTTTTCGCAACATTTTTCATTGCTGTAATCAAGTTATACTTAATAATTATATATGTATTTTTCATTGCTATCTCTATATTCGATAGATGGCGTTGTGCGTTTGACGTCATTTACTGAATCGCAGTTTTATGATTTTCCGTGAAAGAATGACCATCGCCCATGTCTGCCGACATTCTGTCTTTTAAAAGGTCTTGATGGTATCGTTCGTTTTGTCTTCCAAATAGTTTTTAGAAAATGGTTTGGCTAAATTAAGACAGAAAACCAAGACTTTACTCGCATTTGAGTCAAGTAGTTTTATTTACTTCGTAGTTTGAAGATAGTCTTATTCATTTGAAAGTTTGTATTGTTGAGTCATTTGAACAGATGATTTGAATTTGAGGCTGTCCGCTAAATAAAAATATTCTGAAGTATTGTATAATCACCTAATATTTTTGAATTTATTTGTTCATTATTTTTCTGGAAAATCCCTTTTAGAAAAAAAAAACAAACTTATCGCAACGTAGCCGAAATGCGAAAAGGGTGAGACTAAGTAGGTCTCAGGAATCAGAAGAAGATCGTCAATTGAGGCTAGCAGCAATCCGAGCAAGGCAAGTCAGAACTCTTGCGTCAGAAACGCCTACCCAGCGTGAGTCTCGACTAAGTATACAGCGTTCTCTTACGGCAGCATCTCGGTCACTGGAGAGTTTGGAGGAACGCGAAGCGAGGTTGTCGGCTGACCGAGAGCGTCACGCCCTCTCACGTGTGTCTGAGACTTTCACCGAAAGGGAGTCACGCTTAATTTCGCAAAGAATTCTGACCACGACTTTGCGCTCCCAAGAAAGCAACGAGAAACGCAAAGCGCGGTTATCAGCTGACCGTGAGCGTCACACTCTCTCACGCGAGTACGAGTCTCTCAGAGAGAGAACGACGATTAGTAACAACCAGAAATAATTATATAGCGGTTGAACGATGAAAGTTATTTAGCATCTGAAAGGGAAAGAACACGTGAAATGAGACGAGCAGAAACAGCAGAACAGACTCAATCTCGCCTCGGAGTTGAACGAGCTCGATACCATCTGAACAGAGTTATGACTAGCGACGCTTATGAGTCTTTGGAATATGATGTTTCAAATATTATTCTACCATGGGACAATAGAGAAAAGGCAGGATTTACGTATTCAGCTAGAATTGACTATGCGGTCTTCGCGTCTCTGGGTGGTGGTATGACAGATATTTGCAATTTTTGTGATGCTCTGAAATGCAGAAAAGTGGCAAATGGTATGTGCTGTTTAAGTAGGAAAATTGTTCTCCCACACGTTCAAGATCCCTCACACTTTCTAAATGGAGATCATCCCCAGTCTAAACATTTTTTAGATAATGTCCGATCATATAACAGCGCTTTCCAAATGACATCCTTTGGGGCAAAACAAATAACGGAAAGACCGTTCATGCCAACCTTCAAAGTAGTTAAGTACCTATATTACCTCATTAGATCATCATCGTATTGAGAGCATACAGAAAAGGTTTTTGAGGCACATTCAGTATCTGTCTAAAACGTTTATATCGAATTATACCTACCGTTGCAAAAATTGCACATTCACATCCTTCCACTCTACGAAAGGCGAAAAATATCAGATCTTGTGTTTCTCTTCAAGATAGCCAATGGAACAACAGTTACCGAGTTGCTTCACAAAGTCGGGCTGCGAGTGCCGTCTATGTTCTTGCATAGACCTCATTTATTGTACACCCCAGTGGTAACCACTACGTACAGACGGAATTCGTACATGATGAGAGCGAGTCGTATATACAACACAACCTGCCAGGAAGCTCCGATCGACATTTTCCATTTTTTGTGCCATTCCATTCGTGTGTAAATAGTAATTTTACTGTTTGGTGTTATATACCTACATATATTATCTATTATACATTTTCAGTTTCATATATATTCTAATTACTATATGTGGAAACTTGTAACTGGCCATATTTTGTATAAACTATTACTAAATGTCTGATTAGCTGTAAAAATAAATAAATATTTTTTTACCAGAAAAAGACCCTAAATTTCTCCAAATTTATTTTGTGTCTGACTATTCAGAACAGGCTATAAAATTTCCACAGCTTAACAGTGACCTTATATCAGAATTACAAGACATGTTACATCAAATGAATAGCTATGTGCATAATTTCAACGTTGCGCTGGAATCAAATGCATAATTTCAACGTTGCGTCATGTTCGTGAACGGGCGCTGTCAGTTGTGACTGGTCATCTCTTAGCTGCCACGGTTTATTTTAGTTACTTTATTTTTAATTACTGATTTAATCTTTTACTTTGGACGCTCTTAATGCCCATATTTCTACATTGTTCTCACATATTTGTAATTCTTAACATGAATGATGTAACCAAGATTTTGTAACATATTTTGATTTAAAAGAGTGTCCATGAAGTTTCTTGCCCGTTCTTCTCCATAGAGATCTACATTACGGAATGGGCAACTACAGTACTTTCATAAGTTATTATGCCTTGTGACTGGGACTGTAGCTTCGCGTTTAATTAGTTTTTTTTTTTTGACTTTCAAAAGTGCCTGTAATGGTCTAATTGAAATAAATGCTTTGACTTTGACTTTTGAATCGATTCCGCACGGCAGTAATGACTAGCCGTCCTGTTGGTGAAGACCGCGGGAGACACAACGTTCCCGTTGTGACATCGTACTACGCACTGGAGATGATCGTCTGCAATGCATTTACGAAACACATCGATCGGACTTCGCACTAAAAACACACATTGTTAAGTTCCGTCATCCACGCGAACGAAGTCGCGGGCACAGCTAGTTAGGTATATAATTTGTCAAGGTTTTCTAAAGGGTTTTGTAAATTGGTTGAAATATGATGTTAATAGGGGATAATCCAATTTTTTTTTTCTTTGTCCGTCAGGTAGTTTATTGAAAAGTATTGGACACGTATTTTTTCTTTTTTCACGTGGTCATAAAATTACGGAGATATATTGAGTTGAAATGGCGCATGACGTCACATGTAGGTAAGTTTTATACCTACTTGTGACGTAGTAAGCCCCCACTCTCCAACTTTAATGAGTAACTAAGTAATTTTTTGATATTTTGATAAAACAAAAAATACGTGTCTAATATTTTTGTATTACCTGTCTGACGGACGAAATAGAATGTCGTTTTCTTTACCTAGTCCGATCCCCTCGGAAAAGTCATAGAATTTGCATTGCACCCGTCCGAACCCGGGGCAGATCGCTAGTTACAGTATGAAATATATGGATGACGCCCTCTCTGAGATTTTTAGCGCAAACACAAGTTAATTTTTAACCGACTTCAAAAAAAAGGAGGTTATCGATTCTTCCTGCATAGAATAGAATAGAATAATTTTATTTGTGTAAAAATATCGTTAATTTAGGTGTTATAAGTAGAGTTGTGAACTTACATGTTTTGCCATAGAATGGCATACAAATATTTGAACACATGTTAAACGTGAATTTTAACGCGAAACATAATTTGTTAAAAAATTAATACTATAGCATGTCTAGGTAATGACGCTTACAATTTAAGGATTCGTATCAATTCGAAATGTTTAAACAATAAATTTAAGCTTAATAAAAAGTAGTGCGTGGAGTCCCTCGGCGCGGAAGAAGTGAATCTTCGTAATACTACGCGCATGCGTTCGTGTGCCACGCATTCAGTCTCGTTATTTTATTGAGCTTCTAAATAATATTTTGTTGTTTTCTTGTTGTATTATTTTTATTACATAAGTTTATCGAGGTTATTCTACTCATGGAAATTGAGCGAAGGCTGGCCACACCGAAGAGTCGAATGCATGACTCACGCTCTGCACGCCATCTTGCGTACCTAGTAGAACTACGTAGTCACAAATCTTGTAATACTGCCATCTCTTAGTGAGTTTTAGAAAATATTCCCCCTCCATGGTAGCGTTAAACTTGTTGGAAGTCACATAGATGTTACACTTAAAAAAAAAAAAGCAGCAACATGAAATATTTTGTGGGGCTCAGTAACCATAACCATATCTATCTATCAGTTACTTTTTTTTTCTGGAAAGCCTTTTACACTATAAAAACAAGTATCAATGTGCCATTTATGCAATTTGGGTATAAAATATTTGAAAGGGAGTTCTCTTAATTCTTTTTCTTTTCTTTTTTATGTTGTTAAACATTTTTATTGCAGTAGTTAAATAATTTTTTTGGCATAATATGCTTAGATGTGAAGGTATTCTTAATCTTGTGGGATCACGACGAGTGTATTTCGAATACAGGTCGCATGCTATAAAAAAATTAGAGTGCTCCTTCACAAAAGTACCAACCTGCTTTATGAAAAGGCCTGTTAGAGTTAATAGCCTTAGTTTTTTAAACAGTGGTCGACAGGATGTTAATTGGCTGATACGGCATATTGCTCTTAGGCATATTTTTTTAACAATGAATGCTTCATTTATATTTGTCGAGTTCCCCCAGTGTAGGAGTCCATACCTGAGTAAGGAGGATACATACCCGTGGTAAGGACGTTTAAAAACAAACAAATTGGTTGAGTTTCTTGCAAACGTGTTCTACAGTGTGTTAGTTTAAACGAGGGACATATTCAAACCCACAATAGTACATGCTAACATGATACTAATAAAAATATAAACAAAAAAAAAACACCGATAAATAACAGACAGAACCATACCAAAAATTTCGCAATTGTCTCGCAACGTGTACACACCCTTGCGCTGTTCCATATCGTAACCCCCGCAAAACAGATATAACACGGTATATAAACTCAATAACCACGGCACTAGGTGACGCACAACTGACTGACGTAACACTTAGTACCGACAACATCGAATTTAACGTAAAACTTCTAACCGCAACACTTCTGAAAGGTTATAAACTGGCGTGTCCTCTTGTTACTCCGAAAGTCCTGGAAAAAAGCACCTGGTGGGGGCCAGAGCTTGAACGACTACGGAAGGGACTAAGGACACTTTTCCCGAGCAAAAAATACCAGAACCACTGAGGCCTGGGATGAATACAAAACAGCACAACAACACTACAAGAAACGGATCAGATTCCGAAGAACGGAAGCCTGGCGCAATTTCTGTAGCAGCATAAACGCCACCAACCAAGCCGCTAGATTAAAGAAAATCCTGGCAAAGGGTGACCTCAATCTACTGGGTTCCCTCAAAAAGGAAGACTGCACTTACACCGTCTCAGACGATGAAACCAGTGCAGTACTGCTGGGAACACATTTCCCCGGATGTCAAGTCGCGCCAGACCAGGAATGGACTGACGAGCATTACAGCACACCAACAACTAATGATGATCCCAATCAACATTATAACGATTTTTTCAGAATGTATTGCACTCAGTATAATACCACGTTTATTCCTAAGACGATCTCGGTTAATAGTAATGCATCCTTCAACGACTGGGCCACTATTGGTATTCATAAGAGTCGAAAACGTCTTTATGAGCTGTATGCTGAGCGGACCTATAAAAACACTGTAGAATTTAAGTTATATGTTAAGAATTATTCTAAAATATTTAAAAAAGTTTGTTTTTTAGCAAAGTCACGTTACTTGAGTTCAAAAATTAAAAACAGTAGTAATGTAATTAAAATGACATGGAACATTATTAATAGCGAAACGGGAAGGTCTTGCAACCGAAATAGTGACTACAGCCTTGCTATTGGCGATACAATTTTAAATTCGGACACTCAAGTTGCCACAGCTTTTGAAAATTTCTTTGCGGATATTCCTGTATCGACTACTAAATCGCTAAACTCGTCACCTGCTGCTGCCGAGTCTTTACTTAAGGAAAGCGTTTCAGTCTGTGATTCCGAATTTAATTTTCAATACGTCACTTGTAAAGATATAATTAAAACTTTTCACACCTTAAATGTTAAAAAGACCGCCGATCTATGGGGTCATTCCGTGGACGTTGCTAAGTCCATTATAAACATTGTAGCTCCCTCTTTAGCTGTAATATTTAACGATTGTATTGACCGTGGTGAGTTTCCTGATCTAATGAAAAATAGTAAAATAATACCATTGTTTAAATCGGGTAGTACATCAGACCCCACTAATTATAGACCCATTTCAGTACTACCCACATTTAGTAAAATTTTTGAAAAGCTAATTTTAGAGCAAATGCAACGTTTTTTTAATAAACATAAGTTACTACATAAAAAACAGTTCGGATTTACAAGGGGTCGTTCAACTACTGATGCAGGTGTTGAACTTTTAGGCCACATTTATAATGCATGGGAGGACAAATGCGATGCTTTGGGCATATTTTGCGATTTGTCTAAGGCTTTCGATTGCGTTCTTCATGAAACATTAATCAGAAAACTCCACCACTACGGAATCCGTAACGCCTCTCTGGATCTTCTTACTTCGTATTTGAGTGATAGGATTCAGAGAGTTGATGTTAATGGAAAAAGATCTCCCGGATCCGTTGTAAAAATGGGGGTACCCCAGGGCTCAATTCTTGGCCCATTTTTGTTTCTTATTTATATAAATGACTTGCCTTACCTCATAAAGGATAATCATGACATAGTATTGTTTGCAGATGACACTTCTCTTTTATTTAAACTCAAACGTCAGCAGATAGTTACGGACGAGGTTAATAGCGCCCTGGCAAAAGTCGTTAATTGGTTTAATGTCAATAATCTACTTCTAAATGAGAAAAAAACCAAATGTATTAAGTTTACGATACCCCATGTAAGACAAGTAGAAACTAGGGTACTAATCAAGGATGAAGAGTTGAAACCGGAAGATAGCACAGTGTTCTTGGGCATAACTCTGGATGCCAAGCTTCAGTGGGGCCCGCATATAGACAAATTGTCAAAAAAACTTAGCTCAGCAGCATACGCCGTTAGGAAAATTCGTGATTTGACTGATTTAGAGACAGCCCGTTTAGTTTACTTTAGTTATTTCCACAGCGTGATGTCGTACGGTATTCTCTTGTGGGGCAATGCCGCCGATATTCAGACGATATTTGTTTTGCAAAAAAGGGCAATTCGTTCAATTTATAAATTAAGTCCTAGATACTCCCTCAGAGAAAAATTTAAAGAGATTGATATTCTTACTGTGCCCTCTCAGTTTATTTATGAAAACCTTTTGTACGCGCATAAAAATATTAATTTGTTTAAAAAATACAGTGATATCCACAACGTAAATACGAGGAACAAACACAAATTTGTTGTTCCTGCAACGAGGCTCAAAAAAGTAGGGGGTACGTTCAGATGTCAATGTATACGTTTTTACAATAAGCTTCCGAGCCATATTCAAGCACTAAGCCTAAATAAATTCAAATCGTTTATAAAACGGAAGCTATGCCTGAAAGCCTACTATCATGTAAATCACTATCTCGAAGATAAAAAGGCTTGGGATTAAACTGCTCCAATGAAATTTGCTCTGTGAATGTCGAAATTCCGGACTTCGCTTGTTTATTGTTAATTCCTTATTTTATACACTGTGACATTTTTATTTTATTTTTACCTTATTTTTTTTACATTTTTTTTTATTATTATTTTAGATGACATTTACCGATGTGACATGAATACTTATTTCAGTATTTTATTATTTATTTTTTTTTACTTTATTTTTTTATTATTTTTATGTGACATTTACTGATTTGACATTGATATTTACTTTTTTTTTATTATTATTGTGACATTTATTGAAATTCTTGTTTTTTTTTTTAATTCATTTCGTACATTATTATTAATTACTTACATTTAATTATTGTGAATGTGAGGACCATGTAGGTCACTTTTTTTTTCTTTTTTTCTCCCACCGCTGTCTGGCAGTTTGAGTACTTTAAGCGACCTACCCAAATGTCCTTTCTTTGGTATTGTTCGTCGTTGCGTTGAGCTCCTGGAGTCATAAGTCGAGCTACACGATAACTGACAAATGCTTGCACTGACTGGACAGGTCCACTCAAATCTGTGTGGTTCTTTCTTTAAAAGACCATCTCAGACACTAATCTGCATAGTCCTCATGTAAATTGAGCAATGTCTGGACTTTAAAAGAGCAACAAGTTAACAGAGAACCTCTGAGTTTGTTTCGGCTGTTTCTTCTCAGAGTAGTCAGGTACGAAACACCGGCCCCATCTAGTTTTAAAAAAAAATGACGTGTAAAAGTGTTTGTAAAAACCTATTTGCAAAATAAACATCATTTATCATTTATCATTTATCATTTAACAACCCAAGAATGGGAGACAGCGAACAAAATATTAACTGCGGACAGAATAGAATGGGCCCTAAAAAGCTTCAAACCGTTTAAGGCCGCAGGGCTGGATGGAATATTTCCAGCACTACTACAATGGCACCCTCATGAGATAACCAAATATTTACTACCAATCTACAGGGCCTGTATAGCTTTTAAATACATACCCAAAGCATGGAGGGAGGCAAAAGTTATCTTTTTACCCAAACCAGGTAAAGATGACTACACACACGCCAAATCTTTCAGGCCCATTAGTCTAACATCATTCCTCCTGAAAACGCTGGAAAGACTAGTAGATTGACACTTAAGGGATGGAGCGCTAAAAGATAAACCGCTACACCCTCAACAACATGCCTACAGAAAGGGCAGATCAACAGAGTCGGCTTTACACGCGGTAGTGCACAAAATAGAGTCGGCTATCACAAACAAATTATCAACACTTGCGGCCTTCATAGATATAGAAGGAGCTTTTGACAAAACAATGCACAACAGCATCAACCACGCCCTTCAAAAATTCAAAATAGAACCAGTTGTGAGAAACTGGATAACTGAGCTTGTAAGTAAAAGGGCGGTCCAGATAGAGATGAACTCTACCACAAGAGCTAAGGTAGTCAGAGGATGCCCACAAGGGGGGGTCCTATCACCTCTTTTATGGAACATAGTAGTAAATAGCCTTTTAAAAAAGCTAAACGAGAAAGGAATCACTACTATTGGTTATGCAGATGACCTTACAATACTGATAAACGAGAATGCAGAGAATGTGTTATGTAAAGTAATGCGTTCTGCCCTTCAGATTTTAGAAGAATGGTGTGACGAACAACAGCTGTCAGTAAATCCGAAAAAAACAGAACTTATCCTTTTCACCAACAAAAGGAAGTTACCGGAACTACAGTTACCAAAATTATTCAATACCAAACTCTCCCTATCAACACAAGTCAAGTACCTGGGCGTCATACTTGATAACAAATTGAACTGGGCGAGTCACATCGATGCAAAAATAAAGAAGGCCTGTATAGCTTTTGGTCAGTGCAGAAGACTCGTTGGTAAAAAATGGGGTCTCAATCCAAAGATCACCCTTTGGCTGTACACATCAGTCATCAGACCTTCTCTAACCTACGGATCAGTTGTATGGTGGCCCAGAACACAACTGACCACAGTTAAAACGAAACTCCAGAGGCTACAACGCCTAGCGACCGTAGCAGCTTCAGGATGTATGAGAACCACTCCATCAGCCGCTTTAGAGTACCTCTTAAACTTGAGGCCTCTAGATCTTAGCATACAGGAAGAGACGAAGTTAGCCGCCTTAAGATTAAGATCAAACGGTCTGTGGAAACTAAACGCAGAGACAACACACTCAAACGTTCTGCAAGGGATTCTAAAGGAAATACCACTCCTGGATGCACCCACGGACAGAACTCCATGTCACCACGTCTTCGATCGAAGATACGATATCCGACTCAAAGCGGAAGCTGAAGATTTCTCTGGCATCGATGAAGTTAGGATATACACAGACGGCTCCAAAACCATAAATGGTACTGGTGCTGGCGTCTTCTCGAACGACTTAAATATAAAAATATCAACCACGTTAGACAAACTAAACACAATCTTCCAAGCAGAATGCATTGGAATCACCAGAGCGGCTCAAGCAGTTGCAGCCAGAGATGTCAGAGATCATAACATCAAAGTCATCTCAGACAGTGCATCGGTGCTCCAAGCGCTACAAAACAATGTTTTAACTTCCGCCCTCGTATTGGAATGTCACAGCGCACTCCAACACATTGCAAGCACAAATAGGGTAACACTGCAATGGATAAAAGGGCACAGTAACTCACTAGGAAACGACGCAGCAGATGAACTGGCCAACAGCATACGGTCCGGAACCACTGCTGCCCATACCCCAAGCCCAAATAAAATCATGGCTGCGTAAGAAAACCGAGGAAATACACCAAATGGAATGGAGAAACAGTGAAACCTGCAGGCAAACAAAGAATGCAGTTCCGGAAGCATCAAAGAAACTTGCCCGCAGCATCACTAGACTGAAACGGGACAAGATTAGCAAAGTTATCGGTATTATAACCGGCCACTGTCCCCTGAACAAACACCTATTTACAATAGGTGTGACGGATAGCCCTCTGTGCAGAGGATGCATGGAGGCGGAAGAAACACCACAGCACGTGCTCATGGAGTGCAGCAGCGTGGCAGATCAACGGGCACGGACTCTCCAATCGCCGGCATCGCTTCCGGAGACCTGCAGCAGCCTGAAAAGGCTGCTAGCTTTCTGGGAGGACCTGGGATGGTTGGAGTAACCAGAGGATTTTTATACGTACAATGGCCCAATAAAGAGGCTAAGTGCGGAAACAGCCCCGCTAACCTAACCTAACCTAACACCCTTGCGCTAGCGATTTAATACTATCGCAGAACATGTGAGCGGGTCAATGACTTTTAGGTATAATCCATTTTCCTTCTTCTAAAAAATGTTCTTGTCTAAATTAGACAAAAACCAACGGCAAAAATTAACCCGTGACTCGTGGTAGTTGACCCCAAGTTCATGAACGGGTCAAAAATGGTATGGGTGCATTCCTACCTCATGCAGCAGCTTCCACACAGTCCAATGCGATACACCGAACCGTCTTGCAGCGTTTCGAGTATTTTCCTGTTGGTGATGCTCGAAGTATTCAAAGATGGCTTCTTGTAAGTGCACTGGGTATGGCTCCCTTCCTCGTCCGTAGGCATGCGTCGGTACGGTGAACTGACCGAATGTTCGCAATCGTTGGTTTACACCAGCATAAGATTGTACGACGGAATCTGACTGTTGGGAAACATCTCTCGGTACACTACACTCCTCGCACACTAGGTATCATTTTGCTAACATGTAGGCACGAACCATATCCCAATATTCTTCATTGGAATATTGATAAGCTGTCATTTTCATTGATTATTATTCAAGATCACGTTAACAGGTCACACTTATCGCGAAGTAAGCGGGGTTGTTTATGGAATACGCGAGAGCGCAATATTAGACATGCGGGAATAGCGGCGCGCACGCATAGACTGCGGTCAGCGCGGGGGTGTGTCCCGTCGGTGCATCGGCGGCGACACAAAGGAAAGGGGCGGGGGTTGCGTACGCGCTTCCTTTTCGGCAGGATCGGCACATGTTTTGCCGCGTGATTACTTACGAGTTCACTTCTTGCGCGTTCAGTGTTCATGAATAATGTATTTCATAGGACAATTACGTCACAAATTAAGGTTATAGTTTTTTTACATATTTGGGACGAGAATCGAATACTGAATACCCTCCCTCAATATGTCCCTCGTTTAACCTAACATACTGTATATGTAATTTCCAGTGACAGTTCTGATCAAGAATGAGTCCAAGAAATCTGTATTCACTGTTTATTTGTTGTCCTTGACAATTTACTTTAAATGTTTTTGGTTTTGATTCGAGGAGAGAGGAGACGAGCTCGTGGCTAAATAATAACAGCCGCACGGGTCGATCTTTAAGGTCGTAAGCCGTGCTTGCCGAGGTTGGTTGACCATAACTACATACCGAGTTTCTGCCGTTGGTCCCAGCTGTCATTTGTAGATCTTTGACAGTTGTTACGAGTAGTCAGAAGCCAAAAGTCTGACATCCAGTCTTGCCAAGGGGTATAGTATTACCCAGTTACTGGGTTGTGGTGGTCAGTTAGGCAGTCGCTTCATGTAAAATACTGGTACTCAGCTGCATCCGGTTAGACTGGAAGCCGACCCCAACATAGTTTGGGAAAAGGCTAGCTTTACCGTAACCTATATTAAACATACAGTGCAGCTTATGCAGATAAAAAAAAAAAAACAAATTGTACAAGAAGAAGTTAACAAGTTATGATTATAATTAATAGTTTTTTTGGTTTTGTTAATTGTTTGATCTGATGTTAATTTTGTTAAAAAATAATTAAAATGGAAATAAGACTGATTTCGGAACCGCTGTTTTCATTCTATAATTTCTAAATGTAAATTTGTAAAATATGTGACGTCACACTAGGGACGGGGGTGTCTCAAAAATGTGACCAGCTGTGACAAGGACGGGGGGAGAGGCAAAATTCATGAAATTCGGGTGACGTAATTTATGGATGACCCCTGATTACGATTCGTGTGCATGTCAATCTTCTTTCAACATTGTACTTACCAGATTTATAATCACAGGTGAACTCTTCACAACAAGAACAAAACAAGAAGATACAACTACAGCGAAGCAGAAGAAAAATGAACCATCAAACTTGAAAGATTTTCGGACGACTCTAAATCATACGTCCTCCATACCTGACAGATTTTTAAAAGAGCCTGAAAACTGTGATCAGCGTAGTTTAAACGCAGTGAAGAAATTGAAACAATGTGACATATGTCAGCGTAGTTTTAGTAAAAAAAGTTCTCTAATAACGCATTTTCGAATACACACTGGCAAAAAGCCTTACACGTGTAATATATGTCAGCTTAGTTTTAATCAAAGGGGTAATTTGACAAGACATAATATACGAAAACACACTGGTGAGAAACCTCACAAATGTGAGGTATGTCAGCGTAGTTTTAGTGATTCAGGTTCTTTAAGGAAGCATTTTCGAATACACACTGGTGAGAAACCTTACAAATGTGAGGTTTGTCAGCGTGGTTTTATTGAATTAGGTTCTTTAATAACCCATATTCGAATACACACTGGTGAAAAACCTTACAAGTGTAATTTTTGTCAGCATAGTTTTAATCAAAGGGGTAATTTGACAAGACATAATATACGAAAACACACTGGTGACAAACCGTTTACGTGTGATGTATGTCAGCGAAGTTTTAGTGAAAAGGGTTCTTTAATTAGACACATTAGAATACACACTGGAGGAACTGTGTAATTTATGTAAGCGTAGATTTCGTCAGAGAGAAAATTTAAAACGTCATATTCGAAAAAAAAACTGTGAAAAACCTTACAAGTGTAATTTTTGTCAGCATAGTTTTAATCAAAGGGGTAATTTGACAAGACATAATATACGAAAACACGTTGGTGAAAAACCTTACTAGTGCGATATTTATTAATTTTGTCAAAAAATTCACTTTACTAAAAATATTTGTATACATACTTTCGCATCCCCTTCAAATTATTAACAACTAGCGGCCCGTCCCGGCTTCGCACGGGTGTTCATTATTTTTAACCGACTTCTAAAAAAGGAGGAGGTTCTCAATTCGGATGTTTGTATTTTTTTTTTTTTTTTTTTTTTTTTTTTATGTTTGTTCGCGCATTACTCCGTCGCTTGCCAACCGATTTCGAAAATTCTTTTTTTGTTGGAAAGGGTATACTTCCCTAATGGTCCCATAGTCACCAAGACGGGATCTGATGATGGAATCTTGGCGAAATCGAGAGAACTCTTCAAATTTTATAGGAAAACGTACAGTGATTTTGGTCTTTTCTACAACAAGTGAAGCATTTGCGTCCAATAAGAACTATTCTACTCCATCTCCATATTATATTCCATCAGATCTGATGATGAATCCAAGAGACAGGCTTCAGAACTCCATAACAAGGCAATGAATCTTAGCTGTGTTTGGGCTTGTTGGAATTGTAACGGTATGCCCTCTCCAGGTGTATACACCGATTACGCTGAGATTTATGATCGGATTTGCGTGATTCTTCTTTAGTTTGATGCGGAATAGTTGTAATAATATAATATATCTACTCTTCAATAGCCAATTCCAGTACATTTGGGTTGTTGTGCGCAAGGTTAATGAATGAAGACTCATTTTAGCTTCTTTCGATCCCAAGACATTGTCGCAGGGCAAACCGACAAACGACAACCTACCTCTTGACCTATGCCTCGTCTAGGCGTGCAGGCGTGACTGATAAACAAGCAGACAGGATATAAATTGGGAACTAAACATTGCTCATTATCTCACCACACAACTTCACTCTCTCACTCACACCCACACTCACTCACACACCTATACTCTCACTCATAATACACATTCCACGCGTACATGCGTGATCGGGGCCTTTTTCTTTTTCTACATAACGCTCATTTATTTATTGGCAGAGCTGTTTGTCTAATTTCTAAGTTACCTTTTTATTTTATTGATTTATTTAATTTTTTTTTTTACTCATGTTTACATTGTCTACATTTCAATTGCATAAAAATGACAAGTGGAAGTGCGGAGTCTCCTAATACAAGCAATTCCTTGCTTAAAAGGTGATCTCCAATAATATGTACCAAAATGCCCTTTTGTAATTGAAATAAAGGTTTTTAAAAAAAAAAAAAAAAAAAGTTGTCATTTGGTCCCATAAAAAATTAATATAGTTTGGCCATGTAGTTTTCATTTTATTAATATTTTTTTTTAATTCTCCGTGATTACTAGACCGATTGAGATGATTTTTCATTAATTTGGTAAAGAAAGCTTGCCCGGTGGATGTTGGTGTTATTATTATCTTTGCTTAGGTACTTTTTGAGTCATCCTCTATATTATGCATTTTGTCCTTTGTCGTATGTATGGACGATGTGCTGGTGTCTAGTTACAGTGTAAAATTATACTTGACTAGGATTAAAGTGAGATACCACAAGTCCACAACTGAAAAGGCTAAAATAAAAACCTTTTTACGAAAAAAAAAAAAAACCGACTTCCAAAAAAAAACACTAAAAAGTGGCAAATAATTTTAGTTTCGGAAGTCGGTGGCAAAAAGAAAATGAAACAAACAAGTCACCGACTGCCGAAACTAAAATTATTTGCCACTTTTTAGTGTTTTTTTTTTGAAGTCGGTTTTTTTTTTTCGTAAAAAGGTTTTTTTAAACATTATGGGATAAATAATGATAATTTAACTTATAAATATGCTAATTAAAACTTTTCCAAATGTTCAAAATAAATAAAACGTATTTTTTTTTGTAGTTTTATATATTTTATTTTTAAGGGGTGTAATTTTTTTGCTCATGTAATTATTATTTCTTTATTTATATTTAATTTTAAGTCTTACCGTTTTATTTTGTAATAGTTTACCATAAAGCTTCACTGTACACTATGTTGGCTGTGGTATTTGTAGGTGATAACAAAACATTGATTTTCAGGAGATCCTAATTCCTACTCGAGCCAGAGCACCATGAGAAAAGCACTCTTTCCTTAGGTTGATGCCAACCATCGAGAAAGTTTGTCCCTGGGTTTTATTTATTGTAAGGCCAAACGATACCTTTACGGGAAATTGTAACCTTTTAAAAGTTATAGGCAAATCCGTCGGTATCATTGGAATCCGCGTAATGTGAGCAACACCAAACAGTAAAATTCCTATTTACACACGAATAAGCAATCACATAAAATTTTCTTCAATTTATTAAAACTAGTATGGAAAATGTCGATCGGAGCTTCCTGGCAGGTTGTGTTGTATATACGACTCGCTCTCATCATGTACGAGTTCCGTCTGTACGTAGTGGTTACCACTGGGGTGTACAATAAATGAGGTCTATGCAAGAACACAGACGGCACTCGCAGCACGACTTTGTGAAGCAACTCGGTAACACCAGTTCCATTGGCTATCTTGAAAAGAAACACAAGATCTGATATTTTTCGCCTTTCGTAGAGTGGAAGGATGTGAATGTGCAATTTTTGCAACGGTAGGTATAATTCGATATAAACGTTTTAGACCGATACTGAATGTGCCTCAAAAACCTTTTCTGTATGCTCTCAATACGAGGATGATCTAATGAAGTAATATAGGTACTTAACTACTTTGAAGGTTGGCATGAACGGTTCTTCCGTTATTTGTTTTGCCCCAAAGGATGTCATTTGGAAAGCGCTGTTATATGATCGGACATTATCTAAAAAATGTTTAGACTGGGGATGATCTCCATTTAGAAAGTGTGAGGGATCTTGGAAGTGTGGGAGAACAATTTTCCTACTTGAACAGCACATACCATTTGCCTCTTTTCTGCATTTCAGAGCATCACAAAAATAAACGAAACTGACGAACGAAAACGTTCATGAACGAGCTCGATACCATCTGAACAGAGTTATGACTAGCTTAGCTGAATCCTGAGCGTGGCGAGGGATTCAATGGCACGAGATGCAAAAATCTTTGCTCTCGGTTAACACACATAACTTTTCATTTCAGCAGCGAGAACACTTTACGAGATAAAATAATAAACAGGAATTTATTGAAATAACTATTTATTGTGAATCAAAATCATTAACATTATAGATGATCACCTCGTCTGTGATAAATCTAAAAAATAAGATAGCAACACCGTCTCCGAAAAACTGCTTGCGCTCTTTGTAAGTCTCGTAGAAGACATGGTATGCTTTCAGATATTTCTTGCGAGACTTCTCAGGTAGGAAACTTAATTCTGCATTAATAACTGTCTTGTTGTTTTAACTCTTCCGGTGTTACAATACTGTTCTCGTCGCTAGTTTCACTCATATTTTACGATTATTTTAATATTTTTAACTTATTCAACTCTTTACGCCAGCCACGAATTTTTTTTCCCGCTCTTTCATTTAAATTAAGGCGTGTTCGGAAATAGCACCCATGATATTTTATTATTCAAAATATATTACGTAACATTATTGAAACTAGAAATAAATATTTATAGGTTAAATATCAGTTTTATTTGCAGTAAATACTTATTTTCGTTTAAAGACAACAATAAGTTAAAAATTCAATAAATTACATTAAAAGACATTTTTTCAAAACCTCTTTAGTTAGTACGAAAAAGGACACGGGCGAGACTACATTTTGGGACCCACTCTTAGAGGTAGCGTTCACTATAGCAACTTATACATAGTTATAAAACGACTAAAGACTATCAGAAAAGTAAATGGAAAGTAAGACTGAAAAGTTGGGAGAAAAGAGATATACGTCTATTTACAAGATAACCTACAAATCTTACGACTAAGGTTTTTAACAGTGGAATGTCTCCGTAATTAAGATTAATCAAAATATAATAATACATAAGACGACTCATAAAGGAAGATTCGAACTACTGTATTTCCCTCGGAGTTTTAGTTCTGACTTTACGTGTTTTGCTTCTTGTCATAAGCCAAAACCAGAATTTTTACTTCATTGCCTGTACCTGATTGATGAATCATAAAACTGCTAGACTGCAGCTAGAGACTAAACTGATTACCAACCCTGTAATTAGTTCAATCACTATTAAAACTATGTCGTTACGATTTTGATCTGTAAGCGAATTATAGTCAAGTAAAACGATTCTTATTACGCTGAGACAAGATAATATTGTTTTACATAAATTATAACAGCCAGAGCTGACTAGCTATGTACAGCTATTGAAAAGCAGGGTTTGTTGAATAAAAAAAGTATGAGTAATATATCTTATTTTTTGGTATTTTTACATAGTTTTTATTTTATGCAACACAGACGTTACGATGGCCAAGTTGCTGTCGGGTTTCATTTTCAGGGTCGCAGCTTATTAGCCCCCAGCATGAGTGACAAAGGCAGTCGTCTCCTGTTATCTGGAATTAATTAATTATGTTAAAATAAATAAATTCACCTATAATGTAATAAACATAAAGAGTTCCATAAGTAACAAAAGAAAAACAGAAATGTCTAAAGATAATATAGAGGTCGAAGACCTCTGATACCTGTGGAGGGGTATATAAATATTAGGTATAAATATTTCATGACAAAATGCGACAGCCACCCATCTATTTTGATGACTAAAAGATCTCAGTAAAATACACTACTGCTACCTCGGCAAGTCTTTTACTGCATACTGTTTTAGTCCGATAAAGTATAGGGCAACAGTAAGAATGAGCCTAATATAAGATTACAACAGTATGTATTTATACATATAAAAGCTAAACGAATCTCAGTTTGTTGTTCAGATAGATATCTTAAATAAGTTCTTAATATCAGGTTTGCATGTTATTTTTTATGAATTTTTGACATAATTGAATGTATGAAAACTAAGAGAAAGATCCATTTGTGGTAATAAACCCTTGAGCAAAAACACATGTCATTGGATTGGAACGTAATCGGAAAAAAGTTGCGTTTTGTAATTGCACGATTACTTAATTTTAGTAAATTGAAAATATTTAAACTTTTGATTCCCGAGTCCTAAAAATTCAATATTTTAAAAATAAATATCTCATAAAACTGTAGTTATAATTATTTTATATTTACACTGGAACGGAGTTTAGTTAATTTTTAGATTCTTTGGGTCCATTTTCGCCAGCCTCCTTTAAGGCAACATTGCCCACTGTATAGAATGTATACTGTGTACAAAGAGCACGATGAAGATGTCTATGTCACACATCTGTGCCTGCTCTCAAGAAAATCTTAAATTGTAATTAGTTTAATAATTAAGTTTGATTCTATAGGTATGCTTCTGTTCGTTTATTTTTATTCATTCTTTCTTTCCTCTTTTTTTTTGTTATCTTAGTAGCAGATAGCTGTAGGCGCATATTATAGTGCATGTAGTGCTCTTCTTTAAGTGATGGGGCACTTAGATTTAAGTTGGTAATGTGTTTTTCTAATATGTATAGTGTACTCATTGTTGAAGAGCCAAATTAAATAAATAAACATGAACTTGAAATTATACAACCTGTTTTTTTTTTATATCCCATAACTCTAGGATATGATTGAGACCATATCAAAGAATCAACTGGCATATGAATTATGTTTCAATCATAATTATTTTTTTGTTTTTTTCGCATTTTCTTACCTTTAAATATGAATTATTGGTTTGAATAAAAATAATTACTCGTATTTATCAATGAAACTACTACTATTTTGCTACACTACTGCGAAGTTTGGCAACCTCGCAAAAGTAAAGATTCGTTATACTGGTGATAATTTTTGACCTAAGTAAATTATGATAGATGATATCTCCGAAACTATGCATTTTTGGACCATCTATTCTTGGAGTTTTAGTATTATTTTTACCAACAGAATATAAGAGTTATGGGATATAAAAAAACAGGTTGTATAAAGGTTAAGTAATTGAGATCAAATCATAAAACAAGTAAGTTTGTGGTAGCTTTAGTAGGTACCTAAAAATTCTGTTATCCATACTTCCATACTATCCATACTAATATTATAAATGCGAAAGTCACTCTGTTTGTTTGTTTGTATGTTTGTTCGTTACCTTTTCACGACTAAACGGCTGATTGGATCTTAATGAAATTTGGCAAGAAGATAGATTTCAACCTGGGGAAGGACATAGGTTATATATCATCACGCTAAGACAAATAGGAGCGGAGCAGCAATGAAAAATGTTGCGAAAACGGGGAAAATGTGACGCAGACGAAGTAGCGCGGATCAGCTAGTCAAGAATAAAAAAAAATAAACATACAAAACACATTCATCGTCTTATAATACTAAACACAACCACAATTACTATACGCCTCAATTTCTTTTTAAAGGATTCATATTTGACTATAAAATGAGATCAAAATCAACTGTGTACCGTATACTAATTTAAATAAACAATAATCATATTTTTTCCAAGAGATCGCTGTTCTTGATAATGTGTTCTTAAGAATAGAAGTGCATTTATCAGATAGTACTTCTTATTTTGTTGCAAAAGTATCCAGCACTCGAAAAGGCCCTCTCACTCTCAACACTTGTTGGTAGTACACACATCAAATAGGTTGCGTTCGGATATATAGTTTTTACCAAAACCGGAAAACCGGTTTTGCACGCCCTACTCGGAAAGCACGTTAAGCCGTTGGTCCCGGCTGTAATTTGTAGATCTTTGACAGTCGTTACGAGTAGTCAGAAGCCAAAAGTCTGACATCCAGTCTTGCCAAGGCGGTATCGTATTACCCAGTTACTGGGTTGTGGAGGTCAGATAGGCAGTCGCTTCATGTAAAATACTGGTACTCAGCTGCATCCGGTTAGACTGGAAGCCGACCCCAACATAGTTTGGGAAAAGGCTAGCTTTACCGTAAATTATATGAAACATACAGTGCAGCTTATGCAGATAAAAAAAAAAAAACAAATTGTACAAGAAGAAGTTAACAACTTATAATTATAAATATTAGTTTTTTTGGTTTTGTTAATTGTTTGATTTGATGTTAATTATATTAAAATAATAATTTAAATGGAAATAAAACTGATTTCGGAACCGCTCTTTTCATTCTATAATTTCTAAATGTAAATTTGCAAAATATGTGACGTCACGCTAGGGAGGGGGGTGTCTCAAAAATGTGACCAGCTGTGACAAGGACGGGGGAGGGGCAAAAAATCATGAAATTCGGGTGACGTAATTTATGGATGACCCCTGATTACGATTCGTGTGCATTTCAATCTTCTTTCAACATTGTACTTACCAGATTTATAATCACAGGTGAACCCGTCACAGCAAGAACAAAACAAGAAGATACAACTACAGCGAAGCAGAAGAAAAATGAACCATCAAACTTGAAAGATTTTCGGACGACTCTAAATCATACGTCCTCCATACCTGGCAGATTTTTAAAAGAGCCTGAAAACTGTGATCAGCGTAGTTTAAACGCAGTGAAGAAATTGAAACAACATACTCAGACACAAATCTGTGAAAATCTTTCCAAATGTGACATATGTCAGCGTAGTTTTAGTAAAAAAAGTTCTCTAAGAAAGCATATTCGAATACACACTGGCAAAAAGCCTTACACGTGTAATTTATGTCAGCGTAGTTTTAGTCAAAGTAGCAATTTAAAAACACACATTCGAATTCACACTGGTGAAAAACCTTACAAGTGCAATTTATGTCAGCGTAGTTATAAGCAGAAGCGTTGTTTAAATAATCATATTCTAAGACACACCGGTGAAAAACCTTACAGGTGTAACTTATGTGAGCGTAGTTTTAGTGAAAAGAGAGCTTTATCATATCATTCTCGAATTCACACTGGTGAAAAACCTTACAAGTGTAATTTATGTCAGCGTTGTTTTAGTCACAAGAATAGTTTGACAAATCATATTCGAATACACACGGGTGACAAACCGTTTACGTGTGATGTATGCCAGCGAAGTTTTAGTGAAAAGGGTTCTTTAATTAGACACATTAGAATACACACTGGAGGAACTCCTTATATGTGTAATTTATGTAAGCGTAGATTTCGTCAGAGAGAAAATTTGAAACGTCATATTCGAAAAAATAACTGTGAAAACCCTTTCAAGTGTCAAAAACAGCTTGGCGCCGACAATCACACTAATATTATAAAGGCGAAAGTTTGAGTGAGTGAATGTTTGTCACTCCTTCACGCCTCAATGGCTGAATGGATTTGGATGAAATTTAGTATGTAGATAGAACCTGGATGTTTATCCCGGTCTGCGTGTGTGAATCCGCGGGGCGCAAATATTACGACAATAAATGAAAACACTGGTAATACTATTTCATAAGAATATTTTTGAACTATCAAATCAATCATACCATCGATATTTAAAAAAGAAACATTTATTTACACATACTAAGTAGTTTAAAACTGTTACTGAAATAGATATTGGTTTACTAACCTTAGGTATAGTTTGCACTAATTCACGCCTCGAATATTTAATTTAAGGGACGAATTTAACAATGGTTTTTGAAGTAGCGAGTTGGCAATATGTATTTATTTTTTACTAGCTGTCCCGCGCAACTTCGTCTGTGTCAAATTTATCTCGTTTTCGCAACATTTTTCATGGCTGGTCCGCTCCTATTGGTCGTAGCGTGATGATATGTAGCCTATGTGCTTTTTTTCCTTGGAGATGTGTTCAACGCTTCCTTTTCAGTTAGATATAGAGTTATTTATGACGAATAGCATTATTTCTTTTTCACATATAGTAGTACAACCTACTTGCATGGAATATTTAATTATCAACTCGACTCAATCCCAGTGTGTGTGTTTATATATTACTAGCTGACCCGCGCAACTTCGTCTGCGTCACATTTTCCCCGTTTTCGCAACATTTTTCATTGCTGGTCCGCTCCTATTGGTCGTAGCGTGATGATATGTAGCCTATGTGCTTCCCCAGGTTGAAATCTATCATCTTGCCAAATTTCATTAAGATCCGATCAGCCGTTTAGTCGTGAAAAGGTAACAAACAAACAAACATACAAACAAACAAACAGAGTGACATTCGCATTTATAATATTAGTTTTATAATATTAGTATGGATATAGATGCGGGAGTCGTTAACCTTTTGGTGCAAGACTATTATTATTAATGTTTACCATGTAGAAAATGCTGAAAATGAAAAATAATGTCCTTACTGCTGAATATATTCGAGTTATTTTCTTCCTGTCATGAGGTAAACGTAGTTTAATTTCTTGTAATGTTATCGGTGCCATCCTGTATGTGCGTGACAAGGGGCCTATAACAAATCATGTTCAGAATCAGAATCTTTATTTGCTAAACATAGGTATTTACATAAAGGTGTTAGGTTAACATAATTAGCATAGTTAACAGACATAGTAACATTATATTGCAGATAATACATCCGAATTCCAAAAAAAAACACTAAACAGTTGAAAATGATAATTATTGTTACGTCGTCTGCTATTGAGAACATTCTAGGATTACGTTCGAGTCTAGAATAATCCAGTATGTCCAGAAGAATCGAGAATAATCCTAGAATGTTCCACGATGGAAATTTCTAGAAAGTCCGAGAAAGTTCTGGAACTTTCTAGAAGGATTTGTTCCACTATCTAGAAGGTTCCAGGAACTTTCTCGAAAGCTGGGTTTCCCCTATGAAACTGCCTAGACGTTCACGGAAGTTGTGGAGGTTTCTCGAAGATAGGTCGGCCATATAAATAGACTGCAGCGGGACGGGTTAGCGGGAGTAGTCTCCCGCTAACCCGTCGTCAATCGCCCGTCGCGACGTCCCTGTTCACTACCTCCCCCCCCCGACCCTTGCTCGAGCCAGCCCGCGATGCTGAGCCTTTAGTTTTAAATCAGCCCCTAAATATTGAAATCACTCAGATCCAGCCAGTCCCTTTGCTGCCCTCCCCTAGCGACGCCCTAAGCCGAGGCCCGTACTCCGCAGGGGGTGCCCTTAGCGTGTTGTCGCTTAGTTTAGATGATTTTGCCCTGGCTGGAGGCCTTAACTTCTAGGCATCCACAGGATTAGACCGGTTAAGCAGAAGCCAGCCTCAGAGGCTAAACTGCGAGATGCCGTACATAAAAAACAAACGGGAGTAGTCAATCTGATTTTGGCTACGAAACGAAGCGATCGAAGTGAACTACTAGTGCGATATCTAAGTGAATACTGATCATTTGTGTAATTGTGATTAAGTTTAAGTGTTTTGTGTTAATTAAAGATTTTTTGTGTTTAATTGGTAGTGTGTTAATTTATCCTATACCCAGCTCTTAACAGGTTTCGAAAGTAGCCGACTTTTGTTTGTCTAATTTATTTTTTTAGTCACGGAGTAATTGGTCCTCCGTTATTAGAATTTTGTTTAAAAACATAATTAATGGAACATTTAGAAATCTAATACATAAAATTCTCGTGTCGCGGTGTTTGTTACCAAACTCTTGCGAAACGGCTGAACCAATTTGTAAGAAATTTTGTGTGCATATCGGGTAGGTCTGACAATAGGTCAACATCTATTTTTCATACCCCTAAAACCCATCAAAATTTCCACGCGAACGTAGTCGCGGGCAGCAGCTAGTTTAATATAATATTAAGCAATATTAATTAAAGGGACACCGACGCAAAAACTAACCACGTAATTGGTACATAATTATGGCTTGTAAACTTCGTAATACTACACGCATGCGTTCTAGTGCCACGCTTTCATTTCGTTATTTTATTGAGCTTCTAAATAATATTTTGTTGTTTTCTTGTTGTATTATTTTTATATTACATAAGTTTATCGAGGTTACTCTACTCATGGAAATAGAGCGAAGGCTGGTCAGACCGAAGAGTCGAATGCATGACTGTTTGCACGCCATCTTACGTACCTAGTAGAACTACGTAGTCACAAATCTTGTAATACTGCCATCTCTTAGTGAGTTTTAGAAAGTATTTCCCCTCCATGGTAGCGTTAAGTTTCACTTCAAAAACTGCTGTGTCCTACGAAAAAATGTCGGTCAAAATGTATGGAACAGCTGGTTTAAAGTACTTGGTAACTGTTTTCGCATCGGTGTGCCTTCCACCATATAAAGGGTGTAAAACACCTCTTAACGAAGCCGAAAGGCACTGGTTCTCCCTGTCACTGCTATCATTTTTTTGTTCTACACCATACCTGGGAACCTTCTAGTTACGGAGATATTAGGGGTCAAAGTTCCAACTTTTTAACAAGTATTTTTTTAAATACAAGTTTTTAATGTAAGATTTTTACTTTAAACACCTCCACGACCCCCGTACTATTCAATCCGTCCATCAGCACAATGTTTTGAGTGCGTTACATTGAGTTCTACCACAAAACATGATTTTACACCCCCCAAAAAAATGTCGTTTCCCAGCAATAATTTTTGCGTAAAGTTACTTAGTTTCATGTACAGAATGCTTGGTTGACGGCTTCGTGATGAGGTGATTTACACCTTGTATATTAATAAACCATCATCTGCCTGCCTTTTCCCAAACTATTTTGGGGTTGGCTTCCAATCTAACCGGATGCAGCTGAGCGATTATTCCCAATAGTCCCCTCTAGCCCTGTCCTCCGGGGTGACAGCTGGGAATTGTCTTCCCAGTTGTCACCGGGGTGACAATTTGTGCCGACTGTTCCCTTTGAAAACTGACTAGAGGGGACAAATGGGAAGTCTGTTTACATGAAGCGACTGCCTATCTGACCTCCACAACACAGTAACAGGGTAATACGATACCTCTTGTTAAGACTGGATGTAAGACTTGGCTTCTGACTGTTCGTAACGACTGTCAAAGATCTACAAATGACAGCCGGGACCAACGGCTTAACGTGCTTTCAGAGGCACGAATCAACCTCGGCAAACACGGCTTAACCTTGAAGATCGACGCGGCTGTTATTATTTAGCCACGAGCTCCTCCTGTATATATTAATAAAAAATGTCAGGTATTTTGTGCGGAGGGTGGTTTAGGTTTAGATAAGAGAAGCAGCCTGTTACTCCTTATTACAACAGCTATCGGCCAGTTAAAGTCCCGTCTAAATCGGTTCAGCCGTTACGGAGATTAGCCGGAACAAACAGACACAACATTTTAAATAAGTTGTTTTTTTGCTTGGCAGTAGGACACTACTGCTCCAAAGTAGGTAGGGAATTTCAATTAAAATAAAGATATTTTGAACATATTTACTGTGTATTTATTTATAGTAGTAGTTTAGTTATTTTTAATATTTAAATGAGGATGGGTATAATTTTATAAGATTAAAGAAAAGGCATAGCTATTAAGTATATCAAAAACAAATTATTATAAAACATGGTATTGACGTCAAAATCCAGTAATGTCAAGTTAGTTCTCAATTTCGCCACGTTAATGACCCGTGTCGCTACTATATTTGAAGTGTGCGGTTACAAATTGCGTTGAATCCAGCTAAGATAGGAGGTGACCCGCATGTACCCGGTTGCGAAGCCGGTCTGGCAGCCGAAGGGAGACTGGATCGAAGTCACTCCGATCTGAAAGACAGGACAGTAGGTACAGTGAGAAAAAAATACAGTATTTTTGAAGTGAAACTTCTTATGCGACTTCCAACAAGTTTAACGCTACCATGGAGGGGGAATATGTTCTAAAACTCACTAAGAGATGGTAGTATTACAAGATTTGTGACTAGGTAGGTACGCAAGATGGCGTGCAAACAGTCATGCATTCGACTATTCGGTGTGATCAGCCTTCGCTCAATTTCCATGAGTAGAATAACCTCGATAAACACATGTAATAATTATGTAATAAAAGTAATACAACAAAGTATTAATTAGAAGCTCAATAAAATAACGAGAGTGAATGCGTGGCCCTCGAACGCTTGCGTGTATTAAGTTTCACTTCTTCCGCGCGGAGGGACTCCACGCACAGATTTTTTTTATACATAGATTTGATATCAACATTAAGTTTCTTAAGCGGTATCAAAAGTTCTTGCTATGTTATAAAAGTTATTTAAATCCTGCCTCGTTGATCAAGTGGTCGCATGAATCCAATGTAATAGGGGGGGCGAGGGGGCGAGCGTGGCTAGAATAGGCCTGTCAGTGATGATGGATTGATCCCAGTACAGTATGATATTGCTGCCATTTTCGAGAACTGGGTCGGGCACATACCTATGGTACGGCACTTCCGATTCTACAAAGCTGTATTTCAGAGCAAGTTGCTGATGGATAATCCTGGCTACAAGGTTGTGTCTAAGCAATTATTCTCCGTTAGCTAGACAAGAACACCCGGAGATAGTGCAACGGATTGATTCGCCCGGACGGTGGCATGCCCGACATATGACAGATTTATTATTTATTGCTAGGCTGCTTAACAGATAATGATGCACAACTTTCTATTAAAAAAATACTTATCCAATGCACAGTTTCATTTCTATGAATCTACAAGTAAATGGTAAATTCCTGTTTATTTGCTGATGATAGACTACTTGGTCGTCACGTCTACCACCACTGGTGGAGTATGCTACTGCAGTCTGCAGTGGTGACAGAAATAGGGGCAGATGCACCATCGTTAGTGGCAGATGAGAATATAGTTGCAACAGCCACCACTTGAGGCAGATGGGAATAAATTGCACTGACCAGTAACGCCGAGCCGTTGTAGTAGCTAGAGCTGTTGTAGTAGTCCTCCACGACGAGGGGGCCACCGAGGTCCCCGCCGCACGTCCCCCACCCGTTGTCCCCGCTCGTGCAGATCGTGTTGTCGTAGTTGTCGGGACGCTGCGGCATGCGGTAGTAGCAGTCGCTCCACACGTTCGTGCTCACTGGCACGCTGACGGCGTGTTGTACCGTATTAGGGCCAACTGTGGAGACTGGAAGTAAGAAACCATATAAGTTTTATTATGTATCATATTTCTCTTGCCCTCACCCATCGTCGCAGAATATCTTCTTCTTCCATACTTCTCTATTACTCGTCATCTCATCAAACATCTCCTTTCTTGCCATGTCATCCTTCACATATTCCATCCATCGTGTCTTTGGTCTTTCTCAACTCTTATAGCCATCAATCTTATCTATCCAACAGGTGTAAAAAAGATCCATAACGAAGCTGAAAGACTCATCATTGGGATATTTCTTTTTGTTCTAGACCATTTCTGGGTTATTTTTTTTTTAATGCAAGTTTCTAATTTTATAAATTTACTTTAAATATCGGTTCACCCTTGTTTGATAGAACAACGTTTGATATAATATTACTAAATCGAACAACGTTTAAGAAAATCATAACTTTGTATAATATCGTTTGACAGAATTTTCAGTTCATCGAATATTTATTTGCTATAACAACATTTGCGCTAATGATCAAAAGGTATAATGTTCATTTGATGTAATGTTCAGATGGTATAACCATGTATTTTATCGAATATTCAATTGGTGTAATGTAATGCAGAAAAAAAAACATTGTAAATATTTGAAAATTATTTATTTTGAACAAGAAACATACACAATTGTGTACAATAGGCAATGTTACTTTGCTACCAGGAGATTTTGGATGCAAGAGCGAACGAAGCGAGCTCTGGACTTGGGGCACCCCGACTCGGACAGGTTAGGTTCGAAGGCATTCCCTTCGTGTTAGGTTACTGTAAACCCTGCAGACAGAAATAGGAGCCCCGCGTAGCGGGGCTACGTCGACACATTTTTTAGGCGAATGTAAAATACTTTGAGGTTAGTTTACAATAATTGGTTTTTCTCAACAACGGTGCATTACCTTTTCATGGGAGTGCACCACTCCCATAGACTAATATATATATAAATGAGATAGACTGGCAACTGACGTTTTTTGGTATAGTTAGCGATCAGCGGCCTCTGAACGCCAAGCGAGGAACTAAATGAATATCAATAATATAGGTAGGTGCGTATACGTCGATGTTTATAGCTAATGTATTTCGTTTATTATATACTTAAAACTGTGCTCTGACGTAAGCATATATTAATGATGTTTTAGGTAAACTAGTACCTTTAAAAAAATAGTGTTTGAACACAGTTTATGTATCTAATAAACGAAATATAAATGTATCCTGGGTAATGGGGTAAAGGGAATAAGACTAATAAAACAAATGATATTATTGAGTTTATTTATTAAACATTAATTACAACACCTGATTGCCTCTCTCGTTTCGCACCCTTTGTTTTATTATAATATTCTCGAGCCTGTATGAAGATGGGGTCAGTTTCTTCACTTTTATTACAAAAATTGTAGTAGCTCTTGCCAGTCAGAACATTGCTGACTTCTTTGCACCAATTCATAGTGAAGAACACAACACTTTTTTATAGCAAATATTCCTTTAACTCTTCTTTATGTATTTGACATTTCATAAAATTGAATCCGATGTGGACTGTTATAATTAACATTATATATTTTGTAATTTGTTGCATATGTCCATATTTATTTAAAATATCCAAAGTGATGTGTTCTACTTGGGCAAAAAAATCAAACAATGCCCGGGTAGGATAGCATAACCATCTTTTGCCACAATATTCTTTTTTTATTATAAAATTGTGGAAATCTTCAGAATTTTCAGACATTAAATTATTTCGACAAGTTTTACATTTTTTAAAAACATTTTTTTTTGCTTTGGTTGCTATCCACCCACTACAATATGATATGGCCGCGCACTTCTCTACATGAACTCGAAAACGGCTTTCTATAATTATTTGTGTATTCAGTAAATTAATATCTAAATGTTCATCAATAATCTCCATGATTTCATTAACATCCTCCACACTACAGTTTTGGTTTATTAAAGATTTTAATGAATTTAAACAGATACTGTCATCTTTTTCACAATTTCCCTGTAGGGAGTGTGGGGATGTTATATTATTTATTAATAATGTTCTGAATGCCGTTTCAAAAGCTGCTGAGTTGGGCATCACATTACTACAACCATTAGCTCTTATCGCCCCAAAAAAGTTTTCTAGAGGGTCTTGGTTTATATTACGTAGTAACAATGAATTTATTCCTTCTGACCTTAATCTATGTGTAATTAATTTAAATCCTTCAATAGTTTTTGCCCAACTGGTAAGAGATGGTACAGTTACCTCTTTGCCTTTCTGATTTATATATTTCATCGTGTTTAAAATCGGCAACATTTTATTCCAAAACTCTAAATGAGGTGATTTTGGTGTGACTGCTGATCGGTATATTTTCCCTTCTTCTTTGTGGTAATTGGCATTGACAGAGTCGAACAGGTCGTCGAACAGCATTAACACTTCTGCAGTGTCCACACTTTCCTCTGGCATGCTCCCACTTTCTAGAGATGAAAATTGAATGTTAATTTATTGAAAATAACAGTAAATATTTGAGATGTTTAGCTGTCAAACTAAATTTTACTGATGTATTATATTTTTGACTACTTATTTAATCTATTTGTAGTTTGTAAATAATGTATAGATCAAAGATAATATTTCGATCTGGCAATCCATTTAATTGTATAAAATATTTAAATAATGCTAATAATCTAATTTATTTACATTGAGTTGAATATAGGATAGATACAACAAGATATCATAATGGTTATTGAGAAATTAGTGCTGCATAGGTAGCATTTTCTGTTTTTATACTACAAAATTTATAGGGCACTTTAAGGACATACCTGCCAGACATCCAAGTGTCACACCAACAGATTTGCTGAACACTTGTGTGCAATACTTAACCCTCATTTTTGGTATCATTGAGGGCACCACATGTTGAGCTGTTAGCTTATGGGCAATCTTTACACCCCGGAATGAAGGGCTTCTTTGAAATAAATTTTCTATATGACACCATTTAGCCACGCGTACTTTACCTTCCATGACATATTTCAGGTTTTTATTTAACAGATTGTTGCGTACACCTTTCATTAGATGAGGTGGATCGTATATTGGCACAATTTTTACACTGCCCACTTCAAAAAATCCACCTCTATAATCCTCATTTTTTCTTAGGTATTTTCCTTTAGTATCTTCCATCAACTTATTTATTGCAGCAAGGTTTGTAGCTCCTTGGTCACATACTGTAGCTACAACTCTAAGACCTGTGTTTTCAACTTTTTCTATAATTTTAATCAATTGACTTTTCAGGTCTGCTGTCTTTGTTGTGCCCGAGCAAAAACTATAGGCTATTGGCTGCTTATATTTTTTTACAATGCCTCTCAGCATAAATACAAGCACATGATCAGCAAATATTAGTTCCCTTTTGCTTCCATTGTCAATAAAACCATTTATGTTATCGCGTGCCTTATCATAATTCAAATTTGTAGCTATTGACATTTTGTCAAACAGTATACAACAAAATTTATGTTTTTCTGGCATTTTGGACACTTTCTTCTGTAAATTTTCAAATATTTGTTCGTTAATGCCAGGCTTTAAATTTACTTTCTGTAAAATATTTTGAAGTGTTCTTCGGCTTGGCAGAACACAAAGCTGGCTTAGCAAACGATATGCTTTGGGTGATGGTTTATACAAAGATAATGCTAAGATTTTTTCGTCTAGCGTAAACCGTCTTCCTCTAGGTGTTTTACCACTTCCTTTTACTTGCATGTAAAATAAGGATTTTGCTGCTGATGACATACCTTCGGTGATAATTTCGAAAGCTTTAGTTTTCCTTATTTTCTTTGCTAGCAGATATCTTTTGCGGAAGGTCAGTTTGGCTTTAAGAGCATGCCGAAGCGTTTGCTCCAACTTCTTAACCTTATTTTCTTCAGTTTTGCGTTTCAAAAAAGGTACTGAAAATATAAAAAAAAATATATAGTTATTATTATAGTTTAAAAAAGTTGCATTGAAAAGTGAATGTCGGCTATATCATGTTAGATCATGAACTTTAAAGATAACTTACCTGAACTAGAAGGCTTGGTGTATTTAACAGTTCTAGTTGTCATGGGTTGTAGTTGTAGTTGTGGGGCAGAAGTAGATGGTTGGCAGTCTGGAACCACTTGGACTGGATTTCGTGCTGAAAAGTACATATTAATAGAAGTTAATATTTTCACTTCCTTTTTCCTTCTCTGTATGAGACCTGGCCTTTGCCTGATATTTGGGACATTACAGATAAGAAAAATAAACACATTTTAAAAATTGTCTATTAAATATCGAAAATGTATAGTATTGTATTGGGGAATAGTATAAGTTGCTCATTCTTTGTTTCTGTGTTTTTGTTAAAAAAATCTAAACTTCTTGATGCAGTGCAATTATCACCTTGGTTTAGAGATTTTCAAGTAGAAGTTTTCTATGAGATTTTCAAGTAGTGTATTGTACATTCATTTAAAAACTGTGTGAATCCAATGCAGTTGCTTATATTAAATAAAGTTAATCAAAAACTAATTTACCTGACACATCTGCAGAGGGCAAAAGCAAAGATGGCACAGCCAATTTACACAGTCTATTTTTTGGGTAAAGAAACTCTTCCTGAAAGTGCCGACGACAGATTCTTCGAGTTTTGTGGATAGTTGTGCTGTCCAGACTTGCAATATCACCTCCTACAATCTTTACCCAATTTTGAAATCTTTCTGTATCTTTCTCAGGATGCGGAAAGTAATGCAGAGTTACACCTGAAAATAAATTAAAGTGACTATAATGGGACTGACTGTAATGTGATTCTTAATCTAGTTACTATAATTATTTTACAATACAAAAAATAATATTATAATTTAATAAAAGTAAAAATTGAGCAAAAGGACATGTCAAGATTGTTTACCAGTTTAACAAACTAAGCTGCCAGACTACATTTGTAGTAATTATGATTTTCTAACTAATAAAAAACCTTGTAGGAACCAATGGTTTACAGTAATTTTGACTACTGAATAAAAAATGGGACTGCTCAGTTTTTAAAGTTTTAAACAACAGCTATAGCAGATTAACATAAATATATAGCCGACAGTGTATTAGGCACTGGGTTATGAAAATTCAATCTATGTATGTCCGTTTTAGACTTGAAACCACCTAACCGATGTGCGCCCGGCCGAACCAGTTTTCCTAGAAAGGCAAAAATGCGAAAATAGTTTTAGTTCACTTAGACCAACGAAAAAAAAAGCCTTTCCTACCTACATAAGGTAGAAAAAAGTGCATTGCAACACATCTAGGTACAGCTAGCTGGTCAGAAAACAAAAACACATTACACTCACCATCTTCTGCTAATACTGGGCACCCAGGAACACAGCAGACGTTGCGAGGCATTGTGTAAAGCGTAAAATAACACTACACTGTGATATATGGTCCAAACTCCTTGCGGAGGGCCTATCTACAAGTATGTCACAAACACTTTCACAAAGTACAATGTATGCTGGAATTTCAGTATTTCTGCAATATACGGAGGACCTAAAGCTCAACTCAACGTATTAACACAAAAACACTGAAAACTACAAGAAAAATTGCGCACGAGATACAAACATACCGGTGGAAAATTTCTTGTGACGTTGAGACTCAGTGTTGCTAACGTTTGGTATCAGTAAACTACTCGTAAAATTCTATCATCGTACAAATATCACTAATATTATAAAATTTTAATAAAATATACTTAAAAATATTTTTACTTGCTTGTTAAATCTTATTTTTTTATGAAACTAGAGTAATTAAAGAAAAATAGCAAAATTAACAATTAGTACAAACTACCAAATTTTTGAAGCAAAAAAAGTGGTATCACTGCTTTAAAAAAGTTCCTAGCTTGGGAGATAGATGACGCTTTTCGCAATGAAAAAAAAATGTTCTAAGTTACCAGGGCATGACCACTCCCATGAAAAGGTAGGCTTTTCATGGGAGTGATGAAAGAAACGAATTATTAATGAACTAAATATTCGATACGATCTTTCGACTAAATCATTATTAGTGTAGTGAAACATTAGTTTAAATAAAATTAGTGCATTTGAAAATTCGGCGAAATGAATTTAGTTAAAATAAATAATTACGCTAAATAAAAATTTACCAATGAATTATTCGGTCAAATGAATAATTCTTCGAAATGACTTTATTGCAACTAAAATTCGATTTAGTAATATTATATCAAACGTTGTTCTATCAAACAAGGGTGAACCTTAAATATCTCCATAGCCCTTGTAATATTCAATGCATTATCATTGCATAATGCATTATGCATTCATCGGCGTAATGTTTTGAGTGCGTTACATTCGTGTTCTACCACAAACTTGTCCACAAGATTTTTCACCCCCAAAAAAAGACATTTCCCTGCAATAATTTTTCAAATGCAAGAAAAAATCTTATTGCATTTGATAGCCCGTTTTTTGAGGAAATATGTAGGCGAGCAGTGGGTAAAACCGCGGGCATAGCTAGTAGTGCTATAAGACAAGAGGTGGTGGTACCCAAGAACTTACAGTCGCTAGTCTTGCCGAAACCAGACACTCTCGCCGAGACTCCTGCAAACGTAGTGTTTACTTCTTCAAAAGACGGCAGGATCGCTGGCTTCTGGTTTTCTGGAAAGAAAAGGATGCAGGGTCAAAAATAATTAACTAGTGGAACTTTACAGACTTGTCTTCTTTCTTTATCGGCTGGTTAATGCCTTACTTGCTGTCAGAGTTTTTATGACACCCATGGGCCTCTGACTTGGCTTTACATGACGTCGAGATATATCTCGCAGGCTGCTGGTATCCTCACGATGTTTTCCTTCACCGAAGTAAGTCATATTTATACAAAACGCATATGAATCCGACAAATTCTGGAAGTACGCTGGTCACATCCGTCGCATGAGTGGCTATGGGCTAAAGTAACCGCAGTTGGTCCCACACAACAGCAAACGGCAACACGGCCTAGAAAGTGATGGCCTGACGAACTCAACCATTTTCTCAAGTATTGGCCAATAACAGCCAGTGGGAGGAGTGATTGGAGGCTATTGGCTTGGAGGTGTCTACTCTCTAAGTCCATCAACGAAAATACGAGCCCGCCTTAATATTTTTGGATTAATGAGTTTTGAACACACATCGGGAGTAAGGACAATTGTCCTATCGTTATGTCATTATTTTTTTGTTCGAGCCCCTAACTATTCTAAGTCCGTAAGTGATACGGAGTAGGAAACGACCGTAGCTTCGGCCGAAACTACGGATTTCGTGCTTAGAGAGTAGACCTGTAGAAGTGTAGACCCTGCAGTGGGACACGAATGGTAAAATTTAAAGGAACTCACCGCTAAAGCTAGCCGACCATCTCAAGGTCAGCATGGCCAGGTCGTTGACCAGTATTCTCGGATTGAACCCTGGGTGTACAGACACCGCGCTGACGTCATAGCGCGAGCCGTAAAACAGCTGGGAGCTACCCAAGACCACCTGGAACAAAAAACAAACAGTCAAGCAACAAAATACATTTATTTAAGGAAAACATGACGCCATGGCGCATACTATACAACAAAAAAAAAAGGTAAAAATACAAAAAGAATAAGACAGTTTGTGTAATGCTCGAAGAGATTAGGCAGGTTTGCCTAGTATTTCCCAGTTATACGAGTATTTAAGTCCCATGTAACAGGGGCGAGCCTATTAGCCATCAACCGGGCATAAATCCAGACTCCGTACTGAGAAATTCCTAATAGGAAATAGGTACCCAATTACATTTTGCCCAACCCGGGGGAATCGAACCCACACTAGAAGCAGTCGCGCTTGCGACCACCCGACCAGCGAGTTAGGCAAAAGAATAAGTAGGGGAAAAAATGTGTCACATCTAAGCAAAACGGCTGCAAAATGCTGTACTGATGCCCATCCAATCAATGTTTTCCATGCTGCTCAGGTTGATGTCATCGCGTCAACGCCAGTGCTGTGAAAATGGGTCTTATACCTACGCCAATCTAAAAAAATAGTGCGTGGAGTCACTCTGCGCGGAAGAAGTGAAACTTCGAGTGCTTTTATACCCCCTCCACGATAGCGTTTAACGTTTAACGCAACCTTGTTGGATGTCGCATTAGAAGTTTCACTTCAACAAGTAATGGGTGTAACGTACCCCTAACGAAGCTGAAAAGCACTTGTCTCTCATAGCGACCAATTTTTTTGTTCTAGACCATACCTGGAACCTTCTAGTTAGTTGCGGACATATTTGGGTCAGGGTTCCGGGTAGTGAGCCGTGGGTTCGAACCCAGGCAGGCGCATTACTTTGTGTAATTTATTTCATCACCACTGCTCTCAAAAACGGTGAAGGAAAACATCGTGAGGAAACCGGCATGTCCTAGAACAAAAAATTCGAAGACGTGACATCTACCAACCTGCATTGGGCCCGCGTGGTGGATTACAGACAACTCCCTCTTATAGAGAGGAGGCCTGCGTCCCAGCAGTGGGAACATTATAGGCTGATGATGATGAAACTCGGGTTCCAACTTTTTCACAATATTTTTTAAAAACTCTAAGTTTTAATGTTACAACTTTAAATACCTCCATGACCGCCGTACTAATCAATGCTTCCATCAGCACATTGATTCCTTCTGTTAAACGTGATTTTTCACCCCAAAAAAAGTTAATGCCCAGCAATAATTTTTGCGTAGAGTAACTTAGTTTGATTCAGCAATAGCAGTGATAGCATAATGGTGTGACTGTCGGACTGACAAGTCATGGGTCTCAAGTCCGAACCTAAGACACGCACGTCTGATTTTTCGGATTCATGTGCGTATTGTATATTTATCGCGCGTTGCGAAAGGGGGCTAGACGGAAAAAATGAAGAACAAAAGTTGTAACGACACTTTTTGCTATAGTTGTACTTGTAAGCCGTGAGGCGTGCGCGTGTTTCTAAGCTGTTGATGTTATTTGTTGTTGTCGTTGTTTAAGATGTTGTGATTAAGTTTTATTAAGTACAAGTATTTGTTAATAAATAAAAAATATAACTTAAAAAAAAAATACAATTGCTTTACTAATTAATCTAAAGGAACTTCGTTCCATCCGGGTGTCCCATGTGTCAAGGGACACTCGGATGGAACGAAGTTCCTCTCAAGTTTTTTATCACTTGCTTCGGTGACGGAAAACATTGTGAGAAAACCAGCATGCCTGAAACATATCTCGACGGCATGTAAAGCCAAGTTAGAAGCGCATAAGTGGCATACAAACTTTGATACCAGGTCAGGCATTAACATACGGTAAAGAAATCCAGATTCAAGAAACGACAGACTTTCTGGAACACCCTACGTCACCCTGTGCCTGCTGTACTGACCTGGATCTTGTTGCCCTGGCTGTAACCGTCATACCAGCACTGAGCAGCCGTCAGCACTTTATTGGAGCTCAGCAATGTGCCGCTGCACACTGACATCTGCCCGGTCGTCAGCCAAATGAGCAGCCCCGCCTGGAATCAGCACACATATTAAAATTTATTTCACACGTGAGTATTTATTTGTATAGAATATAGAAACTAACTATTTACATTATTTTTTATATTTCGGAGACGGTCATTAGTACGGGCATGAATCGAAAGCGCGCCAAAAGCGACCTACTTACCAGTCTACCCACACCTAAGCGCGCTTACTACAGAGTCGTGATGTTTCGAGCTCGCGGCGAGGAGGACAGTCAGTGTCTGATCGCGGCGGAGTCAAGACGTCCTGAAACTGTAACCCGATTCATTGTGCCTAGTGTTACTGTGTTGGATTGTAATTTCAAGTAATTTGTTAGTTCGATAAAAGCAGTGTACTTTGTGTATAGAATCTGGTTCTTCTAACCTAACAGACAGATGTGTTGCTGGGGAGTTTGTTCCGCCACTTCTTCTTCCCAGGTAAAACACTAGGAAGTGGCGAGGTTTGATTTTGTAGTGTGTGTTTTCATAGCACGAAACCCATGTTCTGCCCACATGAAGACCGTGTCTAACGAAATAAAATCACCTCCCTACGACATATATTATTTTATTATTATTCCTAACTAATATTATAAATGCGAAAGTAAGTTTGTTTGTTACCTTTTCACGACTAAACGGCTGATCGGATCTTAATGAAATTTGGCAAGAAGATAGATTTCAACCTGAGGAAGGACATAGGCTATATATCATCACGCTACGACCAATAGAAGCGGAGCAGCAATGAAAAATGTTGCGAAAACGGGGAAAATGTGACGCACACGAAGTTGCGCGGGACAACTAGTAACTCATAAAAATTTGGAAATAAAATAACTAAACTAAAAACTAGGCGTTGAAACTCTGGGGCCACCCGGCCGTGGGGTCCATGTGCTCAGAGCCTTTTTAATTAAAGAACTTTCTATCCCCCTATTACATGTTTGAGTCCCGTGTAATAGAGGGAGAGCCTATTGCCATCAACCGGGTAAAAATCTAGACTCCGTGTCTGTTACTGACAAATTCCTGATGGAACAACCCTATAACACTTTGCTCGACCTGGGAATCAGAGCCAAGTCCTCCTAGTGGTTTTATTAAGAATATAATGAGCCCGCTTGCTGAAACAGAACTCGGATTTGCGCTGGGCACCACAAAATATCTTTTTTTAACGCCCTGATTTACCCAACAAGAGCAAGTTTTATGAACGTTAGAAAAATACGCAGTTATTAAGCTTATGAATGAGCAATAAGCTATTTTGCACTAAAAATATCTACAATTAATCAATAACTTAGTAATAAGAACAATTAAAAACATTTTGTAAACCTGCGCGCATATTTTACGGCCCTTTAAATTTCTAGAAACTGGGCCCCTATGAATCAATTTAAAAAAAAAAAAACAAAACGTTGCCCCACCCTAGGAATTTCTCCTGTAGGTATCGTGGGTGCGTTTACAAACATTTAAACTCACATACACAAACAGCCAAACCCGGAACAACTATCTATAGGCCATACAAATATTAGTTCTTTGCGGGGATCGAACCCGCGACACGCAGCGCAGCAGTCGATCGCTGAACCACTGCGCCAAGCCAACCGTGGCGTCAAAATAGTACTCACCAAATGTGGATTATCTCCGTACTGAGACGGCATGCCTCCAATGATTCTCGCAGTCATCTGCCTCGCTTCCTTTAGCTGGATCCTAGCTGCTTCTGGAATGCCCACATCTTCGTGGTACCCCAGACCTAGCCCTTCCGAGACTAGCAAGGCTAAAAGACTGATGAAGACCAACAACTTCATCCTGATGAATGTATTATAGTCTTACAGAAGAATTAAGAATACTTCGGCGAAGATTCAGAATTCAAGTGCAAGGAGAAAGATTTGTACTTGTTTATATAGGCTAATGATTATAATTTTAAGTGGTTAGTACTTCAGGGTATCAATAGGTAGGTAAACTATTGGTTGTAGGTATGTGATTTTGCTTGCATTCAAATGTACACTTGAAACAGGGTTTCTGGGGAGTTTGTTCCGCAAATTCCTGATTTAATTTTAAAAGAAATCGTAAAAGCGGATACGGATCCCAGACAGACAGTGGGATGAGCCGCTCTGCAGGTTGGTACGGAATAACCTGATTAATACGTCTACCAATACTGCTGAGCGTGCCCGCCTGCTGGCTGTGGGTGAGTGGGAGTCGGGTCTCTGGCTTCAGGCACTACCGTCACCCAACATAGGCACTATATATGCTAGGTGACACAACATTCCGGCTCGCTACATGTCTGTAATTGGGCGTTTCTTGCAGGGCTGCAAATCGCTGTCGATGTGGTGAAGCAGTCGCCGGCCTCAGACACCGTTACCTTTCCTGCAGTAAGAGTGCATGTCGGATAGCGCGGCATAAATTTTTATTTCGAGAAAATTTGAATTTCGTGGGATACCCTGGCGCTTCCACGTTATAATCTTCTGTCTGGAGAGGTATCATCTACTCTTGAGTAATAAGATGAAGGACCTAGCAGTAAGTATTGTAATATGACTAAACTTTGCTAACGTCATCTTGATGCAACAACAAAACACTTGTATTTCAATGCGTAGGTACGAGATAACGGTTCAGGGATTCTGGTCAGTTCATTATATAATTTTCCTCAAAATAAGGAAGAGCAGCGGTGGCCCAGTGGTGGCAGCCCCGACTTACGAGCAGTAAGCCGTGGGGTCGAACCCAGGCAGGCGCATTACTTTGTGTACCTAATTTATTTCATCACCGCTGCTCTCAAAACGGTGAAGGAAAACATCGTGAGGAAACTGGCATGTTCTAGAACTAAAAATTAGCGCATGTGATATCTACCTATTCACACTTGGCGCGCGTGTTGGATTACAGCCCACTCCCTCTCATAGGGAGGAGGTCTGTGTCCCAGCAGTGGGGACCTTATAGGCTAATTATACTTATGCTCAAAATAATTAGGACTTAATGTTATTTAACGACGCAGTTAGCACAGTGGCTGAGCGATTGGCTATACTGCACTGCGTATTGCGGGTTTGATCCTCGCACGCAACGGTCTGACGGTACGAGAGTTTAAATGTTTGTAAACGCACCCACGAGACAGGAGATGTTCCCTAGTGTAAGGCAACGTTTAATAAAAAAACAATTTGTGGTAAAAATATCGACATCATTATTATTTATAACATTTTTTAGGGTTCCGTACCCAAAGGGCCAAACGGGACCCTATTAGTGAGACTTCGTTGTCCGTCCGTCCGTCTGTCACCAGGCTGTATCTCATGAACCGTGATAGTTAGCCAGTTGAAATTTCCACAGATTGTGTATTTCTGTTGATGCTGCAACAACAAATACTAAAAACAGATTAAAATAAATATTTAAGGGCTCCCATATACAAAAGTGATTTTTTTTGCTCGTTTTTATAAATAAAGGAACGGAACCCTTCGTGCGCGAGTCCGACTCTGCTGCTCTGCTCCTGTTAGTCGTCGCTTAATGATATATCTTTTTCAAATCGGATCAGTAGTTCTTGAGATTAGCGCGTTCAAGCAAACAAAAAAAACTCTTCAGCTTTATTATTAGTGTTAAATGAACATGTAAAGTCCCTGCTTTCTATAAATACTCAACTTCTGAGAGTTCTAAGAAACAGGAATTAATTCAAGTATTCATTATAACAATATTATTATTATCTGGAGTACCTACAGTACATGATAAGAACCCGGTAACATAAGTAACAAACCATGCTTCAAATACTAGGTTAAGCCCGCGGCTTCGCCCGCGTGTAGTTCGGTAACTTCTTGTGTTCTAATAGGGGGCGACCCTATTGTTATCAACTGGGCACAAATCTGCTGTTCCGCTTCTGTAGCGCATCAAGGACGTTTGCTGAAGCTCGTGTCAATTGTTGAAGTGAAACTTCTTATGCGACTTTCAACAAGCTTACAGCTACCATGAAGGAGGAATATTTTCTAAAACTCACTAAGAGATGGCAGTATTACAAGATTTGTGACTACGTAGTTCTACTAGGTACGCAAGATGGCGTGCAAACAGTCATGCATTCGACTCTTCGGTGTGACCAGCCTTCGCTCAATTTCCATGAGCAGAATAACCTCGATAAACTTATGTAATAATAATATTTAATAAAAATAATACAACAAGAAAACAACAAAATATTATTTAGAAGCTCAATAAAATAACGAGAGTGAATGCGTGTACAACACATGCGTGTAGTATTTCGAAGTTTCACTTCTTCCGCGCGGAGAGGGACTCCACGCACTATTTTTCTCTACACCACGATGCAAAAAACATGCGCTTCCCTGGTGCGCCGGGTGCGGGCCCCAACATTATACTGCAGTGTGTTGCGAGCAGACTGGACTGTTTGTGTGTGAATCGTTGCTGCAAGCTTTCTACATCGCTGTTGAGCTTTTAGCAGGGATTCTCATATCTACAAGGCAGTGTAGGTTAAGTTTATTAACATAGTTGTTAAGAAATATTGTTACTAGGTAACTTTATTAGAGTCCTGTTACTTGTTGGTTAAATATAAATAAATAAATAAATCCAGATTCAGGGCTGATACTGAGAAATTTTGATGTGGCAACGTCCAATAAATCGATGAACGCCGGCTGCATGCACGAAAAAGGATTTCTTATAGTCCCGTTACGCCCATTGTCCCGTCACGCTCATTGTCCCGTTGCTCTCATTGTGCGCTTCATCATTATTAGCCTATATTGTTCCCACTGCTGGGACACAGGCCTCCTCTCTATGAGAGGGAGTGGGCTGTAATCCACCACGCGGGCCCAGTGCGGGTTGGTAGTTGGTCTTCGAATTGTTAGTTCTAGGACATGCCGGTTTCCTCACGATGTTTTCCTTCACCGTTTTTGAGGGAAGCGGTGATGAAATAAATTACACAAAGTGATGCGCCTGCCTGGGTTCGAACCCACGGCTTACTGCTCGTAAGTCGGGGCTGCCACCACAGGGCCACCGCTGCTCTCATTGTACGCTTGCGCCGCATCAATGTTTTGTTATGACGTTGTCACGTTAAACTATCGTCCGTAAACCAACTTCAAAGACAACCAATTTTTTTATGGTAAACCCAATCGCTAGGCCCGAACTGGGAGTCGAACCTAGGGCGTCATACTTTCCCATCCATGTAAAAAAAAGGGCCACTTGCTGAACAGTCGTGCTGGCGGCCACTAGACCAAGGCAAAAGAGATATTCAGCTTATTTCAACTACATCTCGTAGATAGGTTAGCAACATAATTATTAAGGTAAATAAAAGAAAGCTTCATTTCAACGTTATTATATTTAATGTCCAGTACATTTTCTATTTTATTTGTGTAATATACTACAAAAAAACTTAAAACTCTGTCTACACTGCGGCGAATCCCATGCGGGAAGCGAGACGCGACTAAGGGCGACAATAGGGGATGATCACATTTTTTTATTCTTTGTCCGTGTTTATTGAAAAGTATTGGACACGTATTTTTTCTTTTTTCACGTGGTCATAAAATCACGGAGATATATTGAGTTGAAATGGCGCATGACGTCACATGTAGGTAAGTTTTATACTTACTTGTGACGTAGTGAGCCCCCACTCTCCAACTTTAATGAGTTCTAACTAAGTAATTTTTTGATATTTTGATAAAACAAACAATACGTGTCTAATATTTTTGTATTACCTGTCTGACGGACAAAATAGAATGTCGTTTTCTTTACCCAGTCCAAACCCCTATTGTTGGAACCATTACGTCCTGGTGGCGTACCATGACGTCTTAAAACATTATTGTTCCATTCTTATTCCAGAGTGAAAAAGAGACGGAGCATTACAGGTCGTCTAGCTCCATCTCTTTCCCACTCTGGAATAGGAATGAAACAATAATGTTTTAAGCGTCATAGTAACCCCCGTGTTCTAAACACGCGCGAACATGTTTCCTTCGCGTAAATGAAGCAGTGACCTTCGGACTACTAACTCGTAGTACTAACTGGGTTGTGGAGGTCAGATAGGCAGTCGCTCCATGTAAAATTCTGGTATTCAGCTGCACTTGGATAGACTGGAAGCCGGCCCAACGTAGTTGGGAAGAGGCAGGCAGATGATTATACAGGATGCTGTTTTGCATCCTCGTCAAAATTCAGGAGGTTGTGACAAAAGACGTAAATCTATACAAGGTGTTGTTTTGCATCCTCGTCAAATTCAAGGAGGTAACTATGCTTACGATTCTCGTCCCGAATCAATAATAAAACAGGTAGGTAATATTTCTTTTTTTTCTTTTTTTACGGAAATCGGTAAGTGTGAACCACCCGTGTTTTAAACGCGGCTCGTCTATTTCTTGCCCTATAACCTCGCCTACACACATACAAACAATTTCAAACGTTTATTCGATAATTTCTTATTCCCTAAACCACGTTAAGGGGATTATTCTGAAATATTGTCAAACTTATACAACCAAAAAAATCAGCGTTTATTAATAATTAACTAGGTACCGTAATTTTAATAGATTATTTATGTCTTTTGTGACCACCTCCTGGAATTTGACGAGGTTGCAAATCAACACCTTGTATAATAAAAATCAATTGCTGTTCGTTAGTCTCGCTAAAACTCGGGAACGGCTGGGCCAATTTAGCTGATTTTGGTCTTAAAATGTTTGTCGTAGTCCAGGGAAGGTTTAAAAGGTGAGAAAGGTAGGGTAGGGTAGGTAGGGTAGGGTAGGGAAGGTATGATATGTGGGGTAGGTAGGTAGGGTAGGGTATGATAGGTAGGTAGATAGGGTAGGTAAAAGTGCATTGCAACGCATGCCGGGAACAGCTAGTCTATATAAATAAAAATCAATTGCTGTTCGTTAGTCTCGCTAAAACTTGAGAACGGCTGGGCCGATTTAGCTGATTTTGGTTTTAAAATGTTTGTCGTAGTCCAGGGAAGGTAGAGAAAGGTAGGGTAGGGTGGGTAGGTAGGTAGGTAGGTAGGTAGGTAGGTAGGTAGGTAGCTAGGGTAGGTAGGTAGGTAGCTAGGGTAGGTAGGGTAGGTAGGGTAGGTGGGTAGGGTAGGTGGGTAGGGTAGGTGGGTAGTGTAGGTGGGTAGGGTAGGTGGGTAGGGTAGGTGGGTAGGGTAGGTAGGTAGGGTAGGTGGGTAGGGTAGGTGGGTAGGGGTAGGTGGGTAGGGTAGGTGGGTAGGGTAGGTGGGTAGGGTAGGTGGGTAGGGGGGTAGGGTAGGTGGGTAGGGTAGGTGGGTAGGGTAGGTGGGTAGGGTAGGTGGGTAGGGTAGGTGGGTAGGGTAGGTGGGTAGGGTAGGTGGGTAGGGTAGGTGGGTAGGGTAGCTGGGTAGGGTAGCTGGGTAGGGTAGCTGGGTAGGGTAGCTGGGTAGGGTAGCTGGGTAGGGTAGCTGGGTAGGGTAGCTGGGTAGGGTAGCTGGGTAGGGTAGCTGGGTAGGGTAGCTGGGTAGGGTAGCTGGGTAGGGTAGCTGGGTAGGGTAGGTGGGTAGGGTAGCTGGGTAGGGTAGGTAGGTAGGTAGGTCGGGTGGGTAGGTAGGTAGGTAGGGTAGGGTAGGTAGGTAGGCTAGAGTATGGTAGGTAGGTAGATAGGGTAGGTAAAAAGTGCATTGCAACGCATGCCGGGGACAGCTAGTAATCAATATAAATTACGGTACCTAGTTAATTATTAATAAACGCTGATTTTTTGGGTTGTTTATGTTTGTCAGAATATCAGAATAACCCCCTTAACGTGTTTTAGGGAATAAGAAATTATCGAATGAACTTTAAGATTGTTTGCATGAAAGCGCAGTTATAGGGCGAGGATCAGACGTGCCGCGGTAAAACAAGGGTGGTTCCCAATTACCGATTTAAAAAAAATGAAAATTATCTACCCATTTTATAAATTAATTCGGGTAGAGAATCATTAGCATAGTTACCTCCTTGAATTTGACGAGGATGCAAAACAACACCTTGTATAAGTTAGTTGACACAAGCGTCGAATTAGATCCCGTATCCCGTACGAGATTCGCAGCAGTTGGATCAGAGTTTTAAGTTTCGTCTGTACTGACTAATTCTTGTTGTCTATTCAATTCATTTTCTTCATTTCGTATTTCTTCTCCAATTTCTTCTTTATTCTCCGTATCAACTACATTTTCTCCATTACCCGTTTCGTTTCCATCTTTCTTGTTCTTTTTATCTTTTTTCTTTTTCTTACGCTTTTTATTCGGATCCTTAAGTTTTTTTAAGTCATTGTATTTTAACAACTTTTTATACATTTTCAAAAGTAATTTGGCATCTTTTTTCAAGTCTTTTGTTATTTCTTTTACGGGGTTCACGTAAGTCGTTAAAGGTGTCAGAGTATTGTAAAGCTCTATGGAACCTTCTTCTAGATTACTCTGTGGCTCTTCTTCTTTCTCATTCAATTCTGAGACAGCCTCTTCTGCTGACATTTTAGATTCTGCCAGCTTCTTTTTCAATTCGATATTCTTCTTTCTTAAAGCGTTGAGAATATTTGCTGTAGTTAAAACCTTTTTGACTTTCGTGCTATCCAAGTAGCGATCTTTCCAAGAAATGTTTTCTAATTCTCTCTCTTTCTCTTGTTCTTTCTCATAATCTCTTATCTCCTTATCAGTGATGATGTCTACTCTCTCTATTTCATCTATTTTCGCTGATAAGGCTTCTATTTCCAAAGCTGTAGGTTCTTTAGATAGCATTGTGGTACATTCTACTTCGCAACATGATGAATCGTCTGAAAGTTCCATTATTTCGTAAACTGCTTCTATATCACTGTCTGAAAAGGCAGCGGAGATTTCGGTACGACTCTTGTCTATGACTGGTTCTTCTTTTATAGGTTTTATGTCTTCGTCTATGGTTATTTCTGCGGTTAAGTCTACTTTATCTATTGCATCAGTTAGAACTTTATTTATGTTTTTTTCAGCGGTAGTTGCGTCTACTTTGTCGCTGAATTCAGTTGTAACTATGTCAGTGATTTTAGTTATTGAAGAGTTTTGTGAAACTGTATCAGACTGAGAAGAACTGTCTATGGTTTGTAAAGAATCTGGCGCTTCTTGAGAAGAATTTCCTTCTTTATAAAAGTTTTGATCGACGCTTTCACGAAAATCCGACTTCTTTTTAGATTTCTTTTCTTTTTTCGCTTTCTTTTCCTTCTTCTTCTTCTTTTTCTTAGCTTTCTTACTTCCTTCTTCGTCTGAAATGCAGACTACTTCGGGTTTCATGTCCACTGCTTCTACGTCTGAACTCTCTCGGTCTGATAGCTCTCCTTCTGATAAATTGTTATCATCTTCTTTCACAACTTCACTATCTTTGTCTCTTGTAGATAGAGTCGCTGTATCTTTTATTGTTACATCTGAATTCTCTGCGACAGTATCTTTTGAAGTAATAGTAGAATCTGCTTTATCGACAGTTTCAGATTGAATTTCAATCATTTCAGAATTTAAATTATTTGGAACGGTTTTGTCAGACTCCGTTCTTACTTCTTGAAGTTGTTCTGTAAGATCGACGTCACAAGTCTTTGAATCAGTATTTTTAGAACTATCTTCTATTACTAGTTCTGAAGAAACTTGAGGATCTTCTTTCTTATTATTAATATTAGCATCAGATTCTTTTTCAACTGATAAAGTCACTTTTTCAGCTTCTAAAGTCACCTTTTCAGCTCCTAAAGTCACTTTTTCGGCTTCTAAAGTCACCGATTCAGTTCCTAAAGTCCCTTTTTCAGCTTCTTTAGTTACTTTTACAGCATTATCTTCAAAATCTTTATCTTTTTCAGGCGTTTCTTCCTGTTCTTCTTTACAGACAGTATCTTTTTCTTTTTCAGACGCATCAGTATCGCTACTAGAGTCAGAACTTACACTGTCATAATTTTTTCTGTCTAGATCTTCTAAAAGATCCATTTTCTCTGTGTCAGACAGTTGCAGAGTAATCTCGTCATTGTCAATGTCATCTTTCCTGACATTCTTTCTATCTTTTTTCTTTTTTTTAGGTTTATCTTTCTTTGTAGTCTTGTCATTGATATTTGTTTCAGTAGCGGTAACAGTGGGTGTGTTTTGAGTATTTTGTGTGGTAGTAATACTGGTTGTAGGTTTAGTTTTTTCAGCGCTGGTACTACTAGGACTGGTGATACTAGGAGTTTTATCAGTGGTATTTATGGATTTATTTCTGTTAAGTTTAATTTTTTGTTTTGTTTTCTGTGGGACTGTTATGACTAGGTCGTTTACTCGTTTAGTGACTGTAGTTTGAGGAGCGATCTGTTGCGTTGAGGAAGGTTCTTGTTCTGCGGTTATTTCTGGAACATAAATAATACACCGTGTAAATCACCTCATCACGAAGCCGTCATCCAAGCATTCTGTACATGAAACTAAGTAACTTTACGCAAAAATTATTGCTGGGAAACGACGTTTTTTTGGGGGGTGTAAAATCATGTTTTGTGGTAGAACTCAATGTAACGCACTCAAAACATTGTGCTGATGGACGGATTGGATAGTACGGGGGAGGTGTTCAAAGTAAAAGAAAGAGATACCGCGGCCCTGGAACACAAAGGGCTTAGAAGGAACATGGGTGGGTTTTAGTCAGTCAAGTCTGACACTCCCTCCCGCTCCGCCCAGAGCGGGAGAAGTCATTTGATGATTTCCCATCCGGAAAAAAAAAAAAAAATGGACGGGTTGAATAGTACGGGGGTCATGGAGGTGTTTAAAGTAAAAGTCTTACATTAAAAACTTGTATTAAAAAAAATACTTGTCAAAAAGTCGGAACTTTGACCCCTAATATCTCCGTAACTAGAAGGTTCCCAGGTATGGTGTAGAACAAAAAAATGATCGCAATGACAGGGACAACCAGTGCCTTTCGGCTTCGTTAAGAGGTGTTTTACACCCTTTATAATATCAAGCTTGTAATCACCAAAGGTTTTAACAGAGGTCTGACATAACTGGCGATATGTGGACTCCCACATTTCGCCAGTTATGTTTAAGTCCGATGTAATAGGGGGCGACCCTATTGCCATCAACCGGGCACCAATCCAGACTCCGTGGCTGCTACTGAGAAATTCCTGATGGAATATACCCATTAACACTATGCCCGAACCGTGAATCGAATCCAGCACCTCATTTTTAGCAGTCAATTAACCATTAGTGTGATTTTTGGTGAAATATTAGTCCAGTCGCGCCTGCAACCACTACACCAAGGTGGTAGTCACAACAACAACGAGAATAATAACATGGATATACACCGTGTAAATCACCTCATCACGAAGCCGTCAACCAAGCATTGTGTACATGAAACTAAGTAACTTTACGCAAAAAATATTGTTGGGAAACGACTTTTTATGGGGGGGGGGGGGTGTAAAATCATGTTTTGTGGTAGAACTCAATGTAACGCACTCAAAACATTGTGCTGATGGACGGATTGAATAGTACGGGGGTCGTGGAGGTGTTTAAAGTAAAAATCTTACATTAAAAACTTGTATTTAAAAAAATACTTGTCCAAAAGTTGCAACTTTGACCCCTAATATCTCCGTAACTAGAAGGTTCCCAGGTATGGTGGTGTAGAACAAAAAAATGATCGCAATGACAGGGAGAACCAGTGCCTTTCGGCTTCGTTAAGAGGTGTTTTACACCCTTTATGTCATCTTCTATACATACATACAAATAAATAAAATTGAAGTGTCTGTTTGTAATATTAAAATAACCGCTTTTTACTACATGCATAATAATGTATATACGGTACATATATACCAAAATAATTTCGTCCGTCTGTCTGTTTGTTCCGGCTAAACTCTGCAACGGCTGGACCGATTTTGACGGGACTTTCACCGGCAGATAGCTGACGTAATAAGGAGTAACTTAGGCTACTTCTATTTTGATTTCTTTAGAAAAATAATAATTCCACGCAGTCGATGTCGCGGGCACAGCTAGTCGTAACTAATATGCATTAAAGAAAATACCAAACTATACGGTGTTGTAACGTAGGATCTTATAATTTAAAAGTGTATGATGTTTATAAGTGACTTTTTAATTCCAGTCAATAGTTTATTACACTATAATGAAAGATGCAGTAAATAGATTGACTGAGTATTGATTGATTGAGTATTACACTGTTTGTCTCTGCATCACCCAAAGGTTGACTGGTAGAAAATGCCTATGGCATTAAGTCCGCATCTGTACTATGTGCTTGAAGTGTTAAATAAATAGATCATCAAGTGCGCAGGTGATGGCGCATGCGGTGTACGATGGCGCGGTGGGCCGCAGCATACGCATTGGAGGTTTGAGCTGTCCATGAAAGATCTGCACAGATTGCCTTTGCTCAGGCCGATTTGGGTTCCAAGTCTGTTTAGATATATCTAAGAAGTCTGTTTAAGGATATCTCTATGTATGGTGATGAGGTCAGTTCTTAGTTAGGAATGATCTAGAAGTAAGCAGTGATAGCTGAGCGGTATGACCGTCGGACTTCAAACATCGTGAGGAAACCAGCATGCCTGAAAGATATTTCTTGATGGCATGTAAAGCTAAATCAAAATCAAATGTCATTTATTCAAACTAGGCTGATAATCAGCACTTTTTGAACGTCAAAATTACAAGAGACCGTCCCCCAAAACGCCCGCCCTTCGCCCCTGCCTATTGTTTTTGCTGGGAAGAAGAAGTGGCGGAACAAACTCCCCAGCAACACATCTGTCTGTTAGGTTAGAAGAACCAGATTCTATACAATAGTGTTCAAGTTATACAACCTGTTTTTTTTTGTATCCCATAACTCTAGGGTTATATTCTGTAGGTAAAAATAATACTAAAACTCCTAGAATAGGTGGTCCAAAAATGCATAGTTTCGGAGATATCATCAATCATACTTAAATTAGGTCAAAAATTGTCACCAGTATGACGGATATTTACTTTTGCGAGGTTGCCACACTTCGCAGTTGTGTAGTTAAATAGTAGTAGTTTCATTGATAAATACAATATTCTATTATTTTTTGATAACATCAATATACAGTATGTTAGGTTAAACGAGGGACATATTGAGGGAGGGTATTCAGTATTCGATTCTCGTCCCAAATATGTAAAAAACCTATAACGTATATAGAAAAAAAATTAATGTTTTGTTTAGTGCCTAGATATTTTGGACTGCCCTAAGCCAGGTAAGTTTAAAGTATAAAGTGAAAATGGATTATACCTATTGACCCGCTCACATGTTTGCGATAGTATTAAGTCGCTAGCGCAAGGGTGTATACACGTTGCGTGACATATGCGAAAATTTTGGTATGGTTCTGTCTGTTATTTATCAGTGTTTTTTTTTGTTTATATTTTTATTAGTATCATGTTAGCATGTACTATTGTGGGTTTGTATATGTCCCTCGTTTAAACTAACATACTGTATAAGATAAATATAATATATTGATAATTCAATGATAAAACGAGTCATTCTTTTTATTCAAACCAATAATTCATATTTAAAGCTAAACTGAGAAAATGCAAAAAAAAAAAGTATGATTGAAACATAATTCATATGCCAGTTGATTCTTTGATATGGTCTCATTCATATGCTAGAGTTATGGGATATAAAAAAAAACAGGTTGTATAAACAAGGAATCTAAGTCAGAGTTCCAAAGGCGGCATAAAAACTCTCGACACCAGGTTAGGCGCTAACCACATGGTAAAGAAGAATCTAGAAGTACTCACTCATCTGCAGCTGCTCCAGCGTCGGTTTCTCATCATCGGAGCTGATCTCCACAACTTCAGCCGGCTCCTCTTTTATCTCGACCTCATTGTCTGACGAGTGAGGGGCCTCCTTCGATGTAGTCTCTGGCACTGGCTCTGTGGGGAAACTTACTGTTATTAGTGGAAGGACAAAATTGAGGAGCTGTGGCTAAGTATGAGGAATGAGGGGGCTCCTTCGATGTAGTCTCTGGCACTGGCTCTGTGGGGAAGCTTACTGTTATTAGTGGAAGGACAAAATTGAGGAGCTGTGGCTAAGTATGAGGAATGAGGGGGCTCCTTCGATGTAGTCTCTGATTATTGGTCAGTGAGAAACGAATTGTTTTTGGTGTAAGAATACAATGGAGGGGTTCGTGGTTAAGTATGAGGAGTGGGGAGGCTCCTTCGATGTAGTCTTTCCTTAGATCGTCATGGGACATGGCGCCCTATAGAGATGACTTGAATTTTTCAAGTGGGTGAAATAAAAAAAAAGAAAGAAGAGATTATGAGGAATAGCGAAAAACACTCAAAGGAGTCTCGAGCCCGATTTTGATGAAAACTAAAACTGCATCATTAGATCTTTGAATAATCAATATTTTGTTGAAAAAAAAAAACATGGCAAACTAGGCTGTAGGAGTATTGTTATATTGATTTTTCAAAAATCCAAATCAATATTCTTAGCCAGGAATCGGACCATTTATTTAAGAAAAAAAAACACTGTATTATTACACCATTCGATAGAGTCGCTACTAAGGATCAAATTTTTATTTTTCCCGACACAATCTTTTTAACAAAGACAATAACAGACACTTTAATGCATGTTCAGAGAAAAAAAAAATCAAATGAAAGAAAACTCACACACTCTTCATCTACTCACACGTTTTCTGATATTAACTCAATCATTGTGTATTTTAATTTTATTTTTTACTTCATTTTTAGTGTTCCCAAAGGGTCAAACGGGACCCTATTACTGAGACTTCGCTTTCCGTCCGTCCGTCTGTCACCAGGCTGTTTCTCATGAACCGTGATATGATGTATTTCTATTGGCGCATTAACAACAAATACTAAAAACAGAATCAAATAAATATTTAAGGGGGCGCCCATAAAAAAAAGAGATTTTTTTGCTCGTTTTTATTAATAATGGTACTTACGGAACCCTTCGTGCGTGAGACTCACACTTGGCCGATTATTTTTTTCTGTTTTAGTTTCCTGCACTCTTCTTAATTTCCAAAATTTGTTACGTTTAAATGTACACATAGCAGGCTGATAGCTGCGGAAGGCAGTGAACGGAAATAAACACTCAAGCACCAGTCTCTGTCTGTATAGGGTAGATTATTAAAAAGTATTTGACACGTATTTTTTCATTTTTCACGAAATCGTAAAATTACGGAGATATTTTGAGTTGAAATGGCGCATGACGTCACGGCTAAGTAAATTTTATACCTAGTTGTGACGTAGTGAGCCCCCACTCTCCAACTTAAATGAAACTTGATAGAACAAAAAATACGTGTCTAATAATTTTGTATTAACTGACTGACGGAAAAGTCAAAGTCAAAGTCAAAGCATTTATTTCAATTAGACCATTACAGGCACTTTTGAAAGTCAAAAAAACAAAATAAAACGCGAATCTACAGTCCCAGTCACAAGGCATAATAACTTGTGAAAGTACTGTAGTTGCCCATTCCGTAGCGTAGATCTCTATGGAGAAGAACGGGCAAGAAACTCCATGGACACTCTTTTAAATCAAAATATGTTACAAAATCTTGGTTACATCATTCATGTTAAGAATTACAAATATGTGAGAACAATGTAGAAATACGGGCAAGTTAAGAGCGTCCAGAGTAAAAGATTAAATCAGTTATTAAAAAATAAAGTAATTAAAATAAACCGTGGCAGCTAAGAGATGACCAGTCACAACTGACAGCGCCCGTTCACGAACATGACGCATGTATCAGCCATCATTCAACTCAACCATTTTGAAGGGAACTAAACGACCCGACACACCCGCCACCATCAGCGTGACATTTAAGTGAGCATGACATTCACTCAACCACCAGGGTAATTTCGCGTCAATGAAAGATACAGGTACTCATTAAATGGTGGCTTTACAGTACATGGTACTCACACATGTGCTATGCAATTATATAATACTAAGAGATTGAATCTATACAATGCAAATATATATTTTTACAATCTTCTGCAGCTTTCACAATAACTTCACTTTCTAATTCTGATGATTCCGATTGCCCCTATGGTTGTGGAGCAGGACCAGCATTGAGCCAAGCATTTTTATCATCAATATAATCCCCCAACTTATAATATGCTTGCCTACATAGTGTGCGTTTTATGCAAGATTTAAATTTCGTTTCATTCAGTTGTAGAATGTGGGGAGGTATTTTATTGTAACATTTTAAACAGTACCCCATGAAAGATGAGTCTACTTTAGTTAACCTGAAACCTGGCTGAACTAGTTGGTCTCTGTTTCTAGTATTATAGTGGTGCCGGTCACCTCTTTTACTAAATAAATGCAGATTTTTTCTAACGTACATGATGTTTTCATAGATGTATTGACAAGGTACCGTCATGATGTTAATATCCTTGAACAGTTCTCTTAGAGAATCGCGCCTACGTAGATTATATATGGCTCTGATAGCTCTTTTCTGCAGAATAAATATAGACTCGATATCTGCAGCCCGTCCCCATAGCAAAATACCATATGACATAATACTATGAAAATAACTAAAATACACTATCCTCGCGGTATCTACATCAGTAAATTGACGGATTTTTCTGACAGCATATGCTGCTGAACTCAGCCGTCCTGCAAGAGATGTTAAATGAGGACCCCATTGTAGCCTTGAGTCGAGCGTGATCCCCAAGAAAACAGTTCCATCGACAAATTCAAGTTTCTCTTGATTCAATACTATGTCACAGTCACTACTTTTGACATTTGGTAGAGAAAATCTTATGCACTTAGTTTTTTTCCCATTTAATACTAAATTATTTGCGGTAAACCATTTATGGACCTGCATTAGAGCGTTATTTACATCGTCCAGGTTTGTGGCACGTCTGTTTATCTTAAATATTAACGAAGTATCGTCCGCAAACAACACCATTTGTGGTTGGTTTCTAAATAAATGGGGAAGGTCATTAATATATACTAAAAAGAGGAAAGGACCCAATATCGAACCTTGTGGTACACCCATTTTTACTTTCAAAGCCATTGAATTTACACCATTTACCTGTACTTGCTGCTGTCTATCATTTAAATACGATTTTACTAAACTGAGCGCAAGTTTACCTAAGCCGTAATGCTCTAGTTTCAAGAGCAAGGTTTGGTGATTTACGCAATCAAATGCCTTCGAGAGGTCACAGAAGATTCCTATGGCATCTTGTGCCTCTTCCCACGCAGTATATATGTGTTTTAATAAAGTGACACCGGCGTCAGTTGTACAACGTCCCTTGGTGAAACCATACTGTTCCTCGTGTAAGATTTTGTTGGTGTTAAAGTGGGTGAGCATTTGATTAAGCATCACCTTTTCAAACACCTTGCTGAAAACCGGCAGCACGGATACGGGTAAAATAGAATATCGTTTTCTTTACCCAGTCATCATCCCTATTCCATGTTCGTGCACATGCCTACCTACCTTCAACCTACTACCTATCTAAAAACCATCTACAAAGTATTAGAAACAATTTAAAAAAAAAAGATGAATAAAATCAGTTAAGTCGTTCTCAAGATATGGCGTGACCAAGGGAAATAGGGAATCATTTTTATATTTACAGATTATAACTATACTGACTATTCTGCTGCTCCTGTTGTAGCTGTGCCCTGATGGCTCGAGCTCGAGCCTGCAGCTCTAACAGCTCGAGCACTGTCAGGCCGGCTCGAGACGCCTTGCTCTTGTCAGCCTCGCCGTCGTCGCCGTCTTTCGACTTCTTGCGCTTGGCTTGAGATTTGGAGTGGCGACGGTGTTTATGCTGCAAGAGAAATATAAAAGGTGTAACAAGAATGACACTTTATTGTTTTGCTTAGTTAGTTCCCTACACTAATAATATAAAGCTAAAAATTTGTTTGTTTTTGGTTGAACATACTTATCTCGAATCTACTGGTTCTAATTGGAATTCTTTAGTGTTGTTTAGCCAATTTATCAAGGAAGGCTATAGGCTATATAATATAACGCTACGACCAATAGCAGCATCAATGAAAAATGTTGCAAAAACGGTAAAATTTAGTTACAGTTCTTCATCAGCCTATAATGTTCCCACTGCTGGGATACAGGCCTCCTCTCTATGAGAGGAACTGGGCTTTAATCCACCACGCGGGCCCAGTGCGAGTTGGTAGATGTCTCATGTCTTCGAAATTTGTAGTTCTAGGACATGCGCGTTTGTTCACGATGTTTCCCTCCACCGTTTTTGAGGGCAGCGGTGATGAAATAAATTACACAAAGTAATGCGCCAAAACCGAGCATCAGTAACAAACTAATATAAATAATTGTAAACAGCAATAAAGGCTTATTTTTTTTTTAATTATACTTATAGTTTGGACCCCTAACCTTCTTCAACTGAACTGTTCAACTAAGTCCATAGTTGTGTAACTATGTCCATATCTTTTTAACTAAATATGTCCATACCTTTGTAACTAACTATGTCCATACCTTTTTAACAAAATATGTCCATACCTTTTTCTTCTTTCCACTCGCCTGGCTCAAGATCTCATCATCTGAAGATATGCTGTCCAGGGATATAGTCTCAATCTGTTCCGGAGGGGGAGACGGGCTGGACGACTCGGTATCAGACGGGGGCTCCGCACCGTCCAGGATTGCACAGAGGCGCTTTGAACTTATGCCCAGGAGCTGGAAAAGATATTTGATTATTAAAAATCATACTTGATTTTTCAGTCAAGTAACTGTTCATACTCGTATCGTATTATTAAAATGTTTCTTAGACAGAAAGATAGAGAATTTTGAACTCTATTACGTTGCATCAAAAAGTGAAAATTGACCATTTTAGGGTTAACAGCTTTTTAGTGATAGAGCGGCAGAGTGGTTTGCTGACCATTGTAAATCTTTGAAAATTGTTACAGGTAGTTATTGGCCCAAAAGTCTGACTACCAGTCTTACCAAGGTTACCCAGTACTAACTGGGTGTTGGAGGTCAGATAGGCAGTCGCTTCATGTAAAATACTGGTACTCAGCTGCATCCGGTTAGACTGGAAGCCGACCCTAACATTGTTGGAGAAAGGCTAGGCAGATGATCTCAAATATCAATGAAAATTCTAAGAGATGAACTGCAAGAAATGCTTTGAAATGGATTTTAATTTCATTGCAAAACCCCACTATGCATTTATATTGTAATAACAGGGTTTATATCAATTATTGTGGTTTCATACAGCAAAGCGAGGCAGTCAGCAAAACCGCCTTAATAGAAAGAAAGAAGAGGCAGTTTCACAGACCAATGCCTACCAGAAGACTTCAAAAACTAGAGGATAGTAGTTACACATATAGCCAAAAATGTAAGGCAAAACATCAATAAAGTGAGGTGTGAAAAACACCTATTTTGTACAGTAAATATATGAAATATCAAACCTCTTCAGTACATAGTTCTTGTAGATCATTTAAAGATATATTTCTGATGCATCCTGGTACCATTGCCTTCAATTCCTTGTACTTAATCACGGAGAATACTTGGTGCATCAGTTCCACTCGATCATGGATATAATACGCCAAATCGTGGATTTCCTGTTCTCTATTATAGGACGTGGAGGCTTCTGGCGCCTCAGTCTTCACTTTATGCCTTTTGATTCTCTTCATTTTTAGTTATTTCTCTTTAGAAACCACTTTATTTTGCAGTCTACACAGAAACAAATTGTGTGGATATGAACCAAACTATTTCAGAAGGTTAGACTGGGTTAGGTTGCCGTACGCATTCCGAGTACTCCATAATTTCGCCGAGTAGTATTGCTTATGTCATGTCAACTTTGACATTCGTTGGATGCGTTCAAACAGAATGATTACAAAGAATTTAAAAAAGTCGTGGTTTTTATTTAATTTTCCATCTTACGACAAGTAAGTAAGACTACCATTACTGAGTTAAATGCGATGGTGTACGCATCTCACTCAGAGATCGGAGAACAATCGAATAAATCAACTTCAATAGCTGCTATGAGGTCGAGAATTGTAGCTGGATTCTCATCATCTTCCTGCCTTTGTCCCATTCTACTTGAGATTGGTGCAAAACGTTTTCTTCTTCCATTCTCTCCTGTCGGAAATCACCATAGAGGAAGTAATAATGACATCACGACGATATTATTACTCTCTGTGCTGCCCTTTTGGCAGTATTTGCCTCCAGCTTTTGTTTTCTCAGAATTGATGTCAAAAACGTTGTGTGTGAAGGCTGAACCCGCTATCCATTTAATGGTTAAAGGATGAAATAAAAATATAATCGATACCAGGTGGGCAAAATGCCATTGGAGGATTTATTTCAAACTTACATTGACCGAGCTATACAAACCGCGTTCAAATCAATCTTGATGTCATTTTGCCCCAAGGTATCGAGATGCTTACCGACCATTATTAAAGATCAATCTAAATGTTCGAAATATCCTTGGGCGTGGAAATCCAGTTTTAATATTTTCTGGAACTATTCTTGTATGTGATCAATTGAACGCATTTTATAAATTAATTTGAAAATTGAAAGGCTTGTTTTAGTAAAGATGGCGGTCGAGAGGCTGTATGAAAGCGATAATTTTTTAGTCGTGAACAAACCTTTTGATATGTATATTAATTCAGAAGACAAAAATGAAAAGGTAAGCCTATTACAAGTAATTGCCTAAAATAAAAACGTAGTAGTTAGCAGTTTCGAGGTTATGTTTACTAAGTAGAGGGTGCGGGGCGGGGGATACACCCGCCGCCACCGGTGGAATGGAACGAGCGTTGTAGTTATATCGACCATCGACATCGATAAAACCAATAAATATCTTAATATCTTTTGCACTGACTTATAAAACTACTGTATCTTGCTCAAAATATTGTTGCGTATTATATGTAAGAAAATAATTATAAATCAAAACTCAAACTCAAAGCATTTATTTCAATTAGACCATAACAGGCACTTGTGAAAGTAAAAAACAAAAACAACGCGAAGCGACAGTCCCAGTCACAAGGCATAATAACTTCTAAAAGTACTTGCTCATGCTCTCAAGTAATTGCCAATTCCAAAGCGTAGATTAATCAATCTTTATTTGTGAACACAGGTATTATTATAAAGGTCTTATGTTAACATTTGGTCGAGCTCTGTGTCCTTCCAAAATAATTGGTGTACAAATATATTTGTTATTATAAAACTAAACTAAGCATTTATAATTTATTTAACATGCATGTCAATTACAAATTATATTAAATGGCTGGTAATGTCATATTTTATAAATGAACCAGTTTTTGTTCGGGAACTAAATCCTAGTTTCTACCACGTAACCATTTCACCTATGCCAAAACTGTTGCAATGCTTGTAAAAGGCTGCTTAGTCAGTACTAACATTGTACACGTAGATCGCAATAAATGTTTTGAGTTTGAGTTATAGATCTCGATTTTGCGTTCGCGAATCGCCCTAACTTTCTGCTTCTTTTATAGAACACAGTGACGTACCACGTAGCATCGCCAGACTCTCACCTCTCCTCGTCGATGTTCCCCCTCCACTTCGTGCAGCGACTCGATTATGCGACGAGTGGCGTGCTGTGTATAGCTAAAAACAAGCTATTTGCTGGACGAGCTGGCAAACTGTTCGAGAAGAGGGATACGATGAAGTTTTATCTAGCTGTTGTTAGAGGACATGTTACTTTTGAAGTCGCTGATATTGAGTTTAATGTTGGTGAGTTATATTTAGCTTGTAATACTCCTGCGGCTGGGACAACCTAAACCTCCTATGTGCTTCCTCTCTGTCAACCTAAACCTCCTATGTTTTTAGGAAAAAAGCCTGATGTTGTATTGAAACCCATACCTCCCCCATAACTGCAACCCATAACGTATTTCAATTTACAGGGGTGGATACATCTACAGCTGACTCAAGCCATCAAATGATTGCGCTTACAACTAGTGAAGCGTCGGCGGAATGTGTTCAGTCGCGGCACGCTCACACGCGCGCTCTGAGGCTCGAGACAGGCTATTACGAGAATAGTCCCGTCACTGTACTGCTGCTCAAGCCTATTACAGGTATTTATGTTACGATTGGTACTTTGTTTGAGTTCCTAGATGTACTTTATACAGATTGTCAACTTTTTTTTGTTGATTGTAGGAAAGATTTATGTACTTACTTCGCTTTTCAAGTCTATTATTGGGTGATAATATACTCGTTTTCACCAACAGGTCGCCGTCACCAGCTACGTGTACACTGCAGAGCAGTCGGACACACGATCCTCGGTGACTACACGTACAGTGGCACAAAGGACAGCACCCCGCACCGAATGTTCCTTCACGCTACCAGGTGCTTACAGCGTTCTTTAAAAGCAAATCGTCACCGCGGCTGTACGCACGATGACCAATTAAGCTATACAAAACTAGTTTATGTGGTTTAGTTTATCTCTCATTGTACGGGAAATTGAGGCCAAACGAAGCCATGTTATACAAATGTATAGCTTGATTAGTCGCCGTGTGTACACATGCCACACGTGGCTGCAGTGGAAAAAGTACCGTATTACCATTAGTTAAAGTAGAAAATTGTATGAACATCGACGCGGACATCAAGCTTCGCCTCGCTAATATTCGCGACTCCTTGGCCATGCTCGGGAGTCCTTGAAGAAGCCCTAGACGTGACTAGTGCGAGGATGTGTAGTGAGAAATGTTTGTGAAACTAACCAATAATATCGCCTCATTTTCACAGCTTGCGCTTAGCTATGTACCTAATTGTTTAGTTTTTCTCACGTGCCCTGTGACCTCAAAAAAAGCGGTCGTATAGGAAACACGGGTCTCATATCGATTTTTATTTATTGGCATAAAAGTGTTTTAATTATTAACGACTTAACAGAATAAAAATCATTTACCTTTTTTCCAGGCTTGTGCTACCAGTTACAGAAGAGCCCTTAGACATTCAGACGAATGAACCATTCTTCTCAGACTCAAAATTCAGTTCAAAATGGAAATCTGACCAGGTTTATTACAAATTCCAAAGTCAAAAAGATTTCAAATCGGTGTGCGAAATTTTAAATAAATCTTATGTTATAGGCGTTCAGTACAAAATGTTTAAAATGTAATCATAAGATAATTTATCTGGTCAGACATAGTCCGTATCTCATTTGTATGCATTAAAATAAAAGCATTAACTGCTTTAAATGAAAAAAAAAATCGTCTTATAATGGAAAATAACGACAACATCATTTTGCATTTTATTTTTATCTTTATTTTTATTCAGACTCATGAATTCACACTTATTACCCGACTGCAACGAAGCCCAAAAGTAGGGTTATGTACCTATGTGGATGTATGTATGCCCGTTACTTTCTTCCGTCGTATCTCTAAAACGGAGGAACCGATATTGATAAATTATATGTTGTTAGAACTGTCGGATTTAAGGCGCCTTATTGTGTGGTATAAAAAAAAAGGTTATAAACAGTGGTTACAATTTTTTGTAACAAATAAATGATTTACATTGTAAAATTGTATCTTTGTTATTGAATAAGTTTTCTATGGGTTTCTGTTTTTATTTCTTTTTTTACACTCAACCGCACTTTCTCCAGAAAGAAAGAAACCTCTCCAGAAAGTGCGGTCGAGTTGAGTGTAAAAAAAAAGTCAGAACCGCTAAACCACATAAATTACACAAAATAGGAGAGATCTACAAGCATGTGCACACGTCGATAGTCGCCATTTTGTAAACAATCTGTATGATATTGTAGCAAAACCTAAAAAAAAATATTAGCAATTACAAAATGCTTTTACAATAAATAAATGGTTTAAATGTTGTTTAGAGTTTAAATTTATTATTTTTAACTCAACTTTCATTCAAATCAAAAAGATATTTAATCACACTTGCGATAATTGACGTAAGCACCATCTGTGTCATTTTAACGTACTAAATCTCAAGTTTATGCGGATTTCTTAAAAGATGGTGCTAGTATCTTTGTGTAAAATTGGACGCCTATGTCGAGTACCTATGGCAGTGTCCCCCCCCCCCTGTATAATATGTTGTAGTCTTTGGCTCCTGTGATGTGCAAGCAACTGCACCGGCAGGACACGATATCAAGTGTCCTGTCGTTTGTGAGGCAACACTGAACACCACATTACCAAACAGAAAAAAGAAAATTAAAACGGTAATTCAAACAACATTTAAAATTAAATGTGAAAATATAAAAATGGTATGTCCCGCCTGCTTCCAACTTTTATTTCATTTTAAATGTGGTTGTTTTCAGACCTTTCAGTATTTATACCGCAGTCGAGCTTTTTATTTTTACTTTCATTGGTGTAAGCAGTAATGAAAACAATATGCTACGAGGATATTCGTTGCGATTGTGCGTGATGTTGTTTTGCAATGCACCTCTTGGCTCAAGTAGAAGTGAGATCTCATATTGTTCTCCAGAGAACAAACTATCGATACCATCGCTCTTCTTCACGAACTGACTACATCACTATATCTGTCAAAAAAATCTTTGTTTGACGTTTTAACTTGACAAAACAGCAAGTTGCTGTCAGGAACGTCAGCAACAGAGAAGCGATTCGTTCGGTAAATCGGTATTGTAATTTGGAGAAAGAGACTTCATATCGTTAAATACAGACAAAAATAAACATGGAAATAGAGGCCGACCCTCTGGAAGGCAGCAGCTACGATCTGGGAGTGACTGTGAAGGCTGAGATAAAGGAAGAGGACGAAGATGAAAATTACAATGCCATGTAAGTTATTCTTTGTGATTATTAAAAATCTTTTTAGGACTGTTTTTCGTTGTTTGAGAGTTTTTAGCGAGGTAGAATATTGTTAAACATTGCTCTCTATACTACCTGGTCTGCCTACTACTAATTAACGGTGAGGCTAGAGGTATAAATATGTTAAAAACCGGCCAAGTGCGAGTCGGACTCGCGCACGAAGGGTTCCGTACCATTACTTATAAAAACGAGCAAAAAAATCACTTTTTTGTATGGGGCCATACAAAAAAGCCGCCTTTTTGCCTCTTTTTGCCCTTAAATATTTATTTTATTCCGTTTTTAGTATTTGTTGTTATAATATAGTATCAACAGAAATACATAATCTGTACAAATTTCAACTGGCTAAATATCACGGTTCATAAGATACAGCCTGGTGACAGACGGACAGACAGCAAAGTCTCAGTAATAGGGTCCCATTTGACCCTTTGGGTACGGAACCCTAAAAATATTATTCTGCAAACTGCTGATTTAGTTGTTTTAATTTTGATTTTCTTCCTTGACCATAGTCCATTAGCTGTCATTTACGCCAGGAATGTGTCTGGCTTGTAAATAGAATAGAATAGAATAGAATAATACTTTATTGTACACCAAAAATCAAACATAACAGGTTTACCAAATTTACAATTTACAATAGGTGAGATTCTTCAGCATATAAAATTGTAGATATAGACGAAAACTTTTCACTGCCGGCGCACACTGTTCATGATCATCAGAGATTGGAATAGATAGAGTATATTTTCCTAAATTTCGCGGAAGGAAGTAACATAGAGTTGATAATACCTCCTCTAGAATCCTGAAATCATAAACATGACAATTAAAACTCGGGATTTATGAAATTGCAAATTACTTATTGCGCTTTGAATACATTTTAACTAAATTATTATATTGAATAATTTTGTTATGTCTTAGAGTTCCGTACTAAAACTGTTTTTTTTTTTTAATGTCAATTTGCTGAAGACTTCGGCAATTTCTGCCAGTGTCGCGTAGTGACTGTACATGGTTAATAAAATAACTATAATAAATAAATATTTACAGAGACAATATGAACTTTTTGTGGCAATCCTTTTAACCCTGAAACAAACACATAACATATGAGTTAGTAATAGTTAGTAACATAAAATATATATACGTTTCTAGACATTATAGTAATTATAATAAATGTCTGAATATTAGAGTTTAATATTGATATTGGAAATGAATTTAATAAAAGCACGTATAATTTGGGGAATAAGGAAAAATGAGAGGAGATGACGGACATTATTAAAAGAGCTTTGTTTTAAATACAAAGTTTATTCTTGACAGTTCTCCTGTCATACCTGATTATATTGTAAAAAAAATACACTATGCACTAGTGACATAACAGTATCTGTCTACTTACTTGAGGCATGTTATTTATGCTAAAACTACTGTTCTTACTGTAATGTCGAATATCAGCCTAGTGTCTCGATTACACATTTAGTTAAAAATTAAAAGATATTAAACGTTTTTTTGGGCATATTGCATACCGTTGGAAAGGGGACAGACTAGAGAACTTTTTAAAGGTATTCGAAGATCCCGATCGCTTTTAGTTTTTTTTTTATAGCCATTTAAAGTTGAGTTTTAAGTTCATTTTTCTTTTACAAAAACTTTACGAGCTATTAAAAAAGAAAGTAATTGTTCCTAGCAAGTAATTTTGTATTTGATAGAATCATACAACAGTAGACATCAAAATTAAATCAAAATTTTAAGCTTAAACATTTTTTTTATTTTTTTATTTGACCTAAAATGTTGAATTTTGGAATTTAAAAAAATTTAAATTAAAAAGTTCTTATAAAAAAACTGGTGTGGCAAAGAATGAGTTAAAGGGCGTAAAGAGATAGCAAATGACCTCTCCTTTCGGCCTATTCGATTTGGCAAACGATGCACCAAACATCCTGTATATGCCCTAACCATTGAGACCCTCCCTAAATAATCAGGTAAATTTTAATTTATGCCTTAACCTTTGGGAGGGTGTCAAAAGTTCCTTTCGACCCTCGTGTAATAATCTACTATTATTAAAAATTTACGGTTTTCGCAATTTTGCCTTTATCTGTGCTATAAGACGTTGCTTCATACCAAATTTCAAGATTCTGAGTTCAGTGGAAGTCATCATCAGCCTATAATGTTCCCACTGCTGGGACACAGGCCTCCTCTTTATGAGAGGGAGTGGGCTGTAATCCACCACGCAGGCCCAGTGCGGGTTGGTAGATGTCACATGTCTTCGAATTTTTATTTCTAGGACATAAAAATCCTCACGATGTTTTCCTTCACCGTTTTTGAGAGCAGCGGTGATGAAATAAATTACACAAAGTAATGCGCCTGCATTACTTTGTGTAATTTATTACTTTACTGCTCGTAAGTCGGGGCTGCCACCATTGGGCCACCGCTGCTCTCAACAATCTCAATCTACAGGGGAGTACCCTATACGATTTGATTTCCTCGCGAGTGTCGAAAATTTGCGGTATAAACGGCTGTATCTTTTGACTGCCTATCTGACCTCCACAACCCAGTAACTGGGTAATACGATACCCGTTGGTAAGACTGGATGTCAGACTTTTGGCTTCTGACTAATCGTAACGACTGTCAAAGATCTACAAATGACAGCCGGGACCAACTGCTTAGCGTGCTATCCGAGGCGCGGAAGAAACACGGTATGAAATTATGGTCACCCATCCACCAACCTCGGCAATCGGCAAGAACGGCTTAACCTTAAAGATCGACCCGTGCGGCTGTTATTATTTAACCACATAGCAACTTAATAAGGTGATGGTAAGGTGTAAATACCACCCGCACTGGGCCCGCGTGGTGGATTACAGCCCACTTCCTCTCATAGAGAAGAGGCCTGTGTCCCAGCAGTGGTAACATAATAGGCTAATGATGATGATGATGATGATGATGAAGGTGTAAGTGGTGTAGTAAAGTAACAATAATGGCCACCTTTATCTCATTCACAATTTCAAAGTTCAGGTTATAGAAGAAACACATCACTGGTTTTTTTTTTTCTTTTACTACCTTCTGTAGTAAGCAACGACTTATTTTCGAGCCTACGCTGTCCTCCCATACTTATGTACTAACGCTGTAACTTCAAAGATTGTAAAACCAAATGATTTTAAAAGAGTAACCATGGAGTTTCTTGCCGGTTCTTCTCCATAGGAAACGACCAACCCGAACCGAGCACCTTTTGTTGACGTTTTATAAGTGCCCATGTAGGCCTATGTAAAATAAAATATTTTGATTTTGAAAAAACAGTGCATAGTGCACTGTTTTTTAGGGTTCCGTACCCAATGGGTCAAACGGGACCCTAATACTGAGACTTTGCTGTCCGTCCGTCCGTCTGTCACCAGGCTGTATCTCATGGACCGTGATAGTTAGCCAGTTGAAATTTCTACCGATTATGTATTTCTGTTGCCGCTATAACAACAAATACTTAAAACAGAATAAAATAAATATTTTTTTGCTAATTTTTTAATTTTAATTTTTTGATGTTTCTGCTTTATGCCAATCTGTTTTCCAACAATAAGCCACTTCTTTGTTTCATTTCTCAGTTTATGTTTTCGTCAAGAGCCATACTTGTATGAAGCTTTTCACACGACTCTCTTGATGTCAAGTGTTAAATCTTTTATGTAGGCTCGGTATGTCACTTCTTTTTAGCCGGGTATGCTGAAGAACACCTTCTCCGCTCAGAGCGTGAGCCAGTTTGTTTACATGGACGGTCAGTTTCTCCTAGTATCTCAGGCTGTTTTGAGCTATTTCCTGTCGAACTGTTTTTAGGCGTGTGCGCGCATGGCGTCGCGTCGGATGTTCATAGTGTGATTCTGGTCATAAGAAAACAATACATTTGATTCGACTCAACACGCATCACGTTTCATCGGGTGGCGTCGCGTTTTAATAATGTGTTTCCGCCTTTAATCATTTTTTCAGTGAGTGACATAGGCTATATATTTTATACCCGTGCGAAGCCAGAGCGGGCCGCTATGTTTTTATATACAACGTTCACAGTTTTTCTGTAGTGTATTTAGTATCAGCATTGCACCCGTGCGAAGCCGGGGCGGGTCGCTAGTATCATATAAAGTTATTTGGTATAATTTCATTTTAATAACGTTAACAAGATATAATAAACGTGAGTTATACCAATTGTTGATATAATTTCTTTAGATATAACATTTGTATACTCTAAAACTTATTTCGTATAACGTTATTGGATATAACGTTTATTTAATCTAAAATCATTTGGCCTATCGTTTAAAATATATACTTAATATTGATACCATATGTATGATTAATACCCCGATTCAAAGCAATCCGACTCGGATGGGTTATATTAGGTTAGAAGCTTCAGGCGGGAGCAGAGCAGAGTGCCAGGTCCCCTCTACGTTGGTGGTCATTGGTTTAGGTTTGGTTAGAACAGTGACCATTAACGCGCGAAGGCGAACAAGTGAAGCGAGCGTGCTGCGGCAGCGGCGTGACAGAAACGAATCGCTGCAAAACCGACTTCACGTAGTCTTGTCTGCCCTACCCCTAGAGTGCTGCATTTTCTTTATCTGATCTAGCCCATCCTCCTTTTTCATCATTGATAGGTGATATGTGGATTTTCGGGCGCTTTAGATTCTTGGTAGCCTTCCATAGCGAGTAGTTTGTGTCTCTCGTTGGATCTAGATTTGAGATATAGTGTTGGATATTATCATTTTCTAGGGTGCTGATAAGGGCTTTGAGTTCATTTGAGAAACTATTGAATAGACGTGCCTCGGCCGAGGCAAGCGCGCGCGCTGCCGCGGGCGAGCGTCCGAGCGCCCGAGCCATGTCGGTCTTGTTTTGCTCAAAGGCGCCTCGGTCGTTTGCTTCTCGCACTCTGGACGCTCGCGTATATTGTTTCGTGCCTCGCGCTTGCCTCGGCCGAGGCACGTCCACAGTCACACTAACCGAGCTGCTTCGCGCGGCAAATGCCTCGCGAGGCTGCTCGCTCTGTGTGGACACGCCTATTGCAGTTTTATCACTGTGATATCCTGTAGTATGCCAGACTTTTCTCAAACGACGGCGCTCTTGTATTTTCTCTTTAATGTCCTTTGGATATGAGTTATGTTTCAGAGGTTGTCCTTTACCTGTCCTTTTTGGAGTTGCAGAATTGGCAGCAATAGTAGTACAGTTTATAAATAATAGTACGGAATCTTTCGTGCGCGACTCTGACTCGTACTTGGGCGGTTTAAAAAAAAAAATTGTAACATTAACAACCTTAATGATGATGAATGATGGATGATGGATAGATTAAAAGAAAACTATTCTAACTTCCAGGGCACTGTTGGAGCTCGCACAATGCGTGCAAACAAACCAGGAACCGATTGAATTCAACTCAACCGACGCCATGATGGACCCGAAAACTGGCTTGATGATCTGCCTACACTGCCTCGAGGACTTCGACTCCAACCTACTATCAGACCACATGATAACAGCACATAACTACCGCAGGGTACTCTTAAAATGCCATCTCTGTCAGAACACCTTCCAAGAACGCAAGCTCCTAATGGTTCACCGTCAAGAATGCCAGCCGGAGCAGAAGGTACGGAAACGGAAGACGTTCCAGCAGATAATGAGAGAGGTGGAAGAGAAGTACTTTATGGATGAGCAGGACTTGCTAGAAACTGTGTCGTGTCCGATCTGTTTGTTGGAGCTGCCCAAGTTTGGCTTGAAAGAGCATTTGTTGAATGAGCATCGGAAGCCGGATGTTATTCTGACTTGTGGAAGGTATTTATGACATTACTAGCAGATCCCAGCATGTGTTGCAATGCACTTGTTCCTATCTACCCTACCTATCCTACCTGCCCTACCCTACCTACCCTAACCTACCTACCCTACCCTACCTACCCTACCCTACGTACCCTACCTGCCCTACCCTACCTGCCCTACCCTACCTACTCTACCCTAACCTACCCCCATCTACCTAACCTACCCCCCTCTACCTACCTACCCTACCTACCCTACCTATTACCTACCTAAGAACCTTCTCCTGACAATAACAAACATTACAAAAAAAGGATTTTACCGAAATCGGTCCAGCCGTTCACGCGTGATGCTGTGACCAAGGGAAATACGGATTCATTTTTAACCCCCCACCAAAAAAGAGGGGTGTTATAAATTTGACGTGTGTATCTGTGTGTCTGTGTATCTGTGTGTCTGTCTGTGGCATCGTAGCTCCTGAACGGATGAACCGATTTTGATAAAATTGGTGTCGTTTGAAAGGTATTTTAATCGAGAGTGTTCTTAGCTATGTTTCGAGAAAATCTGTTCAGCCGTTTGAAGCTCATCACCTCTTTTCTAGTTGATGAAGGGATATAAACAACTTCTACGGGTCTGATCGATTTGAAATTTGACTTCTTGTCACTTTTAACCATGGGCATCGCCAGAAGGGGGAGGCTGCACACCCCCTCCTCCCCCCAATGATCTAGAGATTTTTTAAATTTATAACTTTCTTTGTTTTCGTTAATTAGCGAGAAGAGACGCAACACCGAGAAAAGTGGAAGGAATGGGAGTAGACCTATGCCCAGGAGTGGGACAGTCAAGGCTAAGAAAAAATAATTTAAGTTTAAAAAGCATGAAATAAAAATTAAATTAAAAATTTAAAAAACCCCCGACTGATGAAACCTCTAAAAAACCAAAAATAAAATTAATCCAAGCGTCGTAGCGTCGGGGGACCGCTAAGTAGACCGCTCAGCACAAACACTAAACAACTAAACAAAGCGGACCCCCGACGCTACGACGCTTGGATTAGTTTTATTTTTGTTTTTTTAGAGGTTTCGTCAGTCGGGTGTTTTTTAAATTTTTAATTATATACATATACTAGCTGTTGCCCGCGACTACGTCCGCGCGAAAATTTTGATGTGTAAGAAAAAATAGATAGCCTATGTCCTTCCCTAGGATTTAATCTAACTACTTGCCAAATTTCATTACGATCCGATGAGCCGTTTAGTCTTGAAAAGGTAAAAAACAAACAAACAGAGGTACTTTCGCATTTATAATATTATTATGGATATAAGATTTCACTTTTTTATCGCCTGTTTGTGTCAATCATAGCATTATTCAATGCAACGTGCACCTGAGCAAGAGTTAGCGTACGCCCTTACTTTATCTATTTCTATACTGTCAAGAAGAGCAGCGGTGGCCCAGTGGTGGAAGCCCCGAGTTACGAGCTGTAAGCCGTGGTTCTAACCCAGGCATTACTTTGTGTAATTTATTTCCTCACCGCTGCTCACAAAAACAGTAAAGGAACACATCGTGAGGAAACCGGCATGTCCTAGAATTAAAAAAATCGAAGATTTGTGACATCTACCAACCCGCACTGGGCCCGCGTGGTGGATTGCAGCCCACTCCCTCTCATAGAGAGGAGGCCTGTGTCCCAGTAGTGGGAACATTATAGGCTGATGATGATGATGATATTGGCAAATAGTTTCCGCCTGAAGGGTTGATTGTGACTGAAATTGAACCTGTCAATATTACACAACTATATTATTGTGGTGTGAAACTATTGTGTATGGTTGAAGCTCCACGAACCCGCATAGAGTCCTTTGCTTCCACATTGTGCGAACCGCAAGTCTGTGGAATAAAGGATAATCCTATTTTTTTTTCTTTGTCCGTCGTGTAGTTTATTGAAAAGTATTGGACACGTATTTTTTCTTTTTTCACGAGGTCATAAAATTACGGAGATATATTGAGTTGAAATGGCGCATGACGTCACATGTAGGTAAGTTTTATACCCACTTGTGACGTAGTAAGCCCCCACTCTCCAACTTTAATGAGTTCTAACTAAGTATTTGATATTTTGATAAAACAAAAAATACGTGTCTAATACTTTTGTATTACCTGTCTGACCGACAAAATAGAATGTCGTTTTCTTTACCCAGTCCGAACCCCTATTCACTGCCGGCGTCTGTTCCCTGATCATTATAATCTGGATCTCTTCAAAGTTCGAGTGAATCAGTTTCTTCTAGGCAATCGTGCTCCACCATAGGCCGCATCATCGCTTCACATCAGGCGATTTGCGGACAAACGCAAACCTATTTAATATTCAAACAAAAAATGGCGCACTCTCTCTCATTCGTAGGCCAATATCCCAGCAGTGGTAACCGCACAGGCTGACTCATCATCATCTGCGTAGCCTTTTCCCAAACTATCTTGGGGTCGGCTTCCAGTCTAACCGGATGCAGCTGACTATCAGTATTTTACATAAAGCTACTGCCTATTTGACCTCCACAACCCAGTAACTGGGTAATACGATACCCCTTGGTAAGACTGGCTTCTGACTACTCGTAACGACTGTCAAAGATCTACAAATGACAGCCGGGTCCAGCGGCTTACGTGCTTTCAGAGGCACGGAGGAAACTCGGTATGTAATTATGGTCACCCATCCACGGACTGACCTCGGCAAGCACGGCTTAACCTTGAAGATCGGCCCGTGCTGCTGTTATTATTTAGCACAGGCTGACTATACTAACGTATTTCCGTCCTCTCCCCAGATGTAACAGAAATTTCAAGTCTCAGCTGACGCTGCGTGAGCACGTAAAGCTGGTCCACGAGGCTGTGGAAGACTCTGCGGAGTGTCAGCTCTGCGGACAGAAGTTCCGCTCACTCAAGTACCTCGCCAACCATAAGAGGAATGTGCATCCTTCAGGTACGTACTCTATAGCCTGTATCAATATTGTTACTAGGTGGGTATAGGATAAATTAAAAACTTTTAACAAATAAATGAGTTCCAAAAAAAAAAAAAAAACTGGAAAATAATTTTACTTTCGGAAGTCGGTGGCAAAAAAGTAAATGAAACAAACAAGTCACCGACTTCCGAAAGTAAAAATAAGTTCCACTTTTTTTTTTTGGAATTTGTAATTTTTTTTTTTATGTTATTATTGGTTAAATGTTATAATTCATTTATTTGCTCAAGTAACAAGGACTAAATAAAATAACCTATAGAGTTAGCAAGACAAAGTTGAATTCGGCGCACTCTAGAGCTGAACCGGTTTGGGACGTCCAGTGCCCAGAGGCACTAATAGGGTAAAAAAATTAAAAATTTTGGTGCCCAGAGGTTCAAGGCGGTAGACAATGACTTCAATCAAAAATACAAATAATACATTAAACATTTCAATACAACACAAAACATCATCCTATCCTTTTCCCATCTATGTTGGCCCCAGTCGGCTTCCAGTCTTACCGGATGCAGCTGAATACCAGTATTTTACATGAAGCGACTGCCTATCTGACCTCCACAACCCAGTAACTGGGTAACACGATACCCCTTGGTAAGACTGGTTGTAAGACTAACGGGCCACTGACTACCTGTAACGACTATAATAGACACCATAACGTACACCATACCTGTCACATTTAAGTCATTACACTTATGATTCACAGCCAAAAAACATTTATAATTATTTTTACTAGCTGTGTCCGCGACTTGGTCCGCGTGGAATTTAAGAAGTATCCTAAGTTACTCTTTATTATATCAGCTATCTGCCAGTGAAAGTCCCGTCAAAATCGGTCCAGCCGTTCTAGAGATTGACGGCACGGTTGGCGCAGAGGTTGAACAATTGACTGCTGCGCTGCGTGTCGCGGGTTCGATCCCCGCACGGAACAAATATTTGTATGGCCTACAGATAGTTGTTCCGGGTCTGGCTGTTTGTGTATGTGAGTTTAAATGTTTGTAAACGCACCCACGGTACAGGATAAATTCCTAGTGTGGGGCAAGGTTATTAAAAAAAATAAAAATGATTATCCGGAACAAACAGACAGACAGACAAAAATAGGGGTGCGGACTGGGTAAAGAAAACGACATTCTATTTTGTCCGTCAGACAGGTAATACAAAAATATTAGACACGTATTTTTTGTTTTATCAAAATATCAAAAAATTACTTAGTTCAAACTCATTAAAGTTGGAGAGTGGGGGCTTACTACGTCACAAGTGGGTATAAAACTTACTTACATGTGACGTCATGCGCCATTTCAACTCAATATATCTCCGTAATTTTATGACCACGTGAAAAAAGAAAAAATACGTGTCCAATACTTTTCAATAAACTACCCAACGGACAAAGAAAAAAAAATTGGATTATCCCCTATTGTAAAAAACGTTATTTTAACAATTATGTACCGTATATACATTCATATGGATGTAGTAAAAGTTATTTTAATATTACAAACAGACACTTCAATTTTATTTATTTGTATAGTGTATTCAATACTTTTCCCGCAGGCAACAAGATCCACAAATGCGCAGTCTGTGGCAAAGAGTTCAAATCCCGTCTCTGCTTACACCAACACAGCAAATACGTGCATCCTCCGGAGTCAGCCAGCGTGGAGTGTCCTCACTGCCCGGGCAAGCGGTTCAAGAGCCGGATCAACTTGACGCAGCATCTGAAGGTTTTACACGGGTGGAAGAAGAAGTGAAGAGTTTTGCTAGATAGTTTCATTTGTAGAAGTGGTTTCGCTAGTTAATTTATCATGTCAATGTCCCGTAAAGACTTGAATTTTGTTATCTAAACTAATATTATAAGTAGGAAATATTTGATTGTATGTTTGTTACGATTTAACTCAAAAACTACTCGACCGATTTTAAAAATTCTTTCACTATTAGAAAGCTACATCTTTACCGAGTAACATTGGCTATATTATATCACAATTTTCGCGGCCGAAGTCGCGGGTAAAGTGCTAGTGTAGTATAATTTGACCTCACATGTTAAACGTAGAATAAGGTCATTCGTATTATACAGGGTGTAACGGAAAGGGTATATACATCCTTAAGGTTGTGCTACAGACCATCAAACTGAACATGTTTCTCAACATAAAAACAATGTTGCAGCAAAAAAAAATATCAGCTGCCTATACATTTGGGTCGAATAGGTATTGTAATTTTCTATGGAGCAGCAGATATTTTTTTTGCTGAAAAACATGTTTTATGATGAGAAACATGTTCAGTTTGATGGTCTGTAGCACACCCTTAAGGATGTATATACCCTTTCCGTTACACCCTGTATACATAGACTTCACGCGTTTTTCCCATGATACTTACAGGCTCCTTAGGCCTGGTCCACGTTAATACATCTGGTTATACAAGGTGTTGTTTTGCAACCTCGTCAAATTTCAGGAGGTGGTCACAAAAGACATAAATAATTAACTAAAATTACGGTACCTAGTTAATTATTATTAAACGCTGATTTTTTTGGTTGTTTAAGTTTGACAATATTTCAGATTAACCTCCTTAACGTGGTTTAGGGAATAAGAAATTATCGAATAAACGTTTGAGATTGTTTGTATGTGTGTAAGCGAGGTTAGAGGGCAAGAGCCAGACGGGCCGCGTTTAAAACACGGGTGGTTCACACTTACCGATTTCCGTAAAAAAGAAAAAAAAAGAAAAATTACCTACCCATTTTATTATTGATTCGGGACGAGAATCATTAGCATAGTTACCTCCTTGAATTTGACGAGGATGCAAAACAACACCTTGTATGCGCACGCCAGTTGCAATGATGATGATAATTTTAATTATTATAACTCTGTAAAGCCATATTTGTTCTATCTTGGACGTTTTAATTTGACCAATCAGTATAAAATTTATGATCTCGGCGACATAAGAAATCGGGACAATTTTATAGATCTCAAAATACCTGTCATTGTCTTTCATTGTAGTTTTTATTACAATTCGCTGTTTTTATTGTAAATATTATTTTTCTAATTTTGAGAATTTTTTTTTTAATTAAGTTCAAAAAATATATGTGTTAACTGAAATATACAATAATTATAAACCCAGTTGTTCAGAGTATTTATTTTATTTCTTCATAAGTTTTATCATCATCTGCCTAGCCTTTTCCCAACGTTATCAGGGTCGGCTTCCAGTCTAACCGGATGCAGCTGACTACCAGTATTTTACTGCCGCAAACAATAGAGGTATGTATTTTCTTCTCTACGATGACATGGCGATATTTTTTTTCGTTTTGGGCCATTTTCACAAGTTTTTAATGCGTTTTGCTGAACTGAGCCTATTTGGTGCAGCCCTGAGACACTGAATATCATCTTTTTCTTTGTTAAGAACTTTTTTTTTTAGTACTTGGTATGCATTTTCCGGTGTCCCTAAAGGCGGAAACACACTTACGTGTCGTGGCGTGCCGTGACGCGCCAGAAACATTCGGTTTCATACATCGATGCGACACGACACGCCATGCAAATATGTCCCTAACCATATTAAATGTATGAAACCGATTTGCTTCTGGCGCGTTACGACACGCCACGACACGAAAGTATGTTTCCGTTTTTACACCCCGTATACACAAGCTGTTGTTTTGCATCCTCGTCAAATTCAAGTAGGTAACTATGCTAATGATTCTCGTCCCGAATCAATTATAAAATGGGTAGGTTTTTTTTTTGTTATTTACGCTAATCGGTAAGTGTGAACTACCCGTGTTTTAAACGCGGCCTGTCTGATTCTCGCCCTATAACCGCGCTTCCACGCATATAAACAACCTCAAACGTTTATTCGATAATTTCTTATTACCTTAACCCCTCTAACATCCTTAAATACTTCGTTGGTGGCTCTAGTCACCTGGTTCATTCTACTGTCAATATATAAATCTTTAGGTGACTCTATTCGCCTAGTTTCGGTCAACTGCAAACAGGATATAACGCTTTTTTAATAAGTTGCCGAAGTCAGATACAGAACTGACCCATGGGGAGTTTAAAAAATACATAAAACGTGTCCTGTGTCCACCCGTGTGCGGGCCAGGCACGCATGCGGGCTGCCCGCAACCTATCGTATCATACATGTTTTTATTGTGATGCGGGCCACACGCTAATCTGCTCTGCGGGCGTCCCGCAACAAGCATGGCCGCCTGGCCCGCACGCGGGCGCAAACACGCATGACAATGAAAAGGCCCTTGTCAAAAAAGCATATTACAAAATTAAGGGCTAATTGAAGATAGAGAAGTTTAGTCTTAGCCCCTTCGCACATGCGGCTTCCTTGGTAGCTCATAAGCGGCACAAATGTATGGATGACTCACACTATTCTCAATCTTATTTACTTGTTTCTATTGTTTCTTCTTGTTAATCAGATGTTTTACAATAGTTTTTAAACCATTACCTACTTACATCTTTTGTTAATAATAGTTACAGCACTGATGACGTGTCACTTGTTTAATCTAGTCTTTATGTAATATTTTCTTCTTCTTTTATAGACTCTTTTTAGGGTTCCGTACCTCGAAAGGAAAAAATAGAACCCTTATAGAATCACTTTGTTGTCCGTCCCACCGTCCATCTGTCTGTCTGTCTGTCAAGACCCTTTTTCTCAGGAACGCGTGGAGGTATCAAGCTGGAATTTATATCAAATACTCAGGTCTACTGTCCCTTGGACCTGTGAAAAAAAACTTCTAAGCCAACGCAATCAAATTATACAGCTGTTTATGCTGCAAATTTCCGCAAATTTTCGACACTCACAAGGGAATCAAAACCTACAGGGTTCTTTCCGTGAGCTCAGAATCTTGAAGTTTGGTACGAAGCAACGTCTTATAGCACAGATAAAGAAAAAAATGCGAAAACCGTAAATTTTTTGTTACATCATATGATATTTTTTTTTTAAATAATTACGATTTTAAAGTACGAAACCCTCGATGCGCGAGTCCGACTCGCACTTGTTCGGTTATTTTTTATTTACCGATTGTTTGTGAATGTGTGGACATTGTAGGCCTTATAGATTCTTAGTAACTTTTTATCTTGTTCTAAGTTTTGTAGTAAGTAACGATTTATAGTCGGATCTACGATGTCCTCACATACTTAAGTACTAACGCTGTAACATAGAAGTATTGTAAAACCTAATGATTTGAAACGAGTAACCATGAAGTTTCTTGCCGGTTATTCTCCATAGGAAACGACCAATCCGAACCGAGCACCGGTTTGTCGACGTCCGACCCCCATTTAGGCCTATGTGAAATAAAAATATTTTGATTTGATATCCAATTTTCCATGATTTTTTTTTCTTTTTTTTCAAATTTTGCTCTTGCCTTTTATAAAAAAAAACGATCTACGGGTCACTACTCTAACACCTGAGGTGAGCCTGAAACCAATAAATTACCAAATTAACATCATGTTAAATAAATAATTATAATTTTTTTCCACTCTTTTGGTCTGTCACCTCTGTCTTCGATGCGACAACAGGGGATTTCGCTTGGTAGAAATAAACGCATTCTTTTTTAAGTGAAACTTCTAATGCAACTACCAACAAGGTTGCGTTAAACGTTTAACGCTACCATGGGGGGGGTATGAAAGCACTGTTGCGTTAAACGTTCAACGCTCCTGGGGAGGGAGAATAGAAAGAAACAGAGCGAGAGTGAATGCAAAAAAATATGAAAAAACACATGTGTGTACAAACGAGATTAGACACCCCGCAGATCCATGTCATATGCCAGGAATCCTCCTTCTTCAATTCTTATTTAAAACTTCTTTCTTCATATCCAAAAAATAGAAAAATAACCTGTCTGAAGTTTTTGAACATGTCAAATTAAGCGTAAACAGAAAAGCACATTATTTTGTATAAAAAATCTTAAATTTTAGGTCCAAAACAGTCCTATATAATATATGATACCAGCACAAAACACGAAATTGTTCTACATATTGAAAATCAAGAATGCGAAAGCAGTAATAATTATTTTGTTATGTAAGTACTTAATCATACTAAATCGGTGACCTGACGGAATGCGACTGTCGCGCGAATACGCAATCTTATTTTAGCTAAACTATCTGCCCCGCGCAACTTCGTCTGCGTCACATGTTCTCCGTTTTTGCAAAATTTTACTCAGCTACTTTCGGTTGTAGCGTGGTCTTATATCCTGTAGCCTTCCTCTATAAATTGACTATCCAACACTTAAATTCGAACCACTTGTTCCTGAGTTTAGCTCGTTTAACCAAACAAATACTCTTCAGCTTTATAATCCATACTTCCATACTAATATTATAAATGCGAATGTGTTTGTTTGTTACCTTTTCACGACTAAACGGCTGATCGGATCAGATTTCAACCTTGGGAAGGACATAGGCTATATATCATCACGCTACGACCAATAGGGGCGGAGCAGCAATGAAAAATCTTGCGAAAACGGGGAAAATTTGACGCAGACGAAGTTGCGCGGGACAGCTAGTAATTAAATAAATTATAGTACAGAGACCTACGTTTAATCACTTTTTAATAATTTTTAGCTACAATCCTTGCTTTGTCCACGTTCTTACATCAGGTCATACACGCCATAATTTATATGAATTAATCGTCTAAACGCCACTGTTTTGATCGAGTGCGACGATCTAGGTATTTCGCGCGATAATCGCTTTCAGTGAGGACACACTCTTATGGTAAGCGCAGACATGGTATCAAAACGCTCGAGTAGATTTTCACTGATAAATTGACAATGGACAAAATCATAACTGGAACGTTCTTCTAAATAATATGCAACTTAACTGTAAGGCGTTGGGAGGTCAGATAGGCAGTCGCTTCATGTGAAATACTGGCATTCGGCTGCATGCGGTTAGACTGGAAGCCGCCCCCGATATCGTTAGGCAAAGGTTACGAAGACAAGTGATCATGAGTGCACTGCTCATAATGTGATACCAAAGAACATCATCATCTGCCTACCCTTTTCCCAACTAGGTATGTTTGGGTCGTCTTCCAGTCTAACTGGATGCAGCTGAATACCAGTATTTTACATGGAGCGACTGCATATCTGACCTCCACAACCCAGTTAGTACTGGGTAATACTGGTTGTCTGACTTTCGTGCTACTGACTACTCGTGACGACTGTCAAAGATCTACAAATGACAGCCGGGACCAACGGCTTAACGTGCTTTCCGCGGCAAGAAGGAAACTCGGTATGTAATAGGTGGTCACAAATGCACCACCCACCACCAAACTCGATATCAAAGAACATTTTCGAACATAATACTACTCAGTCTGTGCTGGCCCTTCTCTATTACTTAAAACAGTAAATTACGCCGCGTTCGAAATACGTATTATACTGAAAAGGGCTCGCCCCTGTTCCATGGAATTTTAAAACGAAACTATTTCTGTCACCAGTGTGGATAGCAATAGTACACCTCTGCCTTGTTAATTATTTTAACAAAAAAAAACAATATTTGCAAACATTGTCTTAATTAGTAGTATATCTAGTATAGTAACTATATTAAGTCGAAAGATTTATTTTTAGCTATTAAGTAAATAGATTTTACTGTATTTTATAAGGTAACGCGCCTATCGCATGAGACCCTTTAATGCCTTGAGTATGCAATTTTGAGGAATGAAACTGTGAACTTTTTGAAGAACATATTTATACACTAGCGCTGTGTGGTTCTTTTGTGGGGTGGTAATAATCGGAACTAATCACATAATTATTTATTTGCAATAAGTATTGGTACGTTTTTTTTGGTCATAAAGTCAGTTGAGGTTCCTAATTTATAATATAATCAAATAAATATTACATACATAATTTTACAATTATGTTTAATGTTAGAGTATAGAATACATGTCTTTATAATGCTGTTTTTGTATAATTCTTTACTATAACAAAATATTCATTAAATTATAACAATAATTGATTAATAGAATAGAATCGTTTTTGCCTCTTGAAATAGGGCATTTGATGTATCGATAACAACTATTTTCAGTCGCTGATTGAAAAAAACTTTTTCAGTTTTGAACAATATCGAATTAAGTATACGAATTATTTACAAAAATATATACCTATACTACTTTTTACTTAATTGCAGTCAATGCTAAAAAGTACACAACAAAAAAAAACATCGCGGTACTAGTATCCCTCGCTCCGCTCAGGATTGTAATCTAGTCCTTCGCTGCTCTCGGGATCCAATTTACTCCCTCGAATTAAAATTCTTTTCCATATGTGCATTCTTGAATTCATTTTTTCTCTACTATATCTGTATTCTTGCACTATTTGTGTCTTTAAGGCACCAAATAGAGTTATCACTTAAAACATTATTACAATTTAATTATTACTAACTGAATATGAGACAGTGAATTTTATTTTCTAGATATAATATTGGAAAATGCCGCGAGTCGTGGAAAAATGGGGTAAGTAACTACAATTTTATTGTAATCTGTTTATTTTTTCAATGTTGGCAACATCTACTACTCAGTTAATCATAGAACAGACTTGTAACACGCGAAACGGCAAACAAGGCAATGAAATTAGGTTTTTCCATTGCGAATTTCTCAGTATTAGCCAAGGAGTCTGGGTTTGTATCCAGTTGATGGCAATAGGCTCGGCCCTATTACATGGAATTAAACGTAACTGGCGTAATGTGGGTGTACTAGTATATCTAGTGTCCTTAATTAACATCTTGTATACACCTTAGTCTAACCCTCAGGGGATTCCAGTCGTGATGTTATGCTGCTGTGACATTAACACAAAGGCAATTGATTATTATTATGTCTGGGGCGTTAAGTACGACCGCAAAATATTGATTAAGCGACTGTTCATATTATGAATCCCGCATGGAACGTGGAACACTATGCATAGTTTTGTGTTTTAAATTGTTTTTTTTTTTATTGGGAAGTCATGGCTATATGCGACACTTTGAACACCATTACACAAGTTATAGCGCTGCATGTTCCTTTTGGCGCGTGGCCATAGTCGGGACTAAGGCCGCCATTTTGTTTTTACAATACAATTTCCATAGACAAATAAATGTTCAAAAACGTTATTCAACAGTGCCCTTCTGACAATGTCAATCAAGCGCCAAAAGAAGTATGCCGCTCTATAGTTGACACAATTTGTACAAATAGTAGATAATACAACAAATGAAAAAAAAAAACTCTTGAAAAACTAAATTCTTCTCGGTCCTTGTATCCGTCGCTCCGCCCAGGATTCTAATTTAAAATCCCTTGTTTGTTACTACGCTCGGCATTCTGAAGGTCCAACTTAGACCCTCGAACTATTCTACTATTGTGCATAATTATATAAATAAGTGATTCATTAAATAGTCTTGCATCCCGCAGTCCCGTAAGAGATTCCCTTAACCGGACCAAAGCTCAAAGCTTAACACGCGTATAATATTCTCAAATAAAGTTTTTATTTAATGGTATTTATTATCTACCCATTGTTCGTTCACCTGTCATTAATTGTGTGTTGACAGTGTGTTTTTATCAGTCAGGACCGCCGATGTGATACGTTGGGTAAATCGCGAATTTGAAGATTTCTTACGAATTTTGCACTCAATATCGGGTTCTTTGTTGATAAAATTTTGATCTGCAATAATAACATGTTTGCATTTTTAGAATAATCATACTGAAAGCGAATTGATAACAACTACATGGGTTGATCGAGGGTTAAACTACGCTTGCTGAGGTCAGTCCTTATCTGATTGTCGTCCATTATACATCCTCCGTGCCTCGGAAAGCACGTCAAGCCGTTGGTCTCGATTGTCATTCATACATCTCTGACAGTCTGCCAAGAGGCATCCTGTTACTTAGGCTTTGGCAGGCCATTTAGCTTATTTATTTGCCTGCCAGTCCATACTTTCTTAATACTTAGCACTAGACTCTTCTGCCTGTCACCCCGTACACTTCTACATATTTTGTTAAATTCCATCTTGTTCCTATGAAAATATGACATCTCTAAGGCCAGGTACAAAAAAAAGAGTTCATCTCGCTCACTCTTGTAACTTGTAATTCAACCAAGTCACTTTTCATCTATTTATCTGAAAGTTAAAAACAAAATCCAACACCTCCGAAGTGGGGGGCTAAACGTTTTCGAGCTTACTACGCTCACTCTTGCTTGAATTTTAAGTCCTCAAGCTTTTATTTGTAAGTCACTAAAGCTACTATTATAATGGCCTTAAGAGAGCTCTAAGCTTGCACTTGTTTACTATTGGTTCATCTTGTGAATTCACCAAATCATTACCACTTTTGCAGTAGGGATTTTTTTGATTTCGGTGCGACAACCCTGTGGGCCCGGAACGCCAAATCTTAAAACACGTCACTGGGTAGCAGTCGCTTCGCTCCATGAAATAAATTAAACATTTTTCTCTCGTTAGTAGGTGGCTGCAGAATCATAGTCATATAATAGGTCTTTACCTATGAAATTGCCGTATTGCAGTACAGACTTTTTCAAACAAAAAAAAGTTTTGATTGGCTATGAGTTCTAAATTCAAATTAATTTTGTTTTAAAAATATGACATTCTATTTACAAAATCAGTCTTTTGTTTATTCATTAGCGTTGTATTTTCATTACATTTCAACATTTTTCCTCATAATGGATACTTTGAAATTTCGTGTAATTATGGAATATGAGTTCCGTCGTGGCACCAACGCGGCACAAACGACCCGTAACATCAACGACGTTTACGGAGAGAACTGTACAAACGAACGCACAACCCGTTATTGGTTTGCTCGGTTTCGTTCTGGGAATTTTGACTTGAAAAATGAACCTCGTGGTCGTCCGGAAACTTTGGTCAACAATGGTGAATTAAAGGTGATTGTTGAAGCTGATGAAACTCAATCTACAGCTGAGCTGGCAGCAGCTTTTGATGTTAGCATTAAAACAATATTGGTCCATTTGCGACAGATTGGCAAGATAAAAAAGCTTGATAGATGGGTGCCCCACGAACTTAACGATCGCCAGCGCAACGTACGCGTCGAGACTTGCCTTGCGCTGCTTAACAGGCACAGAAATGAAGGAATTTTGAACCGAATTGTTACGTGCGACGAAAAATGGATTCTTTTTGACAATCGAAAGCGCTCAGCAAGTTGGTTAGATCCTGGTTCGGTACCAAAGCAATGTGCAAAACGAAAAATGACCCCTAGAAAGGTGATGGTCACAGTTTGGTGGTCTAGTGCTGGTGTGATTCATCATAGCTTTTTACAAAACGGCGAGAGCATTACTGCAGATGTGTACATTGAAGAACTGACCACAATGATGGCGAAACTCGCACGTCTGCAACCAGCTTTGGTCAATCGGTCGTCTCCACTGCTACTTCACGACAACGCGCGGCCCCATACTGCACAACAGACCGTCTCTAAGCTGCATGAGTTGGGTTTGGAAGCTCTCCCTCATCCGCCATACTCACCAGATCTTGCGCCTTCCGACTAATACTTTTTCCAAAATTTGGACAACTTTTTAGCGGGAAAAAAATTCAATTCCCGAGAGGCAGTACAAAACGCCTTTGAAGAGTTTGTTGTCTCCCGTCCAGCTGATTTTTTCAAGAAGGGCATCCATAAACTGCCACAGCGTTGGCAAAGATGCATTGATTGCAGGGGTGATTACTTTGAATAAAAGAAATAAACAAGTTCGAAAAAAAAAATACTTTAACTTTTTTCAAACAAAACGGCAATTTCATAGGTAAAGACCTAATATTAAAATGTAGTGCCAGCAGAACCAAAAGTGTGTGCATAGTTTCAGCTCAATCGGTTGGGGGGAACTAGTTTGAAATTCAGTTGCAAGATTTGACCAATAGCTACATACTTACTGGCTGACAAGGAAAGTTAAATGAAAGCTTATAAAAACATGATAGACAGAAACTCGATACCAACATAGTTGTGAAAAAAGGTTAGGCAGAGAAAGCATATACTTTCGCATCTAAAAAATGTATTAATTTTGAACGTTTAAATCAATCTATATTTTAATTTGTCAGGTCTGGAATTCAGGTCACGTAAAGTTTTACGTGGATCATTTAACGTAGACAGGGGGGCACAGGTGTTAAAAAAATAAAATTCTTAATAATGAATTATGTCTTTTCTGTAAATCGGCTTTAAGAAACACCAAAATCTCGACGAGGTCGCTGTTTTCTATTTCAGTTCTTTGAAAAAAAAATACCGAAGCAAACTCAGAGATCACAGTCTCTTTTTAAAGTCCACATAATATTGGTCGAGTAATGCGAAGGCCATGCTGATTAAATGTCAGATATTGTAAAAAAAATATAAGTATTGAAATAACAAGATGGCGGTGATTTTGGTCTACTGATTCTTTGTCAGCTAGCTGACGTTTCTTTTTAGAGACAAACAAGCTTACAGTAAAAAAAATAAATAAACAAGCTTTTAAAAATGTAATGAGTGTGTGGTGGGACGTAATTTATTTTCGTATTCCCTGCAATTGTATTTTAAATACCCATATCATGAGAGTGCATAAAAATGAATTAGTCCGCCATCTTTGGGAGTCCGCCATATTGGATTTAGAATGATGTCACCTAGCTAACCAGACATGTCATCTAAACTAAACGTATACATGCACCTAGCTAACCAGGCATGTCATCTAAACTAAACTTATATGCAAGATTTCAGCTAGTCAATCATTTTAGAATAACTCTTACTGGGTTGTGAACGTCAGGCAGACGGTAGTCGCTTATGGGTAATATCAAAAATAATTGTACATTCAGACATGCTTAAATGTCCATGGTAGGTCCTATCGAAATAATGCGTATATTTTATAAAACCAGTTATGATACGTAGACATTCAGAATAAGAGATGAATAATATGAATTTCAGAGCATAATAAAGCATATAGTTTTTAAAATCCACATTATTGTTTGGGAGTATATCACATTTCTCCCATGTAAATAATGATGTCCTCGAAGACTTGTGCGTTACAAAAATGCCTCTAGTTTTTTTGCGTGCTACAATCTCATTAATTCAAGCTAAAAATGAACTTCAGTATTATAAAGGCTATCTAGATCCTGCTTTATTTTTTAAAAATGATGAAGAAATAGATAATTACCTTAAATCAAATCCGCGTCCACAATTTTTGTCATTTTTGTTATTCTATTTTGTAACACCAATATTTGGTAGTTTTTAAAAAGTGGAATCGGCAACACGATGTTTTTTGTTAGCAGCCAATCACGTAGCACTAACTAGTGACAGTCGGCCATTTTGCAACGTGCGTTTTTCTGAGTGCAGTGTGCCTAAGTCAGTGGTGAATTTTTTCAACAATAATACTTTCCTTTTTTTGTGTGCTGGTCTGTTCAGCACCTGGTAAGTTATTTATTTACTTTTAGACCATTTAAATATTGTATTACTCTCGTCTAAATCAAAAATAAACAACAATTTTATCTAAGCAGCTTTATTGATTTTTAATTCGTTCGAGGTTATATTCAACACGTGTTTTATATTCCTTTTTGTTACAATTTGTTACAAAGTTTTGTTACGTAACAAATATGAGTTAACAAAAAGGAAGTAAGGATGATTTTATACTGCGTATATTTATATTTTATACGACACACGTGTAGTTTATTACCAAAAAAAAAAACTAGCAATGCTTTCACCTTACCTACTAGGAATAGTAGGAATAGTAAATGAAAGGAAAGTATCAATTTACTAATGTTATTTTATAGTTTTACTCGTGTTTACCCAACTTGTTTCAACCGGCCGTGCCATCACCGCTGGGTTTTGAATTCATGACTAAGATCTGTTCGAGATTGAAACTAATACTCATGGCAAATAATTAATGAATACGTTAGTAAAATGTCTAATCCTACCTGACATCAAATTAATCATGTCTCACGAAATGTTCTTAATACGAAAATATGTGAAAATATTGCTATGTTTTTTCTAAAGTTCGCTTTTAATCCCAGATAGTAATCTAAGATTTGTTCTAGAAAAAATGCCCATGACACCTGCAGAACGACAACGCAATTACTGAGAACGACTGAAACAAAACGATCCCGAAAAATATGAAGAAATTCGTAAAAGAAACTTGGAAAGAATGTGTGTTTGTGGTAAAAACTTTTAATAAAAAGTTTTTATCAAAAGCTGTTTTTTTATTATTATTATGTTCAGATGAACCTATCCAAGTAGTATCTAACTAGTTGAGTTATTATGTGATTGATCATAAAAAATAAAAAAAAGGGAAACCTATTTTGTTTTGATCATAGTGTGAAATTGCCCGATTAGTTCCTTTTTGTTTCTTTTTTGTAACACTTTTCATTTTTGTAACGAAATTCATTTTTGTTTCTTTTTGGTGACTGTACAATTTATTTTGATATTACCCTTATGTAAAATACAACTCGGCGCATCCGGTTAGACTGAAAGCCGACACCAAGATAGTTTGGAAAAGTCTAGGAAGGTGATGATGGCTAAGGAAACCTGTCTTAAAATTCAGTTGCAAAATTGAAACATTGCAATTTAAACATCAGCTTGTAAAAATACGAGTTTAAAACTGATTGTTTTGGTTTCAGCGGGGGATGAATTCAGGCGATGCGATTCATCCGGTGAAACTCGACGAGCATTACTGTCATTTTGTGTCTGTCTAATATTTACTTCTTTGCTAGTGGCCATCGTTCTTATGGTATTATATACAAAGAAATCTAATAATGAATATGAGGATGAATTTATTTATTGGTATTTTTCAAGTTAGTAAGTTATCGTATAAAATGGAAAAATGTAACATTTTAATTCAGCAAAAGATTATGTAAACATGTTTGAATATATCGTTGAATTTAATTTGGAGTTTTTGTCAAGTATTGTTAAAAAATAACTCGTTTATGCCCGTGGATTCACCCGCGTGGAGTGCGGTAATGGTCTCACGCGATTTTACTACCACCGGGACAAAAAAGTAGGTATTGTGTTAATCCAGGCTATAAACTATATGTGTGCCGTAATCCGTTAAGGAGTTTTACGTTAAAGAGTAACAAACATCAACACAAACCTCACAAACATTCTCATTTATTTACTAGTAATTTAATAAGATAAAGATAAATATATACTAGGAGAACATAGTTTACCGGGAGATAGTTGAGCGTGGAGTTGGTGATGCCCTGGCGCGTTATGTTCTTGGCGAGCGTGTCCGGGGCGGCGTGGTCGGGATTGAGGTACTAGGAGAACATAGTTTACCCGGAGATAGTTGAGCGTGGTAACCTTACCTACCTACATTATCATATCAGAAAAATGAAGGAATAGGGTAGGGTAGGGTTGGGTAGGGTAGTTAGGTAGGTTGGGTAGGGTAGGTAGGTAGGGTTGGGTAGGGTAGGGTAGGTAGGTAGGGTTGGGTAGAGTAGGTAGGTAGGGTTGGGTAGGGTAGGTAGGGTTGGGTAGAGTAGGTAGGTAGGTAGGGTAAGTTGGTAGGGTAGGAGGTAGTAGGTAGGTTGGATAGGGTGGGGTATGTAGGCTAGGGCAGGGTAGATAGTTAGGTAAGGTTGGGTAGGGTAGGGTAGGTAGGTAGGGTTGGGTAGTGTAGGTAGGTAGGGTTGGATAGGGTAGGTAGGGTTGGGTAGAGTAGGTAGGGTTGGGTAGAGTAGGTAGGTAGGTAGGGTAAGTTGGTAGAATAGGAGGTAGTTAGTGAAAATAGTCTGGAATAGCATATAGGATACTTTTATCCCGGTACTGTGATCCCGCGGGACAATTACCGAAAAAAGGCGGGCGAAGCCGCGGGCAGAAGCTAGTACATCATAATTATTGCGATTATAAGCCACAGCTAATTACCAAACAGGTTAACAGATAGCGGCTCATAATTTCACCACGTTGTACATCGCCGAAATAGCTCAGTTGGGAGAGCGTTAGACTGAAGATCTAAAGGTCCCTGGTTCAATCCCTGGTTTCGGCAAAAAACTCTTTTTGCATTTTTCCCACAGTTCACTCTTCAAGCGAACCTTTCTAAAGGCAATTTTAACCTTCAGATAAGTTGAGTCCAGATAAATTTAAAGATTAAATTAGGTTATCTGCTGGATAGCGAACACAGGTTTTAAAATAGATTCTACAATTACTACATACACAGACATCGTAATTTTGAAGTCTCTGACATCACCATACTCCAAATTACAGCTGTCATGTAAAATAACAGCGAGATAAGTCAAAATGACGAAATAATAGGCATTTTAACTGGGCAAATTTAAACCATTACTAATCTGAAGTGACATGACACAAAACCGCCAAAAGTTGGAAGAGACCTATACAGCATTGAGTGGCCAAAGGTTGAGGAAGAAGAAGAGGTAGTTCAGCCATATATGTCAAAAGACCGATAGCCTGTGAGCAGATGAGTCTTAAAAAGGTGACTGGTTCAGGCTTTATGCGGAAGACGAAATACAGGGCGAGATGGCGTAGCTTGGGGGAGGTTTAGGTCCAGCGACGGACTGCGACAGCCTGAGTTAATCTGCTGTTGAGATAATCTGCCTAGCCTTCCCAACTATATTGGGGTCAGCTTCCAGTCTAATCAGATGCACCTGAATACCAGTATTTTACATGAAGCAACTACGTATCTGACACACCCCAGTTAGTACTGGGTAACACGATACCCCTTGGTAAGACTGGCTGTCGGAATTTCAGGGCACTGACTTTCTGTAACGACTGTCAAAGATCTACAAATGACAACCAGGACCAACGGCTTAATGTGCTTTCTGAGGCACGGAAGGAACTCGGTGTTCACCCATCCACAGACCAACTTTAAGGTCGAACCGAGTGGCTGCTGAGATGGAACATAATCTATACATATAAAAATAAATGCCACTTTTCGTTGTAATTTTATAACTCAAGAACGGCTGGGCCGATTTAGCTGATTTTGGTTTTAAAAGGGTAGGTAGGGTAGGTAGGGTAGGTAGGGTAGGGTAGCGTAGGGAAGGGTAGGTAGGGTATGTAGGGTAGGGTAGATAGGTAGGTAGGTAGGGAAGGGTAGGTAGGTAGGTAGGTAGGTAGGGTAGGGTATGGTAGGTAGGTAGATAGGGTAGGTAAAAGTGCATTGCAACGCATGCCGGGGACAGCTAGTTATCTTTATATCTAAAAGTTACAGTGCTAAAGGATCCTTCAGCTGAAGGATAGCTGAAGGATCCTTCAGCACTTAAATTGACATTGTCAGGATTTGTTTTTGACATTTGTGATATTGTCGGTGGATATAAGTGGAGCAAAATAAGATGGCGGCGATCGTTCGCGCTAAAAGTTTATTGTACTGGGTTTCTTATAATCTTATGTAGGACAATTAAAGGTTTCTTTAAATAAAAAACTTTTAGGCATCAAATCAAAGTTTAACCTTTTATTTTTATTTGACCAATAAAATACACTTTTAAACTTCATACTTAACAAAGAAATATAATAGATTATAGTTGCCTTTGCGGAAATAGTTTCTTATGTAGAAGAATAAGCAAGAAACTCCAATGTTAAATATTTAAAACGTTTTACAATATTTTGTTAAAATCTTTTTTCCCTATTAATTGTCGCACTCCCCCATTCCTCCCACTTCTATCGATGATGTCCTTCTTCTCGCCAAATCGCGACGACGCCATTAAAGGCATCCTGCCATCTTCTCCTCGGTCTGCCGCGACACCGTCTAGCTGTTTCAGGATTCCAGTCTTGTTAAAATATTAACATTTGTGAAAATCATTATGTTCATACACGCCAATCTCCGAAACGATTTCAATGAACGATTTTGAATGTGTAGGTACCTATTGTTGGTTCTAGCCTGAAAGATAGTTTCGCACCCAATGGCTACCTAAACACCGAAGAAACGATCCCATGTGAAGTAGGGAAAGGTCAAATTTAATATTGTTACGCCGACTGCTTTACGAGAACATTCTAGGACTACGGTCGAGTCTAGAATGTTCCACGATGGAAGTGTCTAGAAAGTTCGAGAAAGTTCTGGACCTTTCTGGAACCTTCTAGAAGGATTGGTTCCACTATAGAGCCATCTAGAAGGTTCGGGAAGGTTGTAGAACTTTCTCGAAGGATGGGTTCCCCCTAAGGAACTACCTAGACATTGACGGAAGTTGTGGAAGTTTCTCGAAGGTGGGTCGGCCGTATAAATAGGCGACGGGTTAGCGGAAGGAGTTAGTCTGATTTTGGCTACGAAACGAAGCGATCGAAGTGAACGACTAGTGCGATATCTAAGTGATTAGTGATAAATTCTGTAATTGTGATTAAGTTTAAGTGTTTGTGAAGTGTTTTAAGTTAATTAAAGATTTTTATTGTTTATTTGGTAGTGTGTTAATTTGTCCTATACCCAGCTCGTAACAATTGGTGTCAGAAGTGAGGATAAATTATGCCAATTCTACCAAAGGACGATACAGACGGTGTCCGCACCAGAAGTCATCGACAGCAAGATATGGGACCAAAGGAGGTTTGGAGATTCTCCGACACAGACACCGGCTGGTGCCCAGCCTACGTCGGAGCCAGTCGCTGGCTCATCCGGAGTTTCTCCAGCATCTGCGGCGCCAGACTTGACTGTTTTAATGGCACTACTGCAGGACCAGGCTCGCCAGTTGCAAGATCAGTTGCAACGAGATAAGGAGGAGCAGGCTCGCCGTCAAGAGGAGCAAGCTCACCGGTTGGAGGAGCAGTTACAGCGAGATAAAGAGGAGCAGGTCCGCCGCCAGGAAGAACAGATGCTCCTGATAAAAGATCTTCACGCAACCTTTGGCAAAGATCTTAAGGTGATGAAGGAACATGTCCACCAGCATGAGAATCGTATCTCGGAGGCTGAGGTTCAGATTGCTGGTGTGAAGAAGGCCTTAGACGAACTTAAGGCTGGAGATGGAACTGTGGTTTCCGTGGTTGCTGCACCTTCAGCACGTGGGTTTAAAGTACCTCCATTCGACGGAACATCTTCGTGGTCGGCCTATAAAATCCAATTTGAGGCCGTTATGAAGGCGAATGGCTGGACCAAAGCGCAAGCCATGACCGCGCTCACCTTGGGCCTCCGAGACCAGGCCCTAAACATCCTTGAGGCGCTCGGCAAGGATGTGACCTACGAGCAGCTGCTGGAGGCTTTAGAGTCCAGATACGGCGATGCGCACCTGGAGCACGTATTCCGAGCTAAGTTGAAGGATCGCGTACAACGCAGTGCCGAGAATCTGCAGCAGTGGGCCCTGGAAGTTGAAAAGCTGGTCCGCAAAGCATACCAGTCTGTCCCTGCACTTATCAATGGGAATCTGGTACAGGCTTTCGTCGACGGAATACGCGACTTGGAAGTTAGAGCTGCTGTGAGACTTGGGCATCATGAGACGTTGAAAGACGCCTTGGCCCATGCCTTAGAAGTAGAGGCAGTGAGGCAGGACCACCGAACACACCGCATCAGGGAGGTTGTGGCGTCACCTGTACGTGACCGTCCGCAAGGGTACAGCCCTAGGTGTTACACCTGTGGAGAAAGGGGTCATCTTCGGTCAAGCTGTCCTAAGCGAAGCACACCGAGAGAAGATCAATCTCAGCAGGGGAGAGTAGCTGAAGTGACTGCCCAGCCACAGCAGGGAAACGAGTAAATGCCAGGACTGGGGGGCGGGTGCTGGCTGGTATTGAAAGAGCCCCGAGGATCTTGATCTCACAAGCTCATGACGGGAACAGCCTGACCATCAAAGGCGAAGTCAACGGAATACCATGCAAACTGACGTTAGATACTGGAGCTTCTCACACGGTCGTCAATTCTCACCTAGCAAGTCGGTTTCTTGGGGACTACTTCAATAACCACGACCGTATGCAATTGTTTACAGCTACCGGTCAGCACATAACCGTCCGAGGCAGGAAGCAAGTGAAGTTAAAATTGGGTGACAGAATTTACTGTCACAATGTCATCGTGGCCGACATAGTGGACGATTGCATCCTGGGTTTGGACTTCATGCGGAAACATCGTTGTGAGATCGACGTTGATCAGGGAGTATTGAAATGTGGCTTAGAGGAAGTCTTCATGGAAGGTGCACCATCAGGGAAGGTGTACTGCTTGAAGAAGATTGTCCTTCCTAGCAGATCAGAAACGATCGTGCCGATTCGTCTACCTCAGTATTCTGGTCACAAAGTTCGAAGTGTTCTGATAGAAAGGATGAACAATGACTTTCCATGGAAGATGGCACGAACTCTGGTAAAAGCCACCAACGTCGCAGCAGTACGCATACTGAATCCAAGTGACAAGGAGCAAGTGATTAAGAAGGGCACCTTGATCGGCACTTGCGAAGAAGTAGCTTGGATGCGTCAATTACAAGATCGGCCTACCGGAAATAAAATTCCTTGTGCAAAATTTGACGTGTCAACGCTATTGGAATACTGCGATTTATCTGAAGGAGAAAAGGACAAGGCTATGAAAATGTTACTTCAGTACGCCGGCATTTTCTCTACAAATGATGCTGACATAGGGAGAACTGGACTGGTTCAGCACAAGATTAATACAGGCAACGAGTTACCTATCCGTCAGCGACCAAGAAGACTGCCTGTTGCACGGGAAAAAGAAGTGGAAACCATGATTGATGGAATGGTGAAGGACGGTGTTATAGAGCCTTCATCCAGTCCATGGTGTTCACCTGTAGTCCTGGTGAAGAAAAAGGACGGCAGCATGCGTTTTTGTGTGGATTATCGACGACTGAACGACGTCACGAAAAAGGACAGCTATCCACTGCCTAGGATCGATGACACACTGGATACGCTGACTGGAATGAAGTGGTTTACCACGCTGGATCTGAAAAGTGGCTATTGGCAAGTAGAAATAGACCCCAAAGACAAAGAGAAAACTGCATTCTCAACAGGAAAGGGGTTATGGCAGTTTAAAGTTATGCCATTCGGATTGTGCAATGCTCCTGCAACATTTGAAAGGCTGATGGAGCAAGTACTCGCCGGATTGATTGGAGACGCATGTCTTGTCTATCTAGACGACATAATCATCGTGGGCCGTACATTTGAAGACCACCTTAAAAACCTCAACCGAGTGCTGTCGAAAATCCAAACAGCAAATCTCAAGTTAAGTCCGAAGAAGTGCTCATTTTTCCGGAAACAAGTGAACTTCTTAGGACACATAGTTTCGGGGGAAGGTGTTCAAACAGACCCGGAAAAAGTAGTAGCCGTCAAGGACTGGCCAGTTCCGAAAGACAAGACTCAGGTCAGAGCATTTTTGGGTTTGTGCTCCTACTATCGACGGTTCGTAAAGAATTTTGCCGACATTGCGAAACCTTTACACAAGCTCACTGAGGAAAAGCGACAATTCTGTTGGGACGAGAGCTGCGACGTCGCATTTCAGGAATTGAAGAAACGTCTGTGCAAAACACCTATTTTGGGATATCCTGACACTGAAAATGACTTCATAGTTGACACAGATGCAAGTAATACTGGAATTGGGGGCGTGCTGTCTCAACGGAAAGGAGACCAGGAGGTTGTGATTGCTTACTTCAGCAAATCTTTATCCAAACCGGAAAGAAATTACTGCGTTACTCGACGGGAGCTGCTTGCCGTAGTAAAAACATTGCAGCATTTCAGTAAATATTTGCTGGGGCGGAAATTCCAGCTGCGAACTGACCATGCTGCCTTGAAGTGGCTATTACAGTTCAAAAATCCGGAGGGACAAGTGGCGAGATGGATTGAGCTACTGCAAGAGTTTGACTTCGTAACTGAACATCGCAGTGGGAGAACTCACGGTAACGCAGACGCCTTGTCAAGAAGACCTTGTCCTGAAGATTGTAAGCACTGTGCCAGGCAAGAGACTAAGGAGGTAGCAACCGTGAGGATGCTTAGAACAGATCTCAGCGATGAATGGAAGGAAACCCTACAGCAAGCTCAGCAAAATGACACAGACATTAAACCGATCTTCGATTGGATCAAAGCTGGTGCTCCTAAACCCAAGTGGAGTGATGTGGCAGCGATGAGTTCCATCACGAAGAGTTATTGGGCCCAATGGAACAGCTTGGTTGTCCATGATGGAGTCTTGTGCCGTAAATGGGAAAACGCTCGAGGGGACAGCTGTCATTTACAAATGGTTGTCCCTAAAGCCAAAGTACCGGATGTTCTACGGCTATATCATGATGGATGTTCAGGCGGACATATGGGGGTAAAACGGACTCTACTGAAGATCCGAGAGCGGTTTTACTGGATCCACTGTCGAGAAGATGTGGAGGACTGGTGTCGCAAATGTACCACTTGTGCGGCTGTGAAAGGACCCCAAACACGCAGTAGAGGTGCATTAAAACTGTACAACGTTGGAGCCCCCTGGGAACGGATAGCACTCGACGTTGCGGGACCATTTCCGGAAAGTGAAAGCGGGAACAAGTACTTCATGGTTGTCATGGATTACTTCACCAAGTGGCCAGAAGTGTTTGCCATTCCTAACCAAGAAGCTACAACAGTCGCAGATAAATTGGTTCAGGAAGTTTTCTGTCGTTTTGGAGTACCCTTAGAAATTCACAGTGATCAAGGAAGGAATTTTGAATCACAAGTATTTCAGGAGACTTGCCGATTGATGGGTACCCACAAAACCAGAACCACCTCTTACCACCCACAATCTGATGGAATGGTGGAACGTTTCAACCAAACGTTGGAAAGATATTTGGCAAAAGTCGTGGAAAGCAGGCAAAGGGATTGGGACAAGCACATACAGCCGTTTCTTTTGTCCTACCGTAGTGCAGTCCACGAAAGTACGACTGTGACACCAGCCTTCGCGAACTTTGGAAGGGAATTACGGTTGCCAGCAGATCTAATCACTGGAACTGCTCCTGATGCTCCACGCAGTGTAACCGATTATGCAAGTGACTTGCGTAACAAGTTGAATGACGTGTATGAGCATATCAGACAATCCGGCCAACAAATGTCTGAGAGGATGAAGACCCGTTATGACCGGAAGGCAAACAGTAGAGGGTTCGACGAGAATTCACTGGTGTGGCTGCATAACCCAGTGCGTAGCAAGGGGAAGTCTCCGAAATTGCAAGCAAAATGGGATGGACCATACCGAGTCGTGACCAGGATCAACGATGTCACCTATCGGATACAGAAGGGTCCACGAGGGGCGCCTAAGATCGTACATGTGGACCGATTAGCGCGATACTACGGGACTAACGATGCTCGGGACGAGCATGTCTAAGGAGGGGGCAGTGTTACGCCGACTGCTTTACGAGAACATTCTAGGACTACGGTCGAGTCTAGAATGTTCCACGATGGAAGTGTCTAGAAAGTTCGAGAAAGTTCTGGACCTTTCTGGAACCTTCTAGAAGGATTGGTTCCACTATAGAGCCATCTAGAAGGTTCGGGAAGGTTGTAGAACTTTCTCGAAGGATGGGTTCCCCCTAAGGAACTACCTAGACATTGACGGAAGTTGTGGAAGTTTCTCGAAGGTGGGTCGGCCGTATAAATAGGCGACGGGTTAGCGGAAGGAGTTAGTCTGATTTTGGCTACGAAACGAAGCGATCGAAGTGAACGACTAGTGCGATATCTAAGTGATTAGTGATAAATTCTGTAATTGTGATTAAGTTTAAGTGTTTGTGAAGTGTTTTAAGTTAATTAAAGATTTTTATTGTTTATTTGGTAGTGTGTTAATTTGTCCTATACCCAGCTCGTAACAATATTATAAGGCCTTGGGATTAACTGCCAGGTTTGGCAAAGTGATTTTGGGTTTTTCTATCAAATTGAATTTCTCAGTAGCAGTCACGGAGGCTGGTTTTTTTTTGGCAGGAGTGGGAAATCCCACGGACGCCTCGACTGCCTCACAGGTTGTGAGACAGTATAGTATCGGACTCGAACCGGCTAAAACCACACTCCTGCCCCGCCAGTGTTCCTCTAACATGGCCAGAGCCCTTTGTTGCGGAGGTTTGCCTTATCCATCGGTGAATTTTAGGAGGCCACGCTCTTTATGGGAATAAAGCGCCGGGTTGATGGCAATAGACTCGCCCATAGGACCATGGGACTTAAACTTAAATAGTGAAATGAGGGTGTACCGTTAGGTTCCTTTGGGGATTACAGAGATTGATATGTAAGTTTAAAGCGGATTCTTTCTTTTGCAGTGTACGCGTTTTCGTTTACTGCGTCGATTGAGAGAAGAGCCTGTATCATAATATCGATATTGCTAATTATTTTAATCATTCTTATTGTTTGGTACCACTACAAGAAGAAGTGCAAATGACTTGCTATCGTACGAATGTACGGTCAAAGTATGAAGTTTAAAAGTGTTAAGTTTTTGTGATGTAAGTTAAAATGTCGTATTTTTTTGTGGGTTGGGAACATATCGTTAAATTTGAATTTTGAGATTTTTTTTTTAAGTAATATTTAAGAAATATTAGTCAACTAACCTCGTCGTCTGCGTTATATTATAAACATATAACGAACACTGTTCTGTTTGAATCGGATTTTGTTACAATTTCAAGGGTTTTAATTTTTTTGCACGAAACTCTAATCCCTTTCCTAAAATAAAAGTAGCCTAACTTACTCCGCATCATCTATCTGCCAGTAGAAGCCATTGAAATCGGTACCATTAGCCTTTCCGGTAGCCATTTCCGAGATTAGCCAAAAAACAGAAGCTTTTTTGTTAAAAGTACCGTATTGCCATGCTTCAATAAAAAGCTGTTGTTTTGAAATTACTTTGAATAGATTAATCTGACAGTTAAATATGTCCACCAAACGTCGCCATCTTGTTTTGACGTGAATTCGTATTTAGAACGTCTATTCTCTGTGAACTGGGGGTCGCATTTTTGCGAGCTGTATAGCTCGAAACTTAGAATAGATGGCGATACTGGAGTTGCACCATCGTATTAGGCATATGAGCCCAAACAGAAAAGTATCGGGCAAGAGAAATTGGCGCGCGTGGGCGTGGCCTAGCAGCGTCTAATAATAGACACAAATGTTCCCTTTACATACGAATTCACGAAAAAGTGTCGCTCAAAAGGGGACACCGCCAGCTGATTTTATTAAACACAATATGGGATAATCCATTTTTTTTTTCTTTGTCCGTCGGTTAGTTTATTGAAAAGTATTGGACACGTATTTTTTCTTTTTTCACGTGGTCATAAAATTACGGAGATATATTGAGTTGAAATGGCGCATGACGTCACATGTAGGTAAGTTTTATTCCTACTTGTGACGTAGTAAGCCCCCACTCTCCAACTTTAATGAGTTTTAACTAAGTAATTTTTTGATATTTTGATAAAACAAAAAATACGTGTCTAATATTTTTGTATTACCTGTCTGACGGACAAAATAGAATGTCGTTTTCTTTACCCAGTCCGATCCCCTATTTCACAAATGTCACCAACGCCCGCCTCAGTGTCATTCAAGCACCAAAATTTATTAATTAACCAAATTAATCAAACTATTTGGCTCTCAAGCCTGCCTTCAGTTTTTGCCTAATTAAATGCCTTTTGTATGTACTAGTATGCCCTCTATTTTGTGTGATAAATAGCTATGATCAACCGCATATATGTCAGTAGCATGGAACTAAATGTCCTACGTTCCTTGATGGCTTCTTGGTCAGTATAAATACACACATCAACACGGTCTAGGGATATTTCATACTCAATTAAATAACTCGAAAAGTACTGGCCGCATTGGAATTTTTTATACACCGATTTGTTTGTAATTTATCTCAGACTAATTCCAAATTCAAATTTTTGAAAATTCTTTTGTTTCGGTGGCATAAACAATACGATTTTTAAACGAAAGATAAAGTTAAAATTGAGGTATTGTAGCCATGCAACGCCAACATTTGACGAGGGCAGAGATGTTACGAGCTGTGGGAATGCTGGAAGCTGGGTCTGTTCAGCGTAATGTTGCTGAGGCCATAGGGACCCACCAAAATTTAATTTCAAGATTGTGGACACGCTATCGTGCCACAGGTGAAGTAGCGGAGAGGCACCGGGGGCCAAGTCGTATTACTACCCCCAAACAAGACCGATTTTTGCAAATTACTGCGCGAGCTCAACCAAATGCAACGGCGACTCAATTGGTCCGAAGGCTGCGAGTGGAACACCAAGAGCTTGTGAGTGACCAAACTGTAAGAAGGCGACTCCATGAAAGAAATTTACGCTCTCGTAGACCGCTCCGGGTCCCACCTTTACGGAGAGGCAATCGTGGACGACGATTAGAATGGGTTCGGAACCACGTGGACTGGGGCCGTGAGCAATGGTCCAATGTGCTGTTCACGGATGAATCCAGGTTCGGCTTCCATCCAAATTCACGAAGGACGCGTGTTTGGCGAGTTCCTGGACGATGGAGCCGTCTTCAGAACCCTCAGGAAGTTCACCCACACCAAGGAGGAACAATTATGGTTTGGGCAGGAATTCGTCTTGGAGGACGGACGGATCTCGTTTGGGTGCGGGGCAATATGACGGCAGAACGATACGTCCAACAGGTGCTGGGGCCCGTAATCTTGCCCCACAGAACACAAATGGGGCAAGATTTCCTGCTCATGCACGACAATGCCCGGGCACACACGGCGAGAACGGTAGCAGCTTGGTTACATACACAAATGTTTGGGCCTTAGACTGGCCTGCTCAATCGCCAGATCTAAATCCCACTGAGCATGCGTGGGATATGCTGCAAAGAAGAGCTCTGAAGGAAGTTCCTGAAAATCTGGCTACAGAAGATCAACTTTTTGCGCACCTCAGAAGGACATGGGACAATATTCCGCAGCAAGACATTGACAACCTTGTTCTGAGCATGCCGAATCGTTGCCGATGTGTTATGAACATCATGGGCGCTTTCTCAGACTACTAATTTCAAGTTTATAAACACAAATTAAATGATTTTTCTATTTTTTTCAGTTTTTACTCATAAATTAAAAGTTAATTCATATACGGTTTCCGTCTATGCTTCATTTTTTTTCCATAAAATCCTGAAATTTTAATCGAAGTACCTTAACCATTATTAAAAAATGGTAGAATATTAAATAACGTATCTTTTAAATATATACATGTCATATAAATAATTAACACATTGATAGTAATTCGCTTTTTTAAAAATATCCCTTGACCGTGTTGATGTGTGTAGTTAACAGTTGAACGAAATTCTATAAGTATCGATATAAAGTTTACATTGACAATGTAAAATTGCTGTAAAATTTACGTTTGGGGATTATAATTGTACAAACGGCGACACATTAAGCTTTATATTTCAGTATAAAATGGCCTCGATTTGTAGAGATTTCCTGCACAATAAGAAATCCGCATAAACTGGTTTTACCTTGATTGGTCGTTGTGCGCTCATGGAACTTTTGTAGGAACTAACGTCGCCATCTTGTTATTTCATTGCAATATCCATAGACAATTTTAATAACTTAACAGTTGCTGTCAAGCGCCAAAATATCTAGCGCTAAATGTCTTGAGCCTCGACTCGTTTCGTCCGTTACAAGTCTGTTTTATTCATAAAATTTAGAAAAAAAAAGGGCTAACTTCACCAATTAAAGTGATGGCGATCAGCAAAATAACGTTGCGTTCAAGAGCTGCAAGGCGCATCAAAAATGGTATAATATTTTTTTGAACCGTTGGTCTTGTGGTCGGAAGCGCAACTGCTGAGCAGGAGATTCTTAATTCGGTTCCCGGGTCGGACAAAGTGGCAAATTGTTAGCATAGCAAAGTGGCGGTAGTTTTTCAATGCCGCCCAAGCTCTGACTTGGCTTTACATGCCATCGAGAAATATTTCAGGCGTGCTGGTTTCCTCACGATATTTTCCTTCACTGAAACATGTAACATGTGATAATTATAGGAGGTCTTGGGTTCAAAACTAGCTATCACTGCTTACACTCTGTGCTAATGTGAATGGAGCCTATGCCGAATGTCTATTTTTTTAATGAAATCGTATTTAATACCAACGGCACTGGCTTGCGGGCCAGACGTCAAAACCATCAGTTGAATGCTGCGGCGCGGGGTGTCTGTAGATGCCTGGCATGCATGGCTTTCGAAACAGAGAAGTGCATTTAAGAATTTAAAGAATGTGCTGGTTCACGCTAAAAGCTGAGGCCTCATTAACGCGTTGCGCCGTCGCTGCGTCGTTTTACATTTATATATTTTACTGTCATGCTAAATTTTTGCGTTACGTTGTCGCACGCGACTTTTCGACGGAGGAGAGACGAAGCGCGGTTAGGGTAATGCGCTGCATTGGCGCAGCTCCGGTGGGTCGACCGACAGTGTTCGATTGCTAAAGAGTAACGATGACGCACACGACATATTTTATCTCACCATGAGCTGCACGCACGCACTAATGTCTCAGCCTTTAGCCTGAAACGCGATAGCATTTCGATAGTAGTGATACATTATCGTGGTCACATAGGGCCAGCGACAGCATCGCGACTCAGTGCCGTTTTGCTATTAAATAGCTGCAAAAAGTCGCCGTGGTCAAAAAGCCCGTTTAAAATGTGACAGTTATCAGAATTTATTGTTTCCAGAATGCCCCGCAATGTACAAGCCTCAATATTATACGGGTTTCACGAGTGGTGAAAAAAAACGGACACTTTTTTGGCTCGGATTTTTTTTTTCATCCACCGTTTTTACTGTCATTATTGTTCTAATGGTGTTGTTTATATACAATTCTGGTCCCAAGTGACTTGATTTGGACGAAAAAAACGTAAAAGTATGAAATTTAAAAATGTAACGTGAATTTTTGTATAAAATTTAACAGTAGACAATTATTTTTTTAAATATTGTTAAATTGAATTTTGATTTTTGTTATTTTTTTAATTGTAATTTATTATTTGCTGAAATAACAAGCTGGTAGGTAAAATGGTTGTTTCGCGAAAAAAATATTTCGCGGGCTATCTTGGACTCTTCCACCTGACATTTCCCTGGCCACAAACAGAGCCCATTTTTTTTTTAATTTTTGTTATCGGTACGAAAGAAGAAGAACAAAATCACACAGTTTTAAACACTGCACGGGATCGCTTAACTAGAGGTGTTCTGGATTCTTTAAATGAGACTCCATACTGCATGGTGACACTTATAATAAGCATAGTCGACGATCAATCTAGCAAAACAAAATTATGCTGATCTCTCATTGTACTACGGGAAGCTCATGTATAGTGAGGTTATACAACTTCATGTATCGCCGATATTGAGACCGCATGAAATGGTTTTATGTGCACGTTTATCTTTAGTTTGAAGATAAAAACTACATTATTAACAGACAGAGCTGCACTATTGTACTGATTACAATTAAGTTTCTAATGAATAATGGTAAATAAGAATAATTCATGTGAGAGGGTGCGAGCTCTCTATTCTGTTTTTTTTTTTGTAATTCAATCAGAATCAGATTGATCGAAATATGATTACCGATCAAACATGTATTGTCACGTATACAGGTCCAAAAGTTTCCAGTTTAAACACATTAGGTAAATCAGAGATACAAAACTAACATGTCACTAAATTACTGAAGTTTTGTTTAGCTAGCCACGGTATAAAAGTATTTTTTTTGTCTCCCTTTATTTCAATTCATTTTTGTTTGGATTTTATACCTTAATTTTATAGTTGACTATTATAGCTAGCTGCTGCCCGCGACTTTTGATGTGTTTTTCAGGGATAAACATAATTATACAATAAAACCTTCCTCTTGAATTGTTCTGTCTATTGATGAAAACCGTATTAAAACCATCCGCTGCGTAATTTAAAAGATGTAAACGTACTGTTTAGGATGCCTTTCTAATTCCAAAATATAATATTGCTGTTATTTGTTTCAAACACTGGTAGTTTAAACTTTGTTTTAAATACTATGTACCTAAAGATAAAGAAGCCGGACACTTTTGGACCATACCATGTATATCCTTGAGCTGCATGATTCTTTCGGCGCGTGTCATAAATTGAAACTAACGCCGCCATTTTCTTTTTTTTTCAATTCGTAGTCCACAGACAATTCTTTAATATTTTAAAGCCCCTGTCAATGTCATTGAGGCGCCAAAAGAACCATACAGCACTGTTGCTATTCTATCGATCAAAAGTGCGCTGTTTTTTTCGCAGATTTAATTTAGTTTTTAAATGTACGGAGATATTGTGACTATCAATATGGCAGCTTCGGACCGCGAGAGGAGGGAAGCCCAGCAACGCACCAGGTTTTTTTCTGTCGCAGAAAACTCTTTCGTGCATAGAAACATGACATGGATGCATTGTCTGGGCTTGGCAGTTATCCTAAGTATCGGCGTGACTATGTTAGTGATGCTAGTGTTTAAAGAAAAAAATAAAGACGATGCTTTAAGGGAATAAATTGTTCGTACTGAGCTTGTTGTTTCTTTTCAACTCTGAAATTCTCTTCTGTCAGGATAGCATTAAATTTTGGTTACCCAGTGGTTGAAATGCGACCGTTTTTTTTCTTTTTTACTTTTCTAAACGTCGTTTCATGCTAACTAACTTAAACTATGCCAAATCCAACGATAGTCCGTGCACGCAATGTGCTAAAAACGGGGTACCTACGGACATACCGACAAAGGTTTTTATTAATAGATTAATTAACAGAAATAATGTTTGGGACCTAGATTAGTTTCTAACTAAAACGGAGCTCCTAATTTTGGAATATCTTCTCAGCTGTGTTTACGTGTGTTTTTTGTTTAAAGAGCATCTCCTACAAGAACCTCACATGATTTGATGAAGACAATGCCTTGACTGTGACCTCTGAGATTGATTCGGCTGTTTCTTCTCAGGATAGGCCGATAGGAAACTCCAACCGCATCTAGTACTAATACCGTGTGTTTTTATTACATAAACCTCCTTACACTTTTGTGTACCAAATCCGCCTTGTTTTGCGAAAGTGAAGGCCTCATGTGATAAGTTGCAAGTTACAATATTTTTTTCCTTTATCCTTGATCCATGCTAGATTTGTGGGATACTAGATGTGGAAGTAGAAGTGAGTGACCACACTTCAACGCAGAATCTGATTCAGCCAATCACATTACACTAGGTACATTTATTTTCTTGTTGATTCCGAATCCGAATTAATTTGGGGTCGGCTCAGCATGTCTTCTTCCATACTTTTTTATGTGCCGTCATCTCATTATACACCTCCTTTTTTGCCATATCATCTTTCACACAGTCCATCCATCGTTTCTTTGGTCGACTCTTATACCTATCCACATTCATTATCAAAACATTCCCCTCGAAATTTTCCTCATTCCTCCGCATCACACCACGACAACCGATTACCACACATTTTTTCAGTCACCAGCGCCACTTTCAGACTTCCTTTAGTGCACACATTTTTTATTTTATCCATTCGCGTAACACCACACATCTTCCTTAACAGTCTCATCACAGCCACATGCAAATGCCTTTCATTCATCCCTTTTATGGCCCAACATTCAATCGCATTTAAAACGTGGTGTTGTCGAGTTGCGTCGGTCCATGTAAAATACTGGTATTCCGCTGCATCCGGTTAGACTGCAAGTCGACCCCAACAAAGTTGGAATAAGGCAGGCAGATGATTATGTGTTAAAACAATTGACCGGTCCCACATGACGTTTTGGCTTACTGAAGACGATTTCGAGTTGAAAAGGTGTGGTAGACAACAGTAGAAAAATTATGACAAGTTTTTTTTTTTTTGCAGATTGTTTTGATTTGTTGGCTGTATGAATGACTGACAAACAAGAGTGTGAAGGTGGTTCCCTTCAGGATCCAAGGACCTGTTTTAGAAGAAGGTCTTTTGGGTGGTAGGGGCCGGATACTATTTATGGTTTTCGCAATTACGGTCGTTTTAATGATCTGCGGCGGAATCATTGCCTCATTATTGTCGCCTTTCCATGATACTAATAAAAAATAAGTAGTTGAAGTGAGGTTTGGGAAAATAAAAGAAAAATTCGTTGATGCTGTTTGTTTTCTTTTTTATTTAAAAAAAAGGTTAGAAAATGATAAACAGGGAGCTCGTGGCTAAATAATAACAGCTGCTCGGGTCTGCGCTTGCCTAGATTGGTCCGTGGATGTTTTATCACCCATTACAAACCGAGCTTTCGCCGTGCCTGGGAAAGCACGTTAAACCGTTGGCCTTACATATAGATCTTTGATAGTCGTTACAGGTAGTCAGTGGCCCGAAAATCTGACGACCAATCTTACCAAGGGTTAGCAAACATACCTTCAGCTCGAAGAGATAATAGCTGAGTTGGCAGGCGTGATGAAAGAAAGACAATATAAAATTTGAAAAAATAAAATCATGCAGGGATCGGGCATTATCACAATTAGAACACCGTTAGGTGGTCTCTAAACAAAGTTCATTATTAGTAAAGGAACAAATAAACTATTTCAAAACATCCTTATTTCGTGAAGTAACCATGAAGGTGATATTTTAGTAACATATTGAGAGGAGTGTTGTAGTTTTAAGTGCATGTTATATATTTTCAACTATTGCGGTCCAAAGACCATTTTAGGGGCTGCGCAAACGTAGACACTTTTTTTTACCGACACGCACACCGTCACAGGAAACCGTAGTTGCTGTGTCCTGTAGCGGCGACCGGACACAGTTTACGTCTGCGCAGGGAGTGGCTTATTACATACTGGTTATATAGAAATCAAATATTCATTGGTAGCTTGTATCCGACACGAGACACGCGTTTACAAACGTCGCTACAGAATACAGCAACTACCGTTTCCTGTGTGTGACGGTGTGCCGTGTCGGTAGCAAAAAGTGTCTACGTTTACGCAGCCACTAAATACTTACTTTACATTTCTTTAATGCGGTCTCATGTGATGGTTACTTACATATAGGTAACTGACATGGTCAAAACACTGGAAACGGTATATTTACCATATTTACGATTAGTTTTAAATTCCCGATATTTCGGCTTCGTTTTTTTTTAGCTTATCCGTGGGCGCTTGGAAGCCATGATCACGGATAAACTGGAGTTATTGCGGTTTGGTGTTGCTCAGCAGAAAAAACGGTCTACCCTCTTTCTTGTTCGTTTTATGCGCTCAGTACCGCTACCACTGTCACTCACAACACAACTAAAAACAAATAGGTAGTAAGCATGGAAAAATCCCGTTTCCAGTGTTAATGATAGTGATGACGAACTTCCATGTCACGATATTATTTTTATTTGATTGATACAGACACTAGCACCTCATGCTGCACGAAACTGTTAAATTTTCCCAATCAACCTTGAACCTAATTCTTCAACGATATAGTTTAAATCTATTGAAGAATTGATTTGACAGATTGATGCAGCTTGATGTGTTGGCGACTGTACATTAGAGCAGTGAACCTACACTTATCAACGCAGCAGCGTTTTGAACCGATCACGAAGGTATTGTAGCGACACTACAAAATAGAAAATACAAAAAAAGTACAAATACAAAAAAAGTACTACAGCGCCATCTACGACAAAACAGAAGAACTAACATGACCTACATCTCGCAAGCAAAGTTATCCTCGACTTAAGATTATATAAGAAAAACCCGTGTTAGTTATCTGAGCCGCACTTGATGCAATGCTATTATTGATCGACCCTCTTATGGCTGAGTTTTAGTGAGGACTGAATTTAAGTTAAAATGAAATTCGTTAAGTACGTTTGGCGTAATTAATAACGTGCACAAAAACGTGCAGTTTTGCTGTATGAGTATTATTGGCTCGTACAGAGCTAAGCAGCGTGCAATTGAAGAGCCCTATGTCCAGCAGTGCAGTGGATTGTACGCTGATTCATGTTCAAAAACTCGACTTGATCAAACTCAAAGCATTATTTCAATTGGACCTTTACAGGCACTTTTGAAAGTCAAAAAAAAAACAACCTATAGCTACAGTCCGATTCACAAGGCAGAATAACTCAGGTCATGATGATGAAAGTATTTTTTCACAGGGTACCTAAAATGGGCGCTTAAGTGGAATCATAATAGGATAATATACTATGAATTATTATGTTGCAAATCGATCGATCACAATTCATAATTTTTATTACTTCTGCTGTGACCATTTTAAGATCTTTAACGTGATTCATAATAATATCCTACTAATTGCTGCCCGCAACTTCGTTCGCGTGCAAATTTAAATGCGTTTTTTCAAGGATAAAATTATAATTATTAACCTTTTTTTTTTTTTGCGGATGGGAAATCATCAAATGACTTCTCCCGCTCTGGGCGGAGCGGGAGGGAGTGTCAGACTTGTACTGACTAAAACCCACCCATGTTCCTTCTTCGCCCTTTGTGTTCCAGGGCCGCGGTATCTCTTTCGAACAACCCGCAGCCCTGGCAGGCATCGGCCCTTTCGGACCCCTTCCGGTTTGCTGACATCTCCTTGAGGCGCGCGTGGAACACGTACGCGCCGTCGACACGGCCTGTCGTCATGAGACGGACGGACGGTGAGCTAGCCCATTACTCACCGTCCACAGGCTCGCGCCTACGGTGGCCGGGGGCCACTGGTTGCCCCCCGACGCCCGGGGCGTCTCCCGCGGCGGCTGGGACGTGAGGTTCTCTCCCTCTCACGTTCCGCCACCTCCTTCGCTAGCATGACTGCTTCGCAAAAGGAGGCGACGGCTTCCAGGAGGCGACGGCTTCCATAATTATTAACCTTGCTCTTGGATCATTCTGTCTATTGATGGAAACCGCATCAAAATTCGTTTGGTAAATTAAAATATCTCGGCGTAAAGACGGCGGGATTCGGCGGGAAGCCACTTTGTTTTATACTATGTAAAGATAATGATTCAGCTAATGTGGCCATTTTTGGACCCCAGATTGTATTGACAGTTTGTCAACGGAAAGCAGTAGCAGCCACAGATGGAGACTCGCGAATTCTACAGGGTCCAAGGACCCGTCTATGGCGAGTGGCTGTGTGCTGGGAAACGCCAATGGATCTGGATAGGCATAATGGCCGTTGTAATTTGCTTTCCTGTGGTGTATATGTGTGTGAAATTGATAATGAAGTACTCGTGACCAATTGGCGTATGTTATAAAGTTTTTTGATTAGTTTGATAATGTTTTTTATTTTCTTCTTCATCTACTTAACAGGATGGAAGGGACAACGACACGAAAACGCTTACCACGGACTCAGTACATCATTGTGAACCCCCCACATGGAAAATTGGCACCGATAATTTAAAAAAAAAACTGGCCAAGTGCGAGTCGGACTCGCGCACGAAGGGTTCCGGGTTCCGTCCATTATTTACAAAAAGCAGCAGAAGTTTGTCAACTGTTACACAGTGAGCTGCTTAAGTCGTTATTACTACAACTATGTAAGCACAGATGGCGCTTTCATCAAAACTGTCGCTCTGCATGAAATGTTTATTATAAATCTTATCACACGAAACAAATCTTATCACTTGAAAAAATAATATAGTCCTCATACACTTAGGGTAATTTAATTTAATATAATAATAATTAAATGGCGTTTGTTGCCATACGGCCACATCAACATGCTAATTGTTTTTATCAGAAGCAAGTTCTTTTTATAACTGCTAGATGGCGCTGTTTACAAGGTTTTACCCAATTTTACTTTTTTGTATGGGTGCCCCCTTAAATATTTATTTTATTCTGTTTTTAGTATTTGTTGTTATAGCATCAACAGAGATACATAATCTGTAGAAATTTCAACTGGCTAGCTATCACGGTTCATGAGATACAGCCTGGTGACAGACGGACGGACGGACAGCGAAGTCTCAGTAATAGGGTCCCGTTTGAAAGTGCCCTGAAAGTTTTATAGTTTTATTGACGTATCGGGTGCTTTCGGGAGATAGTTCTTTGGAATTTGTACAAGTGGTCCTTCGAGTCGGATTGAAAGTTGGGGGCAGTGATCTTGGTGGAATGGAAGTAGTGAAAAATTATTTAAGTACAAGCTATACTTAAGTAATTTTCCGTAACCCGGGACATAAAAAAAAATTGTCGTAAGGCGTCTCCACTTTATCTCTCTTCTTTTTCGAACTTTAGTCATTTCAGCTCACCTAATTCCGATCACTGATGATGAGACAGAACGGCGGTGTCACGCGGCTAACAGCTGATAGGCCAAAAGCGCGCGCGCGAATTTCATACGGCTGTTGTGTTATTCTGCCAGAAGTGAATAAGTATAAAAAATAAAGTTTCTTAGGGAAAGTTGTTTCATGAGACAATCACGTGTTTAAGGTGGTTCCGCTGACGATCCCGCCGCCGTTTTTTCAATAGATGGCGTTGTAGTCTCGCATTTGGAAATATCAAAGATATTTGGTCTCGCAAATATCTTTGATGGACAATATTCTATTTGCGTAAACTAGCCTTTTGTCTTGATTTTTCCACATATACAGTTTACTTTTTAACTCTTCTCAAACGGAGATTTTAAAGATTCCCCCAAGTCGTCTCCACTTCATATATGTACACACCATGCACACACACACATGCACACGTAAACGGTTACTTTCTGAACCGCTAGATGGCGTTCTCATCAAAAACGTTTAATTAGGAAAGATGCAGATAGCTTAGATTATCATTATTTTATGACTAAAATGTTTAAAAAAAAAATACGAGATGGGCCACTGCAACGTTTTTATTTTAGTTATTTTTTTTTTACAATAACTACCCATCAATAGTACCTAACGTGAAACGGAACGTCGCTTGTCGCGATTTACATATTTAAATGTCAGTGACATAAACATTCAAGTGCGAAAATCTATTCTGTTCTGAACAGTTCTTTCTACAAGGGAATCTTATGTTCTGGTTCTGGAATCTTAAATTAGTTGTGATAAATGTGTTGTGTAAGTGTCATCATCGTCATCATCAGCAGCCTACCGCAGTCCACTGCTGGACATAGGCCTCTTCAATCGCTCGCCACTTAACCCGATTCTCGGCAACTCTCATCCAGTTGCTACCAGCTACCCTGCAAAGATCGTCGCTCCACCGAGCCTGAGGGCGTCCCATCTTACGCTTGTCGATTCGCGGTCTCCACTCAACAACACGTCTACCCCAACGGTCATCGGTTCTACGGCTAATATGGCCGGTCCATTGCCACTTCAGATCACCTCGTTCCGGATGCGATCCTTCAAAGAGACTCCTTATGTTGTGTTTTACACAATTTGTTTGGTTATGTTGTGTTTTACTCTAATTATATAATTAACTATTGTAAGTCATGCTTTTTATTCAAGTAGTATTAGTATTCATTTACCCAAAGTAAAGAGCCTGTCAGGGTTCGAACATACAACCTACAATTCATAAGTCAAGGCCATTTCCACAAAGAGGATATCACTGCCCACCTTTCAACTACATAATACAATAAATTGTTTATAAAAAAACAATCTAAGTCAAGTCATATAGGCACTTATAAGGCAAAAAAATACAATTGATACAACCTCAACGCATTTATTTAAATACCATTTACAGGCAGTTATGAATCAAAATCAAAATATTTTTATTTCACATAGGCCTACAAGGGCACTTGTAAAACGTCAACAAGAAAGGTGCACGGTTCGTGTTGGTCGTTTCCTATGGAAAAGAACCGGCAAGAAACTCCATGGTTACTCTTTTAAAATCATTTGGTTTTACAATATTTTTTTGTTACAGCGTTAATACGTAAGTATGGGAGGATATCGTAGGCCCGACAATAAGTTCTTGCTTACTACAAAACATAGACCAAGATAAAAAGTTACCAAGGATCTAGGAATCTATAAAGCCCACAATATCAATGTCCACACATTTCAAGGTGTTTCAAAGTGTCAAGGACTCAGGTCTCTAGTTGCACGTTCCAAAAGGGAGGTAGATCTCTATGGACAAGAACGTGCAAGAAACTCCATGGATACTCTTTTTGCAAAAACTATTTGCAAAAAAATTAAAACTGACTTCAAAAAACAAAAAAGTGAAAAATAACTTTAGCTTCAGAAGTTGGTTACTTGTTTGTTTGATTCAGTTTTTTTGCCACCAACTTCTGAAGCTAAAGTTATATTACACTTTTTTGAAGTTGTTTTGTTCTTTGAAAAAAGTTTTTTATTTATCCATTTAGTTGTATTATCCTATTAAAATTTTTGCTATGAATGTAAATACAATACATGTATTGTTACATTATCATGGTAATATGCTTATCACCAATCAAATGGAAACTAACATACTATGTATAACTAACTGTCGAAATCTGGTTTTACTGTACACATCTGCATACCAAAATGAAAAATCAAAATGTAATATGATGAAAATCAATTTATAGAATATTACATTTTGGCCCCAAGAGCATACAATACACGACTTCCTAAAGAAGACACGACTTCCTAAAGAAGGAGGTTATCCATTCGACTGTGTTTTTTTTTTATCTTTGGAGATATCCAAATAAATCTGTTGTGACAACATCATAAAGTTACAGCGGGATGTAACGTTATGATGTTGTCACAACAGATTTGCTGTCTATTATTGAAGAGTTCTATTGGATATCTCCAAAGATAAAAAAAAAACACAGTCGAATGGATAACCTCCTTCTTTAGGAAGTCGGTTAAAAATATACTAAATAGCCACATGGTGCTTATTTACAATGAAATTAATTACTGAATGAAATTAGTATACAAAAAAAAACTTTCCAATTGATAACCTCTTTCTTTTAGAAGTTGGTTAAAAATAGGTAAAAGGAATAAAAAATGAAGCATTGACAGATAAATAGGTATAGATATATAAATATGTATAAATAGATAATAGCGCGGGTAGGTGTAAAAAAAAGAATGTATCTCCAATATTGATTTGATACCTATTTTAATTAGAAATACTCAGTTTATTTACTTATTCTTTATAAAATATCAGTGTATAACTTCTGCATAGTGAGTACTCACGTTTGCAGCTCACACATGTGACTAAAGCTATAACTTTCCACCACCTGCCAGCACATCACTTCACTTTCACTGTTTTTTTCACTGTGACCGGTCACAAGGACACCATGTCACAGCTTGATGAGATTGCATTGGTACAGAAAAGCCTTGAGGATAGCTTTGTCCGGAAAATGAGCGAACTGGAGGCACAAATTCAGTGCGCAGGACCAGCCAAAGATAATGTGGCGAGGGTAGCTGAGGAGTTTCGGACCTTCAGGGAGCTAATCTTTAGCACTTTAGCATGCTAAGTCTGCTTAGGAGACAGATCAGCGAGTGTGCCAGACAGGTTGACCAATTGGAGACCTGGCATCGTCGGAAGGCACTGATCTTTCAGGGCATAGCAAAGGTTGAAGGAGAGGTCAGTAGCACAGTGATCCTGGATCTAATTAACAAGAAGCTGGGCCTTTAATCAGTAACCACATCCTCCATAAAGGTCTGCCACAGACTAGGTGCAGCCAAGAAGCATCACCACAGTCCTATTTATTTATTTATTTAAAATATGTTACACTGGAACGCCACACTTAGCAATTACACCAATGAAGCACAATAATAACTAAACATATTATAGCTGTTGATCTTCCATCATCATTCGAAAGGCCGCGGGCCGGCAGCGGCAGCTCCAGCATATGGTGGATCACGCTCGCTCACGCAGCGATTTTAGTAAGATTCTTCAACTATGACGACAGGTCTGCGGTATGGAGAGCGAAGACAGGTCTGTTTCCGTCAAGGAATTCTTGACCAAGACCCGACAATCCATCTTTGGGAAGGCGAGGCTTCACTTTTCTATGCGGTCATGCTGGACTCAGGACGGTGTCATCGTAATTAAAAGTCCCCGATGGAAGTAAACATAAAATCTCATCGTTTGAAGAATTGAGTCCGTTGCTGCTGAAGTACCTATCCCAAAGTGCAAACTTCTGGAGATAGCCTGAAAAACAAGTAAAAATAATCGTTAATTTTTGGTAACAAAACTCTTAAATATTATCTTACAAAATTCACGCATTAGATACCTACGTTGCGTAGGATTTACTTACCTTATAATATGCAATCTTTTGCTGTTTGGTAATGATAACCTTTGATTAGTTTTGGCTCGTAATCATTGTTTTGCTTGACTTTGTTTTTTTTTTATCTTTCTTCCTCACACGACCATGAGATGGATTGTTACATGTCTTGCGTACATTCGTACAATAGTTTACCCTCAAAAAAGAAGCATCATATCTCCAAATCAATTGGTGACAACATCACCACTGATCAAGTTGTAGACGGCAGCGGTGCTGCTGATGCAACCACGTCATCTCAGAGCAAGTCCACTGGCATGGTAAGTTCTTATGCTAACAGTCATAGCCAAGTATTATTGGCCACTGCTTTAACTACAGCAGAATCAAAGAACGGTTCTACTATTGGAACAAGATCCTGGACAAACCAAGGGTCTCAAGCTTCGTTTGAGCCGGAGTCAGCAGTACAGTTCTTGGATCTTGAAAATATACCAACTAAAGTTCAGTTTCAGGTACAGGCCGTGATCAAGGACGATCGAATTAGATGCTTCTCTTTAAGGTTTTGTGGTGATTGTTAAGGCATATTTTTAGAGTTCCGAATCCGTACCCAAAGGGTCAAACGGGACCCTATTACTGAGACTTCGCTGTCCGTCTGTCACTAGGCTGTATCTCGAGATATATGTATCTAGATAGTTAGCCAGTCAAATACTAAAAACAGAAAAAAAAAATAAGGGGGCTCCCATACAAATAAGTGTTTTTTTGCTCGTTTTGATAAATAATGGTATGGAACCCTTTGTGCGCGAGTCCGAATCGCACTTGGCCGGTTTTTAAAGAAATTAACAACTTTTTTGTCGGAAAGGCATATTATGGCAAACGATTTAAAAACAATCTCGTCTTTGGAATTAGCAGATCATTCGTTCGAGAAACCGAATAGTGTTGATTTCCTGATGGGTAGAGAAGTATATGGCCAGATTTTATTGGGGTTATTCAAAGGTCCACCACTGGTCATCCTATTGCACAAAATACTCAACTGGGTTGGATCTTTTCTGGTCATATAACTACGTGAATTCATACAAAGCGAGGCACGCTACAATTTAATAACACTGCTCTGCCTTCCATTCAAATTGATGAAAATGCACTTCTAATGATCATTTTGATGGCTAGAAGTCTCGGCGAACATCTGCCGAGGCTCTCACTTGGCAGTTGTTAGATCAAGGGCCTGATTCAGAAGACCTCCTCGATACGGCCCGTATTGTGAGAAGGTTCTTGTCTCTGCAGCCCTAACCACCGGTAGATTGGACCCTGCTCCCGACACTGGCAAAAAACTTATTTCTAAATGTTTTTTTTTTTAATATAATTTTACTGATTTTTCTTATGTTATTAAGAGAGAAAATGAATAAAGGGCACACTAAAAGAAACAAATATAAAGTTAAAGTGTCATACAATTACTAAAGATTCGAACGATAGCTAGAAACAAAAATAATGTTTGTAATAATATATGCCAGCTTGAATTCGTTAAGGTTGTCAACCTCAACCAATAATATTAATATTACAGCATCATCATCTGCCTAGCCTTTCCCCAAACTATCTTGGGGTCGGCTTCCAGTCTAACCGGATGCAGCTGATTACCAGTATTTTACATGAATCGACTGCCTATCTGACCTCCACTACCCAGTAACTGGGTAATACGATACCCCTTGGTAAGACTGGATGTCAGACTTTTTGGCTTCTGACTACTCGTAACGACTGTCAAAGATCTCCAAATGACAGCCGGGACCAACGGCTTAACGTGCTTTCCGAGGCACGGAAGAAACTCGGTAAGTATGTAATTATGGTCACCCATCCACGGACCAACCTCGGCAAGCACGGCTTAACCTTAAAGATCGACCCCGGCGGCTTTTATTATTTAGCCACGAGCTCCTCTTAATTAATAATTAATATTACAGCATTAATCAATTAATCTACTATATTATGATTGGGTTAAGGTAAAAGAAAGATGAGAATATAATATGAATATTCACTAGGTTTTCTAAGTTTAATAGGTTAATAAGAGCAATTGTTTCTTTTTTTATGCGAGGAGATTTAAATGATTATTTCTGTCTTTGGTTTTATGTTATTTGTTCATTTTCCTGTGTGAAAACCATGTGAAAATTGAATGGTGAAAAAATTATTGCCTTTGGGGAAAATTCAGAAACTTGATCGAGCAACCCTATTTGGATCTATGGTATTAAATAAAGATTATAAAAAAAAAAAGTAAAATTGTGTTACTCTTTGGCTACCATCAATAATGGCAGATATAGCGCTACAAGTTTTCAACATCAGCTGCAATAAAGTGGCAAATTTAGCGCCCATTCATGGCGAATAGATGTGCGAGTTCAATGACGACAACAAATGGGTTTATTGGAGTATCATTGCTTGTTTAGTTTGCTGTTGTTTGTCGTCCCCCTTCATTGTACTGCTATTAATTTTGGGGTTGTCACGGATGACCGGCGACGACGGCAGCTATATTTATGATGATGACGAAGAATACGTTTATGACTAGCCTGTGTTTATAGTGTTTTAATCGTTTAATGAGTGGTTTTTTTCATAAATATTAGAATGTATTCGTTTTTTTTCATATTGGTTTAACTTGACAATGACATAGTGTATGGTTTATTTTCGACCACCAGGGTCCACAGCCGTTTGCTTTCCTTCTCTTTTTTCGATTCGAATATTACTGAAGTGAAACTTCTTATGCGACTTCCAACAAATTTAACGCTACCATGGAGGGGGAATATTTTCTATTACCCACTAAGAGATGGCAGTATTACACGATTTGTGACTACGTAGTTCTACTAGGTACGCAAGATGGCGTGCAACGACTCTTCGGTGTGACCAGCCTTCGGTCAATTTCCATGAGTTGATTATCAAATAACAAAATATTATTTAGAAGCTCAATAAAGAGTGAATGCGTGGCACTCGAACGCGTGCGTGTAGTATTACGAAATTTCACTTCTTCCGCGCGAAGGGACTCCACGCACAATTTTTTGGCTCACTCAAGAAACTTAAACAAGATTGTTGGTCCTGTGTCGTGTCAGTAAGGCTAAGGTCCGGACCCATCAAAGCATAGACGGGACCAGAGGGTTGAGTTGACCAGAGGGTTAAGTTGAAACACCCTTATCATCGTCGCGTCTCCTCTCGTCTCCACAAGTTCCCTTTGGAGGAGTTTAGGTCTATTAGTTGATCCTACTGTCCGTATCCAAAAATACGCCATTAGATCTCAGGGTTCTTGAAAATGTTAAGGGAAACACTTTTAAAACAAAACTATCTGTATATTTATTTCGACATAAACAGAATCAAGAACTCATTTCGAGTGCACGATTCCGTTATTAAGTGCCGGTATTTTAAAAGGTCAAATGGTGCGAAAGACTGTTGTTATAAGGCTTACCGAAGCAATTTACATTGGTTTTCCTTATGGCAAGCGTTAAAACTACGTATCATAAATCAATCAAAATCAAAAGTCATTTTTTCATGATTTTAGAAAATTACAAGAGACAGTCCCCCAAAACGCCCGCCCTTCGCTTCTTCCTAGTGTTTGAGCTGGGAAGAAGAAGTGGCGGAACTAACTCCCCAGCAACACATCTGACTTAGAAGATCCAGATTCTATACAATAGTGTTCAACGTATGTGTTCAAGTTTATATAATCAAGGAATCCATTATACCAAATCAATCCATTATGTCACATGTGAGCTAGCACACACCTATAATGAAATAAAATATTTAAAAAAATACTCAAGAATAAATAAAGCCTCCAGACATAAAGGGCGTGCCCGCTTACACGTGCATACCGACGAATAAAATAAATGATATAAAAATAAACAAAAAAAAATCTATGCGTGAAGTTGTTATCAGATAGCTAATTTGGAGAAAGAAAGAACATAAACATTGTCTTGAGTTCAACCCAGCGACCAACTACTCTTATCGTTTAAGTAGTCGTTATTGGAATAGTAGGTTTTTGAACAAAGGTTAGATTTCACTTGCCTGTGGACGGTGAGTAATGGGCTAGCTCACCGTCCGTCCGTCTCATGACGACAGGCCGTGTCGACGGCGCGTACGTGTTCCACGCGCGCCTCAAGGAGATGTCAGCAAACCGGAAGGGGTCCGAAAGGGCCGATGCCTGCCAGGGCTGCGGGTTGTTCGAAAGAGATACCGCGGCCCTGACACACAAAGGGCGAAGAAGGAACATGGGTGGGTTTTAGTCAGTACAAGTCTGACACTCCCTCCCGCTCCTCCCAGAGCGGGAGAAGTCATTTGATGATTTCCCATCCGCAAAAAAAAAAAAAGGTTAGATTTCACTTAAGCTTTAAACACATTAAATGGCCAGTCTAGAAAGGAAGATGGTAGCTTGTTGTAAAAAGTTATACCAAGCCCTAAGAATGATTTATTAACCCTAAGAAGCAGGTGAAAGGGAGCAACAGCAAGTAGATTATGCCTATATCGAGTGTTTATGTTGTGAGGTACTAGGTTCGACTTTCAAGTCCCAGGTAGTGTTTTTGCCATTAGGAAAATATTTATTTATTTGCGTATCCGGCTTGTTAACAGCTTTACAAACTAAATAGTTAAACGCATAGTCGTAGTTTTAGTATTTACTAAGTCCATGCGCATAACAGTTTCAGAATTTTCGTTTAGGTAACACTGACAGTAAAAAGAAAGCTTATTATACTCTTTGGCTTAGGCACTAGGCAGCCACCATCAATAATGGCGGATGTAAGCGTGTTGTGATTCCATCATCAAATTCATAAAATTAAGTGAAAATTTATTTGACGTACAGCAAAATAGTGTTTCAATACATAATTTAGGATATAAACTTCTCATGAGAATATGTAATGTGTATTTTATTAGTGTATTAGGGTGTTAAACTAGATGGACATTAGTGGCTTGGCAAAATGACGCAGTTTTTGCCTCCCAATTTATTAGCATTATTTGCGGCAAGGGATCCTATCCCATATTTGCCGCCTGCCGCAAAGCTTCCTCATGAGAAGAAACAAAAGGGTTACGATGGAGTCGGAGCCTTCCTCAACATTTTTGAGGTTAGTTTGTTAGAAACAATTTACGTATGCCGAATGATGTATTTCATTTTGCACAGGCGAATATTTTGCATAATAATTATAATACCATACGTAGTTACTAACATACTACGTTGGTTAATTACCATACGAAATATGCACCTGCGCAAACTGAGTTTAATTTTTAATTTGTGTAAATGAAAAACTTTTTCAGCTTTTTGTCGTGCGATATCATTCATTTGATTGAGACTGCCATTTTTAGCATTAAATCTCTTTATAAACTAGTCTCGGTCGATAGAATCATGTTAATAATAAGGTATTCATTTATTTTTGTGAATTTTATTCGACAATTTGTGAATTCGGATCCAAAAAACTATATTATTTTAGGATTTCTGTTTTTCTTTCTAATTTACATGAATAACAGGAAAATGTGTTACTCTAGCCTGATATTCACAAAAAAATCATCTCAGTTCAATCTATCAGCTCAAGCTGTTCAAATCAGTGAACAAAATTCACCGATTTTATGCATGAATGCTATAGTTTCAAAGCTTTTTTTTTTTAAGCAACAACAAGTTTAAACACCTGGTTTATATAGTGTGTTGTAAGCATGTAACACTTTTTGTTTAACATTCAAAATGAATTTCTTTCAATATCTGTTAAATGTATAGGAGCTCGTGGCTAAATAATACTTGCAGCACGGGTCGATCTAGAAGGTTAAGCCGTGCTTGCCAAGGTTGGTCCGTGAATGGGTGACCAAATTACATACCGAGTTTCCTCTGTGCCTCCGAAAGCACGTTAAGCCGTTGGTCCCGGCTGTCATTTGTAGATCTTTGACAGTCGTTACGAGTAGTCTGAAGCCGTAAGTCTGAAATCCAGTCTTACCAAGGGGAATCGTATTTCCCAGTTACTGGGTTGTGGAGGTCAGATAGGCAGTCAGTCCTTTTTAAATACTGATACTCAGCTGTGTCTGGTTAGACTGGAAGCCAACCCCAGTGAAGTTTGAGAAAAGGCTAGGCACATGATCATGATCTGTTAAATGTATAGACAAAAGGATCTTGTTGTTTTGTTGTGCAAGCGACTTTCAACCTTAACGTACCATTAATGAGGATGACTGTTTGATGTATACTAAACTTCTTGGAAAGCAAGAGCAGAATAAAATGTTGCATCTTGTAATTAAATGTCCATTTTGCTTTATTTTATCCCATCACAGACTCAACTCTACATGTAGATATTATTAAAACAGAGGCAGTCTTAACAGGGGAGTCTAGTGGGCCTTTCTCCATACAAACATTTTCCACTGTTTTCTTCCTGGATAATGCATCTAGAGAAATGATTTTTTTCAAAAAAAACTAGGTCTTATTAATACATGTCCCTATCATTTCCTTTTTTTTCAAACATAATCACTAAAAGAATTATGACAATCCAAAAAGCCCGTTTTTACCGCCATGTTCAAACGACTATCAGACAAATTACATAAGTTTTTAACAAAAAAGGAAATAATAGAAGCATAGATATACTTTTCCTCTAAATTTTGATATAAGAATTATTTAGATCAGTTTAGGTTTGAAGAAGAAAACAGCGGAATACAAAACGTCTTTTGGTCAAGATTTTTGTAGGTAAAATCAGCCTGAGCTGCAGTTGTCCCTTCCGCACTTTACGGGGGCTTGGTTGGGCGTAGCGCGACGGCAATAGTTTCTTCTAATTCCTCGGGGCTAGAGTTCCCTCTTAAGGACTGCCGACAGTAGTGAAAACTCAAAACAATAGATTTCTGTTCTTATTGTAATTTTTAAATCTATTCTGGTGCAATACGTCACAAGCATGACAAGGTCATTGGTGATGCGAACCCATAGGTTTCTCCCTTACCAAGAATCGAACAACATGGCTAAAGAAGTTTTCACTTTATCAATGTGACCTTGTGTACTTACAGCATCCCTCAGAAACTCCACCACCAACACGTGTGGAGACGAGGGAGGAGCGCATGGAACGGAGACGCAGGGAGAGAGCAGAACAGACAGCGTACAAGCTGGAGCAAGAGATTGCATTGTGGGACCCCACAACCAATGCAAGAGCCACCATGGACCCCTTCAAGACACTCTTTGTGGCTAGAATTGTAAGTATCCTGGTGTAATGTTAGGTCATATTCTCTGGTGGGTAATTACGCAGAGATGCTTAGTATAGTCATATTTTGCAAGTTATGTGAATAGGGAATAATAAAAGAAAATTGTGCGTGGAGTCCCTCCGCGCGGAAGAAGTGAAACTTCGTAATACTACACGCATGCGTTTGAGTGTCACGCATTCACTCTCGTTATTTTATTGAGCTTCTAAATAATCTTTTATTGTTGTACACGTTTTATTACATAAGTTTATCGAGGTTATTCTACTCATGGAAATTGAGCTAAGGCTGGTCACACCAAAGAGTCGAATGCATGACTGTTTGCACGCCATCTTGCGTACCTAGGAGAACTACGTAGTCATAAATCTTGTTATAGCGCCATCTCACCGCTGGGTAATAGAAAATATTCCCCCTCCATTAGAACGTTAAACTTGTTGGAAGTCGCATAAGAAGTTTCACTTCAAAATTGTCACATAATGGTCGTAAAAATACTCTTAATGGAGACGAATGGCACTTTGTTATCCCTCTCAGTGCAATATTTTTTTTGTTATAGACATTACCTGGAAACTTTCTAGTTATGGAGTTATTGGATGCCAAAGTTCTAACTTTTTCACAGTTTTCTCTTTAGTGACTTTACTTTAAATGTTTCACAATTCCTGTACTATTCAATGCGTCCATCAGCACAATGTTTTGAGTGCATTGCATTGAGTCCTAATGTGAAAGTGATTTTTCACTCCAAAAAAAAAAGTTGTCACTCTGCAATAATTTTTGTGTGGAGTTGCTTAGTTTGACGCACATAATGCTTGGTCGACAGCTTCGTAAAGTGTCCGCTTACACCATACATGCCATACATTCAGACTCTTGTTTACTTATACTGCTACAACAACTGAAATTGCTGATGGAAAATAGACAAAAGACTAAATAAATAGCATTGTGATTTAGTTAGCACTAAAACACAATAATATAAGTAATAAGATATTTCTACTACAACATTCATAGTATTGTTTATGTTGTGAAGCAGATAAACTGTCCCAAAAAGAAATTGATCAGGAATAACCTAAATCCTTCGGGGGGTCCAAAAATGGCTGCTTTAGTAAATCATGTTAAAATTTAGGAGCTCGAGGCTAAATAATAACAGCCGCACGGATCGATCTTTAAGGTTAAGCCGTGCTTGCCGAGGTTGGTCCGTGGATTGGTTACCATAATTACATACCAAGTTTTCGTGCCTCAGAAAGCACGTTAAGCCATTGGTCCTATAATTAGTTGCTTACCATAATAGGGGATCGGACTGGGTAAAGAAAACGACATTCTATTTTGTCCGTCAGACAGGTAATACAGAAATATTAGACACGTACTTTTTGTTTTATCAAAATATCAAAAAATTACTTAGTTAGAACTCATTAAAGTTGGAGAGTGGGGGCTTGCTACGTCACAAGTAGGTATAAAACTTACCTACATGTGACGTCATGCGCCATTTCAACTCAATATATCTCCGTAATTTTATGACCACGTGAAAAAAGAAAAAATACGTGTCCAATACTTTTCAATAAACTACCCGACGGACAAAGAAAAAAAAATAGGATTATCCCCTGACTACTCTACAACTTAAATATGTCTTGTTCACAGAATTACGACACTTCAGAATCTAAGCTAAGGAGAGAATTCGAAGGGTATGGTGCTATTAAAAAAGTAAGTGCTTGTATTAATATCCTAGCAGCTAGCTACCCGTACTTCGGACGAACAAAAAAGGACGAAAAGGTTGCATTGCGAACTTGTAGAACTGCAAAGGAGTGGAACTCTCTGCCTGCGTCTGTGTATCCGAACGCTTACAACCCTTATCTCTTCAAACAGTGAACAGGCTTCTTCTGGGTAAGCTCGTACCATCGTCGACTTTGTCTCTGTCATCTCTGACCTTGACTAGAGTCAAGAGGAAACCCATCTCAATAAAAAAATTGTTTTTAAAAGAATATTAAACTTCACATCCGAGGAATTACTAGTTAAGTCCAAAAAGTTCCGGCCTACTCATTAGAAAAGGGTTATCTCACTTAAATACTGAAGTTTTCTCTTAATTGTTAGACACGGTAAAAAAGTAATATTTTTGTTCAATTTCAGTCTCCCTTTATTTTAATCCAAACAGAATGAAATTAAGGGAGAAGTCGGAAGTTATAAGTTAAAACGTCTTCAGCCTCGTTGAGTGATTTTTGGTAGGGTTACCCTCTCGGATGATCTCGACATGCTACTGACGTATTTCGCCAGAAAAGCGACGCTTTATATAGCGGCCTGTGTACAGAAAAAAAAACACAGTAATGCCATTGTTTTGAGTTTTCACTTAAGTCGGCAGTCCTTATGACTGCCTCTGTTTTTTGCAAACTTTTGAACGTCACCATGTAAATCGTTGTCTAATAAACGTGTCTTCTCATTTTGCCGATCTCTATGACGAATCCCTGCTACACTTGATACTGATATCGCTCTCTCTTCCTCTCCCCCACAGATATGCATGATATTTAACAAGGACAGCAATAAACCTCGCGGCTACGCTTTCATCGAGTACGAGCACGAGCGCGACATGCACTGTGAGTGTTGTTGAGTTCGGTGGAACGCGCAGCTGGCGATGTTGGTGGCGTGGTGGCTTGTGGGAGCGGGCCGGGGTCAATCAAAATCAAAATATTTTTATTTCACATAGGCTTACATGGGCACTTGTAAAACGTCGACAAAAAGGTGCTCGGTTCGGGTTGGTCGTTTCCTATGGAGAAGAACCGGCAAGAAACTCCATGGGTAAGGGGTAAAGTGGGGTAGGCTAAGATGTAAAGTGGACTAGGGTCAGGGGTAAAGTGGACTAGGGTAAGGGGTAAAGTGGACTAGGGTAAGAGGTAAAGTGGGCTAGGGTAAGGGGTAAAGTGGGCTAGGGTAACAGTTGAAGTGGGGTAACTAGTAAAATATGCAGATAAGGTAACAATGGGTTAAACTTAGTGAAATCATAATCAGTGCTACTGCTGTTCGTAATTAAACCAATGGGATTAATTTTGAGTTATTTTACCAAGAGACATTTTGTATACTGTTTTTTTTTTAATGCGCGCTTGAAATGAAAATTATCTATTTTGGGGACACACAAATCGTACGAAAATCAGCCTGATCTTAACAAATGAAGCCACGCCACCGACTCGTCAGTCTGTTCATAATTATATTTTGAATTATCACCATTATAACGTTGTAGTAATAACTACAAATATACAAACAATTACATTCTAAATTTTCTACTAAAAAGTTTTTTATTTATATTCGACCATAGAGTTTTAAAGTTATAATGGTGATACTTTTTGCGCAGTAATTCGATATTCGCGCAGAGATATGAGACATTCTCGGAGGGGATTGTCTCTAGATTTCTTTTGCTTTAAAAAAAATATAAGCTTAGCATAGACATAGCCTAAAATCTTCCCACTAGTGGGAGGACAGAGGCCGCTCTATGAAAGAGAATCACAAGATTGTTTTGATATTCATAGCAGTATTTTTTTGTATGAATTATACATTTATTTTCAGAGTTTTTTTTAAGTATATACTACAACTAGTATTTTATCATTTATTTTAACATAAAAAAAAGACATTGTTGTATCTGCCAGACCAAGCTAGACATTTTCTCTTTTATTTTATATAAATATCCTCATTTTTTATATTCTGCTAACTTTACATTACATATTACTCTCGTTTACCTAAGTGCACAAATAAAAACAAAATGGTTGCCATCTTTTTTAATCGAATAAATGACCTCTGTCAAGTATTCCATCTGCCAAAAAAAAATCTTTTTATCCAAGGCATATGACACTTGTCTATTACCAACGGTCTCCTCCGAGAATGTCCGGTATAAAGTCGCGTCCACACTATGCGGTATACATGAACCTTTTTGTACATGATTAACAAGTAATTTTTCTTTCCGGACCAGACTTGCCGTAGACCTCCAATTCGAGCTAACGCCATAGGTTTGTATGTGGTAAGATGCCAACATACATACAAAAAAAAAAAAATAGGTAACAATGGCCCACATGTGTACACGGATGGGCCATTGTGGTGACGGGCGCGAATTGGCCGAGTCGCAAAGTTTAAAAAAAATTCTATTGCCCAATATAATATAGTAGTTGTCTATGTTTTTTAGTTCTGTTTATTTTTGAATGGCAGCCGAGAAAACGTAGTTTTTTAATTGAAATAAGTGTTTAGTTTTATAATAAAGTTTTTGCGCAACGGATAAAGTAAGTAAGTGCGCACCAGGTAAAAGTACGAATCGTCGTTAAACGGAATAAAAACCGCGGGGTTTATGTAAGTAAAAAAAAAAAGTGGTAAAATTTTCAAAACGGTAGGTAAAAAGATGGTGGGTATGAATTTTTTTGATATTTTAGAGTTTTTCAATAATTTTGGTCGCACGGCTCGGTCGGTAGGTATACAAAAAGTAGGTATACATAATCCTTTTTTATTACTATTAATGTTTTTACCACTTTGACCGGAGTGTATTGTGAGTCTGGTGAAAGTTGGTAACTTGGACGGTATGGACTGGTCAATCCGCGGAAAAGTGAACGTTTTTTACAGGTTGTATTATTTGTAACACACAGCTATTGTATTTGTGTCTGAAAAAAGATTAAAAACAATCAGTTCCATACAAACTTTTAACATAAGTACATGATTTTATACTCTGGAGAAATTTTTCGTTGGTTGTTACAAAATACTGCTGTTTCATACAAAAGTGCCTATAGATACACTATCAAAATGTATGCAACAGTAGATTTTTTCTAATTATCTACGAAAATTTATGTACCAGCATGTATAATATAGATTCAATTGTATTTCAATGATGTCTTAAAAAAAAAGTAAAAAAAATTACAAATTGGTGCTTTATTTGGACACTTAACAATAATATATAATGTACAATGGTCTAAACCTGGACAAACACCACCCCTCATGATTATAGGTAATAAAATCATACTTATAACGTCCATTTTGACTAATAAAACTTCTTTTGTGCACATCTTTCTTGGTCTAATTTCATAGTGGCTGGAAATTTGTGAAAAATACACAGCATTTTTTCTTTTGTTAATTTTGAAGAGTAATAAAAATAATTTGTGTTTTGGATGTGCACTAAAGAATATACAGGACCGGAGACAGAATCACGTGGTTTTTTATTTATATATAAAATGCAGTTGTCACCTTTTTGGGATATTTCTTGATGACAAAATTCAAATTTTAATCACACAGGTTTTATGCTCAAAATTTTTGTAATTAAAAAAAAACCAAAGAATTTACTTTTGATGACTTCATACATAATACATTAAAGAAAACAGGTTGCACTCCGGGAGTGCCGGCAGAAGTGAAAACTTGAATATTAACGTTGTGCATTTTTGATATTTTGGAATGGTTAGGGAATAATTTTGTACGAATTGCTTTAATTATCAGTATAAAAGTACTATAATTTAGCTATCGTACACAAACATGATAATTTAGAAAACCTGTTTTCAAGATGGTCAACAAAAACTGAAATACACTGACCAAGACTACAAAATTCACAAAACATCGAGTCGGTGGTACAGCAAGACCAGCTGTACTAAAAGAAATATACCAAACAGTTGCCTGCATGAACCACGTGCCTCTGTCCCTAACGTTCGCAGCCTCAACCGACGCTCGTTTACAGCTGCATACAAACACGCCGACGGCAAGAAAATCGACGGCAAGCGAGTGCTAGTCGACGTAGAGCGAGCTCGCACCGTGAAGGGCTGGTTGCCGAGGAGACTTGGTGAGATAATTAGCATTATTTACTAGCTCTTAGGCGGGTTCCCTGTCGCGCGTGCTGTCAGCGCTGAGCAGTCGCGTCCTAAGAATTCATACAAATTGAACTGTCTGCGCTGACGATCAGCGTAGCTCAGCGCGACAGGAAAACTAGCCTTAATCTTCAAGGTGTTGTTTTGCATCCTCGTCAAAATTCAGGAGGTTGTCACAAAAGACATAAATAATCAATTTAAATTAAGATACCTAGTTAATTGTTAATAAACGCCGATTTTTTGGTTGTTTAAGTTTGTCAGTATTTCAGAATAACCCCCTTAACGGTCTAGGGAATAAGAATTATCGCATACGTTTGAGATTGTTTGTATGTGTGAAAGCGCGGTTATAGGGCGAGAACCGGACGGGTCGCATTTAAAACACGGGTGATTCACACTTGACGATGTTCGTAAATAAGAAGAAAAAAAAAACCAACCCATTTTATTATCGATTCGGGCCGAGAATCATTAGCATAGTTAACTCTATGAATTTGACGAGGATGCAAAACAACACCTTGTATAATCAGCAGGATTAGTACTAATGTCAAGTTAAGATGGGAAAAAACAATTTTTGACGTCAAAATTATGTAGCTATGACAGTCTCCTATAAGAGGAGCTCGTGGCTAAATAATAACAGCCGCCCGGGTCGATCTTTAAGGTTAAGCCGTGCTTGCCGAGGTTGGTACGTGGTTGGGTGACCATAATTACATACCGAGTTTCCTTCGTGCCTCGGAAAGCACGTTAAGCCGTTGGTCCCGGCTGTCATTTGTAGATCTTTGACAGTCGTTACGAGTAGTCAGAAGCCAAAAAGTCTGACATCCAGTCTTACCAAGGGGTATCGTATGACCCAGTTACTGGGTTGTGGAGGTCAGATAGGCAGTCGCTTCATGTAAAATACTGGTACTCAGCTGCATGCGGTTAGACTGGAAGCCGACCCCAAGATAGTTTGGGAAAAGGCTAGGCAGATGATGATGACAGTCTCCTATAACACAAAGCGTTACTTCATTGAGTACAGTTAAACCAGAAAATGTATGCGGTGACTGCATTGCTCTAGTGGTTGCCAGTGCGACTGCTGAGCAGGACGTCCTGTGTTCGATTCCCACGCCGAGCAAAGTGATATTGGGTTTTTCTATCAGCAATAGGGATGATGACTGGGTAAAGAAAACGAAATTCTATTTTGTCCGTCAATCAGGTAATACAAAAATCTTTGATACGTATTTTTTGTTTTATTAAGTTACCAAAAAAATACTTAGTTAAAACGCATTAAAGTTGGAGAGTGGGGGCTCACTACGTCACAACTAGGTGTAAAATTTACTTAAACGTGACGTCATGCGCCATTTCAACTCAAAATATCTCCGTAATTTTACGATTACGTGAAAAAAGAAAAAATACGTGTCAATACTTTTTAATAATCTACCCGATAGACAAAGAAAAAAAAATGAGTCACCATCCCTATTTCTGAGTCACAGAGTCTGGATTTGTGCTCGCTTGATGGCAATAGGGATAGTCTCGCCCTATTACATGGGACTTAAAACATAAAGAAGAAGAATTCGTGCAGTACTTGAAAGTAAAGACCAACTTGAAGAAGGTTGAAAGGTTGGAATCGCGCCACAACATCAGCTTTAAGTCGTTTGTGGTACGAGTTCCAACGCAACATCTACAGACCTGCTTGAGAGAGGACTTTTGGCCGAGAGAGTGTCGTATATCGACCTTTACGAGGACGGTTATGCGACACCACGCAGCGGATCACGACGCCGACAACATTACGTGTTTAGTTATAGTTTAATAAGATATTTAATATGTATTACTTTATTTTATTGTATAACTAGCTGTACCCGGCATGCGTTGTGATGCACTTTTTTCTACCTACCTACCCACCTACTTACCTTACCTACCACCCTACCTACCCTAACTGCCCTACCTACCCTACCTGTCCTACCTACCCTACCTACCCTACTTAACCTACCTGCCCTACCTACCCTACCTGCCCTGCCTACCCTACCTACCCTACCTTTATCACCTTTTAAACTTTCCCTGGACTACGACAAACATTTCATAACCAAAATCAGCTAAATCGGACCAGCCGTTCTCAAGTTTTAGCGAGACAAACAAACAGCAATTGATTTTTATATATACAGGGTGTAGCGGAAAGGGTATATACACACTTAAGGGTGTCCTACAGACCATCAAACTGAATATGTTTCTCCATCGGACAAATATCGTAATAGGCAAGAAAATATCAGCTGCCCAAAATTTTTTTTCGCTATTATGATGTTTGTCCGATGGAGAAACATGTTCAGTTTGATGGTCTGTAGCACACCCTTAAGTATGTATATACCCTTTCCGTTACAACCTGTATAGAGTACTATTTTGTGTGTATTTTATGAATGGGCCTTAATTGCCTGATAGAAAAATGATTGATTGATTGATAACTGGGAAATGTGGGTGTCCAAATGGGTTCACCTCTGTCTGACCCTTCGAGGATTGCAGGCGTAATGTATCACTTATGTATGTTATGTAACCAGCAAGATCAGAAGTTATTTATTTAAAATAAGGTGAGTAGATACACAAGAATGGATGAAGTGAAGAATGAGTATATAAGAGGAAGATTTAAAAGTTGCGCCAGTTACAGAAAAGTTAAAACGGAATCGACTGTCATGGTATGGGCATGTGATGAGGAGGGACGACCCGATAGTGATTAAAAGAGTGATGAATATAAACGTTGACAGATGGAGAGGGAGATCTAGGGAATGATGGAGGAATTGTGTGAAAATAGGGGTGAAGACTGGGTAAAGAAAACAACATTCTATTTTGTCAATTACTATTTTTGGTAATACAAAAATATTAGACACGTATTTTTCGTTTTATCACAATATCAAAAAATTACTTAGTAAAAACTCATTAAAGTTGGAGAGTGGGGACTCACTACGTCACAAGTAGGTATAAAAATTACCTACATGTGACGTCATGCGCCATTTCAACTCAATATATCTCCGTAATTTTATGACCACGTGAAAAAAGAAAAAAATACGTGTCCAATACTTTTCAATAATCGACCCGACAGACAAAGAAAAAAAATGTGATCATCCCCTATTAAAATGTAAGAACATACAGGACAGAGGACAATGGAAGAACAAAACTTGTTGCGCCGACCCCAAGCAATATGGGAGGAATAAGAGCAGGAAGAGGATGATCTAAGTCCTTGTGATTGGTCTGGATTATAGAGTTTTCCCATCAGTATTATCTATGTCTAAACGTAACCATTGAGAAACACGGCGAAGCACTCGCTGTATCGCTTGATATCTCGAAGGCCTTTGACAGTGTCTGGCATGCAAATCTATTCAGCCAACTTCCTGCTTATGGTATTCCAGCTGATTTTTGTGGCTGGATATCAGACTTCCTTAGTGAACACTCGATCCGAGTAGTCGTTGACTCGTCGGCTGCTCCTCTGACCTCATGGCTCATGGCCGGAGTTCCTCAGGGGTCTGTTCTCTGTGCAACTCTTTTTCTGCTGCACATCAATGACTTACTTCAGCCTGGTCTTGTTGGGTACGCAGATGACAGTACGGTTTCAGAAAGACACTTGACTAGCGCAACAACCTGCGGGAAGTTCGTTCTTTGAGAGAGGCTATGGTAGAGCGGACAAATATGACCGCCTTGTATCCCAGTGGGGGTGGTGACAATCTGGTCTCCTTTAATGCCACCAAAACACAGGCGTGCAAAAACGAGTCGTTTCGACCAAACTCCTACTATTCGTGGTACATCTGTTCCTGTGACTGATCGACTTGAGCTTAGGAGCTCAACGTCGTCGGGAGGACGTCAACTCCATGCCTAGAAGGCATGGAGTTGACGTCCAGTCTCAACTTCTGCGTCACGATTGAGTACAAAGCCCAAACTGCGGCCAAAAAGCTGGGCATCCTAAATAGAGTGAAGAGATATTTCAGGCCTGGACAGTTTTTAACACTATATTAAGCACCCCATCTTTGGGATGGCTCAGCTAAATACCAGCTTGCCGCGCTTGACTCTGTAGAACGCAAAGCAAAGATTCTGATTGCCCACGTAAAATTGGTGGATGCTAAGCTAACCTTGGCTCATCGCCGCAAGGTTGCCTGCTTGTCGGTCTTCTACAGGCTGTACTTAGTTGAGTGTGCCGAAGAACTCCACGACCTCATCCCACCGCCCCCCTGCTACCATCGGACATCTAGACGAACTGCAAGTTTTCAAACGTCTTTCATAATGCGCACAGCAAAGGAGTGGAACTCTTTAACTGCGTCTGTGTTTCCGAACGCTTACAACCCTAATCTCTTCAAAGTTGGAGTGAACAGGCTTCTTCTGGGTAAGCTCGTACCATCGTCGAGTTTGTCTCTGTCATATCTGACCTAGACTAGAGTCAAGAACAAACCCATCGCAAATAAAAAAACTAAACCATCTTACATTACAGGCGGAGGACTCGGCGGTACCCGACGCGGCGGCGCTGACGTGAACATCAAGCACTCCGGCCGCGAGGACAACGAGAGGGAGAGGGAGCGCTACCGCCTCGAGCAGAGGGAGAGGGACGACCGACCGCGACACGACGCCAGGGGGGCCGACCGACCAAGTGAGTATTTGTAACTAATGTGGTTGACCATTGATGGTACAGCTTCTAGTCTAACCGGAACCAACTGAAAATCAGTATCCTACTATAATCACACTAATATTATAAAGGCGAAAGTTTGTGGAACAACTGAATGGATCTGGATGAAATTTGGCACAGGGATAGATAACAGTCTGGACTAGCACATAAGATATTACTTTTATCCCGGTAGTACGGTTCTGTGGGATAATTGTACTAGACGCGGGCGAAACCGCGGGCATGAGGTAGTTACTAATAAGTCAAGAACATTGTTGGAGTCATCTTCTAGGCTGATGCAGCTGAACATGACTTTTATTTATTTATTGTGCAAATGTGTTCTCGTATTTAGTTTTAAACATGTTACACCTCGTGATATAGTTAATGTTTTCAATTCACTTAAGTCCAAAAACACAGGTGATTACTGGGGCATTTCCATTAAACTTTTGAGTAATATAATCGAAATCTTGGCTCCCTATCTTGCTGTTACTTTTAATAAATGCGTTGAATTTTGGGACTTTCCTTGACCTTATGAAGAGCAGTAAAGTCATCTCTCTATTTAAATCAGGCAGTAAGAATGATATTGGTAACTTCAGACCAATTTCTATTTCACCTGCATTCAGCAAAAATTTTGAAAACTTAATACTCAAACAGTTGCTAAGACATTTTAATCTAAACAACCTTCTTCACAACAATCAATATGGATTTACAAAAGGTCTTTCGACTACAGATGCGGGTGTTAACGCATGGGGAAGCGCGCAAAATGCAATCGGTATTTTCTGCGATCTCTCGAAAGCTTTTGATTGCGTAGACCACGACACACTTACGGAAACTACGTTATTAAGGTTTTCAAAATGAACCCCCAAATGTAATAGATTTGTATTTACAAAATAGATTCCAATGTGTAGATGTTAACGGCGCGCAATACTCCGGGCTACCTGTTCAGCTAGGTGTACCTCAAGGCTCAATACAGGGACCGTTTTTATTCTTGGTTTTATATTAAGGACTTACCATATTATTTGAAGGGTTTTTGTGACGTTGTACTAATTGCAGATGATACCTCTCTTATCTTTAAATAAGATAGGAATAGACACGATTTTGAAGACGTAAACAGCGCTCTATCAATGGTCACGGATTGGTTCACGACAAATAACCTTGTTCGTAATGCCAAGAAAATGATTGCTTAAAAAGTTATTTTTTTGGGCAAAGTATTTATTTCAATAAGACTATTACAGGCACTTGAAAGTCATAAAACAAAAAAAAAACGCGAATCTACAGTCCCAGTCACAACACAAGGCATAATAACTTGTGAAAGTACTGTAGTTCTCCATTCCAAAGCGTAGATCTCTATGGAAAAGAATGGGCAAGAAACTCCATGCACACTCTTTTAAATCAAAATATTGTTACAAAATCTTGCTTGAAACAACATTCATGTTGAGAATTACAAATATGTGTGCACTTTACATAAATTTACATGGAGCGACTGCCTATCTAAACTAATTATGTTTTTTTTTTACCCCTTCCCCGTTCTTATCACGGTTGGTCACATTTATGAGACCCTCCCCTCCCTAGCGTGACGTCACATATCTTGCAATTTTACATCTACTAATTATTAAACTAAAACTACACTTGCGAAATTAGTTTTATTTCCATTTAATGTAAGAGCGAGATAAATTAGAGCGAGTGTGAACCTGCCAACAAAACAATTTTATACTTACAGATACAGATAGAGTTGGAAATATTTTAAGTTTTTCGTTAATAGTTCAAATATTAATGGCATTTTAACACTTAAATGTATAACATTTGTTGGACGAAGAAATGTGACGTCAAGAAATTTAGGGCCCCTCCCACCCCTTATCACACAGTGTAACACTTCGTCGACCCCCTCCCTCCCCCTTAACGTGTGACGTACTTTATGGATGATCCCTTAGGGTGAATCCCGTTTTCCGCCAAGACGGTCATTTCAGTAAAAATCCATACAATAAGAGAGCACATTGCCAAAAGAAAGGATATGATTTGGGCTGTGAGAATTACCAGAAATAACTTGGTCGTTGCAGTACATGCTTTCCTATCGTTAAACCATATAACTCATGTACAGCGGGCGGCGCAGGCGGGCGACGGCGCACGCGCTCGCGCTCGCGGCGGCGCTCGGCGTCGCGCTCGCGCCGGAGGGAGCGCGAGCGCGACCGCGACGCGCGCCCGGAGCGCGAGCCCGACGCGGACGCCGAGCGGTGAGTACTACTACAGCAGCACGACAGTGTCGCGACCGCAACAAATATCTATACAACCTTCGAACTTCATTTGAGCCCATTGAATGAGTTTATATATTTGTTTCGATCGCGACTCACATTTAATCAACATACAACCAGAAACTAACCAGTAAATGGCAAAAACACTAAGAAAAATTGATTTTTGCTACTCTGCCACTTCCTTCAATCTCCCTGCCGAGGCTTCGTTGATCGAGTGGCCGCAAAGGTAAATGCTGAGCATTACGTCCTGGGTTCGAATTTCGCAGCAGCAGCCACGAAGTGTCCCAAGACATAAGTCTATAACCAGTGTGTGTTGCCAGTGATTACATACGGGACCGAAACGTGGTCGCTCACAATGGGCCTCATCAGAAGGCTCAGTCACCCAAAGGGCAATGGAGAGGGCTATGCTCGGAGTTTCCTTGCGTGATCGAATCAGAAATGAGGACGTCCGCAAGAGAAGCAAGTTTACCGACGTAGCCCGATGAATTGACAAACTGAAGTGGCAGTGAGCAGGGCACATTGCTTGCAGAACAGATGGTCGATGGGGCCGAAAAGTTCTGGAATGGCGACCGCGATGCGTTGGAAGGCCTCCCACTAGGTGGACCGATGACCTGGTGAAGGTTGCGGGAATCCGCTGGATGCGAGTCGCACGGGACCGGGCAATGTGGCGACACTTGAGGGAGGCCTATGTCCAGCAGTGGACGTCTTACGCCTGAAAAGATGATGATAAGCCACGAAGTCCCGATTTGTGGCTGGTTGATGGCAATAGGCTCGCCTATGAGACTTAAACATAACTGGCGATATGTGGGCGTACTATTAGATACACTTTCGGGATATACAGCCAATATGTTATTATAATAATAAAGTTTTGATAATTCCAGCGTGGCGGGCCGTCGTCGTCGCTCCCGCTCGCGTTCTGAACGCCGGCGCGAGCGTCGCGACCGCGGCGACCGCGACAAGGACCGCGAACGTGACCGCGACAAGAAGCGTTCCCGTCGCGACAAGGAACGCAAGGAACCCAAGGTCAAACCCGAGGATATCAAGATTAAGGAGGAGCCTATCGACGGTGAGTTTGGTAAATATCGATGTTCCTCTTTTTTTATACTTTGGCTAATGTTGTGACTTTTGACTTTGACTTGCTGCCGGATAGAAGCGAGAATCAAGCATCAGAATGATGTTAAGGAGTTTGTTGATGGTGAGTTTTGCTTTTTTTTGGATTTTCCTTGCCCTTCGTACGCATGGCGACCTATCGAGCTATGTTAACCAGTACAAGACTATAAGCCATTGATCTGTCACTGTCACAGATCGGAAGAGGCAGAGTATTTTGGCTTAAAATTCGAAGAGGCATGTGGATAATACCTCCGCATAAATCACGGAATGATTTTTGAGTGCCGAAATAAAGCTGTTCAATCAGAGGGAGGTATTATCCACAAGTTACTTACCTATTTCCTTTATGTTTAGGTAAATATACTCTGCCTATTCCAATCTCTGGTCATTGTAGAAGAAATCTAAGCGAGGCTTTGTTTTACTGGAAATGTATAGTTTCATATGTCGTGTGTACAGTCGCAAGCATAAGTATCTTACATCTACGGAATATTTAAAGGCGATTTACTAGTGAAATACCTAGGGATTCCAACTTGGAGAAAAAACCTTTTCGTAATAGTAAAGTTTTGAGGATGGTATGCTTGTAATTCCTATTAAAGGATAGTGGGCAAAAATGTACGGGAGCTGGTCCCACTACCGCCACAGTTACAACCACATTCCTCTAGAGCGTATTAAAATCTGTCCCGGGGTTATTGAGTTCTGACAATGTTAGGTTATTTCATGTTTACGGTTTTTGTACAGCTTGATCGTCGTGGGTGCCATTAGATGAATCCACAAACATGTCATTTAAAAAATTAACACCCCCCTTTCCCCCCACAGACTACCCCGAGTTCAGCATGGCCCCCCTGGAGGTGCAGATCAAACAGGAACCTAACGAGGATGAGAATAAATACAATCCCGAAGATACCAACGGAGAAGAATATAACTATTAACCTGATTTGGTGCAGAGCGGTTGATATTAAACATGTTTGTGGGGAGGTGCGGGCGGTTTAACGAACATTCCTATGTTTACTGCCTTGATAAACGATCGAGGGGAGGTGCGGCTGACGGCAGAGACAAAAAGCGATCGGTTTTGAAGTAACTTGCTTTCTTGAGTCATTTTCGTGATGGTTACCGATGATAGAAAGACAGAATGGTAACTTGTCGTAAGTCCTCTGGCGTGTCACGCCTGCCTCTTATACATTTGGCTAGTTAATGACCTATGCTTAAGCTTAGGTCGCGAAATTTAAGTTTTATAAGATTTTTTTCATGAAATAGTCATTAAATGATCTTAGAGGGTTGTATTGACGATTTTAATGATTATAATTCTGCAACTACGTGTTCACTGTCGAGAATCATATATTGTTTGACAGTCTGAAACTGGCCTTTAAATTACAAAAAAACAAAAAAGAATTGAATGTCCACTCTGGCGCTATCCTCGTTTTGTTCCCTTATAGGTTGAATTGCCAAAAGGCGGGTACTCCCATAGACTTATAAAACGCGAAAAGAACTTTTGTCTTATGATAGAAAAAATATATTTACTAAATAATAATCATGAAATAGTTCTCTAAGTTATATTTGACGGTACACATCATCTATACTAATATTATATAAGTTATAATAAATTATAAAATGTTATTGAGTTTTTCAATCAGGAATTTCTTAGTAGCAGCCACGGAGTCTGGATTTGGAACCGGTTGATGGCAATAGGCTTAGCCCTATCACATAACTGACGACATGTAGGTGTACTCTTAGTTACAACTTTGCCCAGCCCTTCAGGGCTTACAGGCGTGATGTTATAAGTAATATATTGATGAAACATATTATCTTTAATAAAACTAGACCAATAGCACACATAAGTATAGTTTATATCATCTGCCTGCCTTTTTCCAACTGTGTTGGGGGCGGCTTCCAGTCTTACCGGATGCAGCTGAATACCAGTATTTTACATGGAGCGACTGCCTATCTGACCTCCACATCCCAGTCAGTACTGGGTAATACGAGACCCCTTGGTAAGACTAGTTGTCAGACTTTTTGAGGATCTCGGCGGGTGAAACCGCAGGGCAAAGAAAGTACATAACATTACGAATGTAATCCCAGAGAAGCTAGGCAGAAGTGTAACTATAGTGTACATGTCGTCAATTATGTTTACGATGTAATAATCAACATATTCATCCCTCAAATAGAACTTTTAGAAAAATGATTATTTCTATGATCAATATCATTGTTCACTATGTCTATGTATTTATAATTTAAAGATTTTATCCATAATTTGCCCGCATCTCCCATTTTTGTCTTATAGCTCAAAGAAATTAATAATAAAATTAAATCGTAAACAATGGAATGACCACACTTAACGACGCGAAGTCTGCTCGAGCCGGTGTGGAGTCACGTCCGAACCGAAACGAGTCTTTTTCGCTTTTATTGCATGGGAATAAAGCTGTTTCTAGTTTAGCACAGTACAGCAATAAGGGCTCTACTCAGTCACCTTCTTTGTTATGCGCACGGGACAAATATGTGCTATGCAAAGCATATGGGTCGAACAATAATTCTTTCGTGTGCGCACAACCCGCCTGCCAAGTCTTCGTTATACGTAGCTATAGATGACGCGCATACTAGTAAACATGGATTATTTGAACTTGCCAGCGAATGTGTTAAGGGACTTGTCGCATGACCGGCCGATATCTTGAACAAAACTGTCTCCCTGACCGAAGCTTGTGCGACCAAGCCGTCGCGTGTAGTGGCGAGGTCCCTTGCACACACTAGGTCTCAAGTCGTCGATAAGTCTGGTCTCTCCATGTCTCGGCACATGCATGTTCGACCGCTCTGCAATCAGTAGCAAGGTTGTATAGAGATAGTTTATAGCTCTTCGTCCATTTGTGTTCGTGTTGACTCCAATTGTGATGTGTTCGCACATGTCCCTAGGGTAAGCTATGAAATAAACTATGAACATAATGATGATTGAGTTTTATTTATTAGCTTGAAGTTTATCCTTAGTCTTCATTATACAATATGTTGAAAAAACCTGTCCGACCCGAAAGTGGCATACACGGTGTAAATCACCTCATCACGAAGCCGTCAACCAAGCATCCTGTACATGAAATTAAGTAACTTTACGCGAAAATTATTGCTGGGAAACGACTTTTTTTTTGGGGGTGTAAAATCATGTTTTGTGGTAGAACTCAATGTAACACACTCAAAACATTGTGCTGATGGACGGATTGAATAGTAGGGGGGTCGTGGAGGTGTTTAAAGTAAAAACCTTACATTAAAAACTTTTATTAGAATAAATACTTGTCAAAAAGTTGGAACTTTGACCCCTAATATCTCCGTAACTAGAAGGTTCCCAGGTATGGTGTAGAACAAAAAAATGATCGCAATGATAGGGAGAACCAGTGCCTGTCGGCTTCGTTAAGAGCTGTTTTACACCCTTTATAGGTATACTAATAACATTACCAAATACAATAAGAGACACACACTAAACACTGTCTCTGCATAACCCAAAGGTTGACTGGTAGAAAATGCCTATGGCATTAATTCCGCCTCTGTACATTGTACTTGAAGTGTTAAAATAAATAAATAAGGATTTTAAAATATTCATGAAAGTGAACATATTAATGAATTTTAAATACCAGGCCTTTGTGCCCAAATTACCACTATTTCCCTAAAATCTAACAAACTTTTAAAACGTGACAACACCAATTTGGGCCTTAGTATGTCCGATCGCCAGTTGTGTTCTTATGACGTCACTACCTGAGAAGCGACACGAGTGGAGGCCTGTGTTGTCATTTCAGTTTCCTCATTTTAGTACATTTTATTTAGTTTTTGTAAATAGAGTCTAATGTCGATACTTAATAATACCCTCGCAGATCAGACAGATGTTTTTTTTTTTTTTTAACATATTGTATACACAAAACTACAAATACCTAAATTGATATTTATATAGCTTATGTACAGTCGCCATCAGATATATTGTAGCAGACAAGGTGACCAAATACTTGTGAATAATTTAAAATGTCCATCAGTTCCTTATACTACGATGCTCGTCAAATATAACTTATGGACATTTTAAATTGTTCAGAAGTATTTGGTCAGCTTGTCTGTTGCAATATATCTCTGATGGCGACTGTAGAAAGGTGAGCCTAACTCAGAATTGGGATATTACAGCAAACATCATTGTGATAGCGAGATTTGCAAAGAGAAAAATAGTACGTGGAGTCCCTCCGCGCAGAAGAAAGTGAAACTTCGTTATGTGGTAATGATCGCTTTCTATCCCAGGAGCGTTGAACGTTTAACGCTACAGTGCTTTCACACCCCTCCATGGTAGCGTTAAACGTTTAACGCAACCTTGTTGGAAGTCTCATAAGAAGTTTCACTTAAAAAGTTATGGGATATAATTAAAATGGCACCTGGAAGATTGGAAGTCAACAAAAACAGTAAGCTAACAGCAAAATGTATTTATTTATTATGAAAATCACAGACATATTACATGTGCAGTACCTGTCCCTCTGCCTAGCACTCGCTGTAATGTAACAGTTCAGATTCGAGCATTACATCAGTCACTAACGAGAACCGAGCATTGTGCGCAACATGTAACGTTACAACTTGAACACTCACTTGTTTATGTACTAAATATAATCTTGGATTGTACATTACAGGGGAATGCTGGAGGCGAGCATAAAGACGGAAGTTTTAGTAAAATTCGACGTGACGTAGTAATTGACGTGTATAATACTTAGAAGAAGACTTGGAAGGCACAATAGTATACGAATCATTCAATCTTCTTTCTGTATCGCGTGGTTAGTAGCTCACCTGCTGTCAGAGTTCTTATGTCGTCCATGGAGCTCTGACTTGGCTTTACATGCCGTCGAGATATATCTCTCTGACATCCTGTTTTCTTCACCGAAGCAAGGGATAATTACAAAATACAATACGCACATAAATCAGAAAAATACCTTCAAAATATTTTATTATTACAAATATATTATTCTGCCACAACAACAAAGATATTCAGTTGTACAACATATTTTATTATTTATTCATGTAGGTATGGATATTCTGAAAAACCTATTTTGCATATACAATTACTGTGCCATCAAGTAAAGTCAAATCGATAATTATGAATGATTAAAATAAGCTTTTAAAGCGTTAATAAATAAAATAAAATCCGTCTTTGAAATATAATAAAAACAATAATTTAAACATCTACAACACTTTAAAGTCGCTTAGTATAAAACCTAAAAATACGTCTTTTTTTTGCAAGAAACAATAAAATATAAAAAGCACAACATTGTTACATAATTATTTCCAAATTTTGTTAATTATTTCTCTTGATAAACAGTATGTTAGTTTAAACGAGGGACATATTCAAACCCATAATAGTACATGCTAACATGATCCTAATAAAAATATAAACAAAAAAAAAAACACTGATAAATAACAGACAGAACCATACCAAAATTTTCGCAAATGTCTCGCAACGTGTATACACCCTTGCGCTAGCGACTTAATACTATCGCAGAACATGTGAGCGGGTCAATGACTCTTAGGTATAATCCATTTTCCCTTCATACTTTAAACTTACCTGGCTTAGGACAGTCCAAAATATCTAGGCACTAAACAAAACATAAAAAATTCTTCTATATACGTTATAGGTTTTTTACATATTATTATTTGGGACGAGAATCGAATACTGAATACCCTCCCTCAATATGTCCCTCGTTTAACCTAACATACTGTATATGTATAACTATACAAGAAAACAGTTAATTGTACTCATGTTTACGAAAAACTTTTATTTAGGCATCCATTTAAGTGCAGCTTTCTGTAAGTAATAACAAGCATAAGGTGAAAGCTCCAGGGTAAGCAGCGAAATACACATTTACTTTGTTTTTTTTGCAATTTGCAGGGTAGTGTCAGTTTGTATGTTAAACAAAATATAATTTACTATCGTAACGCGAATGTAGTTACATTATTATAACTATTCACATCATCAATACAACCCACTAAGTTAATTTAATCCCAATGAATGGCTATTTCATTAAAAAGTAATTTTATGGGGTTAAATTAACTTAAAGGGGTTGTATTGATGACTTTAATAATTATAACTCAGTAAAGCCACACGTCACAGTCACGGCTGCGTATAATATTTTATCTATACTTACTAATATTATAAAGCTGAAGAGTTTGTTTGTTTGCTTGAACGCGCTAATCTCAGGAACTACAGATCCGATTTGAAAAATTATTTCAGTGTTACATAGCCCATTTATCGAGGAAGGCTATAGGCTATATATTATCACGCTACAACCAATAGGAGCGGAGCAGCAATGAAAAATGTTGCTAAAACGGGGAAAATGTGACGCAGACGAAGTTGCGTGGGACAGCTAGTATAATATTATAAAACTGAAGAGTTTGTTTGTTTGTTTGCTTGAACGCGCTAATCTCAGGAACTACAGATCCGATTTGAAAAATTATTTCAGTGTTACATAGCCCATTTATCGAGGAAGGCTATAGGCTATATATCATCACGCTACGACCAATAGGAGCGGAGCAGCAATGAAAAATGTTGCTGAAACGGGGAAAATGTGACGCAGACGAAGTTGCGTGGGACAGCTAGCTCAATATAACACCTGACACTGACCGGCAAATTGCAAAAAACGTAAGAAAATTATAATTTCTTGGAGCACCTGTCGCTCCCACGTTGAGCGTGGCAGGAATGGCTTTGTCCTACAGGAGGACACTTACAAGATATTTATTAACCTATTATTATGACTTTTCAATAAAATTACGAACAGTTGATAATCTCATGTTATTCGACAACCTTCATTATTGTCCGTTGTACCTAATTTTTGTTTGTCTTGCGTTGTTTCTGCCGTCTGTAAATAAGAACAATAATTGAAAAGGACTTGGTTACTTCGTGAAGGAGTTTCTCCGAGGGAGTACTGATGACATGGTGGTCCATTTAAATTATTTTACTTCTATAGAAACGGGTTCATCATCATCATCAGCCTATAATGTTCCCACTGCTGGGCCACAGGCCTCCTCTCTATGAGAGGGAGTGGGCTGTAATCCACCACGCGGGCCCAGTGCGGGTTGGTAGATGTCACATGTCTTCGAATTTTAGTTCTAGGACATGCCGGTTTCCTCACGATGTTTTCCTTCACCGTTTTTTAGAGCAGCGGTGATGAAATAAATTACACAAAGTAATGCGCCTGCCTGGGTTCGAACCCACGGCTTACTGCTCGTAGGTCGAGGCCACCACCGCTGCTCTCAAACGGGTTGGCTCGTGGCTAAATGATAACAGCCGTTGGTTAAGCCGCGCTTGCCTAGGTCGGTTCGTAGGTGGGTGAGCACCCATTACATACGGAGTGTCGTCCGTGTCTCGGAAAGCACGTGAAGCCGTTTACCGGCGCTAGCTGATGTTATATGGAGCATCTTAGGCGACTTTTGTTTTAGGAAAAGGATTAGGTATCCATGCAAAAGTAAGTAATCTATATATATTAAAATCAATGCCACTTTTCGTTGTAATTTTATAACTCAAGAACGGCTGGGCCGATTTAGCTGTTTTTTTTTTTTTTTTAGAAAGTTAGGTTAGGGTAAGGTAGGTAGGTAGGGTAAGGTAGGTAGGTAGAGTAGGGTAGGTAGGTAGGTGGGTAGGGTTGGTAGGTAGGTGGGTAGGGTAGGTAGGTAGGTGGGTAGGGTAGGTAGGTAGGTGGGTATGGTAGGTAGGTAGGTAGATAGGGTAGGTAAAAAGTGCATTGCAACGCATGCCGCGGACAGCTAGTATTGTTATAACAATGTGAGGCGGACGAAGTCGCAGGTGGCAGCTAGCTACTAGTACTTGTAGTGTTACTCACAATGCTAGAATCCTTGGTATCTAGATAAGGGATGGAGGGCTGTCGTCCGAACAGTCTCTTGAAGCCGAAGCGATTAGTCGAGCGCGGTGCAGTGGCGGCCTGCGCGGGACTCGACGTCTGGGACGAGATGGAGGACTACATTCAGTTTTATTTAAACGTTGGCTCACACTAGGAATATTTTCATACACAAACATACAGACCCGGAACAACTACTTGTAGGCCATACTAATATATGTCCCGTGCGGGAATCAAACCCGCGAGACACAGCGTTGTAGCCAATCGCGTCCAAACCATTGTTTCTCAAATCAATTCAAATTCAAATCACTGCTTTCATTTCGTGAAATGATGTATACGAAAGAATAAAATTGAAGCGTCTGTTTGTATTTTCAAAATAACAGGCTTTTACTGAAAGTATACATATACGGTAATTATAACAAAAACACATTTTTGTCTATCTCTCTGTTAGTTTGTATCGGCTAATCAGTTTGTGATGGGACTTATACCGGCAGATAGGTAATTTTGCAAGTTTTAACTTCTCTTCTTTATTTTTAGTGATATATTATTTTTACGTACGACTTATCAGTCCGACAGTGCCAGCAGTACGCTTTGACTGGTCGGGAGATAAGAGTTACCTGTTCGATGAGCTGTGTCGACTCCAGCGTCCCAGTCTGTTGTCCCCGACACCCGTTGTGTTCAGTGCACTGACACACACACTTGCAGCTCACCGCGGCGTCACCTGGACATGTACTGTGTCACCAAATGTATGAACGTGCACAAGGCGGAAGGAGCATGTTAGGGCCGCCATGCACGGACTGCTCGGCAGTCATAGTCAACTTGAAGCTGCCATTGATGACTGCTGGAGTAGTTGATACCAACAGCTCGTCGGCGACAAGCGTGCGCGACGTGGGATGAAGAGACGGAGGTACTGCGCGAGAGCAGTCCGTGTATGCCGGGCGAGTGCTTGACCGCACGATCGTGTATGTACTATCGCGGACACTTCCGCCTGACCACCACTAGATTCATCTTTGCTTGCACTTAATAAATAGAAGCGCTCTCTAGCCCCGCCCCTTGACCTTGAGTGACGAATCAAAGACAAGGCCGGTGGCCGGCCGAGCGCACTTACGAGTACGACACGGCGGCGCACGCGCCCAACGGGATTTAATGTTATTTTCAAGCTATTGCTATTACCTATTATATTATGAACAGATCTGGGAAAAATAGTTGTCAGTTACATTTTGTTCTGAGCAGAGCTGCTAGGTATTTTACTTAAACTACTTATTCTTACTATTAGAGGAAGTATTTATTCTAACTAGAACTTTGACTTGATAAATCCTATTACAATAGTGGATAATCCTATTTTTTTTAAAGTGAAGCTTTTATTACATCGTCTCAAATTTTTTCGTCTGTGTGTTGCATGTCGCGTGACGCTCGGCCGCGGAGTAGGGATAAAGTGAAAGACGCTCGTCAGAGCGCCTTTCACTTTATCCCTACTCCGCGTTTTATACCCTTGATGGAATATTATTCCAATTTTTTTTAGTTAAATGTCTGTAGTCTGAAAAAAAGTTTCACTTTTACCGTGGTTTCATAAAAAAACACAATTCTTTTTTTTCTTTGTCCGTCGGGTAGTTTATTGAAAAGTATTGGACACGTATTTTTTCTTTTTTCACGTGGTTATAAAATTACGGAGATATATTGAGTTGAAATGGCGCATGACGTCACATGTAGGTAAGTTTTATGCCTACTTGTGACGTAGTAAGCCCCCACTCTCCAACTTTAATGAGTTCTAACTAAGTAATTTTTTGATATTTTGATAAAACAAAAAATATGTGTCTAATATTTTTGTATTACCTGTCTGACGGACAAAATAGAATGTCGTTTTCTTTACCCAGTCCGATCCCCTATTATCGGTTAGGCATGAATTAAAAAGTAAAATACTATTTTAAAGGTTTATTAGTTTTATTAACTTAATAAAATAAACAAATATATTCAAACAATATTGGGTATAGTAATTGCGATAGCGCTTTCCTAATAGGCGAAAAGTTTAAGGAGGCGTGGCTTGCCGCCGCCGCAGGATTTAAGCAAAAAAATTTTTATGTGGTCAGGCGGCAATGGCCGCGATAGTACGTACGTAGAAGGCAATAGTTTACTATGCAGGCGCAGCATGAAGAAATCGATCCTGACTGCTTCAAGCTGTCCGTGTATGGCCGGCCTGTATCGTAGTAGTGTATCCTACCCCCACGGGAGTAAGGCGCGAGATAATGTTTCTTGGTATGTATGTCCGATTCAAATAGAGAAGTAATATTTTCTAATATCACGCGGACGAAGGTTTGAACAGCCACTTTGAACTAAAAACTCATTTTTGCGACCAACAACATCAATATAGTGCATGTGTAAATATACACCACGACTACAGAACCCTTCACTGAGCGTGGTGCGACACACACTTGGGGAGCGTTTAAGTATTACGTAACGAATTTGGGGGGAGGAGGGGTCTTCTGGAACGTTACGGTGCGTTACAGGGGCGGGAGGGGGGGGGGTTGAACTACGCGTTACGTAATATTGTTTTAACCCTTCAGAACGGTTGCTTAGAGATTTTTTCTCACCCATTTTTGAAAACGTTTAGTTTTTCTCAAAATTTCAACTGGAATAACCACTTGAAATTATTTTACCTTCACAAAAATTTCTTGCTTTCTTTACATGATTGTGAATACATGACTTTCAGGTAAAAGTGGTCACTTGGTGGTGGTTACGTAACGTTTTACTAGGGGGCAGGGGGGGGGGGTTCAGAAAAACGTTACGGCGCGTTACATGGGGGAGAGGGGCGGTCAAAAATCTTCAAAAGTTGCGTTACGTAATACTTGAACACCTTGGCCGGTTTTTGTTGCTAATTGTAAGAGTTATTAAATTAATTAAAGTAAGGACTATACATATTTTGAAACTAAAGCACACAGCTAGAACTTAAATAACAAAACATCACGCCTATAATCCCCGAAGAGTTATGCAGAGGTGTACGTAATAAATAGTACACAAAATTTTGTCAGTTATCTTTAGGTCCCATGTAAAAGGGGTCGAGCCTATTGCCATCACCCGGGCACAAATCGGAACTCCGTGGCTACTGAGAAAATCCTGATGGTAAAAATTCCAATAATACTTTGCCTAATCTGGGAATTGAACTCAGGACCTCATGCTCCGCAGTTCCGCTATCGACCACTAGACCAAAGAGTCAGTCGAAATACAAGATCAAAATTCAGACGGTTGTCACAGAAGACATAAATAATCAATTAAAAATAGGGTACCTAGTTAATTAATAAAAACCGGCCAAGTGCGAGTCCGACTCGCGCACGTAGGGTTCCGTACCATTATTTATAAAAACGAGCAAAAAAAATCACTTTTTTATATGGGAATTACCCCCTCAAATATTTATTTTATTCTGTTTTTAGTATTTGTTGAAAGAGCATCAACAGAAATGCATAATCTGTAGAAATTTCAACTGGCTACCTATCACGGTTCATGAGATACAGCCTGGTGACAGACGGACGGACGGACGGACGGATGGACGGACAGCGAAGTCTCAGTAATAGGGTCCAGTTTGACCCTTTGGGTACGGAACCCTAAAAAACGCTGAGATTTTTTGGTTGTTTGGGTTTGTCAGTATTTCAGAATAATCCCCTTAACGTGGTTAGGGAATAAGAAATTATCGAATAAACGTTTGAGATTGTTTGTATGTGTGGAAGCGCAGTTATAGGGCGAGAACCAGACGGCCCGCGTTTTAAACACGGGTGGTTCACACTTACCGATTTCCGTAAATAAGAAAAAAAAAACAAAAACTACCTACCCATTTTATTATTGATACGGGACGAGAATCATTAGCATAATTAACTCCTTGAATTTGACGAGGATGCAAAACAACACTTTGTATATTGGTAGTACATATTTAGTACTTAAACTAAGAGTAACGCATACGGTACTTTTAAAAACAAAACAGATTTTTCATTTTTTGTGTCTGTCTGTTCCGAATAATCTCAGAAACGGCTGAACCGAAATTACGATGGGACTTTTATTGGCAGATACCTGATGTTATAAGGTATTCTTTATTATTATGCAATTAATGTAACTTAGGTATGATATATTATATTATTAATAATATAATATATTATTATATAGTATAATATATTATATCGTATAACTAACCCATGAAATTGTTAAGAAAATCCGATTGAAATACAAACGAAAAATATAACGTATAAAACCGGACGAAGCTAGTACTTACTATTATTATAATTGCAGCTGCCGGCGGCTGTGTTAACATGACAGGAGGCTGCAGTACTGCCGGTACCGCTGCGTTGTTCGCGCGATAGGCTGCCAGTCTTAACGTACAGCTTGAGTTCTTCAGCTCTCTCCATATATCTGAGGCAGAAGGAAATATTATTATACGAAATCGTCGAGAATAATAACTATAACTTCTTTACATAGTATGAAACAAAGTGGCCTCACTCATCTGCTTAACTTAACCGCTAGTGCCGCTCGTCTCAGCAAGTCTATCTCACATCCCACACAAGGCACTCGGTATATATACCAATGACGTTCCCAAATAAAATCATCATCTGTCTAGCCTTTTCCCAAACTATCTTGGGGTCGGCTTCCAGTCTAACCGGATGCAGCTGAGTACCGGTATTTTACATGAAGCGACTGCCTATCTGACCTCCACAACCCAGTAACTGGGTAATACGATACCCAAGGAAGACTGACTTTTTGGCTTCTGACTACTCGTAACGACTGTCAAAGTCAAAAAAAATCTACAAATGACAGCCGGGACCAACGGCTTAACGTTACAAAAAATAAAATAAGAAACATAACATATACATGAAAGTAAAAATATTAATATGAATTTCAAAATGCACGATTTGTGCACAAATTACTACCATTTCCCTAAAACAAACTTTTATAACGTGACAACACCATCTTTGGCATGTTAGTTTGTGTTGCCATGTATGCTTCCTTTTATTTTAGTAAATTTTATTTAATTTTCATCGGTGTATTTTTTTTACTTGTTATCTTAAAATGGGTTAAATAATTAGAGTTTAATCTCGATACTTAATAGTACCCTCACGGATCGGACATGTTTTTTTTTTTAAACATATTGTTTATGATTTCGTTACGGTATACCCATCTATTTCTACACCTCACTCACCTGCTTAATTTCGCAGCCAGGGCAGCTCGTCTCAGCGAGTCTGTCTCGCATCCCACACAAGGCACCAGGTACAGTAAACTGTCTCTATAAGAAGTGAACGCTTCTTCTAGTCGGCCGGCTGAATCTAACTCAATAGCTTTCTTGATTAGAGTTACTGCCTGTAAAGAAAAATGAAAGGGAATTATTTATTTAGCTAAGCTAAAGCACTTGGCCGGTTTTTATTAATAATGGTACGGACCCCTTCGTGCGTGAGTCCGACTCGTACTTGGCCGGTTTTTCACGTAATCTTACCATCAATTAATGGACTGCTTGTGAGAAGAAATTCCAAAAGAGGTTTGAGATTTGCCAAAACATTTGTAACGAACGTTTGAGAGGGCTATTACAATTTTTCTTGTATTTGAGTGTTGTTAAGGTTTTTGCTAATGTATGTACACAAATTGAAATATTTATTTAGAAGGCTCCCTAGAGGAATAATCAGACTTTCTTGAGCATATATTTTTTTAATTTTGTTGCCATACCTAAACCGTAAAAACACATAAAACTCCATAGTTTTACTTTTACACTTAAATACAAGAAAAATTTTAATAGCCCTTTTAAAGTTAACATTTCTAAACACACTCAGTTAATAATTGAATAGGGGGTAAGATAAGTTTAAACATGATTTTTTTTTATTGGTAAAATCCTCATAGGTACCCTCCGTCTGGGGCGAACGGAGAGTTATGTCAGACTCTAACCGACTAAAAACCCAAAACAAATGCGGCCTGTCTACCGACCGCACATTCTCCAAAAAGTCGCGCAAGCACGAGTACGCGCGACGTGCAGCTCCCGGCAGCGCGGGCGACGACTCAGCCGTCACTTCGCCGCCCGCAAGGCCCCTCTTTGTAGTTCGACGCATGGCTGCCCTTCTGTTGCGACATGCTCTGTTTCCTTCTCCGATGCCTCCTTTGCATGCATCACCTCCTCGCAGAAACAGGAGACGGTGGTGCTGCACTCATTATACAGCTACAGGCTCTTACCTTCTCATAGTTCTCCTTGGAAGGCATGTGGAGCAGGTCCAGGTACTCGTGGCTGAAGAAGTGTCGTACGTGATCCTGTTGTGGGGTGGTTCTGCACTTATTATACACCTGCAGGCTATTACCTTCTCATAGTTCTCCTTGGATGGCATGTGGAGCAGGTCCAGGTACTCGTGATTGAAGAAGTCTTCGTACGTGATTCTCTTGTTGGGGTCGTGCTGTAGCAAGCGGACTAGCAGGTCGCGACATCCAGGGGTGATGGAGGAGTTTGAAGGGATCTGAGAGGGAAAAGAGGAAAGTTTTAATTAGTTGTTTTTAACCGACTTTAGCTCAGCTCGGCTTTTTCGGACATATTATCCGGTTCACACTGCTCTTAGGTACACGTTTAAAAATGATTTGTCATCTTGAGTCCTTGGCTGACAGTAGAAACTCGTATTTCCAAAGCAAATTCCGATCAATTTAATTAGCAAAACATCAAGATTGATATTTTTTCAACGCGGCGTGAACTAGTATTTTTAACCCCCGACCAAAAAAGAGGGGTGTTATAAACAAAGTGCTCCTACCTCAATAGGCGCCTGTCGCTGTATCTTATCGAGCAGTTCCTTGAATGTGCTGGACGAGTACGGCGCGCGACCAAACAGGCATTCGTACATTATTACACCTGGAATTAATGACACAGTATATAGGGTGACTAGTAATTAGTGAACAACAAACAATTTACTCAAATAAACATTTTTTTTTTATACTCACGCATGGCCACTATCTCACCTGATGGTAAGCGATGATGTGGTCGACGGTGAAGCACGCTTGCCTAGTAGAAACCTATTCACTCTTGACTTGAAGAACCCCAGATTGTAGCTATCGGGAAACACAGACTCCAGCAGGGAATTCCACTCCTTAGCGGTACGCATAATAAAGTATAGGTCTGTAGTCTGGTAGTCTGGTAATCCGATGATGAAACGGGCTAGCCGGAATAGGGGATAATCCTATTTTTTTTTCTTTGTCCGTCGGGTAGTTTATTGAAAAGTATTGGACACGTATTTTTTTTCTTTTTTCACGTGGTCATAAAATTACGGAGATATATTGAGTTGAAATGGCGCATGACGTCACGTTTAAGTAAATTTTTATACCTACAAAAAAAAGTTTTATACCTACTTGTGACGTAGTAAGCCCCCACTCTGCAACTTTAATGAGTTCTAACTAAGTATTTTTTTGATATTTTGATAAAACAAAAAATACGTGTCTAATATTTTTGTATTACCTGTCTGACGGACAAAATAGAATGTCGTTTTCTTTACCCAGTCCGATCCCCTATTAGGTCATGCAATTCCATCGCACACTCCCCGAAATATATCTAATATACTGACCGACGCTCCACAGGTCGACCCTGGCGTCGTACTGGCCGAAGATCATCTCCGGAGCCATGTACAGCGGAGAGCCGCGCACCGAGCGACACGCTTCTGACGTCATGTGCTGAGCGAAACTGTAACAAACAATCCATACTCATATTATAAATGCGAAAGTCACTCTGTTTGTTTGTTACCTTTTCACGACTAAACGGCTGATCGGATCTTAATGAAATTTGGCAAGAAGATAGATTTCAAACTGGGGACGGACATAGGCTATATATCATCACGCTACGACCAATAGGAGCGGAGCAGCAATGAAAAATGTTGATAAAACGGGGAAAATGTGACGTAGACGAAGTTGCGCGGGACGGTTAGTAAGTATGTATATAAAGTTTTCTCTGGGACGCCGACTGCAGGTAAACAGGTGGAAAGAGATGGCGCTAGACATCCTTTATAGCTCCGTCTCTTTCCTACACTGGAATAAGAGTAAAAAAATACTGCTTTAAGACGTCATGTTAGGGCAGCAGGTATAAGAAACAGTAGTGGCTGTTTTGTGGGACTTTCTCATGTAATTTTTAGGGTTCCGCACCCAAAGGGTCAAACGGGACCCTATTACTTAGACGTCGCTATCCGTCCGTCCGTCTGTCACCAGGCTGTATCTCATGAACCGTGATGCCAGTTGAAATTCCTACAGATTATGTATATCTGTTGATGCTATAACAAAAAATACTAAAAACAGAACAAAATAAATATTTAAGGGGGGTCCCATACAAAAAAGTGTTTTTTTTTGCTCGCTTTTATAGATAATGGTACGGAACCATTCGTGCGCGAGACCGAATCGCACTTGGCCGGTTTTTTTTAATTTTATGCCAAAAATGACTTGAGTTGTGGGGGTGTACTGTGATACACTACATTCTAGTTCGTCTCTCGTCGCGACTTGATAGGTTGAATGAATGCGAAGAGGTGAAGGAACGAGGTGAGAGGTGAAGACTGCATTTGCTTACTTCTCATTTTGGGTTCATCATCATAATCAGCCTATAATGTTCCCACTGCTGGGACACAGGCCTCCTCTCTATGACAGGGAGTGGGCTATAAACCATAACGCGGGCCCAGTGCGGGTTGGTAGATATCTCATGTCTTCGAATTTTTCAGTTCTAGGACATGCCGGTTTCCTCACGATTTTTTCCTTCACCGTTTTGAGGGCAGCGGTGATGAAATAAATTACACAAAGTAATGTGCCTGCCTGGGTTCGAACCCAGGGCGCTTACCGTTAATTGGCCTTATTGGCTGCAACTGGCCTTATGGAAAAAGTCAAAAACATGACGACCTAGGGATCAAACACAGGTTTAGAGCAATACTCCAAAGAGGCCGTAAAGAAAAAAAAAATTGAATCAAAAAGTAGGATCAAAATGTACTCACCCAAAATCAGCAACTTTCAACATATATTTGCCGTCTGATCCTTTGTGCAATAATAGATTGTGAGGCTTTAGATCCATATGTACAACACCTGTGAAAAACATAAACGAAAATTAATTATGTTTTCGTATGAGATAATCACAAAATATTGTCCTGCATATTTGCCTACTTCATAAGATCCATTTAAACTATCATATATAATACGGTACATTTACCAATTTTTTGTTTTTAAAATTTTTGTCTGTCTGTCTGTTTGTTCCGGATAATCTCTGGAACGGCTGGACCGATTTTGACGGGACTTTAACTGGCAGATAGCTGATGTAATAAGGAGTAACTTAGGCTACTTATATTTTAGAAAATTCTAATTCCACGCGGACGAAGTCGCGGGCACAGCTGGTGCTATATAACATCACGCTACGCTATTAGGATCAGAGCATCAATGACAAATGTTGCAAAAACAGGGAAATGTGACGCAGACGAAGTTGCGCGGGACAGCTAATGTATTTAGAAACTAGCCTTTGCCCGCGGCTTCGCACGCGAGGAGTTCGATCACTGTCCCACGGGATTGTACTATCGTGATAAAAATTATCCTATGTGTTAATACAGGTTATAAACTACCCGTGTGCCAAATTTCATACAAATCCGTTCAGTAGTTTTCGCGTGAAAGAGTAACAAACATCCATCCATACTTACAAACTTTCGCGTTTATAATATTAGTAGGATGTTTTATCAACTCACCCTTTTCTCTAAGAAACTTTAATGCTGAAGCCAATTGCTGTAGGAAATATCGAACCTGAAAATAATATATTTTATTGATTAGCATAATAGACCAAAATCCCATGAAAACTAGAACTGACATAGTTCTAGAGTTCATGAGATTTTGGTCTATAAGCAGCGTGCCTATTGCCATCAACCGGGCCCAAATACAGACTCCGTGGCCGCTACTGAGAAATTTCTGATGGAAAAACCCAATAACACTTTGCCCGACACGGGAATCGAATACAGGACTTCATGCTCAGCTGTCACGTTTAAAACCACTAGAGCATCGAGACCGTCTCACGCATGCAATATTTATTTAAACTTCACGTACAGTCTGTTGTCAACATTATCTGACCCACCCTAAAAATAAACGAATTTGGACCCTATTCCTGTAACATTAAGGTTTATTGAATTTATTATGAGCTTATCAGACGAGTGCACGAGGACTCGATGAACAAATACAATAATAATACAGACACGCAAATTTGATCTTTAACACTTAACGTTTAAAACCAAACCGTTTAAAACCATTAATAATATTTTACTGCATGCATATGAATGTAAATACGGTTCATATACCAATTTTTTTTGGCTTATGTTTAACATAACACCAGATAAAGTAAATATAACCTTAAAAAATTTTTTATACTGCCTAAAATAGTAAATGATCACCAGAAATAGTAAATGATCATCAGAATTAAAAACCTGAAAATCACAGCTCCGAACTAAAGCGTAGTCGACGGAGCCCCGCTACGCGGGGCTCCTATTTCTCTCTGCAGGGTTTAAAGTAACCTAAGTTCTTCTTGCCACAAAATTTGGTGATCATTTACTATATTTGGTCTTTGAATACAATTTTTTTGGTGTTTAGTATTTTTTTTTGGGTAACGTAGCTTAGGATCTCAAAGTATTTCTTGGTGCTCATTATATTTAATCCCTTTTTTTTTTACAGGTTTTGTCTGTCTGTCTGTTTGTTCCGGCTAATCTCTGGAACGGCTGGACCAATTTTGACGGTACTTTCACTGGTAGATGGCTGATGTAATATGGAAGAACTTAGGCTACTTCTTAAATTCCACGCGGACGAAGTCTCGGGCACAGCTAGTAAATAAATAAAATACATCTAGTCACCTGCTTCTCCGGCACCCGTCCATATCTGTGAATGTACTTAGACAGGTCACCTCCGCAGCAGTACTCCATTATTATGTAGATATTCCTGAAAATAAAACATTACCATTTATGCTTAGTATTTCAGTCGTCACATTGAGGAATTATATGAAAGAGACAGGAGGTAATGATGCCTCGTGCTGCGCCGACACCAAGTAGAATGATGATGATCATTTCGGTTGGTCATACTGTGTAGGATGATATGGCAAGAATAGAGGTGTAGCGACGTTGAAAAGCAACTTACTACAAAAAGTACTACAGCGCCATCTATGACACGGCGAAAGAACTAACATCAATTTCCTACATCGCGCAAGCAAAGTTTACATCGACTTAAGAGTATACAAGGTGTTGTTTTGCATCCTCGTCAAATTCAAGGAGGTAACTATGCTAATGATTCTCGTCCCGAATCAATAATAAAATGGGTAGGTAATTTTTATTTATTTACGGAAATCTACGGTAAGTGTGAACCACCCGTCTTTTTAACGCAGGCCGTCTGATTCTCGCCCTATAACCGAGCTTCCACACATACAAACAATCTCAAACATTTATTTAATAATTTCGTATTCCGTAAACCATGTTAAGGGGGTTATTCTGAAATGCTGACAAACAGAAACAACCAAAAATATCTGCGTTTGTTAATAATTAACCAGGTACCGGAATTTTAATTGCTTATTTATGACTTTTGTGGCAACCTCCTGAAATTTGACGAGGATCCAAAACAACACCTTGTATAGAGAAACCCGACGAACAACTATGGGGCAGTTGCCCACCAGACATAACACCTGCCTGGTCGGAGGATCCTCCCTTCTCTAAGGAGTATCGAGGAACTTTACACCCTCTTCCTCATACCCCTAAAGAGGTGTTTGATGATCAATTAATCAAAAAATCAAAATAGTTTTATCTCACATAGGCCTTTTTTTTTTTTTTTTTGCGGATGGGAAATCATCAAATGACTTCTCCCGCTCTGGGCGGAGCGGGAGGGAGTGTCAGACTTGACTGACTAAAACCCACCCATGTTCCTTCTAAGCCCTTTGTGTTCCAGAGCCGCGGTATCTCTTTCGAACAACCCGCAGCCCTGGCAGGCATCGGCCCTCTCGGGCCCCTTCCTGTTTGCTGAAATCTCCTTGAGGCGCGCGTGGAACACGTACGCGCCGTCGAGACGGCCTGTCGTCATGAGACGGACGGACGGTGAGCTAGCCCATTACTCACCGTCCACAGGCTCGCGCCTACGGTGGCCGGGGGCCACTGGTTGCCCCCCGACGCCCGGGGCGTCTCCCGCGGCGGCTGGGACGTGAGGTTCTCTCCCTCTCACGTTCCGCCACCTCCTTCGCTAGCATGACTGCTTCGCAGAAGGAGGCGACGGCTTCCCATTCCCTCTCGCCCCGGACCATCGATTGAACCAGGGCCGGACGCGAGAGGTCACCGCCGCCAATCGCCGATCTCACATAGGCCTACATGGGCACTTATAAAACGTCGACAAAAAGGTACACGGATCGGGTTGGTCGTTTCCTATGGAGAAGAACCGGCAAGAAACTACATGGTTACTCTTACTCTTTTAAAATCATTTGAGTTTACAATATTTGAATGTTACAGCGTTAGTACTTAAGTATGCGAGGACATCGTAGGACCGACAGTAATTCGTTGCTTACCAAGGATCTAGGAATCTATAAGGCCTACAATGTCCACACATTCACAAACAATCGGTAAATAAAAAAAAAGACTATACAATAACAAAAAATTGAAAAAAATATTACAAAAACTAGATTAAACAAGTGACACAAATGTTGTCATCAGTGCTGTAACTATTCTAAACAAAATGGGTAATTATTTAATAACTATTGTAAAACATCATCATCATCATCTGCCTAGCCTTTTCCAAAACTATCATTGGGTTGGCTACCAGTCTAACCGGATGCAGATGTGCCGTATTTTACATGAAGCGACTGCCTATCTGCCCTCCAAAACCCAGTGACTGGGTTACACCCCTTGGTAAGACTGGATGTCAGACTTTTGGCTTCTGACTACTCGTAACTACTGTAAAACATCTGATAAAAAAGAAGAAAGAATGGAAAAATAAATAAAAAATAAGATTGAGAATAGTTAGAGCCATCCACACATTTGTGCCGTTTATGGGTCAACTCACACCAAGACGCGTCACGACGCTGCGCGCACACTTTTATAGAGCGATTCATAATTTAACTTTATTTTCAACACGATAAGATACACATTTCGTTGTGAGAATTCAGAATACGTTGCGCAACGTATTCTGAATTCTCACAAGAGCGCGCAGCGTCGCGTCGCGTCGCGTCTCGGTGTGAGCTGACTCTATGTGCTACCAGGGAAGCCGCATGTGCGAAGGGGCTAAGGTCAAACGTCTCTATCTTCAACTTAGTATCATCAATGACAGTTTGTGTCCAAGTTCTATATTTTTACAGATGGGAATTCCCATTGAGCAATCGTATTGTAATAAATAAACTAGATAGCTTATTACATCACAAATAATAATATTGATTAGATATGGACAAGATAAAACAATCCTATAATCTCAAGTTTAAAGTTATAATTAGACTAGGAAGTTTTACAAGATATAAATGAAGTGTTGTATCTTTTTTTAGGGATGTAAATTTTTTACTGATCTCTAATACTTAGGATAAGAGGAGGAGTATAAATAATGATCAATGTCTTCTATACAGGAAATAAACTTCCTGTCAAATAAAAGACATAGGTAGCTGGGAAAAGGCAGGCAAATGAGTAAGTAATATACAAGGTGTTGTTTTGCAACCTCGTCAAATTTCAGGGGGTGGTCACGAAAGAAATAAGTAATCAATTAAAATTCATATCTGCCTAGCCTTTTCCCAAACTATCTTGGGGTCGGCTTCCAGTCTAACCGGATGCAGCTGAGTACCAGTATATTACATGAAGCGACTGCCTATCTGACCTCTACAACCCAGTAACTGGGTAATACGATACCCCTTGGTAAGACTGGATGTCAGACTTTTTTGGCTTCTGATATACTCTTAACGACTGTCAAAGATCTACAAATGACAGCCGGGACCAACGGCTTAACGTGCTTTCCAAGGCACGAAGGAAACTCGGTATGTAATTATGGTCACCCATCCACGGACCAACCTCGGCAAGCACGGCTTAACCTTAAAGATCGACCCGGGCGGCTGTTATTATTTAGCCACGAGCTCCTCATTATTTCCTAATAATCAATTAAAATTACGGTATTTAATTCATTATTAATAAACACTGATTTTTTTGGCTGTTTAAGTTTGTCAGTATTTCAGAATAACACCCCCTTAACGTGGTTTAGGGACTATGAAATGAAAATGATGACTATGAAAATTATGAAATAAACGTTTGAGATTGTTTGTATGTGTGTAAGCGAGGTTATAAGGCAAGAACCAGACGGGCCGTGTTTAAAACACGGGTGGTTCACACTTACCGATTTCCGTAAAAAAAGAAAAAAAAATTACCTACCCATTTTATTATTGATCTGGGACGAGAATCATTAGCATAGTTACCTCCTTGAATTTGACGAGGATGCAAAATAACACCTTGTATAAATACACAGTATACAGGGTGTAACGGAAAGGGTATATACATCCTTAAGGGTGTGCTACAGACCATCAAACTGAACATGTTTCTCAACATAAAAAAAAATTTGCAGCAAAAAAAAATATCAGCTGCCTATACATTTGGGTCGAATAGGTATTGTAATTTTCTATGGGGCTGCAGATTTTTTTTTCTGAAAAACATGTTTTATGATGAGAAACATGTTCAGTTTGATGCACACCCTTAAGGATGTATATACCCTTTCCGTTACACCCTGTATAAACCACGCCTGTATTCCCTAATTACACCCACAATATATCAGTTTAGTTCCTAAGTCTCATGTAATAGGGGGATGACCCTAATGCCATCAACCCGTCATAAATGCAGACTCCATGGCTGCTATTGAGAAATTCTTGACGAAAACGCCCAAAAAGGCTTTGCCTAACCTGGGAATCAAACTGAGGAAACAATAACAGCCGCACGGGTCGATCTTTAAGGTTAAGCCGTGCTTGCCGAGGTTGGTCCGTGGATACCCTGACCATAATTACATACCGAGTTTCTTCCAAGCCTCGGAAAGAACGTTAAGGCGTTGGTCCCGGCTGTCATTTGTAGAACTTGACAGTCATTCCGTATTACCCAGTTACTAGGTTGTAGAGGTCAGATAGGCAGTCGCTTCATGTAAAATACTGGTACTCACCTGCATCCGGTTAGACTGGAAGCCGACCCCAAGGTAGTTTGGGAAAAGGCTAGGCAGATGATGATGTTTAAGATACTCACTTATCATCCCAGGTAAAGTTCTTCATATGTACAATATGGGGGTGGGTCAGCGTCTTCAGCAGTCTGATCTCCGTGATTAAGTTGTCTACAGCTGAGCCGGAGTACTTCACTCTTGATTTGTCCACACATTTTATTGCTACGATGGAGCGGGCTCCCACCTGTGGACAAACAACAAAACTTAAGGATACATCTGTAAGAGTCATGTTTGGAAGAGGTGTATTAAAAGGGTGAAAAGTACACTGACACACAAATGGCTACAACACATCATCATCAGCCTATAATGTTCCCACTGCTGGGACAATGGCCTCCTCTCTATGAGAGGGAGTGGGCTGTAATCCACCACGCGGGCCCAGTGCGGGTTGGTAGATGTCACATGTCTTCGAATTTTTGGTTCTAGGACATGCCGGTTTCGTCACGATGTTTTCCTTCACCGTTTTTGAGAGCAGCGGTGATGAAATAAATTACACTAAGTAATGCGCCTGCCTGGGTTCGAACCCACGGCTTACTGCTCGCAAGTCGGGGCTGCCACCACTAGGCCACCGCTGCTCTCTACAACACATATTGAGTACATTACTGTAAATTTTTAAAAAATACTCAGACAATTTCCTCATTAATTAAAAAAAAAATGCAGGTGTTTCCTACAAAACTGAAAACCTACATGGTCAAATGTATACAAAATCAAAAACGAGTATTTCAAATTTTTATAATTTAAAAGTTTCAATGCTTTTTGAAATTATAATCATAATAAAAAAAATAAAAAATCACATAGGCCTTCATGGGCACTTGTAAAACGTCGACAAAAAGGTGCTTGGTTCAGGTTGGTTGTTTCCTATGGAGAAGAACCGGCAAAATTACTCTTTTAAAATCATTTGGTTTTGCAATATTTGTATGTTTGGGTGTTTATACGTTAGTACTTAAGTATGGGAGGTCAGCATAGGCCCGACAATAAGTCGTATAATGTTGAAACTACTCCGACTACAGTCCCCCAAATCAAAACGACTTTTTAGGCAGTTGTTAGTATGCTGGGTACAAGTTGTTGTGGCATTGAATCTCCAGGAAATCAGTCTGTAAGTTCCCGCAGCTGTCATGCCTTAGGCAGAAGAATTAGTAAGGATTCAGAAATACAGTACTTTCAAAGTTCTATTATGATGCATTGTTACTGGTACTGGACAACCCTGTCAGGACAAAACGCAATCTGTAAAACGTCAGTTTAAGAAAAATTGGCTTAAAAGTTTGTACATCTCTAACATGCTACCAAATGTAATCCAGTCAGGATCTCTGTTTAAATTGACTCATACCAGAAGTAAAAGTATTCAAGATATTGTACAGATTAACACTCTTACCACTCTGAACATAAAGTTTGCATTGTTTTACCAAAATACTAAGACATAAAATCGCTATTTTCATGTGCGCACGCCTCACTTGTGAGCCCGTAACTTTCTACCTATCACTGTAAAGCACTGCAATCTAGCTAGATTGCAGCGATTAGCAATAAATTTATCTGAACTACAGGTTACAATGAAGTGTACAATTTGAGTTTTTTTGTTAACCATTATTGAAGCTATGCCATACCGAAGCTTACATAACATAGATTATTTTATTGTGTATTACCATTAAACAGTGTAACCCAGGTTGCAGCGTTCAAAAGTGCCTGTAACTGGCTTACTTAAAATAAATGCTTTGATATTAGAACTTAGGTACAGTATGTAATATGTTTATGTAGTATACAGTATGTTAGTTTAAACGAGGGACATATTCAAACCCATAATAGTACATGCTAACATGATATTAATAAAATATAAATAAAAAAAAAACACTGATAAATAACAGACAGAACCATACCAAAATTTTCGCAAATGTCACGCAACGTGTATACACCCTTGCGCTAGCGACTTAATACTATCGCAGAACATGTGAGCGGGGCAATGACTCTTAGGTATAATCCATTTTCCCTTCATACTTTAAACTTACCTGGCTTAGGACAGTCCAAAATATCTAGGCACTAAACAAAACACTAAAAATTCTTCTAAATATGTTATAGGTTTTTTACATATTTGGGATGAGAATTGAATACTGAATACCCTCCCTCAATATGTCCCTCGTTTAACCTAACATACTGTATAATAGTAGACATAAAATATGACTAACTGGAAGGTGAGATAACTATGGGTCACTTGGACGACTGTACTGAGAAATATTTGGAGGAAAATTCAATAAAATATTACAGGCAATCACTTTTTCAATTTAAATAAAGTATATGTTGTCGTGAAAGAGAATTCTGTAATTATTATACTATACTAAAGTCTTAAATTAAATTAAGAGAACACATCGAACTATAGCGAAAACCTAAATGAAGTAGAGCATCCAAAAATTTCGAGTGTCTATACCAGTGTATTCCAGTTCAAAATTTAAAATTATCTAAAGAATACACATTACACGCGTTCTATTTGATCGCCTTTCTTCAGTATTTACCTCCAAAAGATAATATAAAATAAATAAAACCATATTGTTTACATAAAAACAAAGAAGATGATTAGAAAATTATATTTCTTACCTTCGTGTATGCTTTGTAGACTGTGGAATAGCTCCCGGAGCCTAGTTTTTCAGTCACCACATATCCGTCTATCTTAGGAAATGCCATTTCGCTAAATAATTACTGTTATCGAGAAGTTTTCCTCATTTTTAATAAATAATTTCACTAAGTTTTGATAACGAAAACGTCTGATGTCAAACTCAATTGACAATGATTGACATTGACACTTGACAGACAATGCAGTGTTTCCAGGTTTGTGAGTAAAATTTTCGTGGTAGTTTTTGACTAATGCTACTACACAGTTAATAATAAATTATGAAATAATTAACATCTTACTTTTTAGCTTAATTAAAAAAGAAGAGTGGGTTATTAATGATAGTAATCATTACTACTTTAATATCCAAACTTAACTATTTTCAAATTCCTATTTATATTTAATTTAATAATTGATCAGATAACATCAATTATTAAATTAAATATAAATTCCTGTTCCTTGTTATAATATTGTTTTCTATTTTTATTACTTTTTCCTGTATCCTATACACAAGTATGTATAGAAAATTGATACCTAAGTAACGACTACATTTTGTTTGGTATTTTAATTTAATTTTAAGTTTGCATGCTGAAAGAAGTCAGCGAAATAAATGAAACTTTTTTATTTAGAAGACCATAATGTTCCATATTTCATGCAAATAAAGAATCTTGAATCAAACAACAGTATGCAAAAGAAAGATTTGGCAATACGGAGCAAACACAAATCCTCTGTCTGTTCTGTTATACCTAGTGTGAACGATTCTGTTAAGAGGGCGCGCTAAACAAAAACATCAGTCATAAAACAAAACAACCTAAATAAACTCACGCCTTTTACCTGTGGGCGTAGACAATTATCAAACTCACTACATAATTAAAATAGAAGATACTGCAGCAATTGCACTTATTGTTATAAAATGAAATACAGTCCTTCCGCAGTGATTTTACTGCTAGCTATTATGTTGGCTGTCCTGAGGTTTGAATTCCCTGTTGAACATTATTTTTGACATACAACTCAGGTGAGCCAAGCAGCGGTGGCCCTCTGGTGGCAGCCCCAACTTACGAGCAGCAAGCCGTGGGTTCGAACTTAGGCAGGTGCATTACTTTGTGTAATTTATTTCATCACCGCTGCTCTAAAAAACGGTGAAGGAAAACATGGTGATGAAACCGGCATGTCCTAGAACTAGAAATTCTAAGGCATGTGACATCTGCAAACCCGCAATGGGCCCGCGTGCTGAATAACAGCCCACTCCCTCTCATAGAGAGGAATACTGTGTCCCAGCTGTGAGAACAATATAGGCTGATGATGATGATGAGACAAGCAGCTAGATGTAAAATAAACTGTGAAAGGTGCATCACTTATTTTTCTCCCATGCTCCCCAATATACTTTAAAATTATATAGACATACAAGGTGGAAGGGGCACCGTCGCCAAAACGTTTACGATGACGTATTCAGTACATAATTTTCAACACCCCCTCATTATAATTTTTCATCCGTAATTTAAAACAAAAACAGGAGGTATTCCTACAAAACTGCAACACCTTCACGGTCGAAATGTTTGGATCAGGTTTTTACCGACTTTTTAAATTTCTATGCGGGATTCAGAATGATGTTCTTGCACCCTGTATAAGCAAAAACATTGTAACGTTTCTCACAGACTCTGTTAACAAACTGTTTAAGATGTTTGTCACATAAAAAAGTCAAGTTGTCAAAGACCAATTACGAAGGATCCGTGGACTGAATAATAAGTGCGGTCCGAATTCTTCGCATCGATTGACGCAACTTCAAAAGTTTTCAAGGATTTGCCAAATTGTGGGTAAGTGTGAATACAAAAATATAAACTGTGTTTATAATGCTTAAATAAATAAAATCTACTAAAATAATAATATCCTAGAATGGTGGCTCTGGAAGAGCATGACACTATTTCTTATATAAGAAATAGTGTCATGCTCTTCAAGAATTCATGGATCTCTTAGTTAAGAGATCCATGAATTCTTAGTAACAGGTATTGTATGTAAGGAATATAAGGAATTCATGAGAGAACCACGCATCAGCTAGAACAATGAAATACTAGTGTATAAATAAATCATCCAAGCCTTATGGTGGAGTAAGTATCGGCCGCCACAGCTTTCAGGATGCTATTGTGACTGCCTCTTATTCTAATCAGGAGCGAGGTTGCCTTGCGGATGACGGCATGAAACCCATCAGTATGGGTTAATGCGAACATTTATATTGTGTGGAGAAAAGGAAGAGCCAAATGATGCGGACATTTTTAAATTCATGGTGATCTTTAGAGACAAACTAACGCTGTTACCCAGTTTTGTTTAAATAGAGAAAACTAACTAAATTATGACCGTGTTGTCTTACTGCGGGATTACGGCCTCCTACCTCTCCAATCTCCACAGAATTTGGTCTGTGACTAGTGCCAGTCGTTTTAAGTGTAGGTTTCAAAAGAGATATAAATACATACCGTAACATGACGCCTGTAATCCCCGATGGGTTAGGCAGAGAAGTGTACCTAATAGTACACACACATTTCACCAGTTATGTTGTAATAGAAGGCAAGCCTATGACCATGAACCGGGCACAAATAGACTCCGTGGCTGCTACTAAGAAATTCCCGATGTAAAAATCGAATAACACTTTGCTTGACTTGGGAATCGAACCGAGAACCTCACGCTCAGCAGTCGTGATTGCGACTACTTGATTAACGAGGCAGATAAACGCTTTCTATGGGATATGAGAACGATTAACATCACGCCTGCAGTCTCCGGAGGGTTAGACACATGTGTAATCCGAGGTGTGTACTAATACGGCACGGTTGGCGCAGTGGTTCAGCAATCGACTGCTGCACTGCGTGTCACGGATTCGATCTCCGCACGGAACAAATATTTGTATGGCCTACTTACAGTTGTTCTGGGTCTGGCTGTTTGTGTACGTGAGTTTAAATGTTTGTAAACGCATAAGATAAGGGAGAAATTCCTAGTGTGGGGCAATGTTTAAAAAAAAAATAGTACCCCACATTTTGACAGTAAAGTTTAAGCTCATGTATTATGGAGCAAGCATATGGTAGTAATTTTTTTTTGTACGTGGCCAGACCACTGTCACTGCATCTTGGCAGTTTTTTCTTTTTTTTTTGGAGATTAATAAATTTTATAATCAACTAGCGACCCGCCCGGCTTCGCACGGGTGCAATGCTGATACTAAATACACTACAGAAAAACTGTGAACGTTGTATATAAAAACATAGCGGCCCGCTCTGGCTTCGCACGGGTATAAAATATATAGTTATTATACATATAAACCTTCCTGTTCAATCACTCTATCTATTAATAAAAAAAACCGCATCAAAATCCGTTTCGTAGTTTTAAAGATTTAAGCATACATAGGGATATAGGGACAGAGAAAGCGACTGTGTTTTTAACCCCCGACCAAAAAAGAGGGGTGTTATAAGTTTGACGTGTGTATCTGTGGATCTGTGTGTCTGTCTGTGGTATCGTAGCTCCTAAACGGATGAACCGATTTTGATGAAATTTGTTTCATCAAAAACCGTTTGAAAGGTGTTTTAATCGAGAGTGTTCTTAGCTATGTTTCGAGAAAATCTGATCAGCCGTTTGAAGGTCATCACCTCTTTTCTAGTTGAAGGGAAATTAACAATTTCCACAGGTCTGGTCGATTCGAAATTTGAAATCTTGTCACTTGTCACCATGGGCATCGCCAGAGGGGGTGGCTGCACCCCCCCCCTCCCCCCAGAACTTGTTTTTTTTTTTAAATTTTGCTGTTTTCGTTAATTGGTGAGAAGACACGCAACACCGAGAAAAGTGGAAGCAATGGGGGAGGCCTATGCCCAGTATTGGGACAGTCAAGGCTAAGATAAAACAGTATAAGTTTAAAAAACATGAAATAAAAATTAAATTAAAAATTTAAAAACCCCCGACACAAAAAACCTCTAAAAAAACAAAAATAAAATAATCCAAGCGTCTTAGCGTCGGGGGACCGCTAAGCAGACCGCTTAGTACAAGCACAAAACAAAGCTTTTTAATTTAATTTTTTATACTATGTAGTGATACGTTTAAATAAAACTGTCATCATGATCTGTAGTGTCCGCATATCCCACGGGAAACGATGCTATGTGTAATTTACAATTTCATTTCGATTTTAAGGTGCAATAATAGTTGAAATCAGTTGAATATGAGGCTTTAAATTGCAAATTATGCCTTTTGATTGCCGTATCTCTGCTGCAGTTTATGATTAAAGTTTAAAAAAAATAAGTTATTTTATTGCTGCTATTCAATCGTTATTCGCTGTTTTATAAAAGTAGATCGTTGTTTGTTACTGCCTATGCACAGTGAACGGAAATAAACATGCATATTTATTTATTTGCGTTTTACAGTATCGGAATTTAAAAGGATCTACAAGGTGTTGTTTTGCATCCTCGTCAAATTCAAAGAGCTATGCTAATTATTCTCGTCCCGAATCAATAATAAAATGGGCAGGTAATTTTAATTTTTTTCTTATAAGTATGAACCACACGTGTTTTAACGCGGGTTGTCTGATTCTCGCCCTATAACCGCGCTTCCACACATAAAAACAATCTCAAACGTTTATTTGATAATTTCTTATTCCCTAAACCACGTTATAGGGGTTAGTCAGAAATACTGACAAACATTAACAACCAAAAAAACCAGCGTTTATTAATAATTAATTAGGTACCGCAATTTTAATTGATTATGTATGTCTTTTGTGACATCCTCCTGAATTTTGACCAGGATGCAACACAACACCAGGTTGTATGCATAATATCGCGTCTGAATGTGAAGGGTGTACACTGTTCATCCTGATACTGCTCTATTTTTGACAATTCTTCTTGAAATTAACATGGTTAATGAGGGAGGAATAAGTCAAAATCTTATATTATTTATTCCAGGAAATGCTACATTCGCCGGAATGAGAATTTCCTGATGGAATGTCCCATTAGCATTAGGACTACTAGAAAAACAAGGCTGTACACAGTTTTTTAGGGTTCCGTACCCAAAGGGTCAAAAGGGACCCTATTACTGAGAATTCGCTGTACGTCCGTCCGTCTGTCACCAGGCTGTATCTCATGAACCGTGATGGTTAGCCAATTGAAATTTCTATAGATAACGTATTTCTGTTGCCGCTATAACAACAGATACTAAAAACAATAAAAATCAATATTTAAGGGGGGCTCCCATACAAAAAAAGTGGTATTTTTGCTCGTTTTTATAAATAATGGTACGGAACCCTTCGTGCGCGAGTCCGACTCGCACTTGGCCGGTTTTTTTTAACAATTCTTCTTGAAATTAAAATGGTTAATGAGGGAGGAAGAAGTCAGTAACTTATATTATTTATACGAGAAAATGCTATAATATCTGGAGCTCCTAACAAAGGAGAGTTAGTTCCTTTTCGCCAGAATGAGAATTTCCTGATGGAAACTCTCGTTCTTAGGACTTAGGTCTAGGCTGTCCACGGTTTTTATTTCAATGTTATTGCAGTAACAACTGCATATTTATAATTAGTTAGGAAAGTTAGCATGAAATAATTATTATGTTTAGAGCGGCCAACCTGACTCTCTTCTTATGATATTTTATTTTTACTTTTGTATCGATTCGTTTTTATTTACCGATTTTTTTGTGAATGAGTTACATTGTAGGCTTTGTAATTTCGTTCTACCTTTTGTAGTAAGCAACGACTTATACTCGGGCATACGCTGTCCTCCCATACTTAAGTACTAACGTTGTAACATTTAAATATTGTATAACCAAATAATTTTAAAAGAGTAACCATGGAGTTTCTTGCCGGTTCTTCTCCATAGGAAACGATCAATCTGAACCGTGCACCTTTTTGTCGACGTTTTATAAGTGCCCATGTAGGCCTATGTAAAATAAAATATTTTGATTTTTTTTTGACTTTCCTGTATGGGCAATCTTTTTTTCAATTCTACCACCTTAAGATTTTCCCTTATTCTTCGTACCGTGAATGAAAAAACGGCCTCTTTCCGAATCTTTGCGTGATTATTCTACAGTGCGAGCACAGTTGCTATGTAACATTAATCTTGCACGCGCAAGTAAGCACAGTTGGAGGTAACCATGGTGCTTTAGCTTTACGAATATCTTGATAAAATAGTACGTAGGTACGTAGGAATTGTTATTTTCATAAATTGAGGAATGATTATACGAGAAAGTTGCGGTATTAAAGAAGATGTAGTGACAAAAATGAGGAGCTAGTGGCTAAAAAAAAAAATAGTGCGTGGAGTCCCTCCGCGCGGAACAAGTGAAACTTCTTAATACTACACACATGCGTTCGAGTGCCACGCATTCACTCTCGTTATTTTATTGAGCTTCTAAATAATATTTTATTGTTTTATTGTTGTACACTTTCTATTACATAAGTTTATTGTGGTTATTCTACTCATGGAAATAACCGCTGTAATGTCCAGGTGACTATAGTTACCCGTTGCGCGTGTCCACGCCCACTCGGAAACTTTGCTGCGCAAGCGCCCCCGGGCAGCTTCCCATTTAAAGCTTATTATCTCGTAAACTACTGCAGCTACACCAATATAAAAAATACGGTGTATAGCTGAAACTATACGGAATCTACATATGCTAAAACTATATCCAACAACTCGAGAGAATTACTTAGAAAAAAATGTAAACTTGAGAATATGTGTTGAATATCAGTAAAATATTTGTTCTTACTAAGTTTTTACCAATAATTTTGTAGTTTGTGTCAATAAAACCTATTTATAATGAAACTAGACTATATAACCTTTTTTTTGATACCCATATGTCCTTACTTGGAATGTTCTGAGTAGCACAATGAACCAAAACAATAGACCCTTTCCCTCATTGATTCGATGCCGGCGGCGGCCTGCGTATGTGTGCGTGAGCGTGTGTATGTGTGCGTGAAAGATGGCCGCCTAAGGCTAGTTTACAAAGGGATTGAATTTCATGTTGTGATTTGTGTTGAAATGAGACACTGATGGGATATTGTATTTATTTAATATTTTACAACAAAGTAGGTATTGAAAATGGAATAGCAAAGGCCGGTCACACCGAAGAGTCGAATGCATGACTGTTTGCACGCCATCTTGCGTACCTAGTAGAACTACATAGTCACAAATCCTGTAATAGCGCCATCTCTTAGTGGGTAATAGAAAATATTCCCCCTCCATGAAAACGTTAAACTTGTTGGAAGTCGTATAAGAAGTTTCACTTCAATAATTTAATCCTGTGTGTACATTACGTAAATTTAAGCTTAGGAAGAGTGGAGTGTCCTAATACAGGCATTTACTTGCTTAAAAGGACACTTCTATCACTAGCTATGTAGTACAAACCTGTTTTAGAATAAAAAAACTACCTATTTGTATTTGTAAATAATTATAGCCGCACGGGTCTATTAAAGGTTAAGCCAGGCTTGCCGAGGTTGGTCTATGGATAGGTGACCATAATTACATCCCGAGTTTCCTCCGTGCCTCGGAAAGCACGTTAAGCCGTTGGTCCCGGCCGTCATTTGTAGATCAATGACAGTTGTTACGAGAAGTCAGAAGCCAAAAGTCTGACATCCAGTCTTACCAAGGGGTATCGTATTACCCAGTTACTGGGTTGTGGAGGTCAGATAGGCAGTCGCTTCATGTAAAATACTGGTAGTCAGCTGCATCTGGTTAGACTGGAAGCCGACCCCAAGATAGTTTGGGAAAAGGCTAGGCAGATGATGAATGACAAAAAAATGAAATAGTATGTTTAGGGTTTCGTCATGTTTAGAGGATGAGTGAAAGGCGACTAACAAAAGATATTGAAGCAAATGTGTTGTAACGCCGGGAGGGGACGCCATAGAAGGATATACACTGATCTTATTGGTGAGGTTCTTCTTAGTCTTCTTAGCGAAGAACACTCTCGATTAAGACAACTTTCAAACGGAACCAACTTTATTGAAATCGCTTTTTCCGTTCAGAAGCTATGATGCCACAGACAGACACACAAATACACAGATACATATATTACACAGATACAAACGTCAAACTTAAAACACCCCTCTTTTTTGGCCGGGGGTTAAAAAGATATGACATGGAATAAAAAACCCCGTTAAAAACTTATTATAATCGTACACACTTTCTTTGAAGAACGCTTCTGACATACAGAGAGCTCCGTCCGATCTTCTTTATAAATGTTAGCTACTTTGGCTGCGTTGATGTCAAATAACTGTCAATCTTCAAATACAAGACAGACATAGACTCATGTCTAAGATACGGAATCAGTAACTATGATCTTAGCCTCACCGCTATTTCTAAAAAATACATGCATACAATACACACAGAAATCCCCACTACATAAAAAATCTCCGCATACTCCACTGCAGGCTTACACTCCTGTATTATTTATAACATTGGCGCGATTTTTGTTTTATGCATGTATTTCCGACCTTTTGTTTGCTACATGAATACTACGCCGAAATAATAGTTTGAAAAATGACAGTCATGAATTGCATGGCAAAAACAAAAATTAAAAACTCCCGGCACAAAAAAAAAAAAAAAAAAACTAGGCGTCGTCGTTGCGTCGGGGGTTTGTTTTGTTTTACACTCCTAAACCAAAAGGTCCTTGTAGCTCTGTATATTCGAGCTTTTGTTTGCTTCGTGCGAAGACATTCAAATATTACATTAAATCTCTTTGGCTACATGAATACTTCGTAGAATTGTTTGAAAAATGGTCTGTTCCTGTCGAAATAGACGCGGAAAGCGGACACAAGTGTTTGATCTATTTTTCTCTCGGACACTTACACGATTCCCGCATGAATTCTATTTTAAATAACACTTTAAAATGTATTACTAAAATTGAATGTTAGTTTTGAAAAACCGTTTATTACTCCTATTTTGCAAATTTAGAGCATATTTTTATTTGTTTGTATTGACATAAGCTACAGAAATTCCTAATTATGTAAATTTAGCTGAAAATCGTTTTAGATATACGACACGCATTTCAAAAAGCCATTACCAAATCAGTGCGCCTGCCTGCACTGATGTCACAAGATTCCTCTGCCAAGTGACACCTATGTTCCCTTCAGAGATAACAGTCTTGATGTTAAATTAGGTTTATTAACGTAAAAACAGAGAAACAAAAAATAGTGCGTGGAGTCCATCCGCGCGGAAGAAGGGAAATTTCGTAATACTATACGCATGCGTTCGAGTGCCACGCATTCACTCTCGTTATTTTTATTGAGCTTCTAAATAATATTTTGTTGTTTTCTTGTTGTATTATTTTTATTACATAATTATTACATAAGTTTATCGAGGTTATTCTACTCGTGGAAATTGAGCGAAGGCTGGTCACACTGAAGAGTCGAATGCATGACTGTTTGCACGCCATCTTGCGTACATAGTAGAACTACGTAGTCACAAATCGTGTAATACTGCCATCTCTTAGTGAGTTTTAGAAAATATTCCCCCTCCATGGTAGGGTTAAACTTGTTGGAAGTCGCATAAGAAGTTTCACTTCAAAAAGTACAAGTTAACTCAAGCAACAATCTCGTTAGTTTCCTGTCGTCTCCAGTAAACTGCGTTGGCTTTTTTCAAACTCGATGTTTGAAAGATTTATTTCCCCAGTCTGCGTTTGACTTTGGAAGTGATGGTGACCCTTGTCACCTGCAGATGGCGATTGGTTTCGTTGACGTTCTGGGTTCGACTCCCAGGTCAGACCAAAAGTTATTGGGTATTTTTAGGGTTCCGTATCCAAAGGGTCAAACGGGACCCTATTACTGAGACTTCGCTGTCCGTCCGTCTGTCACCAGGCTGTATCTCAGTTGAAATTTCTGCAGATTATGTATTTCTGTTGCCGCTATAACAACAAATTCTAAAATCAGAATAAAGTAAATACTTAATTAAGAGCAAACTCTCACTTTTTTGTATGGGAGCTATACAAAAAAGTGATTTTTTTGCTCGTTTTTATAAATAATGGTACGGAACCCATCGTGCGCGAGTCCGACTTGCCTATGGCCGGTTTTTTCTTTTAAAACATTGCCATACACAAGGAATTTCTCCTGTATCGTGGGTGCGTTTACAAACATTTAAACTCAAACATACAGACCCGGAACAACTATCTGTAGGCTACAAATATTTGTTCCGTGCGGGGATCGAACCCGCGACACGCAGCGCAAGAGTCAATCGCTTAGCCACCGCGCCAACCATGCCGTCAAAATTTCTATCAGCGATTTCTCAGCAGCAGCCACGGAGTCTGGATTTGTGCCCGTTTGATGGTAATAGGCTCGACCCCTATATAACATGGAACTTAAACTTATCTGGCGCAATGTGGCTGTACTATTAGGTACACCTCTGCCTGGGTCTTCAAGGATTACAGGCGTGATGTTTATGTTAAAGAGACATGTGCTAAAACTTTCGAAGTAAATCTCTCGTTGATGGAATACTAACTAGTTGATAACGTTTTGGATTTATACGAGCTCAAGCATCATCATCATCTGCCTAGCCTTTTCCCAAACTATCTTGAGGTCGGCTTCCAGTCTAACCGGATGCAGCTGAGTACCAGTATTTTACATAAAGCGACTGCCTATCTGACCTTCACAACCCAGTAACTGGGTAATACGATACCCCTTGGTAAGACTGGATGTCAGACTTTTTGGCTTCTGACTTCTTGTAACGACTGTCAAAGATCTACAAATGACAGCCGGGACCAACGGCTTAACGTGCTTTCCGAGGCACGGAGAAAATTCGTTATATTATTATGGTCACCCATCCACGGACCAACCTCGGCAAGCACGGCTTAACCTTAAAGATCGACCCGGGCGCCTGGTATTATTTAGCCACGAGCTCCTCGATACGAGTTCAAGCATACAAAGTTGAATAGCTAATTTTGAGACAAAGTTCTATCTGCATAGCATAAAACATTTAAATGCTTAGATTCACCCTACTGCTAAAGAATATGAATGGGAAGTGTAGCGATAGGGCTCTCATTTCATGGGACTTAAGAATAAAGCTGTCTTAAGCAAAAAGAGTGGGGTATACGTACACCTCTGGCAACCCCCTATTTTCTTACAGGTTGTCATAATACCTACAACAGAAAAATAATACTGAAGTGACTGTTAGTAAATTCTAACAGCTTTGTACTGAATGCATCATATGAAAGTATTTACGTTACTTATAACATTTTTTTTTTGTTTTAATTTTTTTAATATTTGTGTGTCTGTCTTTTTGTTCCGGCTTATCTCCGGAACGGCTGGACAGATTTTGACGGAACTTTTATTTTCAAATAGCTGACGTTATAACGAGTAACTTAATTGATAATAATAGAAAAAGGATAAGGGTTCAATGAAAAAAAAAAACCCATGAAATTGTGAGCAAAATCCGATTCAAATAGCGAGATAATGTTACCAAACTCGTCCGAAACGGCTGAACCGATTTGTATGAAGCGAACGACGTCGCGGGCAGCAGCTAGTATTTTTATAATAATTTCATGCGGGCCACGGTCGCGGGCAACACCTAGTATTGTAATAATCGTAACAATTTTCGTAACCAATTCAGCATAGAACTAGGCCCAAGGGGGCAGTTCTCATGGCTCATATTCTTGACTGCGTTGTATTAGAACATGTATAAAATAAAGTTTTGGACTAGTATGCTTCGGGTCGTCGGTTTGATCCCCGTTCGTGGCTATATTGGTGTTAAACCGACTATTACCCGACTGCGAAGCTTGGTAGGTGGCTGTTGTAAATATGTGGTTTTAGAAGATGTTGCAGATGTTGAAGATGAAGCAGTCGCGTTTGCGGCCACTAGAGCAACGCAACGAGGCGATCACATAAAAACAATGAAACAGAAACAAAACAAACACGAAAACGAAAAAACAAACGAAAACGGAATGATGGTTTAAATAATATAATAGTAGTAATAAATGATAGGAGTAGGTACATCAACTACTTAAAAGAAAATTTAATAACGTCTACGAGTGTTTCATCCTACGTAAACAAAACTAAGTATCGACCTATATCATCAATTGGGCCTAAAACCCAACCTATGTTGGGGTCGGCTTCCAGTCTAACCGGATGCAGATGAGTACCAGTATTTTATATTAAGCGACTGCCTATTTGACCTCCGGAACCCAGTAACTGAATAATACGATATTCCTTTGTAAGACTGGATGTCAGACGCTTTCGCTTCTGACTACTCGTAACGACTGTCAAAGATCTACAAATGACAGCCGGGACCAACGGCTTAACGTGCTTTCCGAAGGGGTGCGGACTGGGTTAAGAAAACGACATTCTATTTTGTCCGTCAGACAGGTAATACAAAAATATTAGACACGTATTTTTTGTTATAACAAAATATCAAAAAAATTACTTAGTTAAAACTCATTAAAGTTGGAGAATGGGGGCTCACTACGTCGTATAAAACTTACCTACATGTGACGACATGCGCCATTTCAACTCAATATATCTCCGTAATCTTATGACCACGTGAAAAAAGAAAAAATACGTGTCCAATACTTTTCAATAAACCACCCGAAGGACAAAGAAAAAAAAATTAAAGCAGGCATAACTTATATTTTTACTTTTATTATTTTTAATAATGGCTGAATGAATTTAACTAACGTTCTGCCTGCCGTATTGTTCTGTAACTGTCTTATTGTTTTGTGAATTTATTTGTCTCCGATTGATTTCGAATTAGGTACTAGCATTATTATTAAGTGTGCCTACTAACAAATTTATGGATTTTTGTGTCTGACAATAAATTAATTGAATTGAATTAAAGATTGACCCGTTCGGCTGTTAATATTTAGCCACGAGCTCCTCCGGGGCCTTAATACTATATCAATTTAATAATATCGTTCCACAAACTAGTCAATAGAAATGGGAAGATAGTGAAACTATCACAGTAACATAGTTTACTGAACTTTGATCAGAACCTCTATTAAGTACTTGCTATTCAGACTGTCAAGTTTCAACAAAGATATCGCGATACGTATTCTTGCAAGGACAGAGAACTGGGGGCCTACTCTCTAAGTCCGTCAACGAAAGTACGGGTCCGTCCGTAACTAGCTTTATACTTTGAAATGAACCCTACTCTATAATCTTTTCAGATTCATGAGTCTTGAAAACACATCGGGAGAAAGGACAACTGTCCAATCGTATTGTCATTCATTTTTAGTTCGGGCCCCTAACGAATCTTTTGTCCGTAAGTGTTAAGGAGTAGGAAACGACCGTAACTTCGGCCGAAAGTACGGATTTCGTGCTTAGAGAGTAGACCCCCTGTTGTGTTTCACTAACACAGACCGCGGTACCTAAATGAATGCGTAAATGTTATTAACAGACAGACGTGTTGGAGGTCGAATAGCTGCTATTTCAATATTGGCAGTCTTTCTGTACAAGCTGTTGTTTTGCATCCTCGTCAAAATTCAGGAGGTTGTCACAAAAGACAAAAATAATCAATTAAAATTAGGGTACCTAGGTAATTATTAATAAACGCTGATTTTTTTGGTTGTTTAAGTTTGTCAGTATTTCAGAATAAACCCCTTAACATGGTATAAGGAATAAGAAATTATCGAATAAATGTTTAAGATTGTTTGCAGATAATTGTGTGTAAGCGAGTTTAGAGGGCGAGGATCAGACGGGACGCGTTTAAAACACAGGAGGTGGTTCAAACTTACTGATTTCCGTAAATAAGACAAAAAAAAAAATTACCTACCCATTTTATTATTGATTCAGGACGAGAATTACCTCCTTGGATTTGAAGAGGATGCAAAACCACACCTTGTGTAAATGCTTAAAAAAATCTAAAAAATCTAATACTAGTAATAAAGCTGAAGAGTTTGTTTGTTTGTTTGCTTGAACGCGCTAATCTCAGGAACTACTGGTCCGATTTGAGAAAATATTTAAGTGTTAGATAGTCTATTTATCGAGGAAGGCTATAGGCTATATATCATCAGAAGACTAATAGGAGCGAAGCAGCAATGAAAAATGGCGAAAACGGGGAAAACGTGACGCAGACGAAGTTGCGTGGGAGAGCTAGTACTTACTAATAATAAAGCTGAAGAGTTTGTTTGTTTGTTTGCTTGAACGCGCTAATCTCACGAACTACTGATCCAATTTGAAAAATTATTTAAGTGTTAGATAGCCTATTTATCGAGGAAGGCTATAGGCTATATATCATCAGAAGTCCAATAGGAGCGAAGCAGCAATGAAAAATCGCGAAAACGGGGAAAACGTGAGGCAGACGAAGTTGCGTGGGACAGCTAGTTAACAATAAAACAAAAAAAAAAGCGAGTAATTGTTCTGCTGCCCATTCAGACATCTTCTTTCTTGCCATATCATCCATCCATAGTTTCTCTGGTCTTCCTCTACTCTTGCAGCTTATAGCTCCTGTGCTTGCTCTTGTGTTTGTCTTGTCCTAGCTTTTGTGCATGGATGGGCCACATTCATACACAAAACTCGAGGAGGAGCTCGTGGCTAAATAATAACAGCTGCACGGGTCGATCTTTAAGGTTAAGCCGTGTTTGCCGAGGTTGGTCCGTGGATGGGTGACCAAAATTACATACCGAGTTTCCTCCGTGCCTCGGAAAGCACGTTAAGCCGGTGGTCCCGCCTGTCATTTGTATATCTTTGACAGTCGTAACGAGTGTGTGAGTTAGTGTTACTGGGTTCTGGAGGTCAGATAGGCAGTCGCTTCATGTAAAATACTGGTACTCAGCTGCATCCGGTTAGACTGGAAGCCGACCCCAAGATAGTTTGGGAAAACGCTATGGCAGATGATGATGTTTCATACACAAAACTTTCCACATTCCTCCGCATCACATGCCCATATTTAAGTTTGAAAATATAAAAACATCATAGTTTTATTTAAAATTATATGAGCACTAGCTTCTGCCCACGGCTTCGCCCGCGTTTTTTCGGTAATTGTCCCGCGGGATCACACTGGATAAAAAGTATCCTATGTGCTATTCCAGACTATTATCTAGCCCTGTGCCAAATTTCATCCAGATCCATTCAGTAGTTTTTGTAATGTGAAAGAGTAAAAAACATCCATTCATACTCACAAACTTTCGCGTTTATAATATTAGTAGGATAGATAAATTAGGTATATCTTGAAAACAGTAATCCTTGAATTCCTCTTGGCCAATTAACAACATTCTCTAAATTAAAATAAATTAAACTTTTATCTGCACCATGTCCGAACCCGCCAAAACATAAATTATCCTTTACTATTTATAGAACACTCAAATCTAAAACCAACCCTATTTCCTTCCCATACATTACAAAATTGCACGAAGAAAATTATGCAGATGTTGCAAACTATCCTTTTTATTTTGCTGTCATGCCAGTTTAAAATCGACTTTAGACTGTGGGAATAAGGGTGTTAAATGTTAAAAAGGTGGTTGAATAAGATGGTAGAGTGTCCAGGATGCTGCATTGTTCAACATAGTATGTTCAGTATGTATAGTGAAGGCTTGGCGGATAGTCGTGCGTTAAAAACAAACGCCGTTTATTTTTAATCTGTGCACTTAAAAGTTATATTTTATCTGTGCTGTGTGTTATTTGTGATTTATTTCCCGCGCTTTTTTGTGTATTTTTTTTGTCTGTCTTTTAATCACGTAAAGTTTGAACAGGCCCTCCTGTTGGTCGGAACAAAACAAGATTAATCACGATGAGGACATATAAAAACAAAAAAATCGTATAGGTTTTCGTGGCACAAAAATGTAATAACTAATGTGTGACATTTAATGTTTTGTACCAATAATTAATTAAATAAGCTAGCGTATTTTGAATCTGAAATAAATTATTTATTATTATTTAATGAATTATTAGTATAAGCAGATTAGTGTTTAAAAACCTGATTTTTTTTCTTATTATTAAAACAGTTACTAAAATGATCTGTTATTTTCAATAACAAAAAATACACTGGTCCTTGGCGGAGGAAGAAGGGGTAGCGTAAAACCTCACGACGTGTCACTAACAGGGTTGGGGAGCTATAAACGTGGCCTAAAAAACCTCACGTGTCTAAAGATGACGGCCCTTTAGTGGCAATTATAATTTGTCATAAAACAAAATGGCGGAAAAAAATTGTAGTCAATATAAATACCAATAAAAAAATTAAAAAGTTGCAGTATAATATTTAAATTTGTAAATTGTGAGTGTTCTACTTTATCCAAATGAATGCAAAGTTATAAATTAAGAAGCGGAAAAGATAAGAAATTAACTTAGTTAACATTAAAAAGTTACTAAATTTCATAAAGTATCCTTTCCTTGAGTTATCGAGGTTGCTTTATTTATAATACTGACAAGCAGTTAGCGGTGTTTGCAAGAACCAAATTTTTTTTCTGGGTGATATATCACGTTTTACGGTAAGACTCAATGTGATGCACTCAAAACATGGTGCTTATATATGTAAGTATATATATTTAAAACCCCACTAGTAGTTGCCCCACACTAGGAATTCCTCCTGTATCGTGGTGCATTTACAAACATTTAAACTCACATACACAAACAGCCAGACCCGGAACAACGATCTGTAGGCCATACAAATATTTGTTCCGTGCGGGGATCGAACCCGCGACACGCTGCGCAGCAGAGGATCCCTCAACCACTGCGCCAACCGTGCTGCCAAATATGCTGCATAATTTCCTGAAATTAGTACGGGGGTCGTGGAGGTATTTAAAGTAAAGTTACACACATTAAGAACAAGAATTAAATAAAAAAAAAAATGTGCGAACTTTGAATTCCAATATCTCCGTAACTAGAAGTTTCTAAGGTATGGTCCAGAAGAAAAAAAAACCAGTGCGTGAAGCGCGTAAGAAGTGAAACTTCGTAATACTACACGCATGCGTTCGAGTGCCACGCATTCACTCTCGTTATTTTATTGAGCTTCTAAATAATATTTTGTTGTTTTCTTTTTGTACTATTTTTATTACATAATTATTACATAAGTTTATCGAGGTTATTCTACTCATGGAAATTGAGCGAAGGCTAGTCACACCGAACAGTCGAATGCATGACTGTTTGCACGCCATCTTGCGTACCTAGTAGAACTAGTCACAAATCTTGTAATACTGCCATCTCTTGGTGAGTTTTAGAAATGGTAGCGTTAAACGTTAAACTTGTTGGAAGTCGCATAAGAAGTTTAACTTCAAAACCAAGCATATAAAAAACAAACTTCTGAAAAAGTTGGAACTTTAAACTCCTTTAAGTTCCCAGTTATTATTTATTATAGTCTTAACAAAATAATGATCGTAATAACGGAAAGAACTAGTGGCTTTCGGCTTTGTTAATGGTACTTTCACACCCCTTATTCTTACTTTCGATCTTCAATCGGCTGATCAAGTCCTCAAAGAAGTGCAACAAATTACATTTACTTATGTTTTTTTAGAATTAGAATTATTTTCACTCAAAATAAAATATTTTATTTTAAAAATGCTTACATGGGCACTTACAAAACGTCGACAAAAAGGTGCTCGGTTCGGGTTGGTCGTTTCCTATGGAGAAGAACCGGCAAGAAACTCCATGGGTACTCTTTTAAAATCATTGTTAAACAATATTTGAATGTTACAGCGTTAGTACTTAAGTATGGGAGGACAGCGTAGGACAGACAAAAAGAAAAACAAAAACTCTGTCAGGACGCATGAAATATTATGATCTAGCTGAGCCCGGCTTGCGTTGCAATGCACCTTTTTTCTATCTACCCGCTACCCTACCTACCCTACCCTACCTTTCTCACCTGTTAAACCTTCCTTGGACTTCTACAAATATTTCAAACCAAAATTAACCAAATCGGTCCAGCCTTTCTCGAGTTTTAGTGAGAGTAACAAACGTCATTTCATTTTATATTATAGACTATAGCTGTCCCCGGCATGCGTTGCAATGCACTTTTTGCCTACCCTATCTACCTACCTACCCTACCCTACCCTATCTATCTACCCTACCCTACCCTACCCTACCCTAACTACCCTACCCTACCCAACCCTACCCTACCCTAACTACCTAACCCTAACTACCTACCGACCTACCCTACCCTACCTACCGACCTACCTTACCCTACCTACCTACACTACATACCCTACTTATAACCTACCCTACCTACCTTACCTTACCCTACATACCTACCATACCCTACCTACCTACCCTACCTACCTACCCTACCTACCTACCCTACCTACCTCAAATATTCGGAATTAATTTTTGAAGTGAAAACTTCTTTAGCGGCGTTGTGCACTTTTGTGATGGGTAAAAAATATTTATTTTCGTGTCAGTAGGTTGTCACGTAGGTTGCGAAGGAATTTGACCTTTATGACATCTGCATTGAGTTTGGGTTTCCAAAACGGGAAAATTCGTCAGACGGATTGACATTAGGTTACGAAGGAATTTATAAATTATGACATCTGTCTTTTCGAGTTTGGTTTTCCCAAACTGGATAATTATCTATACACAAACAAAACCTTCGGTTTATCCAAAGAGGTAAAATACGTAAGACGGATTGTAATAATTCTGAAGTGTTATTTTTTTAATGTAATATATGTCATGTTTGTGTACGATAGCGCAATAAATGAATATTGTATCTTACCACATAAATTATAGTACTTTTATACTGATAATTAAAGCAATTCGTGCAAAATTATTCCCTAACCATTCCAAAATATCAAAATTGCACAACGTTAATATTCAAGTTTTCACTTCTGCCCGCACTCCCGGAGTGCAACCCGTTTTTTTTGTTGAAAATATTCTCAATATCCACTCTATGTCTTTTAAATCTCTTTGGTCTTAAGTATTTACTTTATTAAGAATGACGGCAGAAAACAACATGGCCGGCAAAATGCAAAGCCTTTCCTGCTTCTCACTGTGTTTAATTTGTAAATTCCTGTTTAGCTAATAGCTCGTTTTCAACCCTAAACGTATTTAAACAAAACAAAAATTAAGCAATGGAAATGAACATTCTGCCAACATTTCGGGTACAGAGTAAACAGATTACCTACTTTTTTTTGTTGCAAATATAACCTTTTTTGTTTCTGGTTGTCATAAACTAATAGATATTTGTCGTACGGTAACACATTCCGGGAAAATGTGAAATTATCACGCCAGTTATTTTTCGGAAGGGGCAGCCAATATACAATAAATAAATAAAATTTTAGTGTCTGATTGTAGTTACAAAATAAGAAGTTTTTACTCTAACCAAATATTATTATACATATGAATGTTGTAGTGGTTCTTATAACAAAAAAACTACTTGAATTTTTTTTGTCTGTCGGTTTTTATGTCTGTATGTATGTCATAGCTAATCTCCGAAACGTCTGGGCTGATTTTCACAAAACCGGGAATTTTCATAGAAATCGGGCCACTAACTACAAAAATCCTAACAACATTTTACCCAGGACCACAATCTCAGTCAATTACTTTGACAATACGCCAAAAACTATTCTGTTTAAATCACCGTTTTATAAATACTCGGATACCTAAGCTAAAGACATAAGCAAATTAATTCTTAAAGAAAAGTTTAAATAAACTAAAACATGAGCAAGCAGGAATAACATTGTAAACTTTTTAGAGAGTGCAACCAACAATTAAAACAAAAGTTAAACTTGCTCCTATCTAGGGTTCCGTAGCCATGTGGCAATTACGAAACCCCTACGCCTTATTTTGTTAAAACCGTCTGATTTAAAAAAATCTATATCCTGCGTGTAAGATTCATATATAGATTTTAAAGGCCTTGTGCCTGGGACTTCAGCTTTGTGTTTTTTGTTTTTGATCTTCAAAAGTGCCGAAACGGCCTAATTGAAATAAATGCTTTGAGTATTGTGCCTTTGCTATTTATTGTTAATATTTGTTTGGATAATATGAGATATTTTCAGTTAGAAACACAGCATTAACTTTGTTTTTACTGGATTTGTCAAGGAATAATTTTAATTTAAAAACTAATTTTTGTGACCGACAAAATCGTAAATATCTATCTCGACAAAAATCAAAATCAAAATATTTTATTTTACATATAGGCCTACATGGGCACTTATAAAACGTTAACAAAAGGTGCACGGTTCGGGTTGGTCGTTTCCTATGGAGAAGAACCGGCAAGAAACTCCATGGTTTCGACTACAGAACCCTTCACTGAGCGTGCTTCGACAAACACTTGGCCAGGTTTTATTACACTAAGCAAGAGTTCATAAGTGAATGAAAGTAAGGAGTATACATGTGAAACTCAAGCACACAGTCACTTAAGTTTAGGTTCAGCTTCCTAACTCGTTAGCTCGTTGAAATATTCGCGTAAAAAAAGATTTACAAGTCTGTCGAAATAGTCTTGATAAACTCATATTTTACCCATTTTATACTATTTTTTTCCCTTTTTCAGTTGTGGTATCTCACACAAATGCTTGTCAAGTATAAATTTTACATTTAAACTAGAAAATATTTGCATATCATCCACATAGATGAAGAAGAAAAAAATGCATAAAAAGGATAACTCAGAAAGTACGTCATACGTTAAGGGAGGGAGGGGATCCTAAATTTCGTGATGTCAGATTATAAATCTAATAAATACGAAATTTTAACTGAAAAGAAATTAAATATTTGCAATTCTATCTGTATAAATGTGTCACACTAGGGATGGGGGAGTCTCACAAATGTGACTAGCTATAAAAACGGCAGGGGAAGGGAGGGGGGCAAAAAATCACTAAATTCGTGTGACGTAATTTGTGCATGGCCCCTAAGCAAAGTTAATAAAATTATTACTAACACTTGTAACGGGATATTTACCATGTGTATTATTTGTTTCGAGTTCCCGATATTTCGGCGCTGTTGCAAACGCCATGATCACGGATAAACTGAAGTTATTGCGGGTGGGTGTTTATGAGCAGACAAATCGGTCTACCCTCTTTCTTGTTCGTTTTTAGCGCTACGTACCACTACCACTGTCACTCACAACTCGATTCTGATCCCGACACACGAAACTCACTGTGTCCACTCGCGAACTTTTTGCGGCACTTGAAATTACTAAATATAAGAACTTCAACCGGCAGGATGGGTTTCAACTGTGTAAAAACCGAAATGTGCCGTAAAAAGTTCGCGAGTGGACACAGTGAGTTTCGAAGAAAAGAAAAAACGAATAAAAATAATTTATTGTTTTTAGTTTTGTTTTTTTTTTTTTATGAAAATTTACTATCGTGTTCGTGTAACTCCAGTTATGGCATTATTTATAAGTTGCTATTTTGTTTAATACTTTTTTTAAAACTTATTTTTTCCATTCCGACGAAAAGTGCCTGTGTTAATTAATAATGGAGAATAATCGTAATGAGGCTCTATGATTGAGTGATCTGAATAAGTTTTTCATGGTATTTTAAATGACAGCCGTAAAGTGTTGACAGTGACAGTTAATAGTGTGCAAAATGTACGGCGTAATGGCTGGACAGAAGGAAAGTGGCAAGGATAGAGCGCAGCGCCGGGATCGAGAACAGGTGAGTCGAAGTGACAAATACATTTATTACTTGTGTAGTGGTATGTAACCCACACATGCAGACACCCTGCGAACTAAACTACTAAATACGTTGCAGTCTGTGACTTCAAGGCATTCGAATACGCTACCCTACCACACACAGCCGGTCATAACCGCTAACTGCGTCACTCGCGTCAATTTATATAACCGCGTCACTCGCGTCAATTTATATTAACCTAATCATAGTCATTGTTTATATACCGTGTTTAGTTATAGTAACTCACATTACTAAACTCAAGGAGGAGCTCGTGGCTAAATAAAGACAGCCGCATCAGATCTTTAAGGTTAAGCCGTGCTTGCGGAGGTTGATCCGTGGATGGGTGACCATAATTACATACCGAGTTTCCTCCGTGCCTCGGAAAGCACGTTAAGCCGTTGGTCCCGGCTGTCATTTGTACATCTTTGACAGTCGTTACGAGTAGTCAGAAGCCAAAAAGTCTGACATCCAGTCTTACCAAGGGGTATCGTATTACCCAGTTAGTGGGTTGTGGAGGTCAGATATGCATTCGCTTCATGTAAAATACTGGTACTCCGCTGCATCCGGTTAGACTGGAAGCCGACCCCAAGATAGTTTGGGAAAAGGCTAGGCATATGATGAGTAACACGCACTAACAAAACATCTTGTTACGCGCAATCAAAATATAAATATATTTGACACCATATCTTCGTTTGCGCTTCGTCTACACGTACCCAAAGGGTCAAACGGGACCCTATTCGTCCGTCCGTCCGTCCGTCCGTCTGTCACCAGGCTGTATCTCATGAACCGTGATAGGTAGCCAGTTGAAATTTTACAGATGACGTATTTCTATTGATGCTATAACAACAAATACTAAAAACGGAATAAAATAAATATTTAGGGAGGGCTCCCATACAAAAAAGTGATTTTTTTGCTTGTTTTTATAAATAATGGTACGGAACCCTTCGTCCGCGAGTAATAATCATAATGTCAGCTTATATATGGCTCGTTTGCGACAAATATAGCAAAACTTAAAATTTAAATTTTTCAATGTTGTTTTAATTTGAGCATAAAATGAACGAAAGTTAGAATCTAATTCAGTACGTAAAACGAACCTTTCAACTTTAGATAAAAGGTTTATATGAAAAAAAAAATTGGTATAAAATGAAATAAAAAACTCTGTCCTGTATTTCTTAAAGCTTCCGCAGACAGACCTGACGGGGCGCGACGCGTCACGCGGCTAGGAAACCTACTTAGAACAATTTCTATAAAAACGTGCGAAGCGACGCGTTTCTGATTATTATTATTACTTTTCGAGACCGCAACACGCCCGGCAGGCACGCCATACATTCCACGACAAGAAACAAAATATACGTAGAACATTTTGCATGCAGCCGCCTGCCGCGCTCTGTCGCGCGTCGCTGCGCGGCAACGCGCTGTGGAATCAACTCTTCGATCGATTACTCGATTAGGATCGAGTAGTCTGCCTTTATTTTCGAGTACATAATGTCATTATTTTATCAAATGAGCGGTATGTGATTGATTGTTATTTTTGCCGATCAATCACAAAGGGTTACATGTTTGACACCAGACAAGACATAATAATCAGGCTTTTAAAGACTGCGCACAAATAATTGCCCCCCCCCCGTTTACCAACTTTGGCAGTAGAAATAAACAGGGGGGGGGGCACCGACGCACGCACGATTTTACAATAGTTTCGAAATAATTACACCCTTTTGTTAAGAATAGTTGTAGCACTGATGACAACATTTGCGTCACTTGTTAATCTAGTCTTTTTGTATATTTTTCTTTTTTATATTGTAGACTCTTTTTCTTATTTACCGATTGTTTGTAAATGTATGGACATTGTAGGTCTTATATTCATATTCATTTATTTTGCATTCCTTATTGTGAAAAAGATGTTACAAAGGGCTTAAAGCTAGGTACAGTAAGAGTTCATAAGTGCAGTAGCGCGCTAAGTATTAAATTGCTGTGAACGTACAAGCGAGCGTCCGTGCGTCTGTATGTGTAAGTGATCCCAAACCCAAACTCAATAGTGTACGCAAACCACAGCCAAAGAGTAAGCACACTGTCGCAAGACGCCGCGTCGCTCGTCGGCGTCGCACCACGAAACAAAAAAAATATTTCCGTCTCATTCGTTATCCACGCAGCAAACGCATGATCTTGCTTGGTCGATTCATAAGTTGCTTAAATTCGCAGTAAATAAATATGTATTGATAGCGGTAAGTGTCAAGCGTTGGAATGAGATGCATCTGGTCTAAGTTCTAATCTCGAGGTGCAACTTTTTGTCAATGTTTTTTATTTTAATTTATCGACAATAATATTTACCAAACTGATAGTATCTTTATAATATTGTTATTGCAATTAAGGTTTGAGAATAAAACATGGGTGATAAGAGATAACAAAACAAAAACGTTTATTCAGTATGATTACATTTAAAGTTCACAAACCGCTACAATTATGTTTTGTTTATTTATTAGGTATTGAGTTGAGGTTATAGCTTAAGTATTCATTTTCTTTACGAAAAGAAGATTGAAACTAAACCTCAAATCTGAATCAATTAATAATCACGAAAATGGACACAACAATTTAATAGTTTTACTTAATATTATTATAACAAAACCCTTACCCCCGCAAATAAACACGGAATAAAGTTATGACAAGCAAGAACGTAAAAAAAAATGGTTATACCGAAATTACTCATATTATGTTATAAAGTTACTTTATTCAGTGTTTATTTGTGGGGGTAAGGCCTTAATATTTTGTGTAACCACCATTATTCTCGATACAGTCAAGAAGACGTTGACGCATGGAGCCTACGAGATTAAAACATATGTCAGTTCCTCTTATGTTTTCCCATATCTCCATGCAATGTGACTTCAACTGGTCAACACACCTTTCATCCCGTGCGTCCCACCTTTGCACCATCAAACCCCATAGATTTTCTATAGGGTTGAGGTCAGGAGATCGTGCTGGCCATGGAATGACAGTTATCTCCGGGTGTCTGGTAAACCACTCACGCACAGTACTCGCCCGGTGAATTGGACAATTATCCTGGACAAAAGATATCGCACTAAACTCTTCAGCTGTATAAACGTTCCGCACAGTGGGCAGCATGACGTCATTTAGTACTTCCATATAAGTGAAGCTATTGGCGCGTGGAGGAATAAACTCGAGTTCCCCTGGCCCTGCCGCACTCATCCATCCCCACATATTGACCGTGATTCGGCCTGATTCCGTGTTAGGAACTATGTTTTTTTCAAACCAGCGTGTATTATTTTTACGCCATAAATGGAGTCTGCCCTTTTGACTAGATTTAAATGTTTTTTCATCTGAAAATATAGTAGTGGCCCAATCAAAGTCTAAATATTCTCGCGCGAAACGTAAACGTTCCTGTTTATGGTTCTCTGTCAAAAATGGTTTTTTAGCAGGTCTCCGATGATGCACACCTTCGGCGTGGAGTGCGCGGCGAACGGTGAGTAATGACGTGTCGAATAACTCAGCAAAATGTCTCGTGGGTATGAAACCATTTGTTTCATACTCGTTCACCATGTGACGTCGCTGCGCCTCTTTAATAAGCGCCGGCCTTCCACTTCGCTTTCGACTAGCTAGGCTACCCTCCTCTTCATATCTCTTAACCCACCGACTCACAGTATTTCTCTAGAACAAAAGAGGAAAACTGTTAGGAATCCATAAGCAAAATACCTACTAAAACTACTTTACTATTAATAATTTAAAAACAAAAATTATTGGGCTATAATTATTGGGCTGACTTAATTTCAAATGTCGTTGACACGCTTAGAAGAGAGAAGAATAAAATTATTACGTAATGTTATTAATCTTTCTTTAATAAAAAGAAATAAACTATAAGTCTTTTTTGTGTAACCTCATAGAAAATTATAAACTTTACTTAAGAAAAATACTAAATGATCAAAAAATTATCTTTGACGCCGGTTGACATAATATTTCCTTCATTTAAATCACATAAAAGTGATCTGGCGATTGAAATCTCGGTCCACAGTTTTATATTCACATATAAAAATCATAATACTCACACTCAGTCCGGTTTCGTTAGATATTTGTGTTATATTACATCCACTTTCACGCAGCGAAATAATGTTCGCCCTCGCTTCTATATTTATATTTGCTTGCATTTTGAAAATAATAATTACAACACCGCTGATAAATAATTATACGTCACTAACCAACAATAACACCCAACCAACAACGTTCTTTTCGATTTAGGTGTATAAGTCGTAACTGCATACTATGTCTACCTTACAGAAATGGAAATAATCTATTTAGTTTTTGTTGTCTACCTACAAACTTTACTATTTATGTGAACAAGACGAAAGAGACCAAACTAATCAATATCGAACTACAACGAGTAATTATTAAAACTTACAAAAAACAAAAAGACAGCGTGAGTGAGGTTTGAACTCACAGATCATTACAATGGACGCTTATCAGGATACGTTAACCGCTAAGCCACGATGTCATCTACACAGTTGATTGAAATTATGAACTACAACCTATTGCAGACAATTGTGAGAGTGTGTGTGCCTATACTATAGAAATTACTCATTAAAAGAAGGTCGTAAGTCACACCAAAGTGTCATTCTATTGCTTTGTGAGATTGCTACTCCACTTATGAACCCTACTGTACATAAATATGGACCCTGTAAGGGCACAGCAAAGTAGGAGACCCGGAACCACTATCTGTAGGCCATACAAATATTTGTTCCGTGCGGGGATCGAACCCGCGACTCGCAGCGCAGCAGTCGATCGCTCAACCACTGCGCCAACCGTGTCGTCAACGCCGTGTGTGTCGTTTTGATTTAAGACTGAGAAATTCATAATAGAAAAATCCAATAACAAAATGCCCTACTTGGGAATCGAACCCAGAATTACGTGCTCAGCAGCCACGCTTGCAACCACTAGACCAAAGGAGCAATTCAGTACTTGTGTACGCAGTATAGTGGCAATACTTCCCCGAATCGAATCGGTCGAATGCCTCCACGAAGACCTACTACGCTACATTAAACACCGACTGTCTACCGGGCTATAGCCTCAAATATCTGCAGCTTGCAGATAAAATATCAAGCTATATATTTCACGTTAACAGCTTGCTTGGGTACGCAGCACGTGTTCAAGCTATAAATATGGTACAATAGCTTGTAAATTTATGAACAGTTTCAAGCGGACTGAAATTCTGTGGAAATAAGCCTTCGTTTTGGTAACGGTGAATAAAGAATTCTAGCATTAGAGCTTGACCACTAGCTAAGCTTCTTGCGACAACGACTGCGGAGGAATCAAATAGGAGAAGTTGTTTGGAGCACGCCACAATCCACGCGACGCGACTTGTGGAGCAACGCGACGGTACTCACGCTAAGGATACGATATTATAAGGATAGTGACGCCCGCGTGACGTTTGACGCAAGTCGCAAGTCGAATCAGTAAGGTCTAATTTTTTTTAGATTAATCAAAGATACAAAACTATCATCATCATCATCCATAATTTCAGGCGAAAGACGTCCACTGCTGTACATAGGCCTCCCCCAAGTGACGCCACATTGATCGGTCCCGTGCGCCTCGCATCCAGCGGATCCCCGCAACCTTCACCAGGTCATCGGTCCACCTAGTGGGAGGCCTTCCAACCTTTCGTCTTCCGGTTGGCGGTCGCCATTCCAGAACTTTTCGTCCCCATCGCCCTCCCGTTTTGCGAGCAATGTGCCCTGCCCACTGCCACTTAAGTTTGGCAGTTCTTCGGGCTACGTCGGTAACCTTGCTGCTCTTGCGGATGTCCTCATTTCTGATTCGATCACGCAAGGAAACTCCGAGCATAGCCCTCTCCATTGCCCTTTGGGTGACTTTAAGCCTTCTGATGAGGCCCATTGTGAGCGACCACGTTTCGGTCCCATATGTAATGGCAATACACACTGGTCATAGACACAAAACTATCACGTCACTCTATTATTACAGTTTTCTATAGTTGACCACAGTAAAAATAAAATTTTTGGTCAATATAATCTCCATTTATTTCAAGCATCCATTTATTTCAAATAAATGTACCATGTTTTTACACAAATAAAATTATTCTATTCTATTCTATTCTTAATCCGTTTTTATTTGGATACTTTAATAATACTTTAATTTATAAATAAATAAATAAATGTCGTATCTCTTAAAATAATTCATTCAGATAAGCCGTGGCAACTTATAGATAACCAGTCACAATTGACAGCGCCCGCTAGCTTCATAAATTAAAAAGTATAATGAAATCTATTTTATCATGCTAACTTAAACTCTTTTAAATACTGGTCTTTTTGAAGCCATGGATAAAAAAGGAGAAAAACAAAATTTTGGGGTTTGAAATCTTCGGAATACATTTGTTTCGTTTTTTGTTTTGCTTTTGATTTCATCCTTCTTTTCGCCGTTGTGAAAGAATTCTTAAATTGTAAAGTCTTACGGCTCTCGTTTACGAATATGGACTAACTTGCATGAGGTGGATAGTATGTTCAGTGAGCGTCTAAACCCTTATCATCTTCTTGCCCTTGTTCCATTTTTCTTGTGACCGGCAACACGTTTTTTTTTCCATTCTCCCTGTCAGACGTCAAGGCATCATTTACTCCTGTCTCTTTCATCATTCCTCCATATTTTGTTTGCCCTTTCTCTCGCTCTCCATCCAACAATCAACATGTATATACTAGGTGTTGTCATGCATCCTCGTCGAAATTCAAGAGGATGTCAGAAAATACATAAATAATCAATTAAAATTACGGTACCTAGTTATAAACGTAGTTTTTTTTTTAATTTGTCAGTATTTCAGTATAACCCCCTTAACGTGGTTTAGGGACTAACAAATTATCGAAAAAACGTTTGAGATTGTTTGTATGTGTGAAAGCGCAGTTATAGGGCGAGGATAAGACGGGCCGCGTTTAAAACACGGGTGGTTCACACTTAACGATTTTACTTAAAAAGAAAAAAAATACAAATTACCCACCCATTTTATTATTGATTCGGGACGAGAATGATTAGCAATTAAACGTAGTTATCTCCTTGAATTTGACGAGGATGCAAAACAACTGTTTGTATATCAGTCTTTTAAAGAAAGAAAGACAAACAAACTTATTTTTTTTTTCTTCTTTTCGTCATATGCGTTTCATCCCTCCTCATCACGTCATGTCCATACCAAGACAACCGACTTCCTTTAAATTTTTCTGTAACAAACGCGACTTTCAAACTTCCTCTAAGCCCCTACGGTCATCCAAAAGTTAAGCAACATCATGCTAGCTTCCATACAAATTTAATCAACGCACTACACCTCTGCCTACCAACTTGTGTCCCTGGAGTGAAGCTTTCCGTCGCTAGCTAACTCTGCGACAGTCACGGCATCATTAATATTACATGTTTTATCTTCAAAGCACGTTCGTATAGAGGTTTTTGTCTCTTCAATTGGGTTACAAGGGTGTTAATGGCAGTCTTAGGGGTCTGTACGCAGAGGGTAACGGACCAATGGGACTCTTTTGAGTAGTCGGTCTGTGTCATTATACCCGAAATATAAAATAAGCAAAGAAAGAGAAAAGAAAAAGTGCTCGTGGCTAAATAATAACAGCCGCAAGGGTCGATCTTTAAGGTTAAGCCGTGCTTGCCGAGGTTGGTCCGTGGATGGGTGACCATAATTATATACCGAGTTTCCTCCGTGCCTCGGAAAGCACGTTAAGCCGATGGTATCAAATGTCATTTGTAGATCTTTGACAGTCGTTACGAGTAGTCAGAAGCAAAAAGTCTGACATCCAGTCTTACCAAGTCGTATCGTATTACCCAGTTACTGGGTTGTGGAGGTCAGATAGTCAGTCGCTTCATGTAAAATACTGGTACTCAGCTGCATCCGGTTAGACTGGAAGCCGACCCTAAGATAGTTTGGCTAGGCAGATGATGAAGTATTTTTTTCACAGAGTGTAATAGAATAATCCTGTCATTTTGCGAATGAATTTTAATTTACAATTATGTTATTAATCTTATGTTATTACTGTTATTATTTAGCCACGAACCCCTCGTAAGTTTAATAAGTTAACCATACACTTAGACACCATAACCAATACATATCAACGCTGACCATAGATTAAATTGAACTTAATCCCTCTATAAGTTACGGTATGGCCGCCATAGACATATAAATCATATGGACTTGGCATACCTACAAGAAAAACGTGCATACCTACACTTTAGTGAGCTGATAAAATGGCGGCTAATAGGGCAGCCCTTATCGATATTTCTATATAATAACATCGATAAAAGATTGTGAGAATGTTTTCATAATGTTACGGTACAATATCTACGGGTGAAAATACCCCAAGTTTTCTAACATAATAATATACCTTTCATTTGTTGTTGTTTGAGAAGTTTCGTCCTTCTTTCACGGTTAAACCGTAGAACTTATTTTAATGTTTCCTATTAAGACAGGTTGAAACTTGGAGGACAGATATATTATGCTGTTTTTTATCGACCTAGTATTCTGTAACTGATTTCACTCCATTGTATAATTTAAGCAACAAGTTTATCTAGTTGCCGGCCCGTTGAGAACCTCCTCCTTTTTTGAAGTCGGTTTTTTTTAATTTTATGCTCTTGGAATTTATTCTTTTAGCTATTACAAGAAATGAAAAGCAGTAAGTACAAGTCGTGCCATTAAAGTTGAGACTTGACCACGCCTCCCGCCGCTTTTTCGCGGGTATCCATGAGGATCACCTCAGCGGTATCTATCAAGATACCGCTAAAACCACGTGGTGCGTCAAGTCTCAACTTTAATGGCACGACTTGTACTACCCGTGCGCGATAAGTTGAGACCTGAGCGCGGTGACGTAACAGGGGCGGGTTTGTACCGCCACGGTACAATACGGGCGCCATCGGGAAGTGCGGGGGAAGCGGGCGGGGGGAGTCAGGTCTCAACTTATCGCGCACGGGTTAAATACCTACTTACATCGAATAATTTTTTAATCGACCTTTTTGCTTCACTTGCTGTCCCCACGGTTTCTTTATACTGTTATCTTAAGGGGGATGCGCCAAGGTAGCCCGCGAAATTCAAGTTTTCTTACGTTTTTTTTGCAATTTGCAGGTCAGTGTCAGGTTGTATCTTGATAAAAATATGATTTGCGACCGTATCAAACGTACGTACCAATAAGGTTCGTGAAGGTAAAGCATCGTCACGCAATGTTACTTTATTGAGTGTTCAGTTGAAAGACGATTCTTCAAAGTGAAGAGAACAAATAATTATTGTTTTTGTTGTAATTTTTATATTTTCCACACCGATTGTTTATAGCCTTAAAAGTAAAACATAAAACCAATAAAGAACCATAAAATTGCATTATCGATAAATATAAAAATGTCTGAATGCACTACTCTATCCCTTCAATAACAAGAAAATGATTTCATGTAGTAAAACTGTTGAAAATAGAGGCAAAAGGGAAAATATGAATGCTTTACTGTTGAAACTCTTCAATAAATGCAGAATCCTTTGTTTATCATCTTGAATTCACAAATTTTAACCACAGCTAAAGAGCATTTGACAGTTGACGTACCCAACTTAGGTATCAAACAGCGAGCGGATAAAATGGCGACCCGGCCGCAAATAGGTATTTCAATGACTTAGAAATGTAGGGTTGCCATTATAGTAACTGTCAAAAATACTATTATCCTTTTTCACTTACGCAAGATTATTAAAGTTAAAAAGAGATAGCAGTATTTTTCTGATTTTGGCGTCGATATGCCTCGTATTTGTATAACTGTTTTTTCTATAGTCAAACATTTCAAGTCCATATAATTTATATGTCTATGATGGCCGCACTGACATTATCTTTGGACGTGCGTTTAATTAATGGCCGCTAGTTTCAAACCTGATAATGATTATTTACCACCGTTTAGGGTAACACTAGCTGCTGTTCGCTACTTCGTTCGCGTCGAAATTTTGATGTGTTTTTCAGAAATATACATTGGTATTATTAGTTATGAACTGAACTAAGTCGGACTTAACCACGCCTACATTCGACCCTGTTTGTTTATAAATTGACATATAAACACTTACTTTTCATCTCAAATGTCAAACTTGAAGTACCAGAAAACTATTAATTATAAACATCTTTAGCATTGATTAAAGTGACATATGACATGTTAAGCATTGATTGAAGCTGAATGCAACTATGGGTTTGACAGAGATAGCTAGCTAGAGGAGGTACCTTATTCGAAGATCCGCCAATTGCGGCCAAGAAATTCTAGGAATACGATTTGGTGGGTGTTTTCAACTGTTGTCATGGCAACAAAGGCCGACTTAGTTCAAAAATGGATATGAGAAGGATTTTAGAAAATGGGTGTTAAACTTTCCTCTTTAATCATTCTGTTTATCGATAAAAAATACAATCTAAAAATTCAATCAAACCGCTGTAATGTCCAGGTGATTTTCCGGTCAAGTGTCCAGGTAACCATAGTTACCCATTTGTAGTGCGTTCGAATTGTTCCAAAAAAACGTTCTAAAAAATGTCAGCTGTCGAGAATATCAGGACAAATTTATTCTCTGTGTTGCTCTATTAAATTACGCGTCAAACGCTCAAAACCCGAGTGTCCAAGTCGGCATATTTGTTGAGAAATAAAATGTCAAACTTCAATTTCTCAGTGTCAAATTTTATTGCTCTGACTCAAAGTGATCGCCGACTTTAAAATGTAAGTATAATTTTATTTGTAACCCAATACATATAGTGTATTATATCAAAATAAACCTCAATTTCCAAGCTTTACAATTAACTATAAATATCGTAGGTTCAAAGTATGTTGAAACGATAATATTAAAATGAAAATGTGAAAAAAATCCGCCATGTTGACCGTGGTGATTTTCGTAAAGTTTTTTATTTGTTTTTAATGGATTTATTGCGAAAATCGTTAATATAATGCTCGTAATATGGAAATTAGTTCATAATTAGTATTTACACACAATAAAACAGTAAAATACAACGAAATTTTGCAATATTTTATGTGTTAAAAATTTTGTTCCCCAAGCAATTTTTAGAACATTTTTAAAAACCAGATTTAACGGTTTTTACCTGTGTATTTACACAAATACGATAAATAAGGCTGTTTTACTACTCATAAAAAACTGCGTTTTGGTTTGCCTAACTACGTCGAACGAAAAAGGAAGGTTATGATTTTTGTTCTTGTATTTGGTGTTTTGTTATCCTCTGTATTGTCTGGGTAGCCACAGCTACCCAATAATAATAATTTCAATGATTTTCGAAATGGAATTACAGACTCCAGCAGGTCAGGCTACCTGAAACTCAAATTTTCTTTCAGTTCTTCAGACTTGTGTGTGGCCCTGTGTGTGTGCATGTGTATCTTTAAAAATAAACTATAGAATCTATGTCTATGTTTTAGGTCTCATGATGAAAGCCATGATTTGGGGCAGGCGTTAGATGAAGCACCAGCCCGGGGACCGGGGTGTTGTAGAAAGAGTGGTGAGGGAGAGGCATAGGTGGATGCGCAGCCGTATGTATCTTATTCAGTGTGTTTTTAAGATAATTAATATGTGCAAGTTAGTATGTTTAATGTCGTTATGTTTTAATGTTGCATATAATTTTTGGCAGTGCCGTTCTGGAGGATCCGCTCGCTCCAGTTAGGGCTTCTTACACCGGGTGAATGCACTCTCAGCTGAAGCCTGGCAGGAGCTTAAGGAGTGGAAGCAGCGCGCTCAGCTTGAGCTGATGCTTATGCCCGATGTCAAACCGCGCAAGCGGGCAACATGGTAATTTATTTTTTTCTTTATTGTCCAGCTATTCGCTGAATCCTAGCTGCAAAGAAGTTTGTCAGTTTTTTTTTGTTTAACGGACAACCATCTCCGGAACGGTAGCCATGTATTATGGCTGCTGCTAGCCCACCGGTAGCCGAAGGTATACTTTAGACGCCCAGGCTGTCCCATTCTTCTAGTAAAATAGTTTTTTAACTGTATCATCCTTAGTAACTTACGTCTTGATTGTTATAGATCTCCCCACCATCGCCAACATAGAGTTTGTGCCATAATAAGACTTTGTAAGAATGAGGTTATAATACAAGTTTTTGTTTGTTACAGCTGATGAAGCTGGAGCTCCAGTTACAGCAGATGAGCCAGCCCCAGGCTGCTCTCACTGGCCTAGCCAGGTGTCTCAAAGCGGTCAAGTCTCAACCTACCTACCATACCCTACCCTACCTACCTACCTATCCTACCCTACCTACCTACACTACCATACCCTACCTACCTACACTACCCTACCCTACCCTACCCTACCCTACCCTACCCTACCTACCTACCTACCTACCCTACATACCAATTGAAATTGAAATGCAATCTTTGTCTACCTGGACGTTTCGGTGTAAAATTATTGGGTAGCCGTGGTTACCCGGACATTTAAGCGGAAAAAATATTGGGTAACCATGGTTACGCGGACATTACAGCATTCAAATCAAATCAAATCAAATCAAATCAAAATCATTTATTTCAAGTAAGCCAATTACAGGCACTTTTGAATAGTCAAACAACAATAAAAATGAAGCTACAGTCCCAGTCACAAGACATAATAACTTGTGAAAGTACTGTAGTTGCCCATTCCAAAGCGTAGATCTCTATGGAGAAGAATGGGCAAGAAACTCCATGGACACTCTTTTAAATCAGAATCTTGTTACAAAACTTTGGTTACATCATTCATGTTGAGATGGTACATTATGTGAGAACGATGTAGCATGACGTGCACGATAAAAGTGTCCATAGTAAAATAAAAAAGACAATTAAAAAATAAAATAAAATAAAATTTCATTCCATTTTCAATACCTACTTTGTTGTAAAATATTAAATAAATACAATATCCCATCAGTGTCTCATTTCAACACAAATCACAACATGAAATTCAATCCCTTTGTAAACTAGCCTTAGGCGGCCATCTTTCACGCACACATACACACGCTCACGCACACATACGCAGGCCGCCGCCGGCATCGAATCAATGAGGGAAAGGGTCTATTGTTTTGGTTCATTGTGCTACTCAGAACATTCCAAGTAAGGACATATGGGTATCAAAAAAAAGGTTATATAGTCTAGTTTCATTATAAATAGGTTTTATTGACACAAACTACAACATTATTGGTAAAAACTTAGTAAGAACAAATATTTTACTGATATTCAACACATATTCTCAAGTTTACATTTTTTTCTAAGTAATTCTCTCGAGTTGTTGGATATAGTTTTAGCATATGTAGATTCCGTATAGTTTCAGCTATACACCGTATTTTTTATATTGGTGTAGCTGCAGTAGTTTACGAGATAATAAGCTTTAAATGGGAAGCTGCCCGGGGGCGCTTGCGCAGCAAAGTTTCCGAGTGGGCGTGGACATGCGCAACGGGTAACTATAGTCACCTGGACATTACAACGGTAAAATTATACAATCTTTACCAGTATTATATAGCTGAAGAGTTTGTTTGTTTGTTTACTTGAACGCACTAATATCAGGACATACTGGTCTGATTTAAAAACATCTTTTAGTGATAGATAGCCCATTTATCGAGGAAGGCTATAGGCTATATATCATCACGCTACGACCAATAAGAGCGGAGCGGCAATGAAAAATGTTGCAAAAACGGGGAAAATGTGACGCAGACGAAGTTGCGTGGGACAGCTAGTATGCACATAAATTTGAAAAGTCAGAGATGGGGGTCTCGTGTTCGAACTCGTGACCTTTGACTTGGCAGTCCAACGGTCATACCACTAAGTTATCACTTTCTTTCCTCAGTGGTAATTTCGGTTCTTAAGCCAATATCCGTATCTGTGCCCGGTTTATGACAGAGACTCTTGCCATAACATCACGCCTATAATCCCAGAAGGGATACGCAGAGGTGTACCCATTCATCATCATCATCAGCCTATAATGTTCCCACTGCTGGGACAAAGGCCTCCTCTCTATAAGAAGGAATGGGCTGTAATCCACCACGCGGGCCCAGTGCGGGTTGGTAGATGTCACATATCTTCGAATTTTTATTTCTAGGACATGCCGGTTTCCTCACGATGTTTTCCTTCACCGTTTTTGAGGGCAGCGGTAATGAAATAAATTACACAAAGTAATGCGCCTGCCTTGGTGCGAACCCACGGCTTACTGTTCGTAAGTCGGGGCTGCCAACACTGTGCCACCGCTGCTCTCCATCCCACCACGCGTGTACCCATTAGTAAATCCACATCTCGCCCGTGTGGCTCACACTGGCGAATAATACTAATGATGAATGATACTATCAACCGAGCACAAATGCAGACTCCATGGCTACTACTGAGAAATTCCTTACTGAAAAACTTCGATAACGTATTAATGATAATGTGTAATATGAGCTGTGATATATTTAATTTATAAATTTTCTGTCATGAAATTGTTTTATTTTATTCCAATGTTTTTAATTGTATAATTATATTTTGTGCTGTTTTTAAATTTTAATATCTGATATTGTTTGATTTTAATTTAACGTTTATGGTAAATGCTATTTTGTTTTGAATTTATAATATAAAAAGTTGTTTACTACAATCAAAATTTTAATACTAATTTTATGCTGCTGTATTGTTATTGTTAACAATCAAATCAAATCAAAGCAAATAAATGATTTGATTTGATTGTTAATTTTTGTTGTCACCCTAATTTCTAAATTTTATGTTAAAGCAAACTTTAACCGAGTGATAACAATGTGTATAATCACAAACTGTGCATGTGGTGTTAGCCTTTAATTAATTGTTCCACTTATAAATGCAGGTGAAATGATATTATAAGTGTACTGTGTAAATAATTGTTGGCCAACCAAATAAATAAATAAATAACACTTAGCCCGACATGGGAATCGATCTCAAGAACTAATGCTCAGCATTCACGTTTGCCACCACTGGACCAACGAGGCAGTCGCATTCATTTTACTTCATGATTAAAGAGATTTTTTGTTGGTAGTAAAATTCAGTTGACACTTTCGCTTGAAGCTCGAGGAGCTCGTGGCTAAATAATAACAGCCGCCCGGGTCGATCTTTAAGGTTAAGCCGTACTTGCCGAGGTTGGTACGTGGATGGATAATCATAATTACATACAGAGTTTCCTCCGCGCCTCGGAAAGCACGTTAAGCCGTTGGTCCCGGCTGTCATTTGTAGATCTTTGACAGTCGTAACAAGTAGTCAGAAGCCAAAAAGTCTGACATCCAGTCTTACCAAGGGGTATCGTATTACCCAGTTACTGGGTTGTGGAGGTCAGATAGGCAGTCGCTTCATGTAAAATACTGGTTAGACTGGCTAGAGCTGCATCCGGTTAGACTGGAAGCACACCCCAAGATAGTTTGGGAAAAGGCAGGCAGATGATGATGATGAGATTCGCAGGCAAGTTCAAATAATCCATGATTATAATATGCACGTCATCTATAGTTACGTATAACGACGACTCGGCAGGCGGGTTGTGCGCACACGAACGACTTATTGTTCGACCCAATTTTTTTGCCTTAGCACCGAAAGCTTTAAGGCAAAAAAAATAAACCGCAGTTTTTCGCCCAAACAGTCAAAAACACACCAACTCTCAGAAGATTTGTCGCGTATTAACATAACGCCACCTAGCGCAGACGTTGGCCGTGCGCCATAAAGTACGGCCAACACGTGTGCCACACAAATGATGCGCTAAATCGACGCACGTTCGCATAGTTTCACTTTAAAAGATTTGACAGACGCGGAAAGTTTTCTCCACAAAAAGAATCTTAATATCTCCCTATTAAGATTCTTTTTGTGGAGAAAACTTTAAAGATTTTTGAAGAGAATAAAGAGAATAAAGCGTGTTTGATTTGAGGACCTTTTTGTCGACGTTTTGTAAGTGCCCATGTAGGCCTGTGTGAAATAAAAATATTTTGATTTTGAGCTGTTTAAATAACGGATGTCAAAGGATCCTTCCCTCCGATGCTGGAGGCTTGTGGACGGTGAGTAATGTGCCAGCTCACCGTCCGTCCGTCTTATGACGACATGCCGTGACGACGGCGCGTTGGTGTTCCACGCGCGCCTCAAGGAGATGTCAGCAAATCGGAAGGGGTCCGAGAGGGCCGATGCCTGCCAGGGCTGCGGGTTGTTCGAAAGAGATACCGCGGCCCTGGAACACAAAGGGCTAAGAAGGAACATGGGTGGGTTTTAGTCAGTCAAGTCTGACACTCCCTCCCGCTCCGCCCAGAGTGCGGGGGGTGTCATTTGATGATTTCTCATCTTTAAAAAAAAATGAACCGTTCTCGAAGCCGTCAACCAAGCATTCTGTACATCAAACTTAGTAAATTTACGCAAAATCATGTTTTACGGTAGTACTCAATGTAACGCACTGTAAACATTGTGCTGATTGATTCATTGATAAGAGCAGCGGTGGCCCAGTGGTGGCAGCCCCAACATACGAGCAGTAAGCCGTGGGTTCGAACCCAGGCAGGCGCATTACTTTATGTAATTTATTTCATCACCGTTGCCCTCAAAAAGGGTGAAGGAAAACATCGTGAGGAAACCGGCTTCTCCTAGAACTAAAAATTCGAAGACATATGTGACATCTACCAACCCACTTAACTGCCCGCGTGGTGGATTACAGCCCACTCCCTCTCATAGAACGGCCTGTGTCCCAGCAGTGGGAACATGACTAAATAGGCTGATGATAATTATTGATTAATTGAATAGTATGGTTCGTTCGCTAAAGTACGCTATGACGTAGCAGAGATTGCTACGACGTAGCGAAGATTGCTACGACGTAGCAAAGATTGCTACGACGTAGCAGATGTTACTACGACGTAGCAGAGGTTGCTACGACATAGCAGAGATTGCTACGTGCGTAGGGCAAACTACGCTGTCGTAGCATTTAATTTTGCTACTTGCGTAGACTACACTACGGCGCGGCGCGCCATAGGTTGACCAAAAGTATGAGGCTATGCGTACAATGTAATCACAGACTATCATCTCAGCCTACCACTCTAAAAATCATCATGATAATAACATCACGTCATTATCATTAATATTTTAACAAAATGTCTCGTATTAAAATTCATGTTTAACATGTTCAAATATTTGTATGCCATTCTATGGCAAAACATGTAAGTTCGCAACCCTATTTATAAGACCTAAATGTACCATGTTTTTACACAAATAAAAATTATTCTATAATTCTATTCTATTCACGCTTATAAAACACAAAGAGGTAATAGCAGAGACTGTAGTTAGTGAGTTCCTCTTTCTGTATCGTGTAGGTAGTTAGTACTTAACTTGGTATCAGAGTTTTAATGCCACCCATGGGCCTCTGGCGACTTGGCTTTACATGCCGTCGAGAAATATCTCTCAGGTATGCTGGTTTCCTCACGATGTTTTCCTTCACCGAAGTAAGTGATAGTTATACAATACGCACATGAATCCGAAAAATCAGAGGTACGTGTCTTGGGTTCGATCTTGAGACTTATGACTTTGCATTTGGACTGTCACACCACTAGGCTATCACTTGGTAGTAGTAGCATGTAGTATTAAAATACAACTACAACTGCCATGCTAAACTCCAAAAAAATGAGAAAAAAAACATCCTAACAACAGTCACGCTTCCAGGCACTAGACCACCGAGGTCAAACCGATAGCAGAAAAGATATTCATCATCAGCCAGTATTCGTCCACTGCTGGACATAGGCCTCTTCCATGACACGCCACTGAGCACGATCCTCGGCCACTCTCATCCAGCTCTTGCCAGCCGCCTTGCGAAGATCATCGCTCCACTGAGTCTGAGGACGTCCTACGCTACGTTTACTGATCCGTGGTCTCCACTCAAGAACTCATCTACCCGAGAAAAGATATTAAAACTCGCCTATTTTATCCGAACAGTTAAAAGTGCATCCATTATCATACGTCTATGGAGCACTAACTGTGTCTATAAATCTTCGTGGCCTGCGTTTTATGGCCTCGATCAGTAGGCCAGAAGTAAATGGCAGATTTAAATGATGTAGCCTTTACTGCACAAGTCATACAAGGTGTTGTTTTGCATCCTCATCAAATTCAAGGAGGTAACTACGCTAATGATTCTCGTCCCGAATCAATAATAAGATAAAAAAATTACCGACCCATTTTGTAGCAAATTTTTTTTTCTTCTTATTTGTGGAAATCGATATGTGAGAACCAACCGTGTTTTAAATGCGGCCCGTCTGATTATATCTGCGCTTCCACACATACAAACAATCTCACACGTTTATTCAATCATTTCTTATTCCCTAAATCACGTTAAGGGGCTCATTCTGAAATACTGACAAACATAATCAACCAAAAAATCAGCGTTTATTAATAATTAACTAGGTACCGTATTTTTTTTTTTGTGGACACCTGAATTTTGACGAGGGTGCAAAATAACACCTTGTATAATTGGTAATTATTGGTAATAGAGAAAGGAATCTTTAGCGGTGATCATCATCAAAACTGTGCCAAAATGTACTAGCAAAAAATCTTTTTTACAAAAAAAAAATTTTTTTTTTTTTTTTTTTTTTTGTTATTTTCTGAAACTTGGCAATCTGTGTTGACACAATAAGCCAATCGCCTGGTATACATTGGTATTCCGTTCATGGCATCATTGGCAGAAAGATTTATTTTCTTAAATTCCTTTCATCTTGTTTATTAATTGAACCTCGTGGTTAGCATAGGGACACTATGCCGCTTCAATCGGCTGTGGGAGGTACTGCCTGTACCCTGAAGCTTTAAGGCCAGTTGATTGACGTGCGTTGATATTCTATCCTGGTAGCTTTTACTGTGTTTAGCAATCTCTTGTTTGACGGTACTGATATTTAGATCTTGATGTATATTTTTATTGCTCACGTAGTAGGGTATGTCTAACATGGCTCTCAATGTCTTGCTTTGAAATCTTTCGAGAATTTCGATGTTGCTGTGACTAGCAGTACCCCACAATTGAATCCCGTAGGTCCATATGGGTTTTAGTATGGTCTTATATACTGCCATTTTACTTTCATGTGACAGCCTTGACCTCCGTCCTATTAGCCAGTACATCATTCTGAACTTTGTGTCCAGCTGTTTACGTTTAGTCCAGATGTGCTTTCTCCAGGTAAGCCTTCTATCCAAATGCATTCCGAGATATTTGGCGTCCTCAGCTTGGGGAATATCCTCTTTGTAGAGCTTTATTGGGGGACAGGTCTGCTTTCTGAGTGTGAAGGTCACGTGGATGGATTTACTTTGATTAGCCTTAATGCGCCATTTGTCTAGCCATTCCTCCACCTTATCGACATGGTCTTGCAGTTTGGCCGATTCTATGGCTGGGTCTTCATGGACAGACAGTAGTGCTGTGTCGTCGGCATATGTGGCAGTTAACGTATCAGCCTGCGTTGGAAGGTCAGCAGTAAATAGCAGGTATAGTACGGGGCCCAATATGCTTCCCTGTGGAACTCCTGAAAGTATTTCATATAAAGGAGCGGTCTCATTATTGAACTTCACCTCAAAGCATCTCAAAAAAAAAATAACTGACTTTTAAACTTTTTGGTTGCGCCCATTTTTACTCATACCAACCAAAACCTAACCAACCAACGCGTAAATGAATGCCTGAATTGTTACACAGTCAAAATTTTACTACCCGGGGCTGAGCCGACTAAAACGTCTGTTTTTTAGGTGTCCCTTAATGTTAGAGAAAGCCGGCATTAACCATGTACAGGCTAGCCTATTACCATCAAAACAGAGCCTATAGCGCCGAGCACAGAGATTGTTTCCTAAATGAAAATAAAATACAAATTACCCCACCAGGCAAACGAACCCAGGACGAGGCAGTCAACATTTTACTACTAAATAAAGTGTCTCTCTTTATACGCACTAGTTTTAGGGAAGCTAGCTTGCAATAATTAATTTTATTGTAAAATCCTGTGTAGGCAAGAAAGCATGGCAAAAGTAGCGAAATATATTTGTGTGCGACCCTCGCGACCTTACCGCTACTGCATCGGCAAATGGGAGTAGCAATGGAGTATACGTTAAAAAGTGCGTCAAACCCCACGTTTCACGCAAAAACTACTGAAAGTATTTCAATGAAATTAAGCACAGTTTATAACCTGAATTAACTCATAGGAGACTTTTCTCTTTCTTTTTTTTTGGAGAGCAGCGGTGGCCCAGTTGTGGCAGGCCCGACTTACGTGCAGTAAGCCGTGGGTTCGAACGGCGCATTACTTTGTGTACTCTCAAAACGGTGAAGGAAAACATCGTAAGGAAACAGGCATGTCCTAGAACAAAAAAATTGAATTCATGTAACATCTACCAAACCGCACTGGGCCCGCGTGGTGGATTACAGGTCACTCCCTCTCATAGAGAGTAGGCGTGTGTCCCAGCAGTAGGAACATTATAGGCTGATGATGATGATGATACTTATAATCCCCCACGCAAAAGAAAAGAAAGATGCAACAAGTGCACACAACATTAAACAAAAGTACTTAACAAAGAAAAAACTTGAATCTAAATAAAAAGGGATAATAATTGTGTGTCTCACGGCTGCGCCAAATAGGCCCAAATAAAAATACGATCCTGTAGGACAATTACTAAACTCCACGCGGGCAAAGCCGCTGGCATAAGCCAGTTTGAAAGAAATGCTTTGACTTCGATTGCGCAGCCTAGTCCGCATTACATTCGTATTGGTTTAACCCTCCCTTAAAGGCTTACAATTCAGCTTTAACATCCTGTAAAACGTAAATAAACGTAAAAAAGCGCCACACAGCACAATTGGAACAATTCCAATAAAAAAACGAACAATAAAATGTTTTAAAAGGATGTCGGTTGCAAATAACGGCAGTTTTATTCGCCATGACGGGTTAGCCATATATAGCGTTATGGGAATATATAGGGTGACTGGTAATTAGTGACCGATACTTAACACGTGATTATACTCATGATAACAAACAACTTTTCCAAAGAAACATTTTTTTATACTCATTCCTTTTTATCACAAGCTGATAGGCCAAAGGCTTACGCGCGGGAATTCCATACGGCTGTTGTATTATTGTGATAAAAGAGAATGCGTATATTTTTTTTTAATGACAGCCGGGAGTCCCGGCTGTCATTAGAAAAAAAAATTGGTTGTCTGTAAAGTCGGTTTACTGACGATAGTTGAACGTGACAACGCTATTCATTTTAATGATGAAAGCACGAATATTCGACAATATTTATTACTGAATATATAATTAATATCGAAAGAATCATTACCTTTATCGCTGTAATTTTCGTTGCTATAAACAATTGACACCACATACACTTTTCACTGCACTTGATACTCGATCAAAACATGTAAATGTACTATAGTATAGCAGCTGTCCACGCAGACGCATCGCTCACTCAAGTAGGAGAGAGACGGATGTCGAACGCTGCCGAACGCAATCCGATTGTGCTTCTTTGTCGCTCGTTCCGCGCTCTCGCTTGCACTTCAAGCCTTACATGGAACGCCTCAGAGCGAGGTAACGCCGCATGAGTCATGTTTTTTCGTGCGTGCAGCCGGCTCCATCGAATTATAAGACGTTGTCACGTCAAAAAGCATAATGCAATATTGTTATCTAACATATTTATTTTATTATTTGTAAAATTTATATCATAGCTGTTTAGTGTCCCATAATAAATAAAATAAAACACTTTCCGTGACTTGGGAATCCAACCCAGACTCAACATTCCCGCCACCATCAACAAAACAGTACACTAACTTTCTAATTAATAGTACTATAGTACTCCTGACCGCCGCTAGATGTCTCTGTACGCCACATCTCGCTTCTGCGTTAATATTTGACGTCTCAATCTGAGCGTTAAGTGCCACTTATGTGCAATAGTGATGCTGTATCAAGAGCAAGAGGTGTCTTGTGATATGGAGATTAATAATAAATTTAGTAGAAGCCTTGTTTGTTTATGATGGTTTTAATATGACAGCGTATCACGTGGTCTCGAATCTCGGGTCTTTGAAGTAATCAAATACGACATTTTTTCATTATAATTTTATTACTTACTTTGTGTTAATGAGCACATTACATGAGCTCTCTTATGTTCTATTGTTAATATCAAATTCTGTTAATGTTTATTAATATGATTTTAATGTCTTCAATTGAATGTTAGAGCAGCGGTGGCCCAGTGCTGGCAGACCCCGACTTACGAGCAGTAACCCGTGGGATCGAACCCAGGCAGGCGCATTACTTTGTGTACCTAATTTATTTCATCACTCAAAAACGGTGAAGGACAACATCGTGAGGAAACCGGCATGCCTAGAACTAAAAATTCGAAGACATGTGACATCTACCAACCCGCACTGGGCCCGCTTGGTGGATTATAGCCCACTCCTTTTCATAGAGAGGAGGCCTGTGGCCCAGCAGTGGAAACATTATAGGCTGATGATGATGATGAATTGAATGTTAAATTTTAAAATTCACATTCCTGAGTCACAAGATACAAGCGATGTGGAGTTTATAGCTCACCGATGATTTATTTAATTCACAAATGCTTTGTTTCTTTTGATCAATAATGTACTTATTACTTATTCCGGATTCTGAACCTATGCCCAATACCTCCCACACCTGTTGCAAATGAACTGATGTTGAGATGCACGTTCAATCGTATTGGCTGGATGCCTGCGGCTTTAACTGCTACGCTCTACTCGTCTTCTTTTCACTCGAAACGCACATATCCTGACTCCTACAATACCAAAAAACGTAATAACACATTGTTCGACCTGGACATCGAACCAAGACCACCAGGTTCAGCACTTGCGACTTGCCCTTGTTTCTTTATGTGGTTACTGCCTAAGGGAGCGTTCAAGTATTACGTAACGCAATTTTTGCCCCCCCACCTCCCCCTATGTAACGCAACGTAACGTTTTTATGTCCCCCTCCCCCTAGTAAAACGTTACGTAACCACCACCAGTGACCATTTTTACCTGAAAGTCACATTTATGTGGCGTAAAGTACCGGAAAGTCCCGTGCTTTAAATTTGGTGTAAAAAAAAACACTGTCATACCGAGTTGATACGACAGAGGGGCTTTCCTTTAAACTACCCATACTAGGTACCATTTCCAAGCTCTGTACCAAAAATCAATTAAATAGGAGCAGTAGTTTAGTCGCAAATGATTTTTTAAGTTGTTACCTCGTTTGAACACGATGTATCTTTCCTAACAGCTGATTATGTCTACGCATAGGTCATGCACCTTAAAACGATAAATCTGAGTATAACCTACGGTGCGTTGTTGCCGCTCTGACGCAAGTCATTGCAAAACATCCCGTGCGTAAAAGAAGGCGCGCGCGCGCGTCTTTGCCGCTTTGGTAGGTCAGTGAAATTAATTTACAAAGGGTGGTTGCGTTTTACTCTGATTTGTAAGCTATTTAGTTTGTTTGAAAGAAAAAAAAACTCATTTTGGTTGCTTTTTATTTTTATACCGTATCGGATTAATACTAAACACGTATAGTATACGCAGCGTAATTTAATGCCCCTCTGTCATATCAATTCTGTATAAGTGATTCTATTTGAAATTTTGAGAAAAATGCGTAAGAAAAAAAATCTCTACGCGACCGTTAAGAAGGGTTAAAACAATGTTACGTAACGCGTAGTTCAAACCCCCCTCCCGCCCCTCGTAACTAATCACTACTCATCGCAAGTTTTCAGAAGACCCCAAATTCGTTACGTAATACTTGAACGCAGGCAGCGTTCCTAGAGCCACCTAACCTAGTGTCAGAGTTTGAATGCCGCCAATGGGCTTTACATGCTGTCGAGTAATATCTTCCAGGCATGTTGGTTTCCTCACGATGTTTCCTTCACCAAACCAAGTGATAATTATTCGTATACAACACGCACTTGTGTCCGAAAAATCAGAGGTGCATGTCTTGGGTTCTAACTTGAGACTTATGACCTGGTAGTCTGATGGCCACACCATTAACCGCACACCGCAACTTACCCTAGACAAGGGAGGAGTCAAACTAACAATTTGTTGTTGTTACAGAATGACAGAGAAGAAAAGGAATCAAAGAAGAGAGGCATCACAGAGAAGTTTATGGAGTATGTCAAGAGAAGATTGAACCCACAAACAGGTTAGTTTAAAGTTCTTTTTACCTCGGAGAGCAATGGTATTTAGATTGCAGAAGCGATGCATCAGGTCAATGTGCGGTCTTAAGACAACTGATTCAAATTTTAAATCGTTAAAAAATCTACCCTGTTTATTTATATTAGAAACGGTTTTGTTTGTGAAATTAGTCCACATTTATTTAAAAAAACAGAGGTCAGAAGTAATCCAATACAGACTCAATCATCATCTTCCTGCCCTTGTCCCATTATACAGACTCAATACATCAATAAAATATGTCAAGTGAAGTGTGAAACCGTACTAATGCCCCACGCATAATAGATTGGTGTTGAGATCTTTAACGTTACTGGAATAAAGTTTATTGTTACTTTGACTAATTTGTCAGACGCAGTACTTAATGCAATAGCAACTTTTAAACAACGATTTTTGAGATCACAGATTTTTACATTATCACTAAATCAACAACAACAGTATTCTTTGTATACATATCTTTCTTGTCATTAATATATGTCGGTGCCTTTGCAAAAAGGCTTCATATTATTCACGTTGCAAACTAAACTGTGACCACAGACGGGTGCGGGTAGCCATTTTGACTTGTGTGGTTGTCAAGGAAGGTAACAAGGCGTTGACGGATGGCCGACGTCTGTTTTCAAATTTGGTGCCACATATCATATGTGATTCCGATGAGGCGGATATTAGCCTTTATATAATACTAGCTGTCCCGCGCAACTTCGTTTGCGTCACATTTTCCCCGTTTTCGCAACATTTTTCATTGCTGCTCCGCTCCTTTTGGTCGTAGCGTGATGATATATGGCCTATGTCCTTCCCCAGGTTAAAATCTATCTTCTTGCCAAATTTCATTAAGATCCGATCAGCCGTTTAGTCGTGAAAAGGTAACAAACAAACAAACAAACATACAAACAAACAGAGTGACATTCGCATTTATAATATTAGTATGGAATATTAATATGGATAAGCCCACGGTTTCTGAAAGTGCAGTCAAAACAAATAATAAATGGAGCTATCTGACAGCTTTTCAAACATGGTTACAGCTGCTGTGTATAGCTGATTGAGATCTGAATCTGAAATTCTGATAACTATGGGTATTAATTTATTTTAAATACTAAGTAGGCTTGTTGTGTAACATCCGAACCGAAAATGCAACATTAAAAATATTTTCACTTGTAAATAAAATAAACACGGTTGTTTCAGGCAATTCAATTTAGTAGCTAATTTAGCGTCTTTTGTAACAGAAATAATATAAATGTGAACAATAGAAGATTCGTTAACCTAAGGTACTTTTATTTTTTAGGAGCCAATTGATACAAAACATGCCAAAGTGAACAGTACACAGTTTTGAAACATAGATGCCATCTACAGGCTTTGCACTCAAACAACGATTTTATAAACAGCGCCATCTACAAGCTTCGCACTCAAACAATGATATTAAGAACAGTGCCATTTATGTAAAGTTAATGGAACTATGGCGAGTAGCAACCTCTACGCCACCTGTTGGGATCCAAATGACTGGCAGCTTTTAGAAGCGTTTGTCCGACGGGGTTACTTAGGCAAACGTGGCTAGATGTCGGTAGTCTTTGATTCGCCACATTGTGTTTGAGGAAAAAGTGCTTTTTGATTTTGATACTTAGGCAT